>CM057779.1:30951645-32151645 GCA_030064435.1 Trapa incisa
AAAAACCCTAAAAAACCCTAAAAAACCCTAAAAACCCTAAAAACCCTAAAAAACCCTAAAAAACCCTAAAAAACCCTAAAACCTAAAACCCTAAAAAACCCTAAAAAACCTAAAAAACCCTAAAAAACCCTAAAAAACCCTAAAAAACCCTAAAAAACCCTAAAAAACCCTAAAAAACCCTAAAAAACCCTAAAAAACCCTAAAAACCCTAAAAAACCCTAAAAAACCCTAAAAAACCCTAAAAAACCCTAAAAAACCCTAAAAAACCCTAAAAAACCCTAAAAAACCCTAAAAAACCCTAAAAAACCCTAAAAAACCCTAAAAAACCCTAAAAAACCCTAAAAAACCCCTAAAAAACCCTAAAAAACCCTAAAAAACCCTAAAAAACCCTAAAAACCCTAAAAAACCCTAAAAAACCCTAAAAAACCCTAAAAACCCTAAAAAACCCTAAAAAACCCTAAAAAACCCTAAAAAACCCTAAAAAACCCTAAAAAACCCTAAAAAACCCTAAAAAACCCTAAAAAACCCTAAAAAACCCTAAAAAACCCTAAAAAACCCTAAAAACCCTAAAAAACCCTAAAAAACCCTAAAAAACCCTAAAAAACCCTAAAAAACCCTAAAAAACCCTAAAAAACCCTAAAAAACCCTAAAAAACCCTAAAAAACCCTAAAAAACCCTAAAAAACCCTAAAAAACCCTAAAAAACCCTAAAAAACCCTAAAAACCCTAAAAAACCCTAAAAAACCCTAAAAACCCTAAAAAACCCTAAAAAACCCTAAAAAACCCTAAAAAACCCTAAAAACCCTAAAAAACCCTAAAAAACCCTAAAAAACCCTAAAAAACCCTAAAAAACCCTAAAAAACCCTAAAAAACCCTAAAAAACCCTAAAAAACCCTAAAAAACCCTAAAAAACCCTAAAAAACCCTAAAAAACCCTAAAAAACCCTAAAAAACCCTAAAAAACCCTAAAAAACCCTAAAAAACCCTAAAAAACCCTAAAAAACCCTAAAAAACCCTAAAAAACCCTAAAAAACCCTAAAAAACCCTAAAAAACCCTAAAAAACCTAAAAAACCCTAAAAAACCCTAAAAAACCCTAAAAAACCCTAAAAAACCCTAAAAAACCCTAAAAAACCCTAAAAAACCCTAAAAAACCCTAAAAAACCCTAAAAAACCCTAAAAAACCCTAAAAAACCCTAAAAAACCCTAAAAAACCCTAAAAAACCCTAAAAAACCCTAAAAAACCCTAAAAAACCCTAAAAAACCCTAAAAAACCCTAAAAAACCCTAAAAAACCCTAAAAAACCCTAAAAACCCTAAAAAACCCTAAAAAACCCTAAAAAACCCTAAAAAACCCTAAAAAACCCTAAAAAACCCTAAAAAACCCTAAAAAACCCTAAAAAACCCTAAAAAACCCTAAAAAACCCTAAAAAACCCTAAAAAACCCTAAAAAACCCTAAAAACCCTAAAAAACCCTAAAAACCCTAAAAAACCCTAAAAAACCCTAAAAAACCCTAAAAAACCCTAAAAAACCCTAAAAAACCCTAAAAAACCCTAAAAAACCTAAAAAACCCTAAAAAACCCTAAAAAACCCTAAAAAACCCTAAAAAACCCTAAAAACCCTAAAAAACCCTAAAAAACCCTAAAAAACCCTAAAACCCTAAAAACCCTAAAAACCCTAAAAACCCTAAAAAACCCTAAAAAACCCTAAAAAACCCTAAAAAACCCTAAAAAACCCTAAAAAACCCTAAAAAACCCTAAAAAACCCTAAAAACCCTAAAAAACCCTAAAAAACCCTAAAAAACCCTACCAAAAACCCTAAAAAACCCTAAAAAACCCTAAAAAACCCTAAAAAACCCTAAAACCAAACCCTAAAAAACCCTAAAAAACCCTAAAACCCAAAAACCCTAAAAAACCCTAAAAAACCCTAAAAAACCCTAAAAAACCCTAACAAAAACCCTAAAAAACCCTAAAAAACCCTAAAAAACCCTAAAAAACCCTAAAAAACCCTAAAAAACCCTAAAAAACCCTAAAAAACCCTAAAAAACCCTAAAAAACCCTAAAAAACCCTAAAAAACCCTAAAAAACCCTAAAAAACCCTAAAAAACCCTAAAAAACCCTAAAAAACCCTAAAAAACCCTAAAAAACCCTAAAAAACCCTAAAAAACCCTAAAAAACCCTAAAAAACCCTAAAAAACCCTAAAAACCCTAAAAAACCCTAAAAAACCCTAAAAAACCCTAAAAAACCCTAAAAAACCCTAAAAAACCCTAAAAAACCCTAAAAAACCCTAAAAAACCCTAAAAAACCCTAAAAAACCCTAAAAAACCCTAAAAAACCCTAAAAAACCCTAAAAAACCCTAAAAAACCCTAAAAAACCCTAAAAAACCCTAAAAAACCCTAAAAAACCCTAAAAAACCCTAAAAAACCCTAAAAAACCCTAAAAAACCCTAAAAAACCCTAAAAAACCCTAAAAACCCTAAAAAACCCTAAAAAACCCTAAAAAACCCTAAAAAACCCTAAAAAACCCTAAAAAACCCTAAAAAACCCTAAAAAACCCTAAAAAACCCTAAAAAACCCTAAAAAACCCTAAAAAACCCTAAAAAACCCTAAAAAACCCTAAAAAACCCTAAAAAACCCTAAAAAACCCTAAAAAACCCTAAAAACCCTAAAAAACCCTAAAAAACCCTAAAAAACCCTAAAAAACCCTAAAAAACCCTAAAAAACCCTAAAAAACCCTAAAAAACCCTAAAAAACCCTAAAAAACCCTAAAAAACCCTAAAAAACCCTAAAAAACCCTAAAAAACCCTAAAAAACCCTAAAAAACCCTAAAAAACCCTAAAAAACCCTAAAAAACCCTAAAAAACCCTAAAAAACCCTAAAAAACCCTAAAAAACCCTAAAAAACCCTAAAAAACCCTAAAAAACCCTAAAAAACCCTAAAAAACCCTAAAAAACCCTAAAAAACCCTAAAAAACCCTAAAAAACCCTAAAAAACCCTAAAAAACCCTAAAAAACCCTAAAAAACCCTAAAAAACCCTAAAAAACCCTAAAAAACCCTAAAAAACCCTAAAAAACCCTAAAAAACCCTAAAAAACCCTAAAAAACCCTAAAAAACCCTAAAAAACCCTAAAAACCCTAAAAAACCCTAAAAAACCCTAAAAAACCCTAAAAAACCCTAAAAAACCCTAAAAAACCCTAAAAAACCCTAAAAAACCCTAAAAAACCCTAAAAAACCCTAAAAAACCCTAAAAAACCCTAAAAACCCTAAAAAACCCTAAAAAACCCTAAAAAACCTAAAAAACCCTAAAAAACCCTAAAAAACCCTAAAAAACCCTAAAAACCCTAAAAAACCCTAAAAAACCCTAAAAAACCCTAAAAAACCCTAAAAAACCCTAAAAAACCCTAAAAAACCCTAAAAAACCCTAAAAAACCCTAAAAAACCCTAAAAAACCCTAAAAAACCCTAAAAAACCCTAAAAAACCCTAAAAAACCCTAAAAACCCTAAAAAACCCTAAAAAACCCTAAAAAACCCTAAAAAACCCTAAAAAACCCTAAAAAACCCTAAAAAACCCTAAAAACCCTAAAAAACCCTAAAAAACCCTAAAAAACCCTAAAAAACCCTAAAAAACCCTAAAAAACCCTAAAAAACCCTAAAAAACCCTAAAAAACCCTAAAAAACCCTAAAAAACCCTAAAAAACCCTAAAAAACCCTAAAAAACCCTAAAAAACCCTAAAAAACCCTAAAAAACCCTAAAAAACCCTAAAAAACCCTAAAAACCCTAAAAACCCTAAAAAACCCTAAAAAACCCTAAAAAACCCTAAAAACCCTAAAAAACCCTAAAAAACCCTAAAAAACCCTAAAAAACCCTAAAAAACCCTAAAAAACCCTAAAAACCCTAAAAAACCCTAAAAAACCCTAAAAAACCCTAAAAAACCCTAAAAAACCCTAAAAAACCCTAAAAACCCTAAAAAACCCTAAAAAACCCTAAAAAACCCTAAAAAACCCTAAAAAACCCTAAAAAACCCTAAAAAACCCTAAAAAACCCTAAAAACCCTAAAAACCCTAAAAAACCCTAAAAAACCCTAAAAAACCCTAAAAAACCCTAAAAACCCTAAAAAACCCTAAAAAACCCTAAAAAACCCTAAAAACCCTAAAAACCCTAAAAAACCCTAAAAAACCCTAAAAAACCCTAAAAAACCCTAAAAAACCCTAAAAAACCCTAAAAAACCCTAAAAAACCCTAAAAAACCCTAAAAAACCCTAAAAACCCTAAAAAACCCTAAAAAACCCTAAAAAACCCTAAAAAACCCTAAAAAACCCTAAAAAACCCTAAAAAACCCTAAAAAACCCTAAAAAACCCTAAAAAACCCTAAAAAACCCTAAAAAACCCTAAAAAACCCTAAAAAACCCTAAAAAACCCTAAAAAACCCTAAAAAACCCTAAAAAACCCTAAAAAACCCTAAAAACCCTAAAAAACCCTAAAAAACCCTAAAAAACCCTAAAAAACCCTAAAAAACCCTAAAAAACCCTAAAAAACCCTAAAAAACCCTAAAAAACCCTAAAAAACCCTAAAAACCCAAAAAAACCAAAAAAAAAAACCCTAAAAAACCCTAAAAAACCCTAAAAAACCCTAAAAAACCCTAAAAAACCCTAAAAAACCCTAAAAAACCCTAAAAAACCCTAAAAAACCCTAAAAAACCCTAAAAAACCCTAAAAAACCCTAAAAAACCCTAAAAAACCCTAAAAAACCCTAAAAAACCCTAAAAAACCCTAAAAAACCCTAAAAAACCCTAAAAAACCCTAAAAAACCCTAAAAAACCCTAAAAAACCCTAAAAAACCCTAAAAAACCCTAAAAAACCCTAAAAAACCCTAAAAAAACCCTAAAAAAACCCTAAAAAACCCTAAAAAACCCTAAAAAACCCTAAAAAACCCTAAAAAACCCTAAAAAACCCTAAAAAACCCTAAAAAACCCTAAAAAACCCTAAAAAACCCTAAAAAACCCTAAAAAACCCTAAAAAACCCTAAAAAACCCTAAAAAACCCTAAAAAACCCTAAAAAACCCTAAAAAACCCTAAAAAACCCTAAAAAACCCTAAAAAACCCTAAAAAACCCTAAAAAACCCTAAAAAACCCTAAAAAACCCTAAAAAACCCTAAAAAACCCTAAAAAACCCTAAAAAACCCTAAAAAACCCTAAAAAACCCTAAAAAACCCTAAAAAACCCTAAAAAACCCTAAAAAACCCTAAAAAACCCTAAAAAACCCTAAAAAACCCTAAAAAACCCTAAAAAACCCTAAAAACCCTAAAAAACCCTAAAAAACCCTAAAAAACCCTAAAAAACCCTAAAAAACCCTAAAAAACCCTAAAAAACCCTAAAAAACCCTAAAAAACCCTAAAAAACCCTAAAAAACCCTAAAAAACCCTAAAAAAACCCTAAAAAAACCCTAAAAAAACCCTAAAAAAAACCCTAAAAAAACCCTAAAAAACCCTAAAAAACCCTAAAAAACCCTAAAAAACCCTAAAAAACCCTAAAAAACCCTAAAAAACCCTAAAAAACCCTAAAAAACCCTAAAAAACCCTAAAAAACCCTAAAAAACCCTAAAAAACCCTAAAAAACCCTAAAAAACCCTAAAAAACCCTAAAAAACCCTAAAAAACCCTAAAAAACCCTAAAAAACCCTAAAAAACCCTAAAAAACCCTAAAAAACCCTAAAAAACCCTAAAAACCCTAAAAAACCCTAAAAAACCCTAAAAAACCCTAAAAAACCCTAAAAAACCCTAAAAAACCCTAAAAAACCCTAAAAAACCCTAAAAAACCCTAAAAAACCCTAAAAAACCCTAAAAAACCCTAAAAACCCTAAAACCCTAAAAAACCCTAAAAAACCCTAAAAACCCTAAAAAACCCTAAAAAACCCTAAAAAACCCTAAAAAACCCTAAAAAACCCTAAAAAACCCTAAAAAACCCTAAAAAACCCTAAAAAACCCTAAAAAACCCTAAAAAACCCTAAAAAACCCTAAAAAACCCTAAAAAACCCTAAAAAACCCTAAAAAACCCTAAAAAACCCTAAAAAACCCTAAAAAACCCTAAAAAACCCTAAAAAACCCTAAAAAACCCTAAAAAACCCTAAAAAACCCTAAAAAACCCTAAAAAACCCTAAAAAACCCTAAAAAACCCTAAAAAACCCTAAAAAACCCTAAAAAACCCTAAAAAACCCTAAAAAACCCTAAAAAACCCTAAAAAACCCTAAAAAACCCTAAAAACCCTAAAAACCCTAAAAAACCCTAAAAAACCCTAAAAAACCCTAAAAAACCCTAAAAAACCCTAAAAAACCCTAAAAAACCCTAAAAAACCCTAAAAAACCCTAAAAAACCCTAAAAAACCCTAAAAAACCCTAAAAAACCCTAAAAAACCCTAAAAAACCCTAAAAAACCCTAAAAAACCCTAAAAAACCCTAAAAAACCCTAAAAAACCCTAAAAAACCCTAAAAAACCCTAAAAAACCCTAAAAAACCCTAAAAAACCCTAAAAAACCCTAAAAAACCCTAAAAAACCCTAAAAAACCCTAAAAAACCCTAAAAAACCCTAAAAAACCCTAAAAAACCCTATAAAACCCTAAAAAACCCTAAAAAACCCTAAAAAACCCTAAAAAACCCTAAAAAACCCTAAAAAACCCTAAAAAACCCTAAAAAACCCTAAAAAACCCTAAAAAAACCCTAAAAAACCCTAAAAAACCCTAAAAAACCCTAAAAAACCCTAAAAAACCTAAAAAACCCTAAAAAACCCTAAAAACCCTAAAAAACCCTAAAAAAACATTAAAAAACCCTAAAAAACCCTAAAAAACCCTAAAAAACCCTAAAAAACCCTAAAAAAACCCTAAAAAACCCTAAAAAACCCTAAAACCCTAAAAAACCCTAAAAAATCCTAAAAAACCCTAAAAAACCCTAAAAAACCCTAAAAAACCCTAAAAAACCCTAAAAACCCTAAAAAACCCTAAAAAACCCTAAAAAAACCCTAAAAAAACCCTAAAAAACCCTAAAAAACCCTAAAAAACCCTAAAAAACCCTAAAACCCTAAAAAACCCTAAAAAAACCCTAAAAAACCCTAAAAAACCCTATAAAAAAAACCCTAAAAAAACCCTAAAAACCCTAAAAAACCCTAAAAAAACCCTAAAAACCCTAAAAAACCCTAAAAACCCTAAAAAAACCCTAAAAAACCCTAAAAAAACCCTATAAAACCCTAAAAAAACCCTAAAAAACCCTATAAAACCCTAAAAAACCCTAAAAAACCCTAAAAACCCTAAAAAACCCTAAAAACCCTAAAAAACCCTAAAAACCCTAAAAACCCTAAAAAAACCCTAAAAACCCTAAAAAACCCTAAAAAACCCTTAAAAACCCTAAAAAACCCTAAAAACCCTAAAAACCCTAAAAAACCCTAAAAAACCCTAAAAAACCCTAAAACCCTAAAAACCCGAAAAAAACCCTAAAAACCCTAAAACCCTAAAAACCCTAAAAAACCCTAAAAAACCCGAGAAAACCCTAAAAACCCTAAAAACCCTAAAAACCCTAAAAGCCCTAGGAAGACTAAAAAACCTTAAAAAAACCCTAAAAACCCTTAAAACCCCTAAAAAAACTCTAAAACATCGTAAAAAAAACCCTAAAAAACCTAAAAGCCCTAAAAATCGTAAAAACACCCTAAAAGAACCCTAAAAAAACCCTAAAAACCCTAAAAACCCTAATAGAACCTAAGAAGCACTAAAACATGTTAAGAAATCCTGTGAAACACTAAGAAGCCCTCAGAAATAATAAGAAATGCTTAATAAAACCTAAGAAACCTTAATAAACTCTAAGAATGCCTAAAAAACCTTATGAAACCCTAATAGAACCTAAGAAACTCTATGAAACCCTAAAAAATATTAAGAAACCCTAAGATACCCAAACAATCCCTAAGAAGCCCTTAGAAACTCTAAGAAATGCTTAAAAATTCTAGTAAACCTTAACAAACACTAAGATAACCTGATAAACCCTAAGAAACGCTAAGAATCCCTAAAAAACAATAAGAAATGCTAAGAATCCCTAAGAAACAATAAGAAATGCTAAGAAACTCTAAGAAATCCTAAGAAATACTAAGAAACCTTAAGAGGCGCTAAGAAATACTAAGAAACCTTATGAAATCCTAAAAGGCCCTATGAAAAGCTAAGAAACCCTAAAAATACTAAGAAACCAAAAGAAACCCTAAGAGGCGCTAAGAAATACTAAGAAATCCTAAAAAGCCATATGAAAAGATAAGATACCCAAAAAATGCTAAGAAGCCCTAAGAAACAATAAGTAATGTTAAGAAACCCTAAAAAATGCCAAAAACACTAAGAAATGTTAAGAAATCCTAATAAACTCTAGGAAACCCAAAAGAATTATAACAAACCCTGAGAAATACTAAGAAACCTTAAGAAAGCCTAAGAAATGTTTAGAAACCCTACAAAAGCCTAAGAAATCCTAATAAATGCTAAGAAACGCTAAGAAACCCTAACAAACCCTAAGAAATGCTAATAAATCCTAAGAAGCTCTAGGAAACCCTAAAAAATGCTAAGAAACTCTAAAAAAACCCTAAGAAACCCAAAGGAACACTAAGAAACCCTAAAAAACCTAAGAAACGCTATTAAACCCTAAGAAATGCTAACAACCCCTAAGAAATACTAAGAAACCCTTAGAAATGCTAACTAACGCTAAGAAACCCTAAGAAACGGTAAGAAACGCTAAAAAACTCAAAGAAACACTATGAATCACTAAAAAACACTAAGAAACCCTAAAAAACCCTATGAAATGTTATGTAACATTAAGAAATACTAAGAAACCCTTCGAAACATTAAGTAATGCTAAGAAACCCTATAAAATGCTATGTGATGCTAAGAAATACTAAAAAACCCTTCGAAAAATTAAGTAACGCTAAGAAACCCTAAAAAACGCTAAAAAATCCTAAAAACAATACTAAGAAATGTAAAAAAAACTATAAGAAATGCTATGAATCCTTAAAAAACACTAAGAAACCCTAAAAAAGTCTATAAAATTTAAGTAACGCTAAAAACCTTAAAAAATAACTTATAATTTTAGGGTTTCATGTAGTTGTGTTATTTTATAGGATATATTAGGCTTTTTGTGATTTGTTATAATTTTTTAGCTTTCTTAAGTATTTTTAAGATTTTTTTCGATTTTAGTATTTTTGTAGTTTTTTGGGTTTTTAGTATTTGTTGGTCTTTTTTGTGTTTTTACAATTATTTGGTTTTCATTATTTTGATGGTATCTTAGTATTTTTAGGGTTTTATCATTTTTTAGGGTTATTAGATTTTTTTTAGCATTTTAGTGTTTTAAAATTTTATTATGGTTTGTTTTAATTTTTAAAAATTTTAAATTTTTTTAGGAATGTTTAGTGTTTTAGGGTTATATAATAGAATTATAGGGTTTTTAGTAAGTTTTGCTATATTTTAGGTTTTCTGCAATTTTTTACAATTTTTATATTTTTGGAATTTTTTATTATTTTTAAGTATTATTAGAATTTTTTTATGTTTTTCGTCTTTTATTGTTTTTTTATGTTTTTAGAGTGTTTTATGATTTTTTGGTTGTCCAGATTGATTACTGGTTTTTGGGATTTTTTTGCATTTTTTAAATATTTTATGTCGTTGTTTAAGATTTTAAGTGTTTTCGTGTCTACGGTAACTTTTCTAGTTTTTTATGGTATCTTAGTATTTATGGATTTTTTTATTAGTTTATATTATTTTCTAGGTTTTCAAAAATATTTTGGTATTTTTTTTAAATTTTTTTAGGCTTTTTAGGGATCTTTTTATTTTTTATGTTTTTTTCTATAATTTTATTATTTTTAGTATTTTTATTATATTAGAATATTTTAGGTTTTTTTAAAATTTGTTAGATTTTTAGGGTTTTACGTCTCTGTTTGCATTTTTGAACTTTTTTTAGAATTTTGAGTCCGTTTAGGGATTTTTAGGATTTTGTTAGAATTTTAGGGTTTTTTTGTATTTTTATGGTATATCACGTTTTTTATGATAGATTAGAAATTTTTTTAGATTTTTTGGAATTTTTAAGGTTTTTAGTATTTTTATAGTATTGGTGTTTTAATTGTTTTTAGGGTTTTAAGGATTTTTAGGATTTTTTAAGTTTTTTTGTCATTATTTGTTTTTTAAGTTTTTTATGGTATCTAATTAATTTTATAGTTTTTTATTCTTTTTATTATTATTTATAGTTTTTTATTCTTTTTATTATTATCTATAGTTTTTTAGGCTTTTAGGGATTTTTAGGTTTATTTTCTTAGAATTTTTGGATTGTTTCTATTTTTAATATTTTTATGATATTTTAGGTTTTTACGATTTGTTAGAATTTTCTAGATTTTTAGGATTATTCCAATTTTAGTGTTTAAAAATTTTTAAGGTTTTAGGGCCTATTGGGTTTTATAATTCTTTGATTTTTTATATTTTTTGTGTTATCTTAGTATTTTTATTATTTTTTATATATTTGTTAGCTTTTTTTTGGTTTGTTTGCATTGTTTTAGGAATTTTTAGTGTGTTTAGGATTTTTACAATTTTAATATTTTAGTAGTGTGTATTGTTCTTAAGTTTTTAAGAATATTTTTTATGTTTTTTTATGATTATTTTCTCTTTTAGTATTCATATCTTATCTTAATATTTTTAGGGATTTTATATTTTATTAGTATTTCAGGATTTTTAGACTATTTAGTGTTTGCTTAACATTTGGAATTTTTAGAAATTTTATATTTTTTTGGGATTTTAGGGCTAAATCTTAGAATTTTAGGTTTTTAGTATTTTTTTTATAATTTTATTAATATTTTAGACTTTTTTCAATTTGTTAAATTTTTTTAGATTTTAAAGATTTTTTTGTATTTTTTGGATTTTCACGGTTTCAATATTTTAATAGTTTTTAAGGTTGTTGGAATCTTTTTTTGCTTTTATGTTTATTTAGTTATTAGGGATTTTAAAATTTTTAATGATATCTTAGTATTTTTAGGATATTTTATGACATTTATTAGTTTTTAGGATTTTTAAATTTTTCTAGTATTTTTAGGTTTTATTTTTATATTTTACATTTTTAGAATTTTTAGTATTTTTTTAGTTTTAGTATTTTTAGGAATTTTATATTTTGTTAGTATTTTTAGATTTTTTAGGGTTTGTTTAAAGTTTGGAATTTTTTAAAATTTTAGATTTTTAGGGATTTTAGGGTTAAATTTTAGAATTTTAGGTTTTTAGTATTTTTTTATAATTTTATGAATATTTTAGATTCTTTACAATTTGTTAAATTGTTTTAGATTTTAAAGATTTTTTTTTGTATTTTTTGGATTTTTACGGTTTTAATATTTTAATAGTTTTTAGGGTTGTTGGAATCTTCTTTTTTTTGTTTTTATGTTTATTTGGTTTTTAGGAATTTTAAAGTTTTTTATGATACCTTAATATTTTTAGGATTTTTTATAACATTTATTAGTTTTTAGGATTTTTAGTATTTTTTTTTTTTAGTTTTTTATAATTTGTGGGATATTTTATGGTTTTTTTTTACAATTTTAGAGTTTTTGATAGTTTTAATAGTTCTCCAGTTAGGACCTTTTTTGGGGTGTTATTTATGGATTTTACTAATTTTAAGATTTTATTTAAACCCTAGCAAAGTATAGTAAACCCTAACAAATGCTAATATACCCTAAAAAATCTAAGAAATACTAAAAAATGCTAATAAAGTATAGAAAACCCTAAAAAGTAAAAAAAAATATTAAGAAATCCTAAGAAAAACTAAAAAAAACCCTAATAAATGCTAAGAAGCCCTTAGAAACAGTAAGTAAAATTAAGAAACCCTATAAAATTCTAAAAAAATTCTAAAAAATGTTAATAAATTATAAAAAACGTAAAATAATGCTAAAAATCCTTAAGAAGTACTAAAAAACTCTAATAAACCCTATGAAAATCAAACAAACACTTTGAAATACTAATAAACCCTAGGAAATCAAAAATAAGTAAGAAATGCTAAGAAAGCCTAATAAACTCTAAAAAATCCTAAAAAAACCCTATGAAACCCTAATAAAATCTAAGAAACCCTAATAAATTCAAAAAAATCCTAAAAAACCCTATTAAACCCTAATAAACTCTAAAAAACGCTAAAATATTCTAAAAAACCTTAAGATACCCTAAGAAACCCTAAAAAGCCCTAATAAGCCCTTAGAAACCCTCAGAAATGCTTAGAAATAGTAGTAAACCCTAAAAAATGCAAAAAGACCCTTACAAACCCTAAGAAGCTCCAAGAAATATTAAAAAAACCTAAGAAACGCTAAGAACCCTAAAAAAAACCTTAAAACACCCTAAAAACCATAAGAAAAGGAAAAACATCCTAAGAAATACTAAAAAACCCTATGAATTCCTAAGAAACGCTAAAAAACCTTATGAAACACTAAGAAATTTGAACAAACGCTAAAAAGCCTAAGAAAAGATAAGAAAGCCTAATAAACTCTATGAAACCCTAATGAAATATAATAAAACCTAAAAAACCCTAATAAAACCTAAGAAACTCTAAGAAACGCTAAAAATTGCTAAGAAATCCTAAGAAACCCAATGAAACCCTAAAAAGCCCAAAGAAACCCTAAGAAATGCTTAAAATGCTACTAAACCCAAACAAACGCTAAGAGACCTTATGAAACCCTAAAAACACTAAGAAACCATAAGAAACCCTCGAAAACCCTAAAAAAACCCCAAGAAAAACAAAGAAACCCTAAAAAAAGCTAAGAAACCGTAAGAAATGCTAAGAAGCCCTTAGAAACGATAAGTACAATTAAGAAACCCTAAAAAATGCTAAGAAATCCTAAGAAGCACAAATGTTACTAAGAAACCCTAAGAAGTACTAAGCAACTCTAAGAAGCCGTAGGAAAACCAAATAAAGACTATTAAACACTAAGAAACCCTAGAAAACCCCAAGAAACATAAGGTTTATATGTTTTTTTTTATGTTTTTTGTGTTTTTTTAAAGTTTTTTAATATTGTTTTGTCATTTTTTTTGGATTTTAGGGTTTTTCAATATTTTAATATTTTTATAGTTTTTTTAATTTTTAAGAGTTTTAATGTTTTTTATTTTTTTAATATCTTTAGAATTTTAGGATATTTATAGGTTTTTTAATTTTTTTTTAGTGGTTTTAGATTTTTTTAGTTTTTTTATTTTTAGAATTTTTTAACTTTTGTTAAGTTTATTTAATATTTTTAGAATTTTATGGTTTTTTTAATAATGGGTAGTAATACTAAAATAAGAGATTGAACACTATTTTTCTACCATAAAGTGTTTCTAAAAAAATACTAAAAATTTTGAAAAGTTTTTATACTAAAAAACCGTAAAAAACTCCTAAAAGCCCTAAAAATCCTAAAAAAAACTCTAAAAACCCTATAAAATCCTAAAAACCGTAAAATACCATAAAACTCCTAAAAAATCCTAAAAAACCATAAAAACCCTAAAAATCCTAAAAACCCTAATAAATGCTAAGAAACTATAAAAAAAATTGTGCGCTAAGAAATCCTAAAAAAACTAAAAAAAATACAAGAAATGCTAAAAAAAATGCTAAAAAAATGCTACGAATATCTAAGAAACCCTATTAAATCCAAAAAACGACTAATAAACCCTAAAAACCCTAAAAATGGTAAAAATATGCTATTAAACTCTAAAAAGTGCTAAAAAAACACTAATAAACGCTAAAAAACCCTAAAAAATACAAATAAACCCAAAAAAATACTAAGAACCCATAAGAAATCCAAAGAAATGCTAAGAAAGCCTAATAAATGCTTAAAAACCCAAAAAAATCCTATAAAACCCTAAGAAACACTAAAAAGGACTAAGAAACCTTACTAAATACAAAGAAATGCTAAGAAACTCTAAAAATTATTAAGAAATGCTAAGATGCTCCCCAAAAGCCCTAAGAAACCCTAAGAAATGCAAATAAACCCTAAAGAAACGCTAAAAACCCTAAGAAACGCTAAGAAACCCTATAAAACCCTAAGAAATGCTAAGAAAACCTAAAAAATGCTAAGAAACTATAAGAAATGCTAAGTAAGACTAAAAAATCCTAAAAAATAATAAAAACCCCAAGAAACGCTGAAAAATGCTATGAATCGCTAAGAAATGCAAAGAACCCTAGGAAATTCTATTAAACTGATGTGAATCAAATTGGGCATGTTGTCATTCACATGTTAAGGGCTAAAAGATTTGAAGAAGTATCGAGTAGGCTGATTGGAGAAATTGACAAAACCTAAGTGGAAGCCCAAAAGAAGAGTACAATAAGATCTTAAGACCAAAGAAAGTGCCCAATAAGATCTCAAGTACAAAAGAAGAGCCCAATAAGATCTCAAGAGTATAATTCAAATTTGAAATTTAAATTTCAATTTCAAGTGAGAGATTTATTAATATAATAAATCTTTTAGAAGATTAAATTATGAAAAATAATATATTTTCTAGATAAGTATAAGAAATATATTAGCAATATTTTCTATATTAATAGTTATATGGTTTGTATGTCAACTACAATATTTTATTTCTATATTTAGATAATAGTTAATACTCTAAAGTGCTTATAAAAGGCTAACTTTATAGCATTGTAAAGATAGATCTTTGATTTCAATTTTATTGTAAGACTTATGTATTCTTTCTTTTTTGAGAGAACTTTTGAACTTATCAGGTTTTTACTTGTGGCGTTCAACCAATCAGACTTATCACCAGAGTTTTCTATGAGCTCTTCTTAGAGGATTTGGGTGTGGTGTCTAGATCTATCCATACCTTGTTTCCATTCTTTTTACTTACGTCGTGAAAGTTTTAGGGTTTATTCCATATTTGGTATAGGGTGCAGTTAGTATATTGGCGGGGTTCGCATCATAAACCCTACGAAATCCTAAGAAATGCTAAAAAATGCTAGCAAACCCTAGTAAATGCTAAAAAAAACCCTAACAAAAGTGAAGAAATGCTAAGAACCCTTAAGGAACCTTGAGAAACTCTAAGAAACCTAATAAAACCCTAAGAAACGCAAATAAACCCAAAGAAACCCTAAAAATGCTAAGAAACGCTAAGTAACACTAAGAAACCCTAAAAAATACTAAGAAAACCCAAGATACACTAAAAATACTAAGTAACCCTACGAAACCCTAAAACCGCTAATAAATCCTAATAAAACCTAAGAAACCCTTAGAAACAGTAAGAAACCCTAGTAAACGCTAATAAATACTAAGAACCCTTAACGAACCCTATAAAAACCTAAAAAAACACTAATAAACCCTAAAAAACCCTAAAAACCCTAAAAAATCCTAAAAACCCTAAGAAATGCTAAGAAACTATAAGAAACGGTGTGTAACGCTAAGAAACCCCAAAAAACACTAAAAAATATAAGAAACGCTAAAAAAGTGCTACAGATATCTAAGAAACACTATGAAACCCAAAGAAAGACTAATAAACCCTAAAAAACCCTAAGAAATAGTAAGAAATGCTAGAAAACCCTAGTAAATGCTAAGAAACCCTAAGAGATGCAAATAAACCCAAAGAAACACTAAGAATCCATAAGAAATGCTAAAAAAGCCTAAGAAATGCTTAGAAACCCAAAAAAAACCCTATGAAACCCTAAAAAAAACTAAAAAAAACAATAAAATGACTAAGAAACCTTACCAAATACAAAGAAATACTAAGATGCCCACAAGAAGCCCTAAGAAACCCTCAGAAATGCTAAAAAACCCTAAAGAAACGCTAAAAACCCCTTAAAAACCCTAAGAAACCTTAAAAACTCTAATAAACTATAATAAACGTTAAGAAACGATAAAAAAACCCTAAGATACACTAAGAAACGCTAAGAAATTGTAAGAAATACTAGGAAACCCTAGTAAATGCTAAGAAACCCAAAGAAATGCTAAGAAACCCTAAGAAAAGCTAAGAAACTCTAAGGAATCCTAAGAAACGCTAAGAATTCTTTAGGAATACTAAGAAACCCAAAGAAATGCTATAAAAGCCTAAGAAATGCTTATAAACCCTATAAAACCCTAAGAAATGCTAAAAACACTAAAAAGTGCTAAGAAACCCTACCAAACGCTAAGAAATGGTAAGAACCCTAAGAATTACTAATAAATGCTAAGAAGCCCTAAGAAACCCTAAAAACTCTGGGAAATACTAAGAAATGCTAAGAAACCCTATAAAACCCTAAAAAACACTAAGAAACCCTATAAAACCCTAAAAAACACTAAAAAACCCTATAAAACCCTAAGAAACACTAATTAACAATAACAAACATTAAAAAAAAACTAAAACCCCAAGAAACGCTAAACAAATGATAAGAAACGCTAAACAAATGATAAGAATCGCTAAGAAACCTTGTGAAACCCCATGAAACGCTAATAAACCCTAAAAAACCCTTAGAAACAGTAAGAAACACTAGGAAACTCTAGTAAATGCTAAGAAACACTAAAAAACGAAAAGAAAAATAGTAAGAAACCCTAAGAATTTCAAAGAATCGCTAAAAAATCCAAAAAAACGTTAAGAAAGCAAAAAAAACGCTCAAAAACCCTATAAAACCCTAAAAACTCTAGAAAACACTAAGAAATACTAGTAAACGCTAAGAATCACTAAGAAACTCTAAGAAAATCTATGAAAACCCTATAAAACCATAAGAAACACTAAGAAACCCAATAAAATCCTCTGAAACACTAATAAACCCTAAGAAATACTAAAAAACTATAAGAAACGCTACTAACACTAAAAAATCCCAAAATACACTAAAAATGATAAAAATCGTTGAGAAACCCTATAAAACAATAAGAAATGCTAATAAACCCTTAGAAACCCAATAAAACCCTAAGAAATACTAGTGATCTATTATCTATAACTAATATTGTACAAGAAACAAAATTGGCATGAGAAATTTTATTAGAAAATTTCTTCATACAAAATAATCCAAAAGGATCTTGTAATAATTTTTATGAGATTGATAATAAATTAACAATTTACTAAACTTACTGATCAATATGGTAATATATTATTGCTTTGGAATATGAGTATTTAGAGAAGTATAATATGATAGATAATTAATGGAAAAATATTTTTAAAAATAAATTTACCTCTCTTAATTAAATTTAATAAATTATTAAATAATATAATATTTATGTTTATATATAAATAAATTGTATTATATATAATATATGATAAAATGAAATATTGATATAAAATAAATATATAATTATATTATATATGATAAATTTTATATATTATATTTTAATATTTATATATAAGTATTGTATAATTATAATAAGAAAATATTGTATATAATTAATTATATTATATATACTTCATATATTTTTATTATTTAATAATATCATATAAATATATTTAAATATTATTATATAAATTTATTTAAAATATATAAGAATTAAAAAAAAAAGAATAGTATATAATATATATAAAATAGTATTAGAGTAATGTAAAATAAAAAATGACGATTCCTATCAATCCTCAAAAGTGTAGCAATTGAATACCAAAAGTGAATATATTAGTTTGAAAAGATTCATCAACTCTTCAATACACGAAATTTTATTTTATAAAAAAAGTTATTTATCAATTCATATAATTTGAGCAAAAAAACCATACAATCTATATAATTTGAGTCTTAATTGGCAATTGTTTACCGTATATATATACTTACATGTACTGATATCAATTTAATACATATATAAATGGACTTTATTCTCCACTAACTAAGCAACTAAACCAAACAATCAGTACACTGACTCCTAATGAATTAATTGAGTAACTTAAAAAGAAGAGACACTAGTTCCACAATCCTTCCCTGACAAAAAAATGGAACTTATTGTGGATGATGAATGACTAACAACAATAGTCTTCCCAACAAAACTTTAAAGCTAAGGAGCACAAAAGATAGCCTCACAAGAGATAAGACGAGCCTCGTCATAATAATACTGGCTACACAATAAATTCACATACATACATAATTTTACGTCGACTTGGATGAATGAGTCTTTCTTCTCGCCAAGAACAATAGGATCCGTGGGAAGAAGGATCGCTTCTTTTTCTTCTCATACTTGATATCAGGGGAAGAAGCGTCTGTCTGGACGCCACTTCCATGAATGTGATTACTTGATTGATTCAAGACATTGTGGCCGGGGATAGGCAACTCGGGAATTCTTATGAAGTTGTTGGACTCGTTCATTTCCAAAAAGTTGCTTGCTTGGCTCGAGCCAAGTTTTGGATCTGCTCTAGGGCTGGGAGTGGTTATTTGGGAAGACCCATTGGTGTTCTTGCCAAGTTGCTGCTCTTGATGCTCGGCTCTCCACTTCCTCAACTCCTGCTCCACACTTAGCTTCATTTCATTGGCCCTCTCTGCCTCCTCCAAGGCTTCTTGAAGTCCTTTTTTCCTCCTGGCCATCTCAGTGCTCGCTTCCTCCAGCTTTTCCAGGCTCTTGAGCTCCCTTCCTTTAGCCAGGTCAATTTGGGAGATGGCCTCAGCCAACCTTGCGTTGGCCTGCTCCTCAGCCTCATGAGCTCGCCTGCCAAGATCATAGTACTCCTCAAGAGACAGGATCACACCTGGAAAAGACAATGATTCTGCCTCAGTTGCTGGTTGGGCTGATTCGTTATCCAGGAGGGCCTTGATGGCTGCCACGGCCAGTTTCTCCGAGGACCTCGCGGCCTCAATCTCCTTTTGGGCTGCTTGAAGCTGACCCTCGAGTGTGTTTGTTCCAGCTCTTGCTACCTCGGCCTCTTCCTTTAATCTTCGAAGCTCCTCACAAGCTGACTGGACCATTGCACGGGCCCTATCTGCCTCTTGTGCTGCCTTTTGCAATTGCTTTGGAAGCTCTGCAATCTTCTCTCTGGCTTCCTTCTCTCTGGCCTGGACAGCAGCAAGCTCGGCCCTTGTTCGTTGCAGATCAGCCTCAAGTGACGCCACAGTGATCGTAGCCATTCCACCCCTATGCCTAACTGTTTCCAATGCCAATTTCTCCTTTTCCAAGTCAACCCTCAATGAGTTGGCAGCGACCTTCAGGCAATTAATCTCCGTGGTTGCAATCTCAATGTTAAGCATCACCTCCTCAAGCTCCTTTCTTGCAGAAGCTACCACTGCCTGGAGATCATTATGAGGCCTCTTCTTGGGATCCTCAGATGTTTTATCAACCTTTAGATTCAAGGTCGACTCCACATGAGCCGCCATCTCAGCCTTCAGATCAACGAGCAAGTTCGAAGCATTATCTAACTTTGACTTAAGATCCTTTGCCAGCTGAACCTGCTGCTTCACCTTCTGGAGCTCTTGTTCCACCTGCTTCAGCTCCATCTCCAAGTTGTGGCAATCTTGCTCCCTGGCCATAACTATCCCAATCCGCTGCTCCTCAGCTTCGAGATGTGCTGCCTGGGCTGAATCCAGGGCCTCTTTCCTGGCAATCAGCTCAATGCTCAGTTCTTCGACCGTCTTCTCCACTTCCTTGGAGGCAGCGACCGCTTCCTCGGCCTTCTGCGCTGCACTTCTCTTTTCCTCTACCAATGATATGTACTCTAACCTCAGAGATTCGAGCTCTTCCTTCACAGACTTTAGTTCCGAAACAGCCGCTGTATGGCGGGCCTTGGACACCTCGAGCTGGGCTTTGGCTGCCACACTGGCATCATCGGCGATTCCTTGCTCCATCTCCTCAACCCTCAGTTTGGCCAGTTCCGAGTCCTGCTTGGCCTGATGTTCTTCAGTTTGTGCCCTCTCGAGGTTGAGCTTTAGTTCTTCAATCAGCCTCTTTGTGCTGTCAAGGTCTTTCACCACACGAAGCTTCTCTTCCTCGGCAAGCTGTGATCTTCTTTTGAACTCGGGAATTTCTTCATGCACCTTCTCAAGCTCATCTTCTACGAGTTTCCGTCTCTGTCATCGGAGGAAAAAAACCGGTCATGCAAACAGAAGTTGAATAAGACGTAAAGACACATCATGTGTTGTATGGAAAACGGAAAAAATATATAGAATAGAAAGGCATCATGTGTTATATCAACCTACCAACACAATATAAACACCCACCAACACAATATAAACAAACATTCATGTTTAAATTTTGCAAATATTCAATTAACTAGGTAAAGTATAGGATTGAAATCTCAAACAAGATACCAAAATTTATAAGAATTTTTAAATAAAATAATGTTTTTAAACTTAAACTTTTGAGCAAAAAAAACTTATATAGGACTACAAATTTTAGATAATTGGTTAAATAAAATATAATATCTCATATAAAATCATATATTATAAATTTAATTTTATATATTGTGCATGCACATGTGTAAATATATGTGATATATGACCAAATAAACTCGTAAAGTTAGAAATTGACACGAGTTAAAAATATTATGATCTTAATTGAATATTTATGACTTTTAAGATTTGAACAAAAAAATATCTTCCATGACCACCCAAGCGACAAACAAGTATTTCCCAATTGCCTGATAAGAATGGAAGTTGCAATTTGGTTTTACCTCCATCGTTTGAATCTTATGAGCTTTCCAGTCGACTATTCCTCCAAACTTAGAGACCGCATCTTTCACAGAATCAAAGGGTGCTGCCGTATCGATAAGGCCTCTGCCTTCTCCAACCTGCTTACTACTTGTCGCACTCCTAGGTGTATCAGTCATGGGTGACCCTATGGCTGGGCTCCCAGCATTTCTTCGTGGTGTACCTAGGAACGTAGAGGCCAGGAAATTCTTAACATGAGTAGCAATGGGAGGTATTCTCACAGTTCCAACATCAACTTTTGATGTATGAATTGGAGAACCGTCCTTTAATGGTTCGGTCCTAGCATCCTCCAAAGCTCTACCCGAGTTATGGCCTTCTATTTCCTTTGCAAAAATGTCTGAGGTTGTTTCTGCAGCTGGATTATCTTCTACTCCTCGATATTCTTTCAAGGCAATACTGCGATTATCTGGCAACCCGCCAAAATCAAATGCATCGATCGTTGCAGTTTCCTCTACATTATTGGCTTCATTGACTATTGATGAAGAGCTTAAAGATGAATTTTCCACAAGAGTTTGATCTTGTTCTGCAATAGGGCCACGGGAAGTATCTTCAACAGTCACATGTTGCAAAGAGTTCTCTGATAATGCCAATGAAGGAACTTCGAAAGTCAAAGGTTGGGAAGAGTTCTCTGATGATGCCAATGAAGGAACTTCAACAGTCGCTGTCTCACAATAACATCTCTGTGGTGACAACAGCAGCTCAGTGCTGGAGTCACCTTCTCCATTTGTGTTTGAGAGGTCTTGAACTTCAGAACTTGGAGAACACGATTCAAATGGATCCAATTCCCCGGTGACTTTCACCTCATCCATTGAATGATATGATAAAACCAGGCTGCTTATCTGGATTAATAAGAAAACAGAAACTGGAAAGATATAAAAGATGGGAAAACTTGGAACTTACAATTATTTTGCAACATAAAAGCTTCAAAATATAAGTGCATGACTAGTAGCAACTAGATAATTAGAATGGTCTGGCTTATTATTGAGTCTTGAGATAGATATATAACTTTCACCAAAAGAGAAACACATCATCATATTTTCTTCGATAAAAGAACAAATTAATTGCTGAAAATGCTTAAACGAAAGGGTACTCAATAAATCCAAACACAGTCCAATATGGAAAATCGACTGCCTTGCATATTCATTTGTTTCTTTGAAAAAGACCAATATTCTATTGTCCGGGACTAGATAATTCTCCATCCTCAGATTTATTGGCGTCAATCGTAGTTGACGAGGAGGAGCAGTTGGCTTCTGGGTGCGGTGCACAACTGAAAGCAAACTGATGCTCATAATATGGCAAAATTGGAAGAATGCCCTCTGCATGGTTGACAAGAAAACCAAATGCCGGAATCCCAATGGCCCCACAGGCCGTGACCAATCAAAGTCGGGCAGACAACTTACTTGAATGTTTTGAAGCTCTGGCCATCGTTATCGTCACCATATAAACAATAAATATAATCCAATACAGGCAAGCAGATTACCTGATAGAAATCCTGAATTCTTCCGCTCAACCAAATGGAGGAAGTAGGAGAAAAGGAAAGGTCAAATGGAGGGCAGCGCTCATAATATGTGTAAATTCAAGAAAAGGGGAATCTTTTGCCAAATTAAGAGGTTGGGAATAAATACTGATATGGGGTGCGTGTAAAAATGGAATTGGGGAGCTTAAAATAGGAAGCAAACGTTCGTGAAGGGTGGGTTACGGACTAAATCCTTATGTTACATTTGGATGGGATGCAAATAGTTGAATGCAATATCCTTAATAAGCGTTTGTGTGATCATGTGTGAATCTAGCCCAGATGGATAAGGTACATTATTTTTAAAGGGTCTCAAATGTAGTGCAGAAATTTTTTTGTTAAAACTTACGGTGAGTCATGAGTACCATTATGGGTCATATAGGTACCTACACCCTTGAATAATTATCTTTGCCTATATTTCGATTTGGAATTTCTAAATCGAAATAATAAATTAATTTAATTCAATAGATCATATCTCATCAACTATATATATAGTTATAGGGAAAGAATATAGCCTCTTCTTACAAAATAAAATCATTTATTTATTTTTAATAATCACAACTTATTTTAATAGTTATTAATTATAATAATGGGATACATATATCCTTATAGAAAATGAAATATTGAAATAATTTTTTATGGAATAACTATTCATCTATTGTATTTTCATAAAAATAGGTAAAATAAATCTTTAAAGAAAATTTGTAATCCAATTCTCAAATTTTAGTCAATAATTCTAACAGTTATATATTTTTATTCGTTCGGTTCTTATAAAAGTATGTTGAATTGTTTAGAGTTTATACAAATTGTTAATTACGCTAGGTAGACTGATTTAATAGGATTTTTTAGCATATCACTTTATAGTTAATCGAATTTTAAGTAGAATTACAATACACGACTTTTTACGTACTTGTTTAAATACTGATATTGTAACAGTAATTAATATATGAGCTGGTAATTATACATGGGTTTTGATATTAATTAAATAGTTATTTGTGCAAAAAAATTTGAGATAAGAATAATGGGTTTTTTATGAATAAATCTGCCTATTCAAGAATTATAAAAATTACTAAGATATATAAACATAATAAAAATGTTAATAGATAAAATTGTAACTAGAGCAACCAAAAATACATAAAAGGTAGGCGGGGATAAGCCTTCTCCAAACCTTTCACCTACCATTCTCCTTAATAACATAAGGCTACATGTTGAAAGTTGAATTGAGTGGTCTATCCATTTGGAGAGATGGAGAAATGATGAGTTTGGAGAAGTTTAAAACCTCCTAAACTAATTTTGATAATGGAAAGGGAATTGAATAAAGAGTTAAAAAATTATTGTGTTTTTTATTAATTTAATTTTTTATTAAGTAATTAAATATTAATTCATATTTCTATAATTGAATTAAAGTATATAGAGGTTGAGCGAAACTAAGCTAAGGAACTCTTTCTTCCCTTCATAACATAAACGAAACCTTGGATCTCTTAGGCTTGTGAGAAGGTCTACTGGTAAATGGCATGTATGGTTTTCATGGTTTTCATGGTATTCTTCCTTTTAAATACATTAGCGTTCCCTTCTTTTCTTCTAGCCTTTCAGCAGTTGATTGCTCCTCAGTTGACAAGATAACCACTCATGCGTCCTTGGACCGCAAGTTCCCTCTCTTGTGTAGGATGTATCCAATTGGTCCAATATCTTCTCTTCCCTTGGAAATGTTGTGCCATGACTGTCGTATTGAAGTGTCATGGAATAACCTATGTATATCTAAACGGGAAGAGGGTAGGGATCTTTAACAGTGAAATTATGTATGTGGCATAAGACACCTATGGTGCCTTAAATTCTTTTGGCTTGATTGGATCATGATCTATCTTATTCGGTAATACACCCTTTGGACTAGCTGACAACTCTTGGTATTGGTAGAAATTGTTAAGGTATCAGACCACATATATTACATGCAACATTGGGTCATCACATTTAATACACATTTGTTAAGATTCATTGGTTGGAAATAGTACCATTTTTTACATGATGAACAATGATTGCAACATTTTGCCTCTTATAAAGCGGTCGACCCATATATAACTCCACTTTTCAAACCATCTGCCAACAACCCATGCTTGAATTTACTTCTCTAATGATTTTCTTTGGAATGGAGTGGACAATTTTTTGTTATAAAATAATAAAATAACATGCATATCTAATTTGGTTGTCACTTGTCACTATTAATAGTCTAAATTATGTTAATTAAAATTTATTAATAGGTGTTGTACACTTATTTATACTTGCACAATAAATAATATTAGAATATTATAATATAATAATTATACCATAATTATTTAAAATATTATTATAACAATATATTATATATTTCAATAATTTCCGTTAATATTAAATCAAATAAAATACTTATATAAAAAAATTATAATAAATATTAAATTAAAACTAAATAATCAAATATTACTTTATATTTTAATAGTACAGTGTACATCAAAATAAAATTCATTTTTTATTACTCTCCTAATAGCTGTATCGAAAAATAATACGAAATAATTTTTTATTTCGTCCGACTAAGATAAACCAAAATTTATTTTATATTTTACTATTATAGCAATAATTAAAAAAAAATTATATCCTTAGATAGATTTGTAACATATAAATAGTAAATTTGTTGATTTTTTTTATTAAAATAATAGTATTTTGAATTTAAAGTAAGAGAATAAAAAAATTTAAGAGATTATAATAATATAAAAATAAAAACATATCCATCCAAACAAATAATTATTAAAATTTTCTAAAATTTCCCCCAGGCATTAATCCAATTCCCCTATTTAACAATTTTGTAAGACAAAATATGAGAAAATAAATAATTTTTTTCTTGGGTGACCCTAAAATGGCTCAATATAGAAGATGATACTAGGTTATACTAGTGCATATGGAAGATGCAATGGTTGGTTAGATGAAGTCACCATGGCACTAACAATGGGTAAGGCGAGCTCGCTTGACCCTAGCCTACACAAGTTCTTATCTTATTTTATCTATTATGTTTGGATTGAGATGAAGAGTCTTTCAAGGCTTGATTTGGTATAATTTGTAGTTAGAAATGTTTTTTATTGCTCTTTTCATACTTGTCTGCGTCCCTAATATTCGAATGAAGATAAGGACACGTGCTTTTACTTCTGTTTTATGTTCTGGCAAGCATCATGTAATCGATGGTAAATTAATAAAATTACAACAAAATTTTAATAATATTTCTACCGTACAAAATACTAAAATTCCAACAAGAGAATAGATCTCTACCACTTTCCAATAGTTCTCACCGTGGCCAGTATCCTGCAATGTTCAAAGTCACTGTGTTTTAAGAAGATTCTGATTATCAACTGATGATAAGTTAGGAAATGAACTTGGTTTCATACGTTTAATCTTGAGGCGGAAAGAGAATTGAAGCTTCGGTCCTGTATCATCTGCTCTTCATACCACAAAATATTATTTGAGAAATCAAAACCAATAATAAAGACACTCTTTTGCAACCAAATACCTGAATTTTTCTTCATAAAAACATTCAGATGGAGGTATTAGTTTACCATACTCTCTCTTGTTGAGAAATGACAGGATCTCAATATAACTGGTTGTCAATGCAAGCTCCGGTATTGAAGCTTCACCTTCACATGTCTAAAGCAGGAGGTGGGAGTTTCCAGTAATTCCATGAATTAAAATCCTCCTGCATTCCACATATTGATATGAAAATCTCTGATGTATAAATTCAAGTTGGTTTTTAAACTGTTCCATTTTGGAAAATATTTAGTAATGTATCAAAATATTTTTTTCCTGTAGGTGTAGTATGTCACATGCGGAAATTATTTAAAATTAAATAGCTGGACGATCAAAAGTTCATTTGAGCGAGCCAGTTGTACCTAACCGCATAATAATTTGTAATGTTGTAAGTATTATTTTAATTATTAAATTAATATCTGAGATTTAATAATGTATTATCAAATAAGTAATAGAATTGAAAATGTTTCAAATTGTTTAATACTTGTCTCAAGCTATGGTATTCCAACTCTTACAAAGAAAAAGTTTTCCAGCACAAAAATAAAATTCAACCTGTTCTGATGATGTCACTGCTGGAAACATGCCGTGAACTAGGGAGTGAATGGACACATAAGATTTCCTATGAATATGTTGATTCACAACCACTTCACCCTGGGGAAATTTCCAATGCTAAATTGCGGATTCATAAGACATTCAATTTTGATGATTGTACTGGGAAATTAGTCTTGAATTACCTTAGGGTTTATAATGAAGATTTTTCCTCTGGGAATTCCGACTTTGAGGTAACTAATCTCATCAGTGTCTCTATTTCCAAAACCAGCATAAAATGGATTGCCCTGGGAAGGAAACAATGCCTTGATATCCTGAAGAAGTAAGACAAATGAATATGTTGAAACTCAGAATCTTCATAAACTAATTCATCATCTCTTTAAAAGTGGTTACATTTTAATAAAGTAGTTAGTATTATGAAATAAATATTCTCTAATTTTTATAGAGTGCTTCCATTGCATAATACCCACAATAGAGTTTACCACTTTCCAAAACTCAATTCGAGTTTCATTTATTCATCACTATCAAACGAGGCACTTGTACATACATGAATTTGTGCTAATTATATTTGCAAAGTTGGAAAGCTAACTTCCCCTTTTCTTTATGGTAGCTCGTCATCACATGTATGTTTGACCAAAAAAAGTATCACTGTATGAGAAATTCTCAAAGGGCATAATATGAGTGAAGGGAAAAAGAGAAGGCCACAAGGAACTAACCTCTAAGCATGCTATTTTGAATTCATGCGGAACCCTTCTTATAACTGGAAACAAACACAGAAAATCTTAGTTCAACAAAAATAAAGCTATCCAGATGGGAATGGTGTGGAATATGATAATATATTGATTAAATAAGAGATTTTGTGTATTTGCAAAGAAATTGAGTACAATTACCTATCAATTTAAGTTTTTTTTGTGAGAACGAGCTTAATCCTTATAAGTAAGCTCACAATTAATTTTTATATAGTATCAAAGTAAATATAATTAAAAAGCACATGCATCAAAGAAGATTGGTTAACTCAGTTGACCAAGTGAATAAAAATATTTACCATTAATGGTATATTTAGTAGTACTTAGCATCTTTATTGACTTAAATTTTTACCTCAAAACAGACACATTATTTATAAATTCACAATTATTTTTCACAATAACATAACCACAACAATCTAATGATTCTCTTTAATAGGGAAATGCCATTGTAGTAAAATGAGTTGATATTACAAAATTTACAGGACATGTATGATTAAAAATGAAAATTAAGGGTACCACGGACAAAAATTGATTAAATTTCCTAACAACGTACAATTAGATACTTAATTCAAATACAATTATTCATAAAAATGGAGTGTTATGTGAAATTTTTATATATAATTTAAATTATTAGTGAAATTTTTACTTATATAATAAATTATAAATCAAAGTTTTATTTATAATTTGAATAAGATAAAATTTGTGTCCCTCAATAAAATTATCATGAAAAATTACATCTTATTTGAAAATTTTCCCAAGAAAAAATAAAAAGGTACCTTCTCGATATAAAGATGGAAAGAGCCCGTCTGGTGAAATAAAGACGGGTCCATCTGGTAAAGTCATCCCATCCTACAATTTGAAGAACCAACTTGCTTTATGAGTAAATGAAACGAGTAAGTTTCAAACTCGGAATAGATAAGTTTACCTGCTTGAGGCTGAGGAGGAATTGCCTGGTGATGTAAGCCTGAGCAATCGACCGTGCACTCAGAAACATCAATCGGTACCCGTTTTCCTGAAAGATAAACAATAAACTAGTTGAGGATCGATAAACATGAACCGCTGGCTTCCGCTTGGAATTATTTTTAAAATTTTATGAATCAATGGAATAGGATGTATAGAAAACCTTAATGGCAGAATACAAACGTGCAACTCCTTCTTGTGACCAGTCCATTCCCATCAAAGGCATGCACTGTCCCAAGATGTCGGACCTATCACAAAGTTCAATTGGTACAGTAGATTCAATGGTTAACATAACATTACCAAGATCAATAGGGGGCGTGCTATGGCAATACTGTAGCCTGCGAAACAAGAGTTTTTTTTTTGTCTCACTTGGTGATAGTTCCGTCAACATCCGATATGATTATTCTGTCACTCCATTTCCATAAGTAGATACGGGCATCAACCTGCGAAAGTGGATAGACTACAAGCTTAAATCAGGCGTTTTTACTTCAAGAATAAGTTGGAATGAAGTTCTTCGTCTCAAATTTGTAGGACCAAATCATCTAACCTGCTGTTCCCCTAGCATCTTGGTACAGAAAGTGAAGGTAATTGAATTACCACCTTCATTCAATTTGAGGGATGCCAACTGTTGGGATGTTGGAGTGAATAGTTTCACTGATTTTTGTGTTCCTTTTTGCATGTGTTCAGGGTCCCGTTCTGCTGCCATGCTGTTAACCCTATCTGATATGTTTTCTGCACGGAACAGGAAGAAATTATCAGAGAAGGATATCTATAAAGGTAGAAACCCCAAAGAAGTAAATCATATGATTTTATATAATATTTATTGAGATGTATGATAGATAAAAAAATTAGGTAAGATGGGGCGGGTGTATTAAGAGATATACGATCTTACATTAACCCAGTAAAGATTAGTTGTGGGGAATCTTGAATATCACCATCCATAGGCTTGGAAACATATAATCCCTTATGAATCTACAAACATTTCAATAATTATAAACTGACAATCATCCCTTAATCCCCAACAACTATTTCTTTCTTCCATTCCATAACTAAACTATTCTAATATAACCTTAATTTGTGGAATTCTAATGGTTCCTTTGAATGAGTACAATTGTTTATTCTGAATGCAATATTTTTGTTTTTCTTACCAACAGCACCAGCAGGAACATTTTTGCTGTCCTCTGGACCCACGGAGCCTTGTTGATCTAAGCGTCTTCCAAGTAGTTGCCCTTCTCTGCCTCCATAAGACCTAGCAAAGAACAATGGAGGCTTGGGAGATTTGAATTTCATATCCAAAGAGTGGCTGAGACGATGACCTGGGTCATGTAATCCTCCATTTTCATTTATTTCACCGTTGATTGGACTGAAATTTGCCTTGGATAAATCAAAACTCTCAGACGTCATGAGTATGTGGCCCTTGCTACCTCTCTCACCGGTACTACTTGTCGTATCACAGGAAACCTGTCGAAAGCACCAGATAAATCAAAGCTACTCTTTAAGAAACCCCACGCCATTTGTATTGTGTTCAGCCAGCTTCCTCCTCAGCTAATAATGTAGAGGTAACATGCAGTAGCCAATCCAATATGCTAGCTAAAGCTATATGTGAGACACACGCTCATTCTTCATGGTAACAACAGAATACGCATTCAACTTGCCAGTACTACTATTCTACTAGAGATACAAGTAAAAGACAGTTTAACATCCTGAAGCTACGGGCTGAGTACGTCAGATTTAACACTTCAGAATTCTTCATCAAACTTGTTCAACCCCACATTTAAGCTTTTCGACTGAGCACCACGGCCAGCAAGCATTTCATTTATATTTATATTTATGTTGTTGCACCTAGAATTATTAGTAGGCAATATAGATTTCCTAGTTTGTAATTTACTGCAGTTACAGACCTCGCCCATCTTTGGGACTATTTGACCCTCGGCTTCCAAGAAACTTTCGGGTGCCATCTTGCTCCTGCAGCACCTGATGACATCTTCCTGCTCATCCAGATTATTTGCTAACACGCCGTCTTCCTTTGCCCCATGACCAACCTTGACAACATCTAATTTCTTGGGGTTTCCTCCGGTGGACCAATTCGCGTCTAAGAGCTGAGCTGCAATTTCTGCGCATTCCAAAGAATTCAACCTCTGAAGTGATTGGTCGGAATGAGTTCTGGGGATAGTCGTCTCGTGGGAAGAATCCGGACTTGTCGTCATGGTACTCACACTGTTGTAACTACTCGATTTCATTGGTGGTCTCCTACCGAACGAGGAGGAGGAATCACAGTCATCCAGTGACTCGACAGCTTCTTCTAAAACTTCCATTTCTCTTGTATGGAAGTAAGCTTGTCCCTTGTTATCCAGGAGCATATGGAAGCTGGCCTCGGTTCCATCCACACAAATTTTGACAATCTTCTCCTTCGACTTCAGAACACCCTGAAACTTCCCGAACCTGACGTACCAGGGAGAGGATTTGAAGATCCCATCGGGTTGCTCCACGACAATTATGTCCACAGCTCCACCAAATGGGTGGAAAGTGCCAGAGACAGAGTAGACACCCTTGGATATATAGCCCCCTAAACTTCCCAAAGCGTTCATCTTTTTAAGATTTCTTGACCTCTCCGTCTCCCGCTTAAGGACTCCTGTAGCTTCACCGGCTAAGCAGCAGAGGGTGGATGACCATTTCGTTTTCAATGTGAAAATCAGAAACATGAACAAACGGGGAAATTTTGAAAAAGGTTCGAAGATTTCATCTTAACATTTGGATTTTCAATGAAGAATAGACACAAAGGAGTACATACATGATGAAAGATGATAGATCATCACAATTGTTTGAAAAGAACAATATGAGGGATGGAGAGAAATGCCAAATGGAATATGACGATCGTACATGAAAACAGATGGATGCAAGGATTTCTTCAAAAAAAAATGTTCTTTTGGAAACCCCGTCCTGATGGATTGGACGCAAAGATATATCTGGCTGGAATGTCTCCGGCCACCAAAAAGGAAACCTGGAATAGAAAGGGCCCGGAGATAGATCAAAGGATGAATTTCAGATATGCGGATGAGGACAGGAAATCAAGAATAGAAAGGGTCCGGAGGGGTATGGGCCTCATCTCAAGAAATAGAGGAATGTGAGCATTACATGATTAGCAAGAGTTGGACTTTGGAGGCGGAGGGGGAGGGCAATATATATTAAGGGTTTTTTTTGAAAAATATAATATATTTAGGGTTATGTCTTGTAATCCAACACTTCGGAAGGAATATTTTGTTGTTTGATGTTTTCCACACATACGAATATTTCTTATTGATGATAGGCGGACATCCACAAAACTAATCTATCCAACTGTTTTGCCCCTTCATTTTTCTTAGTTCAGTCGACAGTGTAGAGAATATATATCATCAAATTTCAAAAGTAATTAAGGAACCCTTTCTTCTCATATGTATATATACTAGCTGCCGACTCCTTATTATATATGCATTAAAATATTGAGATAAAATAAAAAATAAACATATAAAATTTACATTAATAAATGAAAATGTACAAAATTAAAAGGTTAAATATTTGAAATATATATATATATCATAATTTTAGTCCATTAATTAGAAACACCCACAAACTTATTATAAAAACCCAATTATTTTATTAATATTTTTAAACTTTATTTACGTTTACATTATACCATTTATAAAAAAAAAAAGTATTGCCCATATTATTAACCTTTATATATAACACGCTCCGTTAAATTAAGATATTTGTAATTTTAATTGTAATTCAAAAAATTAAAAGTATATGTGCAAAAAAATAATTATAAGTATAAGTGAAATATATATTATATAGACAAATATATTTAAGTTTTTACTAAAATGGAGTGGTCACACATGTATTTTTATTATAGAAATTCATAGTATATTTAATTAGAAAAATTCCTTATATTTTACAAAAGAATTTTTTTCCTAAGAAAATTCTTTAGGTGTGTGTTGGGAGGTAGAAGCTAAGATGGTAGGATTGACTTTGCTTCTTCTTTATTTAGATTATAAACTCAACTCAATACCCTTCACGGGTACTTAACTGGTATAGTGGTGTTTCTCTTACCCAACTCCAACTCCTTATGCCATTGTCTCTACTTTATTTTGGTAGTGTAGTATTACTTCTATATGGTTGTCCTAAGATTACTCCTGGCTGGTATATATTCATGCGTCAACTTCTCACTTTATGTTTCGATTATCCACATTTGTAACACACAATTGTTCGACTTGTGATACTTTTGACATTTGGGTCAACATGGTAGTCCTCCACTTACACTTGTATTGCTATCTGCAATGTTCATTATGGAGAGTCACCCTCCCGGTAAGTTTGCCTTCCACTTTTCTTGCAGGTGGCGGGTGTATTTAATTATCATATGATTCGATTAATTTCTATTTTTCCTACTTAACTTCTAACTCGTGCGTGTGGAACCTTAAGTTTACTTCTTTTTTTTTCCAAGTTTGCGTGACTTAGACTAGGCACTCACATTCATACACGCCAAGTTAATGATAATAATCATGTCAGTGGATATTTCATTTATTTTTATGACCAAACACAGATTGTCAACAAACCTCTCTAACAAATGTATCGGAGCTTGAACCCTGAAGAAGGTGACAAAATTCTCGTTTCTATAGATGAGGTCGCAGACTCGCAACTGTATTACAGGGTGCCTAGTGAGCCAGAGAAAGATCGATACCATAACCATAGTATCGGGATTCAAGTATATGTGAAGTATAGAGCCTCCACACATAAGAGTATGAGTTATGCATTTATAGTTTATGCGGTCACTTATCTATGTACAGGCATAAAAGTTTCAAATGTATCTTCTTATATATATACATGTATAAAAAATAAAACACCTTTATATAGTTATCACATAAGCAAATAAAGTTTACCATGTCTCATATGTTGCCATAAATTCCCCTGTCGGTGAGAAATCTCAAGCGTAGTAACATCCATCCTCTGTGTTTTGGAGAGAGATATCCACAGCAAAATCTCCTCGGGTGGCCAATCTCTGAGTGTGAATGGACATCTCTTGAAAGAACCTTAGAAATTACTAGAGAAAAATCTTTGTAACCTCATAATTATTAATTTAAAACATAATAACTATCCTTAATCTTTTCGCTGAATTATGATTTTCTAGTGGAAGTGGCAAGACTTTCTGAATTCGTAGTAGTAAAATCACATAATTTACATGGCCAAAACTGGCAGCGAGTTTATTACGAACTTTAGGGGCATACCCGTCATTGCGATGTTAAATGGGCCATCTCCCTTCTCCCTCCCATCTCCCCAACAGAGAGAGAGAGAGGGCACTTCAAAGCATTCAGCAATGGCGCGCTCGCTATCCTCTCTCACGGCCTCTTTTTCATCACTCTCATTCTCTTCCCCAATCTCCCAAAAGCCCATGATCATCTCCTTTCAGCGATTGAGTTACCTCCCTGTTTCGCTCTGGCACCGTCCCTCCCTCCTCGCGATTTCCACCTCCGCTGCTGAGCTGGAGACAGCGGACCTCAAGAAATATGTCAAGTCACGCCTCCAAGGCGGGTTCGCCGCTCAGTCGATCATTGGTACGGGTCGCCAGAAATCCGCTATTTATAGCTCTCCCCAGCTTAAATTGCAAGTTTTTAGTTGCAGTTCTCACTTCCAATAACTAATTTTCTTCAGTTTCCCGCGTCAGCAGTAGCAAAGCAACTTAGTGGGGCGATTATCAAATATGTATTTGTATAAATGTCAGAAGCTATCTGACATATGCATTATGCTGGATCCATTTTCAAAATGCAACAGGGATCCAGACTTAAAAGCTAACGCGATTTTATGAATCTTGAGCCGCCATTCTTTATATCGGTTTCATCTATTTTGAGTGCCAACAGATAACATGAGGAAGTTCATTGTCTGCGTCAATGGGAATATTACCATACGCGATAATTTATAATTTTCTGGCCAATGGGTAAATGCTTGTTCATTGTGTGTGTTGGTTTCGGGCTGTTGGTAGATAGACATGAGAAATTGACTGCTTATTGTGCAGGCAAGGCAATATGGAAGTATTCATGGTTTGAAAGGAATAGATATAGTGAATGGTGCATATCTTATCTACTGGAATGAGTCTGATGGTCAGCTCTCCTTACAAAATAATAAGCCGCAGGAAATGCTATCTTTTGAGTTAGTGTTAAGTCGAGGTATTGTATCACTCGCTGCTTCATGTCTTAACTCTGGAGTCTTATGCTGGATAATAAATGAACTTTGGTATTGAGAAAACATACACTTTACTTCTAATGTGAATGCTAAATAGCCGTGCCAGCTACTGGGTTCTGTTTAAGCAGTCACTTAGAGGATGGGATGAGAGAGACAATCTTTATCTTAGGAACTTGATTGAATGAGATGAAGACATCTAATTGTTGATCTTGATGCCTTATTAAATGTCCAGGATATATGATAACATTTGATGATAGTCAAAGCATATTCCACACTAAGGCGCATTTCTGATTTTTATGTTGTTACTATTGAGAATGCTTTTCAGCTTTTTAAGAGCTGCCATATATGACTTGCTTATGCTACATTCCCAGAAACTTGAAGGGAAATCGAGTGACAGTATTTTTCAAATCATATGGATTTCTTAACTGGACATGTTGATTATTTACAGGAGTATCTTCAAGGCAACCCATTGTGGCTTCAGTATGTTAAGGTTCCATTAGTAACCCTAGGCTATGAAAAGCAGCTATGACGTGTTTGTAAAAGCTCATGGAAGAGGCCTGTCCGGTCAGGCTCAGGCCATTTCCCTTGGCGTAGCTCATGCTTTACTCAAGGTGAGTGAGGATCACAAAGCACCTCTGAGAAAGGAAGGCCTTCTCACTAGGGACTCGAGAGTTGTTGAGAGGAAGAAACCTGGTCTGAAGAAGGCCCGTAAAGCTCCTCAGTATTCCAAGCGTTGAGGTTGGAATTTATTACTGTTATAAGCCTATTTTTTGGGTTCTTAAGCAGAGTAGATACTTGTGTGAACTGTTCCTTGTTTGTAGATTATGACAATTGTGTTTCCATTTGCTTAAAATGTAAACCAATTTTTCTAAATGTTGTTATCAACTCGTAGTTTATTAAAATAGATGCTTAAGGTATACTCCAAAATTTCCGTTCATCATCTAGTTCAGTGTTGTGAAAAGCGCTCTCATGGGGCGCTGGAAAACTCGTAGTGTTGTTAAGCCTGTGGGGGCGTTTTTGCTCTTCGGGCCCAGCACTTCAATCAGGTGCGTGCATGGATTTCGCTTCTTATTAAAGTTCAAGGCCCACGCTTTTTTAAATAATATGTCAAATTCAGAATATTAATTATCTTAAATATTTTTAAAGTAATCTAAAATAAGTATTTTAAATATTTAATATAGATGAACAATTATTAGTTGATTTTTCAAACATAAGATATTTTTTGTGATATTTAATCGCCCATAAAAAAAACTAATTATATAGTTTTGTATACGCACTTTTATTTTAATATATTGTGAGAATTTTATTTTATTTCTATTGAATTTATTTTTAAATTTATCAAATTTTTACTTATTTTGTTTAAACAATAATATTTATCACTAAAGTTTTCCAAAAATTTTTAATAGAAAATTTCGGTACGACGTATACAAACTATTAATCCCTTATGTATGTTCTATTTTTTTTATCTGTTTAGTAAAAAAATTATAATTTTTTTACATTTTATATAAAATATTATTAATATATACACTTTACTTTAATAATTTGTATCTCACCAATATACTTACTAAATCCTGTTTGATTATTAAATTTTATTTTTCACTCTTTTCTTAACGTTACTTTATCTATTGGATAAATTTCACAAATTGTTTACTCTCAGGTAGAAAGAAGAAATGATCACTTTCAAACTTTGGCATGTCATTCTTTTTTTTTGCTGAACAAATAAATTCCGCAATTATACACTATCACCAAAAAATAAATGCATAATGACAATGCTCCACATCACTACAATTATTAGTAAACTTTGTTGGAGGCACTTAAACATGGACTTACTTGTAGAGTTATTCCATAACTGTTGTAATTGTCTCAGTTTTATTTGGAGTTCACTTACCTATAGGTGAATACACTATTGGAAATGATTTAGAGAATAATATTAGGCAACCTTATCTCCACTGCAACCTCGTGGCAGCCCAGACAGTAGGGCAGTCGCCTCCCTTCTAACTGCATCTGGAAGTGCTCAATGTAGCCCAGTGCTTGTCTACTATTTTGGACTGTCCCTCCTGATTCTCCAATGCCAAAAAATAGCAATAAAGGGTCTGTATGTTTGGGCTACTCAGAATAATTAATATTCATCGAAAAAAATATATTTGTTTTATTTTTTTGTTGGTCAATAATTATAATATAATGGTTCGAGTCCAGTGGAGTCGGCTCCAGCTCCATGGTTGCTGTTGCGGTTGCGGGTTGCGGGTCTCTGCCCGGAGGAAGATGTCCAATTGGCAACAGTTAAGAGTCTTAGACCAGAGCAAAGGAGGGAAAATTCAGCTGTTTTCGCCTTGAGTTTTACTTATCGTAGTTAAAAAATGCAACGAGGTTGTGGTAGCGGTGAAGGTGAAGACCAAGAAAGACCATTGACCATTTTCTTTCTTGTGGACGCAGCACACTCGTCTCATCCACCAGAGCATTCATTCTAGATCCTGGAGCTTTATCTCAAGGATAAGCAGCAGGGCCGTGGAAGATGGCCAAGTCTACCGCCGACGATGAGGAGCTCCGGCGAGCCTGCGAATCTGCGATTGAAGGCAAGGAGAATATTGTGTTGTCCATCCGCGTCGCCGAGAGCCGCGGGATCTGGGACAAGTCTAGCAAAGTCGGCCGCCACATGGCCAAGCCCAGAGTGCTCGCCCTCTCCAGTATGTTCATCCTTTCTCTCTCCGGTCTTTTATGTGATGCTTCCTCCGTGGACTTGCGTTTGATGAGTTTGCACTTTTTGGTTGGATCGTGAAATGGATGCTGACATCAACACGCACTACGCCATTGATTAGCTTCAGTGCGTTTTAGAAGTAACTTGTGTGTTCTCCACTTCCTCCAAATAAAGGAAGTAAGATATGTACTTTGACATTATTAAGGCAATAAGTGTACTGATCTGCCCCCAGTTTCTGATTCTTATCTATGATTTTACATCGGCCATAGCTCCTTGCCCTTCTAACTGTAAATATTCTGAATTCTGGTTGGTTGATTCAATCTGACAGTTAACTTCCATTTAGAATGTAACACGAATTCTATTAAAAAAGATAAGAGAAACCCATTGGGTCTCATAGGAAAGTTTATTGGATGGAATCATCCACATCGCGCTTTTATGAAGAGCGCTTCTTAGTGTGCCACTCTAATGCACAAAGTTCAGGTTCGTAGACTGTTTTGTTTGAACTGTTGTAGTCATGTACCCTTGGGTAGATGAGATGGAAGTGGATTATGATCTGTGATAGTGGGCATGGGAACGAGAAACACAGGCCTGTGAAAGTCTTGTGTTATTCATAATGTATTCATAGTGCAATTATCTACATCTCAAATCTCTCTTCTTTCATATTATGCTGCCAAATCCATAATATGCCTATATCATGCAAATACTCAATTAACCGACTCTCTCTTTCTCCTTTTTCCCCAACCCATTCAGCAAGCTCAAAAGGCCAAACTACAGAAGCTCTTCTTCGGGTATTAAAACATTCAACTGGTGGTGTATTGGAGGTACATTTAATATTTGGCGAGCTGATTTATGCTGATTATATCATAATTATTGATATTCTCTTATCTATGCTTATCCAAATTTGTCACTATAGGTTCCAGTTTTGTTACTAATTGGGTCAACTGAAATGAGCCTCTGACATCTGTCCAGATGGTAGAATGGCTAGATCCATAGGGATAGTCCAAATCTTGAAATTATCCTTGACTTAGTAATACACTAATGACACAACCTTCTGGGTGCTCTCTATGTCTCTTGCTCTCATAGGATTCTAAATATGCCTGCCAGGGATGTTTCATAGTTCATGGCGAGGTCTATTCCTATGTTTTGGGCATTATTGTCCTGGTAGCAGTAGCCTAGTGACAGCCTAAGATTTTTCTTACTTTTATTTTTGCAGTTACTTGAGCAAATTAACTTTGCCTTCCACCAAAAGTATCCACTGGCCAGAGTTTCTGGCAGGATCCTTGGCTTTTATGAACCTGGAATATTGTATTCTTTGCCTAAAGGAAGAATGTGTAATGTCAGCTACAATTTGATGCAATACTAGTGAAAATAAGCTTGTATGGATTCACATATAACATGTTGTATGGAGATTTCTCTTTTCATCTGTTCTTTCACTTGCTGAGCTCAATAATGGTGAGTTGTGACATTTCCTCACATATTGCATGTACAGCCAGCCAAGTTATACAAGTTGAAGCATCTTACTAAAATTGAAGTTATGAATAATGATCCAAGTGGATGCACATTTATGCTGGTGAGGCTTGTAATCTATAGTAATGTTATTAGAGTTCTCATATTTTTTCCAATCTCTCTCAAAGTTTTGGAAGCAGATCTAAAGTAATATACTTTGCATTTCAATTTTCTTTTGGCTAGTTCCAGAATACCCCTTTTGCCCATTTTCTTCGCCTAGCTTCTCACCTGTCTTTTTAGGGATTTTATAATCTAAGAAGTCAAAGTGTTGTCCCACCTCAATGGACGATGCGCAACATAGATGATAGGTACTCATATTTCTATTCAATTGAAGCAGTCTCTTGGGTTACATAAATGCTATCCTTTGAATATATATATCATCACCTCCCACTGGAAGGTTTTTTTTCCCTGAAGGTGTTTCTTTTCTTCCCCAGGAATCGGCTTCTACTTAGCATTTTAAATGTATGCAAAGATGTAATTGGCCGCCTCCCAAAAGTAATTGGGATAGATGTTGTGGAGATGGCACTTTGGGCTAAGGTGAGTATGAGCTTAGCTTTAAACAAATTGAAGATAGCTTATTTAAGTTATCTGGAATGATAGTTAAACAGTTGTACATTTGTGAATATCCATTCTTATAGAAGTTTAAATGAGGATGGTATTTCATATATAACATAATATTATCCAGATATTACTTCATTTAGTATTTGGGTAAGATGCCTTCCATCTTAATATGCCCTGATTGTCTGAGTGGTGGGGATCTATGATGCATCACTGACTTGGAAATTCTTTCTCAAGAAGACAATTTGTCTTTCTTACTTAAGTGACCAAAATGTTGATTGGGTTCCCTTTTTCTTGGTGGGATTCTTCTTTTCATTTTATCTGCTATGTTTTTTTTTTTATGATTAATGTAAGCTTGATGCAGGAAAATACACCCACAGTCACTCAAATCACAACTCATAGAAGTCTGCCAGATGGCCCTATTCCTGCTACAGTTACAGAAAATGATTTGAAAGTGAACGTTGAGAAAGAACTGGTCTCCCAGGTTGAGGAAGAGGACATAGAGGCTCTTTTGGGCACGTATGTTTTTGTTGGGCATGGCTTCCATGATATACTTTTCTAAGTTAGCTGTGATCATTAGTTAAAATTAGTATTCTTGCCTTCGCATTTGAGCATCTTGTTGGTGGATTTATAGGAGTTACTCCCCTGAAGTGTGAATTGTCCATTGTCTTTGTTTTATTGTGATCCTGATTTTTCTTTTATCTTCGTAAATTTACTGTCCTTACCATGTCACTGAAAATTATACTAACTCATTGGGTCTCTCAATCATATGATGAATTTTTGAAAATGGTTTGCAGTGGCAGTGATGTTATGGGTATTGGTGAAGCCGAAGCATTTTCTGAAAGAATGAAGCGAGAACTTCTTGCATTAGAAGCTGCGAATGTGCATGCCATTTTGGAAAGTGAAATATTGATAGAAGAGGTACCACTTGCTTAGTTGTGAATAGGCAGAGTTTTATTGTTTACAATTATATTATTAGCTTAATTCATCTTCATGTGCCCTTGCTTGGTAAATATTCTCAGTATTTTATAATTTTGAAATTCTAGTTATTTTTTTCTTTTGATAAAATTTAATTGATTAATGTTTCCATGACAATTCATACATATAAATAATTATTTGTTAAAATTTTGTATCTTTTTTTTCAGTTTTTAATTATTTTTTTAAAGTTATATCAGTTTTCTTTTCTATTTCTGTTCAGTTATATCAAGAATTCATTCCACAATGGGGTTTAACACCCCCTTTCATAAAATACAGTTCCTCTACATCACACCATCTGCCCATCTGATAGAGGTCATGAGCATGCGTTCATTGTTCTAATTATCTAAATACAATTTTTTTTATAGAAAAGTAATTATAGTTAATATGTGCTTTCGAATTTTACCAAGATAGTTATTCTACCATGGACCTAAGGTATTCATATTGGTAAAAAATCAAATCCAAGATCTTCCAAAATTTCATCAACACCACATAACCTTTTTTAAAGTCAGTGTATGAATGCTGTATCACCGGACTAATCCTCCTGGTGGTATCTCATACAGCCTAAAGCCTACATTAAGCCCCATATGGCTATGGGTTTGAACACAGAACCGGGTAGACACTACAGGTTATCAGCACCACTACAAAAACTTAGATGCAAATCCTGTTTATCAATCTCCAATCCGACTGGTAGTCTGTCAGTGTTAAGTTGGTTGGCTAAATATATTCTTGAACTTCTTATTTTTATTTTGAATATGAAAGGATGTACTCTGCAAGAGAAATATGATCATTTGTCTTACTTTGATTTTGCAGGTGTTGCAAGGCCTAGAGGCTGCAACCTACCGTGTTGAAGATATGGAGGAGTGGTTAGGCATCTTCAATGTGAAACTTAGACATATGCGGGAGGACATAGCATCGGTAAATCTTATTATTGTTTTATTGATGTGATACTGTACTCATGTTGTAAACTTGCATGATTGATCAACAGTTTGTAGTTTGCATGTTGTCCCACTTAGTTCTTTCTGGTTTATTATTGTATTATTGGCAATTATAGCACTTTTTTTCTTTATGGCTTTGTTTCTTTTACTAAAGCCTTAGCCATCCTACAATCTAGGTCATCAGTGATCTCATTTATTTTTGTCAGACTGATACCTGAAGTTCATTAATGATGGTACTGTAGAGTCACTCTAATTAGTCGATAAAAAGAAAAAGGAAACAAAACATACACAAGGAAGAAAACTAGTTTTCTATCACATCCATGAATAAGCATGAGATGTTGCAATTTGTGCCGAGAAGGCACATATAGGCATCAATCATAGTTGGTCTTTATTATGTGGCTCTCTGTGCATGGATCATTGGAGGATGCACTTCTACCATTTTTTTAGTATAATTATATGCATGTGTCACATCTCCTATGATTTCAAAATTGGCTGATTAAACAATGGTCTTAATATTGACTTTTTTGTTCAACAAACTCTTATATAATATTACGTAATAGAATTTTTTGCTAACTACTTCAGTTTGCTCAAAATTTTAGTTGATGAACCCATGGAATCTTTAAGAAAGATTGCTTCTGTATCTGCTGTATGATCTTCTGGATTGGTTCCTTTATGTTGAAGTTTCTTGTTCTTTCCAAATATTTGTTGATGTATGGATACTTTAAACAATCTGCTTCATTGGGTCTTTTCCTGTTTATGTTAAATGATCACTTGCTCCAGATTGAGACACGCAATAATAAGTTGGAGATGCAGTCTGTAAATAACAAAGCACTGATAGAGGAACTTGATAAACTTCTTGAATGTTTGCGGGTCCCTACTGAGGTATGCTTTTAGTAGGACAGAATTAAATAATTTTATGATGTGTCTTATGTTTCCTTGTAACATTATGCCCTGTTATGCAGTATGCAGCATCTCTAACTGGGGGCTCCTTCGATGAGGCAAACATGCTTCAAAATATTGAGGCATGTGAGTGGTTGACTAATGTTTTGCGAGGCCTTGAAGTTCCAAATTTAGACCCCAGCTATGCAAACATGCGAGCTGTATGTTCCCTTCCCATCCTATATGTTTCGGTTGTTAGCCATAGTAGCATCCTGCAAGATTATGAATTGCCAGAAATTTGGCTATTATTAGTATTTATCCATTTGCATTTCCTTACAATCATTTAGTGTTGTATTTTCTGTCTTTCATGTATCACTTGTGTGGAGTGATTTACATGCTATGAACAGTGGAACAAATTAACCATATAGATGTCGTATCCATTATCGGGAATTGAAAATGCGAGCTGTATGTTCCCTTCCCATCCTATATGTTTCAGTTGTTAGTCATAGTAGCATCCTGCAAGATTATGAATTGCCAGAAATTTGGCTATTATTAGTATTTATCCATTTGCATTTCCTTACAATCATTTAGTGTTGTATTTTCTGTCTTTCATGTATCACTCGTGTGGAGTGATTTACATACTATGAACAGTGGAACAAATTAACCATGTAGATGTCGTATCCATTATCGGGAATTGAAGATGTTTTATGAAATTGTTATTGACCAACTTTCACTAGCCTAGTTCTTGTGGGTCTAAGTCGTTGTGCATATAATTTTGAGAGATGAATGTGATCCCTTTTCTATACATGAGGCATGATTAATTTTGGTGAAACCAGAAATTTTGAGAGATGAATGTGATCCCTTTTCTATACATGAGGCATGATTAATTTTGGTGAAACCGGAAATGTTCTAATGGGTATCAAGGCACTTGTTTCAGGTCAAGGAAAAGAAAACCGAACTTGAGAAGCTTAAGTCAACATTTGTTCAAAGAGCCACCGAGTTTTTAAAAAACTATTTTTCCAGTTTGGTGGATTTTATGATAAGTGACAAAAGTTACTTCTCCCAGGTACTAAATTCTACCCCTTATGTCATCCAGTCTATAAACTTTGAATATCTAGAAACTGACTTTATTTTTCCACCATCAAACAGCGGGGACAGTTGAAGAGGCCTGACCATGCTGACTTACGGTATAAATGCAGAACTTATGCGCGCCTCCTCCAACATTTAAAGGTCAAATAACAAATAGACAAATACTTTGCATGAGATTGGGCACTGTTCTCACTTTTGGCCTCCTGCTTTTGTAGAGTCTTGATAAAAATTGCTTGGCTCCATTAAGAAAAGCTTATTGCAGTTCCCTCAACTTACTTCTCCGTCGGGAGGTGAGACAGCTAATATAGAAATGCAATATTATGTCTCGATTCTCTCTTTTTATGCATGTGTACTTGACTGCAGTCCTTGGTTACTGATATATCACCAATAGATAGCCCAATCTTGAGCTTGTGTTCAGTCTAAATTATTCTTTCTTCAAATGCTATGCACAATGATAGAAGAAACTTCTTCATTTTACCTTTAACTTACCAGATGGCAGTATCAATTGAAGGTACTGATTGCATACTTTAGCAGAGATAATTTCTTAATCATCTGCAGGCATGCGAGTTTGCAAATGAGCTGCGTGCTAGTACAAAAGCATCGAAGAGTCCAGCTGTCTGGCTTGAAGGTTCTACAGGCTCCAACCAAAATGTAAACAGTTCAGATACCTCAACTGTTTCCGAGGCCTATGCTAAGATGCTCACCATTTTCATCCCACTTCTCGTGGATGAGGTGATGATATTGACTGGCACTTTTTTAATTTGAGTCATATTATCTCACTTCAGCCATTAATAGGAACTTTATGGTTTCTTTCACAGAGTTCTTTCTTTGCCCACTTTATGTGCTTTGAGGTTCCTGCACTTGTTCCTCCAGGGGGTGTAAGCAATGGCTCTAAAAGTAGGTCTTATGGTGATGACAATGATGATGACGATTTGGGTATTGTGGACATAGATGATGATGGTAAGGCTGAAGTATTGAATGTGAATTCACTTGTTTGCTTCCGAAGTATCAATTATGAGTTTGGCAGATTGAATGTGATATGACTGTTTAAATGAGATCAGAAATTTTTAACCTTTTGTCAGAATATATATATCATCTCTTGTTCTGATGGCAATATATTATTTTTAGGAAGAAGCTCGGCTGAGCTGGAAGCACTTAATGCATCTCTTGAGGAGTTGCTTGATGGAATCCAAGTGAGACTGCTATAGTTCATATTTTAATTAACTTGGTCATGTAGGAGAATATTATGCTATGATACATTTGAATTCCAAAATAGCTCTGATTGGAAGAATTTTTGCTTATATATATTTTAGGAGGATTTCTATGCTGTGGTGGATTGGGCATACAAGATGGATCCCTTACGCTGCATATCAATGCATGGGATCACAAAGAAATATCTTTCTGGACAGAAGGATGATGCTGCTGGATTTGTGCGACTTTTGCTTGATGACCTAGAGTCTAGAATTTCTATGCAATTCAACCGTGTAAGTTGTCCATAATGTAAGAGGGTGGAAGAGTAATGCTGGAATTTGGTATCTAATTCATGTGAATTGTTTGCAGTTTGTTGATGAAGCTTGTCATCAGATCGAGAGAAATGATCGTAATGTTAGACAAACTGGTGTCTTATCGTACATTCCCAGGTAATTAGGCTTATTCTTGTATTCAGTAATATAGAATTCCATGAGTGTTCTAAAAGCCAGTCATAGCTGAATATTTAAATGCATTAAATCAGGAATTAAAGTTATTTTTACTGGAAAATCCTTAAACTGAATGCTGATTTACCCTTTTTTCTTAAAAATATGGAAAAGATCCGGAAAGTTGTAAAATGGTGATAAAAAAACTAATTTGTCCTATCAAGACACTATATGCTGAACTGCACTGCCATTCAAACAACAAAACTGTGAAAGTTCAGTGGAGATTTATGATTGGTAGTGTCAAATTCCTCATAGTATTGGCCAAAATATTATTCTTATAGAAGTTAATTTCATAAAAGATCAATTGGAGAAGGAAATTGAGTAAATCAACAATGAGAATTTACCTATTGAAACAAAGAAACCTATTATCTCCAAATCTGAGATTGGTGGATAATAAGGTTCTATATTTTTGTAATACATGATGCATTGGTCTCTGTGCAATTGGTTGTGATGCATCATCCTCTTGGTCATATTACATTTTCCCCAGATTTGCAACCCTGGCAACACGCATGGAACAGTATATTCAAGGGCAATCAAGAGATCTGGTCGATCAATCATATTCTAAGTTTGTGAGTATTCTTAATCATCCTAGCTGCTTTACTTTAGCCTTTTCAACAAATTCTACATCCCTTTGGTTATATCTTGTGTGCGGATGACACTTCACTGACAAAATGTTATGGTAGCTGCTTTGAAATCTGTATGACCTATTGTCTGGTAGTAGTGTCTGAAAAGTACTTTTGTGCGAGTGCGACAGGTCAGCATAATGTTTGTGACATTAGAAAAGATTGCTCAATCAGACCCAAAAAATGCTGATGTTGTCCTTCTGGAGAATTACGCAGCTTTTCAAAACAGGTGTTTATCTTCTTTATTTTGTTTTATGCTACAAATTGGATCTCTTTCATTTTATTTCCTCAAGCAAAAGAATTTAAATCTAATTACGGACATTATATGCAGCTTATATGATTTAGCCAATGTCGTGCCTACCTTGGCCAAGTTCTATCATCAAGCAAGTGAAGCTTATGAACAAGCCTGCACCCGTTATATTAGCGCAATCATATATTATGTGAGTCGCCATCCATCCTCACATGCTCCTCTTCATCTACCTGTTTCCATTACAAAATACTTGTAACTATTTCCCTTGTAGACTGGTAGCATAATAAGAACTTTGCTGGTCTTTGAACTGCTTTGCACCTGTTATCATATAAATGAGCTTTCTACAAGGACCAGTCATTTCATCTTGAATCTTGATGAATGCTCTAAATGAAATATATATATATATTGGGGGCAAGAAGACGGATCTTTGTGTAGAAATTGTAGAGCATGGCTAGTCATGTTTTAGATCAGCAGTATAATGGTTTTTCTAACCTTCTGGCTAGTTGTCATTTACAGCAATTCGAAAGGCTTTTTGCATTTAACCAGAAGATTGAGGATTTACTGTACACAATTCCTCTGGAAGAGGTTAGTGCTTGTAATTTAGCATATGACTTTTGTTCTTGATGGACAGTCTAATTGCAACTACAATGATGACTTGTCAATTGTGTGAAATTATCTTCAATTTATCATGTTTTGTCAATATACTGGCCTTCATTCACTCTGCATAAATTTCAGATCCCATTCCAGCTCGGTCTGTCAAAAATGGATCTCAGGAAGATTTTAAGATCCAGTTTATATTCTGTAAGTTGGTCAATGACCATCTGACATGGACTTTGTTTTAACTGTATTTAGTTGCATTGAATCCATAGCCGTCTCTTTAGGTTGACAAGTCCATCACCACCATGTACAAGAAGCTACAGAAGCAGTTGACATCAGATGAGCTGTTGCCTTCACTGTGGGATAAATGCAAGGTGAACATTACATCTTTCAAGGAGATATTATGCCCTAAGCTTTGTCTACCAAAGAGGGAGGGCTAGATTGTATTTGGGCAGTATTACTGGTTGGTTATGTTCATCCGCAGATAAATATTTGTGGAAATCATATACTGCATCATCATCATCATCTAATAAACTTGAAACTTCACTAATTCACCACTCCAGCATTGATGTGTTAATGACTAGGAAGGTCTGATGACTAGCTTTGTTTTTGGCAGAAAGAGTTTCTGGACAAGTACGAGAACTTTGTACAGCTGGTTGCCAAGATCTATCCTAACGAGAGCATCCTATCTGTATCTGAAATGAAAGGATATTTCACTTAAATGTAAAAGAAAATCACTTTGAAACTTCTTTTCTGCTTTTTCCTCCCTGTCTGTGGTTGGTTTGTATCGTGACCAATCTGCACAAGCGAATCCTTTCTATATTTCTTTAAATTAGAGGTGATTGATATGGCATGCTCTGGCTTTTCATACTAAAGATATATATTCTGTATTTTATTCCTCATGCAATGTCTGGATGGATGGATTATCCATCAATAATTGCAATCTGCATCTTTAGCCAACCGCTATTATGAATCTTACTTATAGTTAAGATCATATATACAGTCTATAGACGTATGTAATTGTTACATACATGTTGCTAGCTAGAGAAGTACAAACAATGAGGAAGATACTATGGTTGTCTATGTTAAATGTGGTGGGGAAGTTTAATTCTTCCCAGAGGAGAAGTACTTGAAGATGATGAAATATATATATATATATATATATATTGTTGATAAATATAATTATTTATTAATTATATGTACTAAATTATATAATAGATGGATTTATTTATTAAGCTAAAATAATAGTTAAAATATAAATAAATAATATTATGATATAAATTTAACTAAGATTATATTAAATATTTTAATCATTTCGAATATTATCAACCATATTTATCAATATTTACGTTATATTTAGTTACAAATATTATTTTACTAATTATAACTAAAAAATCCTAGACAACTCCTTTGGGAGCATGAATGCCAAAGGTGGTGTTGAGTTTGAATAGTTGAAATTCAGTTTGAAAGGCTTCAAAATGAGTTATAAAACGTGCACATGACTCATAATAATGTGCAGAAAAAAAAGATATTTGAATGTAAGGAAAAGTATTTATACATACCCATGATTTAATTTTTTTATATGGTTCTATTTTTTTTATTTCACATGTAATATTTTCCTAAAATTTTGCACCGAATATTTACCCGAGAATCTGCTTCCGGTGGCAATATTTCATGGCAAAGGCGCACCCTACCCTACGCTGTGGTGGAAGGGCTGGGATTATTTGACTAGGAGGAAACTCGGAGGAAGGAATGGGACTTGCAGTTAGTCCATCTCATCCCATCTGCAGAACGAAGCTTCCGCCCGCCTTTCCTTCCTACATCCAGTCAGTCCCTCCCTCCCTCCCGGGATTTTGGCAGGTCGGCTTTACTTGTTCCCCTTCATCACCATCTTTCTCCTGCCCAGATCCCTCGACTGGATCAAGCTCCCTCTTCTCTTCTATCAGTCAATCGCCTGTGTTCCGCCAACATGGCGGCCCCATTTCATTTCTAGGGCTTCCCTCGAATTTCCCAGATTCACGGACCCTTGTCGTCGCTCTCTGTGCTTTCATCACCTCCGATGGCTCTCCGGGTCACCTTCACCTACTCCGGCTACGTCGTTCAGAACCTCACCTCTACCGCCTCCTTCCGAGGCGGAAATTGCCGTCTTTCCCAAGAATGCTGCATCATCTCCCGCTTGTTCGGGTCTGGGAAGCGCGATCACCCTGATTCCTGGAGGGGAGCCCCTCGTCCTCCCGCCGCAGCCGCCGCTTATAGCACTCTCACCGGAGAAATCATGGGCGGCAGCTGCAGCTCCCCGATCCTGGACGGAATGGTCTCTGTGATGAAATCTCTGACCTGCGGCTCCGCGGGGTCGGTTGTCTCCACCGCACAAGGGCTGGGGGCTTGCGGGATTTCACCAATTCGGCCGGCCTTGGTGATGCCCTTCATGCAGGGGTCCAAGTGGATGCCGTGCAGCAATGCGGCTCTGGAGAGTCTAATGAGCAGCACAATTGCGACCGAGTACGGAAAGACAGAGGAGGAGGGCTATGAGGGGGAGGCCAGCAGCAGCGGTGGATCAGGGTCAGGTTCTAAGTGGTGGTTCTCCAAGTGGTTCGGCGTCAGGTCCGAGGATGCCAAGGCGGCTGTCACAGCTCTGACAGTGAGTCTCATGTTCAAGTCCTCTCTTGCAGAAGCAAGATCGATCCCCTCTATTTCCATGTCCCCAACTCTAGATGTGGGAGATCGCATTTTAGCAGAAAAGGTGATGAATTGAGATCTCTTTCAGTTTCAATTGTCTTGGAGACCCTGGGGTTTTAACCGTTTATCTTAAAATGAAACTCGATATACACTGGATTGATGGAATCATCTGTATATTATATTCATTAGTCTAATGGAGTTTCATCATGCTCAGACGGCTGCTGCCTTGTGATTGATTCAGGTCTCGTATTTGTTTAGAAAACCTGAGGTTTCTGACATAGTGATATTCAAGGCACCTCCTATCTTGCAGGTTTGATCCTTATGTTTACTTCTGTGTGTGTGTGTGTGTAAAATCTGTTATTTTGGTATGCTCTAGAATGACTGGTTTGTTTGTTTTTTTTTGGGTTAACTTGTCAGCAATTGGGTTATGGTTCAGCTGACGTGTTCATCAAAAGAATCGTGGCTAAGGCGGGTGACTGTGTGCAAGTAAGCTTTGGCATCAAATACTGTGAAAGATTCTGATGTTTGCTGCATTCTTTGCTTGTTCTAGATGTATTTTCCTTATATCTAATTGAATTCTAATGTTGCCTCTACTTCAAGGTCCGTGATGGCAAACTTTTGGTGAATGGGGTTGTGCGCAATGAAGAATTCGTTCTGGAACCACTTGCTTATGAAATGGACCCAATGGTAAACTATTCTTCTGGTTTTCCTGTTTATGTGCAACATTTAGTCTTTTTATTAAATATAGCATGATTCTATTTTTTCATCAAAATATCTCAAGTGGTACATGTTTGATATTACACGAAATTTATTTTATGTGCTTGCAATTAAATGGCATATTTCTTTACATTTATCATGTATTGTTTTTTGTATGTTATGATATTGTGCCAAATTTGATCAAAGAAATAAATTCTGTGCATATTTAATGTAGATGAAAAAAATTGGCTAATTCTAGAAAAAAGGACCAAAGATTGTAAATAAATGGATTATTAACCCTTTTGTATTCAAGTGTATTCTTTCTACCTCCTACATTTCTCTACAGAGAGATTTAGTTTTTCAAGTGCATCACTAACTAAATAAGATTTGCTGGTTGCAGTTCGTCCCCGAAGGATATGTTTTCGTGATGGGAGACAATCGCAACAACAGCTTTGACTCCCATGACTGGTAAAGTTTGAATACTTAGGTTTCTGATATGATCTTCATCTAATTCAATAGATCAACGGTCAAATCAAAGAGAACTGAATTCCAAGTTTTAAGATAGATTACTGAAAGGTCTTATGCCTGTCAAATTCCTCTCCTAATTTCCAGGGGTCCGCTTCCCATCAAGAACATCATGGGTAGATCATGGTTCCGATATTGGCCTCCATCCAAGCTAGCCGATCAAATCCCTGGGAAGAATAAAATCAAAGAGTCGTGATTCAACGAGGTGGATAAGCATGCACTGGAAACCGTCTCGTCTCTCAGTTAACCGTGTTCATCCCGATTCTTTTGTTCCCTTACTGAGCTGTTACTTGCGAAAACAGATGCTATGATGTGTTCTTTGATAGTCTTCAGTCTTGTGCCGACTTGGGAGTTTAGAGATGAAATAAAAAGTCTTCTGGACTTGTGGATAAATGTGAAAATATATTGGACTTCTGGATTTACCACGTTTTTATTATGGAATAATTGCATTTAATAGCCAGTAATCAATGGTCACCAATGGTTTCTCTATTTAGGTCTGTGTACATTAAATAAATTCAATATAATTATCATTATTAGATACATGAAACTTTTCATTGTGTGGTTATATGTAGTGAGATTAACTTATTCTTTTATCCCAACTTATTTTTCTGTTACGATAGAATTTGTTAATTTCTTTTACATATTTGAGTTATCTAACAAAATTTCCCTTAGAATTTTTCAACACTTCAAGATAAGAAATGTTTAATTTTTTAAAATTTTAAATTATTTCCACATATTTTCATCATTTCTTAGGTTAGTGGAGGAACTCAAAGATAAGTGGAAATTTCTCCTTATTCATCATACATTCATTTACATCATGAACCCCATTTTTATGACCCTAATTTACAAACTCTATTAACTGATTTCAACTGAAAACCCTAAATTTGTTGGGATTATTTACATGAACCTTGGTTTCGTATTTGTGGTGTGGTACCCTCTCTCTCTCCCCTAGTGCTGCTACTCTTTTTTTTTGCACAATTCCTAGTGCTGCTACTCACTTCTGGGAAATAAATTGATTACCAAGGGCCAAGCGCAGGCTCCATCCACTCTAGGGAGCAGCTCCTATACCCTGGTTTTGATGGACACTGCCGCCGCGGAACTGCTCACTGTCTCTGATCTCGTCCGCCTATCCCGTCCCTTGTGCGGCACGACCTTTCTCGCGTCATCTACCAGCAGTCGGCCCTCTGCACCATGGGAACCCCAAGGAGTGTCCCCGTTTGGAAATCTTAGCACGACTACCAACATTCTCATCCCGATGGACCGCCCAGTCTTTCTTGTTGGAATCGTTAGTCTCCCTGTCTTTGATGTCGATGAACATCCCTCCACTCCTCACAAATGTCCCTCCAGTAACAGCTCTTGTCTCAGATTCTCAGATGGTACATCCACAGTGTGCTGTGATGTTCTTAACTTTGGAGTCCGGATGTTGCTTGAGAAGGTTCTCGTCCTGGCTTTCAATTTCACCCCCTTCAAGCAGGGTGGGGGCTTTCTAGAGATTGTCAAATGGAGCTTTCGGGTATTTCTTTCTGGTCAGCTGCATCCTTGTTCGACTACTGTTCCCTTTCCGCTGAGGTTACACAACGTCTCTGCCTATGAAGATAGTGGTGCCAAAGCCCGTTATAACATTATTGGCGCCATTGAATCAGTTGGCCCCGTTTTCACTGCACCTTGTTCAATGACGAATGAGTCAAATCGGAAGAATCTTCGAGGCTTTCTGGTGGAATTCATTATCTGCAATTGTCAATTATGCAAATCTAAAATTCCTGTGGACAAGCTTGTTAAAACAGCTGATAGTCATTCCTACTCCAAATCTGTGTTTGTGTATTTCTGCGGCTCTTGTTCACCTTGGCATCCTGCAATTACGAAGCTTATTGGTAGTTCCGTTGTCCTTTCCGGATTGAAGAAGAAATTGATGTTCATAGGGAGGGGAGAATCTCAGTTGATATTTGTCATAACAGAGGTATCCCTTCTGCATGTGCTTAGAATGCCCTGGAAACAGTCTGTGCATGCCAAAACTCGAATTAGAGGACGAGGGGAATGTGGGCATTATAATGGTGTCGTGAGAGCAGTGTATTTGCAAGGCACGGTAGTTGAGCTCGATAAAGAAGTCTGGCTCTTACTAACTGACCAGCAATCCGTTTTACCTCACAGCATACGAGTTGGTGCCATTGTGAGTAACAGTCCATTTTTTTATTAAGATTTTCTCCTCTGATATAAAATAAATTTACTTTTTACTTCTCTTGAAGATTAGAGAATTTCTCATTTTTGCAGATAGCTGTGAAAAATGCCCATTTTGTGAGAGCAAACTTTTCAGGTAACCAAGTGCTTATAGTTGGGTGTTGCTTTAGGAGCAGCATCCTAGTAGAATCTTTTTCTCCCCTCGAAACAGGGTAAGATGATGGTTTCCTGTATTAATTCATGCCCCTCTCTCTTGTTTCTTCTTGGTATATGACAAAGCACCATGGATAAAAAATGGTTTATTTACTTTGATGTATATATAATAATTTCTTCAATCTTCACAGGTTCCTGTTACAAATCGTATTTTTTTGCATAAGCATTCTCGATCACATCTAAATTACAATGACCCTAATGACAGTGGCAGTAGCCATAGGAAAATTGCTTATGAAGGAACTGAAGTTGATATGTTTTAATAAAGTATCCAAATCTGTTATTCACGATCACAATGTCATTCGAGTTTTGTTGCAGGTGCCACATAGTTTCCCAAATGCCGAGCTTACTTAGAAATTTAATCGCGCCCCTTGCATTCTCTGCAAGGTTGTGGTAAGGACTTACTTTTATCCAAATATTTACCTTTGAAGGGTTTTCCCAGTACTCTGTAATAATAAACTGGTTATATCCAGGATGCTACTTGCTTTTTCAAGTTTCTGCAGGAAGTTTGATGGTATTTTACAAGAGGAGGAGATTTTGGGCTCAAAAAAGGTAATTGCGGATATAAATCTTGTTTCATTTTAGTCTACATCGCAGCATTTCATCTTTAAAACTTGAATATTTTAGCTCTCAGTCGTGGCATTCAATATTCTGCTTAGCTAATTCATAATGGTTTGAAGGTGCTACCAGATGGAAGGACTTTTACAGATGTATGCCACATCATGTTTGCCTTCATGGGCTTTTAGGTCGCGGGTGAGTAATACACTGAAAATAATTTTGTTGCTTGCTCTTTGTTTACTTTCATGCACCATCACATAAGTTTTCATGGTACAGCATTGAGTATTCTCAGAGATGTGTAAACATGCTTCCGCTTCCTGTGGGTATAGTTCTGAACCACATGATGTTGAGCTGAAGTTGGTGAGCATGATCTTCACTGTAGCTCAAGCTCATGCAGATTAACTTTATCTCATCATTTTACTTCCATTTTTGTACTAATTTTGAATGAGGACCGGACTTCATTTTTTCAGATGGTACCCCTCTCTATCTTTATGCTTTACTGTGAGAATATGTTGTCCAGAGCCGTGTTCAGACAGGGAAAAACTTATCCAGAATCATGTATTCACCATGGAGGAAATTGCAGTCAAACAGTGAGGAGGATTATTCCTAGTCAAGAAATTGGGATCAATTTATCTGGAACTCTCAAGGTTAGCCATATATGCTTCATATATTGATGATGAATGGTGAATGGATAGTTCGTGCTGAATCAAAAATCAATTTTTTGGCTTATAAAATTAACTTTTGAAAATTGTTGCTTACATATTTTTGTTTGCCCTTTCCTTGCATTCGAAAAGATCATTGAAGGTTCTTGAATTTGTCAGCTGCATGAATTATTATTTGAAAATTAAACAATTCTCGAGCTGCATCAATTATGATTCAACCAGGGAAAATAGATACTTGTCTACAAAATTTATGGATAGGTCTTCGAAATTGTGCCATGCTTGAAGGGGGCGATTGTTCTCAAGCCCTGCTTGAGATTTTTTTTTTCTCATGCTTGCTCATTCAAAATGTAAACCCATTGGTTTTTGGTGATGGATGCACATGGAAATTAAATATTGGGCATATATTCAGCAGGATTTATTTTAATTCTTTGAGTGATGTTCACATTAAGGTAGCCTGAACATATATAACACTGCCATATTATTCAGATTTCTCCAGCTTCGGGGAGGTTGCAGTTTTTTGATGCTACTGGCAGTATTGATGTTCTTATTCCAGATCTACCATCAACTTGGAAACCCAACAGTATATATGAGGTCAATTCATTAGCATATTGCATTTTGTTGGTTTATGTATAGACAACCTGTGATAAATTTACTATATTTTAATTTTTAGGTAAGTGAATACAATCTTATCATCGAAGGCATACCTCAAAAGGCTCAGGGTCATTCAAAAGAGCATATTGATGAGTCATTTTCCTGCAAAATGATCTTTGATTGGTCCAGCTTGCGGAGAGAGATTAATGTTGGTATAGTTATTTACTTCCATTTTCGAAATGCAACGTGCAGAGAACTTTCCTTTAATTCTTCTGATGTCCCTAAGGAAGATCATGAGGATCTTAATGGTGAATTCCTCATGCTACAAGTGTTGCACAAGTTCCCCGTGTCACAAAAAGTAAGGAATCAGTTGTTAGGTTAGTATGATTATGTTTATCATGTATCTGCTTGGAATAGCTAAAAAGAGGTTCAACTGCTGCCTCCATTCTTTGTAGTTTCCAGGTGATCTGGCAATTTCAGAGAGGTCATCTGCCATTGTTGAGGCCATAGTTTTGCCTTGGGGTTTATTTCTTGCTAGAAACGACAGTGGTCAACATTTCTCTGAAGTAGTGGGGAATCTTTCAGATAACTGCTCACAGATTTCCATAAAGAGACAGAAAACTGACAGATCTAGTCAAAGCCCAGGGTCTCTAGATGATCTCAATAGCATGACCTCTGATAGAAGCAATATCTCAATTTCTACTCAGGACAACATTAACAGTGATCATATTGACATGAATTCTCACAAAATACCATGTCTGGCTTGTGCAAGGAATTCAAATAAGATGGTCTTGGTTGGTTCAGGAATATTATACAGCATAAAAAGTACGGTCAAGACTGATATCAGCTGTAAACCAAGTATACTAAAGACATTCATGGAGTTCAAGTCCTTTGATTTGTTTCAATATCAGGTATCAGAATTATCCTCTTTGTTTTCTTCTATTAGCTTTAGGTAGCTGAAGCATGTAATCTGGAGTTTATTTATTACAGGGATTACAAATTGGTGGATTTTACATTGTAAAACACGAGAGAAATGGTTCCTCGTGTACATTTCCAGATTCTGATTCTGCCAATGGTTTGAAGATTCTAATCACTTCTAAAACAAAACTTTGGAGACTTTATATGTTTCCAAGGGAGACTCTCTTTTATAATGGTGTGACATGTAATGCTGCATTCAGCAACCTCCTTTTCTGTACATATGAGGTTTTTGTGGGAGAAGTGATAAGAAATCTTGTGAAGGCTCCTGCTAGCTATTCTTTAGTGACCACAGATATTTATCTTCAAGTATGTAGAGATTTGTGGGGTCCCTTGGAGTTGGATCTCAAGAAAATACGCTGTCACTTCACAAATGTTGCTTCTACCATTGAAGAGGACAATCTTTTCTGCAATGAGACTGGGGTCTCATTGTCTTCGTCCTTTAACGAATGTGGCTTTTCTTCTCCATTTCCAGTTGGAAATCTAACATGCATACGAGGAGAAATAATTGGTGTCCATAATCTTAAAAGCCTCGGAAGCCTTGATGATGATAAATGGCCAAGGAATTGCAATGGAGATGTTACCAGTGTTTCTATCTATATAGTGATGGGACATCACACTGTAATTCCCTGAAGTACTCTCCTTTTGGCATTTAACAAGTTTATGAGTTCATCGCTTAACATAATTTGTCAGGTGGAGGTTTTTGGTTCTTTGAGAAAATATGCTTGGCCAATTGGTTTTGGTGAAGGAGTATATGCAACATTTTACAGAATCCTCAAACACAGGTACCACATGGACATATATAATTTGCATTGGTTCTCATTGTTGCTCCTTTTTATATCAATTTGTTTGCTTTCCCAGCATGCAGAATAGATTCATGTTGACACCGATATCATTTATAGAGATAGATTCTGTGAGAATGGTGAATGATGCCTCTCTTTCCCTCCATGCTAATGTGTGTTCGGCATCAGACATCTTTGTTGCCTCAGATGCAACTTCTCTAGTTTTAATTTCTCAGCTGGTTCTAATCTCATGTTCCAGTTTTATACATCTCCGTTGCAGAGTAAGTAACCCACACTAACTAATGCATTTACTCTATAATTTATATACGAATTTTTTGTTAGTTCTACTGCTAATCTTTTGATACTGCTGGTCTGGAAGAAAACTGAGTTGCCTGTGTTATTATCTGCACAAGGTCGTTGATGTCTGCATGCTCATACTTGAGAGATCTGATACATCGAAACCCATATTGAAAAGCATGGGACCACCTCAGTTTGACATTCCAATTGCTGCTTTTGTATTGGGTAAAATTCCAAGATCTATCTAATAGTCCAGTTGGAAAATTCCTAATTCTTGTCTTTCATGTGACTTTTGATAATTAATCATTATCTTGACAGTTTACTAGTATACTCAAACCTCTTTCTCAAGCTTTTATGCATTTCCTTCATCCCACAATTCCTCATCCTTGCAGAAGATGGGTCCTCATCGTGTGTTTGCTGGACCAATGGTGATCTAGCTTCAACATTGTTGAGGCTATCAGACGAATTCCCTAATACAGCTGTGGGAAGCACCTGTGAATCCAGTGGTTGTTACTATCTGGATAGAATTTTGAGAAGACATGACAGAATTACAATGAAAAATTATGGTTCACTGTCAGATTCTTGTGAAGATAGTTTCTCAGTCAGTTCGGGGAACATTCTCAGCAACTCGGATGAAAACCTCCTCAAGTCCATTATCTTCAATGCCTGCTTTGGTTTAGAGTGGGTAGGTTAAATATTTTCGTTGACAGCTTGTCTAGGTCAAATGTTATCATAGGGAAACATGTGATTTCTTTGAATGAAATTGCATCCTTTGGTCCTGTCGAATTAGGTGTCATCTGAATTATGCTCACCTACAGTTTTTTATCTTGGCAGGCCATTGTAGGGACTGTTATGGATCTAGATGCTGTAAGGGAGTTGCAAGGACATTATTTACAAGCTGATATGGAGTTGGATTCTTTTCAGCATCTGTGGGCAAGGGAACTTCATGGTATTGATTCTCTTAAAGAGGCTAGAAGCTTAGTTAAACAGTTACGAACAAATAGATGAATTATTATTTTTAATTATATACAGATTGATTACAACTATTACATATATTATGAAGGAATAGATAGTAGTTATGGCGCCTATACAGGGACATTGAAGAATTACCTTTGCATTTACGCATCAAGATTCACAAAAGTACAGAGGATCCTAAACTTTTGGACCTTCAGATCTTCAGTCTGACGCTCTCCCAACTGAGCTATCCCCGTCGTAATGGTATGAATTGTACCAATAATAACACCAAAAAGGCTGAAGATAGCTGTCATCTCCTCCCCTCAGTTTTCCATCCAGCAAGGGACGTTCCGGAGTTGCTCCTCATTCCCCAGATGGAGATCCTCATTATCAGGTACAATCTCCAGCCAAGTCATTGAGTCTCTCAATCAAATAAGAGAAAAAAGGCGGATTAGTGGAAACTACATGTATATTCTCCCACAAGATGTACGGATAAAATGGATAAATATATCTCGAAAGCGTAATCCCAAAGGCCAGTCAATTAGTTGAAAAAAAGACACTATTAGAAAATAAAGCATAATCACCATGGATTGCTTGATTGATGCAGAGCAACACACAGAAAGGTGGTGCCAGCAAAGTGGCGGAGATAGAGATGGAAGACTAGGACGCGGGAGGATAGATGGTGATGCTCTGGGCATGGAAGACGTATTGGGGGTTGGATAGAGAGCAGCAAGGAGACCTGGGTGAAAGAGAGCCAGCTGTTGCCAAATCAAAAGAACTATCAATAATTATATCAATTAACCGCAAATTATTCTAGTTTAATTCATCTCATATCCACGGACTTGGACGCCTATAAATTTGCATTGGAAGAGTTCCTTATGAGTGAAGGCAATCTAGAATCCTCGAATGACCGTCAAATTCCTGGAATCCTGAAGAGCTACGTGGCTTAACTCTTGCTAAAAGAGCTGAAACTGGACAACCTGAGCTGGAGCTTTAGGAAGGTGCGTAGTGTAGGGTATATACTTTCTGTGGAGGTTTTATGTGCTTTAATTGGCGTTTGACGTTCTGTAGGTGGTGCACTTGTGACGATGGGGTAGGTAGAGCCACGTGTAAATAGTATGTACTCTGCTGCGGAGCCCTCCACGAGACTCACGGAGGACCAGACCAATCACACCGTCTACACCAGATTGTTCCAATAAGATTGTGGGAAGATACCTATCCACGCAAACGGCAAACCACTCCCCTCAACCGGTTCTCCGTGAAGGTATATATCCCATCCATGGGAAGGAAGAGCTAGGAAGCGATTCTCAGATCTAAAATCGCTCGCTCACGATATGTTTGTTGTACCATCCAGAACCCTAATTTGAAATCGGGTGACAAGAGTAAAAAGGAGTAGGAAGAAGGACTTCATGGAGAGAGAGCTCAAGGATCTCATCTCCAAGACGCCAACGCAGCCGTCGGTGCCGCCGCCATCGGAGCCTGAATGTCAGCTTCCGACCTCCATATCCGCCGACGGTGGGGCGTTGGTTGAAGATGATCGCCCCCTTCTGAAGCCGGATGTTCCCGCGGCAATCACTCCCTCGGAGATCCGGGAACTGGAGAAGAAGTTCGCTGCCTACGTGCGCAACGACGTGTACGGAAGCATGGGCTGTGGAGAGCTGCCCCTGAGGGAGAAGATACTGCTGGGAATTTCCTTGCTCACTCTCGTCCCTATGCGCGTGGTATTAGCCCTCACCGTCCTGATGGTGTATTACTTGATCTGCCTGATCTGTACGGCTCTGAAGGCACCCAACCGGGATGGGGTGGATGAGCAGGAGGACTACGCCCATTTGGGTGGCTGGAGGAGGGCAGTGATCGTGGGGTCTGGGAGGTTCTTCTCTAGGGTTCTTCTCTTCGTTTTTGGTTTCTATCGGATTAGCGAGACTCTCCGTTCTTCTATTTCCCCCGGCGAAGAGAAGTCTAGCACTGAGGTACTCAGTAATATTACTACCGACAAAGCTTAAGCAGCGGTTTATTGCGAGCTAAATCAGTTGTTAAAAGTTCTACCCAGTTTGAAAAAAAAAAACAAAGTAATAAATGGATTGTTTCTTCATCACAATCAGTAGTGTGTAGAGTGAGTGGCCCTTCTGACACTAATCTAACTGTTAACTTCTCGAGTATATGAAAAATATCTATTCATTTACTCTTGTCAGGTTGATGCCCTTCTGTTAATTATTCTGCAAGCATGTTTAATAACGTGTCATTCTTTTTCATATACAGTTGTAAGCATTCTCCTGGGGTGTGAAGATCTGGACCCATATTGAGCCCAAAAAGGAAAAAAAGCATATCATGCTTAGTCTGAGTTAGTAATATGCCAATTATTTGAGCAAAAAAAAGTAATATGTCAATTGTTTTTGGGAAACATTCCTTGGATTGACCGCTGATCCTTTCAGTAAATATGGCTGAGAGATAAGATTTGCTTTGATCATGCTTGTGTTTTGGTATCCTCCTGTGTCTGGCAAAACATGTACTCCTTGGCATTGCCCTTTTTAGTTTTATGAGTCTCCTATGCTTTTCCATTTCACAGATCAGTGGTGAAGAGCAACCTGAAGAGAATGGAAGGCCAGGGGCGATTATTTCTAACCATGTATCATACATAGATATATTATATCACATGTCCTCTTCCTTTCCTAGCTTTGTTGCTAAGGTTTGTAAAATTAATCTGACACTTGGACCGACTATCTTAGCAATCCTTTTCTTGATGCCCACTGAGCCATGCCACTGTTCACTGACACTTGCTTTTCTGTTCTTCAAATATAAATGCTGAAGAGATCAGTGGCTGAACTCCCTTTAGTTGGCCTCATCAGGTTGGTTCACATTTGAGATATCCAGCACTGGTTGAATACCTAGCATCATTTCCACAAGTTTTCATTTATCCCTGATTGATTTGGGACATTTATTATTGTTTGTAGTTTATCAAGTGGTGCTCACATTCTTCAAACTTATTTAACAGCAAATGCCTTGGTTGCATTTATGTTCAGCGGGAGTCAAAATCATCAGACTTTAAGGGAGTTTCAGGTGCATATGTTATATAAATATATATGTCAATGCTTTACTTTACTGGTACATGGGCCATATTGGTACATGATCCAATATCATCGGATTGAAATGCAACTCTCTATGCAATATCGTGGAGAAGTTTTCTTTTTTCCATTGCATTGTCCAGTAGAAAGAGGAAAAATTAACCAGTTGGCCTGGGGGAATTATAACAATGAAGCTCAAGTTCCATAGAATTACTCTTAATGATTTCGTCTTAAATGAAGCTCTTGTGCTGTAGCCTATATTTAATTGTGTTTGTCTGTTAGTCATAGATTAGCTCATTTGAATGCTATAATAGTGTTCCTTTATTTTATTTCCAACCTCTTTGGGAAATCACCTTGACTTCACCCTTTGGTTACCTCTTAATTACAAAATTGGCATTAAGTTTGGAATTGGTCTTACATGATTGTGTCCTTGCATCTTTTGATTTCTTCTCAGGTGATGTGAATGAAAGAGTCCAAGAAGCGCACCAGAATAAGGATGCGCCGATCATGATGCTTTTTCCAGGTCATCATACAACAATTCATGATTCCATGTGCAATTGATGGATTTGTTTCCTTGCATGTGTAGTATGTTGGCTTTCCTGAATATTAATGCATCATGTGTGGTCGCAACTTGATTCTGACTTATTCATATGTTCAGAAGGCACAACCACAAATGGGGACTATTTATTACCATTCAAGACAGGAGCATTTTTGTCCAAGGCCCCTGTTCTGCCAGTGATTTTAAGATATCCCTACAAAAGATTTAGTCCTTCCTGGGACTCTATTTCTGGTGTAAGTCTAATTCTTGAATCATATTTTCAAGTGTACATGGTACTTGGTGTAGATTCATTTATGACATGTGATATATGTGCCCAAGCAGATGGATTCATATATAGAAATAAAATCTGGCAAGCGATCCTTATGTGCTTGTCCATATCAGAAGTTGCGATCCTTATGTGCTTGTCCATATCAGAAGTTTACAGAAGCCACAGGATCAAGAGTTCATGTTTCTTTAATTGTTCTTTTAAAAATATTTGAACATATCATCTTATGCCTCTCTTTTATCATTGCATATGTAGATTGGGATTATAATTCTAGTGCTTTCATTTCTTCAGAACAAATAGTCTTATTTTTCTTTTTTAAAATATAATTTAAGCCCCTTGACTTTTTGCACCCAATTGTTTGGCTTAGAGCTCCTTGGATATATAACTGCAGGTGCGTCATGTGATTTTTCTTCTTTGTCAATTCATAAATTACATGGAAGTGACCCGCCTACCAGTTTACTCTCCTTCACAACAAGAAAAGGATGATCCAAAACTCTATGCCAATAACGTCAGAAGATTGATGGCATCTGAGGTGAATATTTCTTAATCATAGTAAACTTATGATTCAGGGTGCATGAAACTCCCAACTGGTAGCATGGAATGATGTCTCTCCTAATGTTGTTTGGCTTCTGCTTTTTTGTCTGCAGGGTAACCTGATCTTGTCGGACATTGGGCTTGCTGAGAAACGAATATATCATGCTGCGCTCAATGGTAATAATAGCATGAGTAGTGTTTTGCATCAGAAAGAAGAATGATAATTTGGCCCTGTGCCCTTGAATGATAGTTTAAGCTAAAAGCACCCAACTATTTTCCATCCCTGATCCTGTGATTGGTGTGTTGACATTGTATTGCAACATGAGGGAAAGCGATCCATGGGAATAATTCATTCAATAATACTGAGCTTTTTATCTAACCATTTGTGACTGCTTGCTGTCTCTCTGGACTTTACATGAATAGAAGGCTGATGAAATGCTGAAGTGCTTATCTTTGATGCCCTGCAGGTTTGATTTCCCCGTGCTAGTCTCTGGATATGCCTTATGTATATTTCATTGTATGATTTCAATTTTATTACCATTCAAACTAAGTGGAAAGATGCAGCACAAAAAAAAAGAAAGAAAAAAATATTCCAGTTGGAGGGATCCTGGTATATTTCGTCTGTGAGCAATACTGCTACATTTAAGGTGGTTCCCACAATCTGGGCGAGAGGTACACTAATGCCATTGATTAAATGTTGATTTCTTTTTTATGTTATGGTGGTAATCAACCTCTTCATTCGAGGAGAGGGGAGGATCTAAAAGAATCTTTTGGTTGATTTTTTTCTTTCATCGTTTCAAAAGACCAATATTTTCTATTCCTCTTGCCTGTTCATAATATTGGTGGATATACACACTTCACAGTCAACGTTCAACTTTTCCCATACTACCGTAGCAAACGCAGAAATACTGCTATCTGTCAACGATTTAAAAAACAAAAAGATTGCAGAGTTAGAAGGCTATAGATTTAAAAATCCCATTTCACCATGTTTTTAAATTTAGAGTATATATACTCATTGATCACCCAGGGCTTTGTTCAGGTCTTTTCCATTGAATTCCACGCCTCACCTCAGGATAACTTTTTTTTATTAATTGCCTTGCCTTGTATTTAATTTTAGATCGTCTGCTCACAATCCATAAGCAAAAAAAGAGAACTAAACGCTCCTACATGAGAATAAAAGCACATCAATCTTAACTGTTTGCTTCCATAGTATATTCCGCTTACACAAACTATTTACACACGGGATTTACATGAAAAGAAAAAAAGAGCTTAATCATCTCCATAGTATCACTACTATAAGAGAACAAACCAACAGAGCATACCAAAACCAGTGATGGGGGGTATAGTCCTCGTGATGCGGGAGTATAGGGTCTTCTGTGGTTTAATACCATCTACAACTGATACACATCTCAAGATGAAGTGGATTGTGTTTCCTACAAGGAGAGAACAGAGTTCAATCATAAAAGAACCACAAATAATTTCTTTGATCAGTGTCAGGGTACACTGCAGCAAGTTCCATCAGAGTTGAGAGAAATGCCGCCATGCTAAATACTAGAAACAAGCATCCTATTGCACCTCTATGCAATGGTACTGATGAAACTGGATATTTTCATAGATTATATGAACCCCCATAAAGGACTTACAGTCCCTATGAATCTGATCATGTTTCCTTGGTTAAACTTGTCTACCCCACGCTTTACCCTTTGCAGGCGATGGCCAGGGAAATAATTTCTTTTTGTTCTTTTTGAGTGCTGAGAATGGGGTAGAGATTCATACATCTTTTGATTTGGTGATGTAGGAGACAACAACGGTGATATCATCTAGCTTGCCACCATAGTACCGAAATCCAGCATCCTGTGCGGCAGTGGAGAAGGGAGTCTGCCGATGCTTGTCCTGAGCTCTTTGTCGGGCCAATGCTGCAATTTTTTGGGCTGTCACCTGGGGTCCCAATCCTGCCCTAGTGGCATGAACCACCACAGCTGTGATCTCGTTATTATATAGATTGTCAAACAAACCATCTGTACCCGCAATTATGACATCTCCAGGAGCAACAGCTATTGTGAAAACCTAAAGAAATGAGTCGTCTTTAGCTCATCCATATGTTAGAGACACTTGTAATTTTATTATCACAATAAGAACTTCTGAATCATCAAAACTAGGAACCTATATTCTAATGTCCCAAATACATCCCATTTTATAATTTATAAAACTATAAAGATATACATTAAATCGTATAATGGGATTCCAGAAACAACTAATGCAAAAATTATCAGGCAGACCATAACTGTATAAAAACTGCTCTATAATTTTCCAAGTGCAGCATCATCAGATATTTGAAGCACTAAAAACAGAAAAGTGAATTATTGCAGACAGACACTTTGATGCATGAATTTGTCAATCACTAACACTTGGAATGTTGAATTTCAAAATCCAATAATTTAGTTCAAACATTATAGTTGGTGTGATGCTGATACCATGGCACTGTTGTAGAGATAATGTGTGGCTTATGTGTCATTGCACCACACCAAATTTACATAAAAAATTAAGGAAATGACTAAAGTGTTAGGAAAAGCAAAACGTTTGGACTAAAATGTTGAATTTTAAAATTCAAGAAGCTATATACTTTTGGTGCAAAAAAAGGAACCCATATATTAGGAATGACAAATTTGAGGATCCAAGTGTTAGTCTAATCTAAATTATTCCATGTGCCCGACACCAAATATATCCAGCTCAGGAAACAGCCATAAATATTTAATAGTTACAGAACAGTGGAGGTTGGAGATATGTCAATTGATATTGCTGACCTGTCCAGAACTAGGTAAATCAGCACCATTACCACTCTCAAGTTGATATGTCAGGTTAAAGTCATGTTGCTGCACAGGAGACCGAAAGACTGTACAACCATCTCGGACGACAATAAAACCACTATCACCAACATTAACTGCATGTAGGCCCTACAAAACAAATAGATGAGCAGATAATTCAAGAAAATTTAAATGAAAAAGCACTTGTTCAACACAAATTTACCTCAAGAAAGTTAATTCATAAATCTAACCTGCAATAAAGTGAATGTTCTCAAGAACCTGAACAATCATATATGTTTAAATCTACGGGTTCAATTACATAAAGTTCATTAATTATGTCAAATGTCATTGTTAGGAATTAACCACCTTCTACAATAAATTCATTAAAGTAGGATAGAAAAGGAATCATCTTTAACCTTCAGGGTTTAGAATTAGACCCAACAGCTCATAAGTAGATTCATTGCAATTAACAAATACATCCATTAAACAAGATTAATGCTTTATTTAAGTTGCCATTCACATAAGAGAGCCAAGATAATATTCCTTAAACACAGAAAACTTCTCCACTTGGAGCAGTCACAGCTGGCCTATATAAGTCTACAGTTCAAGCCTTCCAAGCCAAAACTTTTTGAAGCCTGCTACTCAGCCAGGTGCAGCTCCACTCTAGAGTATTTTTGGCTGAACCATCCAGTGCAGTCCATACTAATTTTAGCTATAAATGGAGAAAGATGGAAGGGGTTTAATTCAATGTTCTGGAACTAGAAAAACGGATATGATGGAAGCTTAATAAAATTAGACTCTCTAACCAAGTTGGGAGAAACAGTCCTAATGGAATTCTCTTACCTCCTCTGTCAGAGCAACTATACAAGCTGTTGAGGAACCCTTTGCTTTTGTGCTTAAGTAGGCTTTCTCCAAAACCCTGAAAGGATCGACAGAACCTCTGGGCTCCTCTTGAATGGCAGAAACAGAGTTGGACATGAGTTCCCGTGAATATTGCCCAGCATCAATACCATAATCTGCCCACCCACCAACACCATCTGCAACACCAATTGCTTGTTCATCCCCACAAATAAAGTGTGCATCCTCCCCACCAGTTTCTTCCTTATCAGGATGAGGAAGGTAACATGATCCTGAGACTAGCTGCAAATTTTTTGCCAGAACATTTCTTCTGTAGTCAACATGAAAGAATAAAATCTTTGTTAAAATTCCAAACAATGCCAGTTCAATAGTAATACATACTAAATTATTAGTGTCATGTGATTTATTAGCTAATGTATGCCCATCCAGTTATCCTGCAAGATTGAAAAGAAGAACTAAGGAACTTTTTGAACTTATTTTTCACAACCAAAAAATGGAATAAAGAATATCAGATTTAAAAAAAATTCCTCTTTAAATTTGATCTTTTCAGAAAAGATACTGTCAAGAAGCTAGCCTAAGTAATACTTTGATTTACAAGTTACAAGTGGTATCACAGCCCTAGATATTATAGATAAAACACTGATATAAAATAACAAGAGAAATAGTAAAATATGAATGCATACTCTTCAGATGAAGCAACAGAACTTGCATGCTGCTCATCACAGGATGGACTGTAGAAGGATACATCATGAACAATGCCAGCAGAGAGATATCTACAGGATGATATGTATAAGTCTTGGATGCCTGATTGTATGTTTGAGCTCAAGTTCCATCTTCCTTTAACAGAATTAAAGATGTAGTATCCATAGAGTTGATACTTACTAGGCTGCTCTTTATTTTTCAAGCTCATGGTGGGTATTTTGCAGCTAGTAAAGTTTCTATTGCCACAGAAAACAGCCCCATTAAAATTTGTTGTAGTGGGAACAATCTTACATCTTGTCAGTAGTCTTTCTAAAGGGAAATCATATGGAATGGCTTTAGAACCGCAAGAAGCCATCAGATTGATCTGCTTAGACTCAGAGGACAGGAGATCAATGTGGTATCCACAAATCTGGAATGTAGGGCCAGATACGGATGGTATTGAGAACGTGCGAGACAGGGCCCCAACAACTGAGACGTTCCTTCTCTGATTTGATAACTTGAAATCAGATAGTGCAGGAGAGACAGTCTCCCCCTTCAAAAGCACATTCAAATTGGTAACGTCAGAAAATGGTAAAGAGTGGAAAAGCCTTGAGTTCTCAAACCACAGTTTTCCCTGCCCAACTAAGACCACCACCGAACTTTGTACTCCACCATCATGCCCTACAATAGACTGATGAATACCATTCCGGATGGCAGATCTTAGTTTAGAGAAATAGGAAGAAGACATCTCCCACTCTCCAATAACTTGCTCCTCTCAAAAGCAGAACCCTTCTTATACTATACTCAAAAGGCTTTACCATAACTCACGATACATCTACTTCCAATCAAGCTTCGAATAACCTGCAATAACAACTTTAGTTGGTAAACTACTAGAAGGGAAGATGATTGAAAAACTGCATCGAGAAAAAACATCATATAGATCTAATAGCAATAACACGAGCAAGCGTCCAGCGCAACACGTCGAGAAGAATCACCTTCCTGAATCAGCCTTAAGATGGAACGTTAGAAGTGACGATTACTCACATGGGGCGCAGCCAAGAAAACAGAAATAAATGCCCCCAGAAAAGAACAGATCGCTGAGGCATCGAGGTGATGATAACTCTTGTAATTAACAAGAAAAAGAGAGAGAATAGTATACTCTTCTGAAACAGTATCCGTAAATCACAGAGCCTAGATGAAATCAGTCAAACTACCGGAAGGAAAATCACCGCCAGATATGGACATGCTCAATCCTAAAACAGAGGCTTCAGGAAAGGAAGGACGAAGCTGGATAGGTGATGGCTGCGGAGTTGTCTCTAACCTTGAGGAAGAAAGCAGAGCCCGCGAGTATCTCTGAACGGTAAATGAGAACGAGGGACTGGAGAAAATTCGTTGGTCAGGAGACGCAGAAGGTGGAGGAGAGAGAGCGCAAACCCTAACGGAGAAAGAGACAGCAGAAGCTGATGTGCCTTTCCGAAAATTATGCTGTGTTTACATGTTTGACCCTCGAATGTAGGGTGGCGGGAGGGAGGAGCACTTTTGTTTTGAGTGTCCTATAATTAATTTATTCCCCTTTTTTCTCCGTTTCAATTGGAAAAAGGCTTACTAATAGTCACCCTCTTTTGCCATCTCTTTTAATATAAAAATCAATAAAATATCGGAATAAATTAAAATGGAAAAATAAATATTTAATCTTATTATAAAGGGAGCCCATACTTTTTATATCTAGGTAGAATGAGTAGTTGGTGGTCCATCATACGAAAATAAAAAAGGTAATAATATATTATTATTATCTCTTATCTTAAAAGATAATTGACTGTTAGTTAATCAGGAAGAGCAGCTGTTCTTCCTTAGAAAAATATATGGGGTATGGTGGTGGTAATATTGGCATTTTTAATTTATATGTATTTATTTAATGAAAAAATATTTTATTTTCTTTTTTCATCGTACTAAAGAAGAACTTTATTTATAGTTTACCATAATATTAATATGATCAAAAGATAATACATATTCAGAATATTTTGTATTAATGAAGTATCAGTCTTTTGTACCATTTGCGTAATTAACCCCAACATGGGACCCTAAAAAGTTGGCGCTTCCAGGAAACTGAAACTGAAATAAAACAATGGAAAATGGAGATGGCGCCATCCTCTTCCCTCCCTCCCAAACTTCGAAAATCACTTCGCGGCTTCAACTTCCTCCGCACGCTCTCTTCTCGCTGTATCTTTATTTCAGATCTCAAACGACATCTCTAGCTTGAATTCGATTAGATCCTAAGATGGAGAGCGACGACGATTTCGAGCACTTCTCTGTCGCGGAACCAGAATCACCTCCCGTTCATTCCAATGGAAGGAAGCTCAAGCGCCTGAAGCGAGCAGCAGATGTAGTTTTCTCTGTACCCCTCGTTGAACAGCCGAAGGAGGGTCTCCCCCTAACTGATGTGTCTACTTCCGCCAATTCTGGACTAACGAACCCAGTGGAGTCGGTGGAGGAGCCAAGCGACCGGTTGCAGCTGTCTGGAGTCGAGGATGATGATGCTGATTTCGGGTCTTTGCCCATGGAAACGGAGAAGGAGAACGATTTAATGTTTGATTCGGTGGTTGAAAAAATCAACATAGAAAAGGGTTTGAGAGAGGAAATCGTGGAACAGGTAATCGGTGCACCAGATGAAAGATCGCACGATGTGGAGCTGGTCACGCCAAGCGACACAAAAAAGACGACGATTGATAGGAAGGGGAAGAAGAAGAAGAAGGAAACAAACGATGGCTTCGACGATGGCATTGACCAGAGCAAGTCCACTGCTGTCATCAACAAGAGAAGAGAGGAGAAGGTCGGTTTTAATAGCCTGGTCATTACTTAATTGCTAGCTTTAATTGTGTGCCCTGTGTAAAATATAATGCGTTTCAAATGCAGCACTGCAACCAGCCGTGCTTTTTCTTTAGTTTGTGTAAGACTGGATAAATCATGATGAGTTGGTAACTTACAAATAGTCGATGGTGTCCTGTCCTGTTGCTCCGCGCGATTCTTACTCGTGTTTCAATTAGTTAAGATAGTTTTGCATTCAATTGTACAGGAAAGAAGGGAACGTATGCAACAGCTTCGTGCAGATTCTCAGAGAGTGCTGCGGGGTATGTTTCTTATATTCATTTCTACCTGTACATTTATCAGATAAAACACATTATCAACTGAGATGGTGCTTTATGGTGACGTTACAGATACCAGGGATGCATCATTTAAGTCAATACCTATGGTTCCTAAGCCAATATCTTCCATTTTAGAGAAGATTCGACAGAGAAAACTGGAGATCTCAAAGAAGTTAGCCCTTTGCATCTTTTATGTGCAATCTAAAGCGCTGCTGTTGAAACCTGATAAATTAATAAATGCTATTCCATGTGTTATCCCTTGTAGGACTGCTTCAGTGAAAAGCACTAACTTAGCCCTTGATAAATTGGAAGGGGAAACTGAGGAGTTCAATCTGAAAGAGTGCATTTTACAAAGAGAGGTAAACAAAGAAGTTCTGGGATCACTAGCAAAGGAGGTGGAACTCAAGCCTATTGAACTGAAGGTCGTTGCTGATGTTGGGCCAGTTGTTCAACCAATTGATATTCCAGAAGTAAGGGCTCCGTTCAGACCATTTATTTGTGTTATTGTTTTATTTGTGAATAAATGCCTGCCTTTTATATAGGAATCATTGTCAGATTGCAATGACAATGATAGCGAGGAGGAATCCCTTACTGATTCACTTGATAGTCCTGTGAAAGAAGAATTTACACCATCATTACTTGCAACGAATTTGAAATTTGATTCAGGTGCCCAGAAGTAAGTAAACTTTCTTTTTCTATTATTCAACTCATCATATCATCACGCCTACTTGATTTTACTTGGAAGAAATTTGAACACAGGTGAATCAAATTTTGAGAAAATTTTTCCCTTTTACTATTTTAATCTTGCCCTATTGTACTGAATTTTCAACTAACGTGTGTTTTCTCTTCTCCCAGTTCTGATGATGAAAAGGACAATGATACTTTGAATCCTCATTTGGGCCAGGATCTTGACCTTTCCCTGCCTCTTAAAGACCCTGTTAAAAATTTCCTTGATGAGGAAGCAGAGGAAGAAGATGACAGTGATGGTGACCCATTCAACCGCCAACAAGATGATGATGAGGAGGATATTGAAGATGCTGAGGAGCTAAATGACATGATAGCCACTCAATATGTGGAAAAGTCCATAGATAATGAGATGCGCAATGAGCTTCATCAGAAGTGGCTTGAGCAGCAAGATGATGCTGGAATGGAAAATCTTCTATGGAGAATAAATGGTGGTCCTAAACAGAGTGAAGCATTGCTTTCTGAGGAAGAAAACCAGGAAGATGAGGAGGATGAAGAGGGGGAAGATGAGGAAGTATTTGGTTCTGAAGATGGTTTAGACCTAAAAAGTCTCGCTCAAACTAACCTTAGAAAGGCAAAACAAATGATTTCTGAGATGTTCACAGATAAAGATGATCCGTATATATCTTCTGAGGATGATGAAGGGGAAAGTATTATAACCAAACAATTCCTGTCTGAGAAAATGGTTAGCCTTTGCAGTTTGATAAATCATCTTAATTGGCTTGCCATATTAATTTATGAAGTCTTAGTGATTCTTTGGAACAGGAAAGGCAAACCAGGTCGTTGTCATCTGAAATGGATGAAAGCTCCGGAGAAGTATTAAATCGCATTAAGAAGCTTAATGTGATACCTGAGAACAAAACGAGAGCAAAAACATCAGGTAAGATCTGAAGCATCTAACGTGAGTGGTAGTGTTACCCCAGTTTTGACTATAAACATGCCGTTATGATTTGCAGCTCTTCATGATTTGAGGACAGTGAAGAGCAAAATGAATGCCTTCCAAAAGGTAAATACTTTTGATGATGTAACTTTTCATAGATTACAAGAAAATTGACTTGATCAACTATCATGCTGATGATGGACAATTTCTATGATAAGTAGTGACCTATTTTTGTTTCCTTTTTTAAAGATCCGGTGACATTTCATAATATGAGTGATTAATGTGTTTTTAGTGCTAACTTTGTGGTCTTGGAAATGTTGCAGCCATCCTTTGTGGGCAGGGCTTCAAATTCTTCCCTTTTATCAAATAACAAGCAGAAAACGAGGGTTCTTCGACCTTTCATCTTCAGACAAGATGATAGAAATTCCAGGAGCAATAGCTCAGTTTCAGAAGAGTCATCCTGTATGGTAAGAGCTCGAGCTTTCTACCTTGTGTGAGCACTAAAGGACAGCAATGAGACTTTCTTCCAAAATGAAGGGATAGTAAACGTGAAACTGAAACAACAAATGGGACTCCTGTCCTGATTTACCATGTGATATTTTGTCTATATAGTAATAACATTTTATTTTTAACCAAAATTGCTAATGCGGGTGCAGGAGGACAGTCGACCCGCACGGATCCCCTCAGCAAAGTTCAGCAACTCACAGAATAAGTTTTACACTGAAACCAAATCAGTATCATCCGGGCCTGAATCAACCACTTCACTTTATGAGATTCTGCGTCGTACGTATACGAAGTCCGAGAGCGTTGTTCCAGATGTAGTCGATGCCCAGGCGCACTCTATATTTACCGCATTCAAAATAGGAAAGTGACAGGAGTAGTGATAAAAGGCCGATATATGTTTTCATTTTGAAGGATAACCATTCACCTCCCTTGAAATGCCTGCCTGCATTTGATCTTGTCCACTATTCCTTATGACTCTATTCTATTTTGCTACTCTTATGGAAAAAGAAAAAAAAGGAAAATTCTTTAGTTTGTTCGCCCTTAAAATTTCTTGACAGATTGTTCAATATAGCCACGGGCTCTCCCTTGGCAGGATTTAGATTCTAGTTGTATGGTACGGCGCACCATGAAGCTGAGAACTGAAACACAAAGAATGGACTGAGGGAAACTCTGAATGCATCCTGCAGTCAAAGAAAATAAACTACCATATATTTATTGCAGCACTCCAAATTAGGATTGATTCACGGTACCGGGTGGGTCTCGGACTGTTAACAAGTGGCCGAGACCAGCTCGGGACCTGCCAGCCTGCCAAGCAACTTGATGGGTTGCTTTACTTCAATTAAATTAATGAATGAAAAAAAGTCACAAAATTGGAAACATTTTAGCATCATTATTATACAAACTGTCATTATTCACTTAAATATAATGTAACAAGTGAACCGGGTATTGTGGCCAAAATTTTCCCCCTGTGAATGGGATATTAAATGGGCCGTCCCCCTAGATCGGCCCAAACTAAGCCCAGTTTCTCCTTGAGAGAGGACCCAAATGAAAGCCCAGTTTCCCGGAGGGAGGGGGGACTTGGATTGAACGAAACCCTAATCCCCGAAAATCCTCCTATAATAGCAATGCAGTAACCCATGAGCTACGAATTTAAATCGGATCTTTGATTTAGAATTCATTTGAGTTAGTTAATCGAAACCCTGATTATCTGCGATTTTTTTCTCTTCTCAATTCGGATTTGCGTTCAGCCACTACGCGTAGGGCGAAACAAGATGGGTTTGTTGGTCTATTCCATCGCTCTTTGCTAGTCCTCGCTCTACTGCCTGATGGCTTACTTCAGTAGAATTTCTCCGTCGACAGATACTGATTTGCACTTGGATTTATTTTTTGATGCATTTCAGTGGCAGTGATGAATTTTATGTTATTCTACGTACTTTTACTAGGCTCTTTTCTGGTGGAAAAATGGATTTGGCATATGATGAATATTAGTTTATTCTACACTCTGAGTTATCAGTGTTGACAACAAACTCCGCTTATTATCTGATGCCATGATAGTTTCCCCTCACCCATATTTATTTGTCTCCACGAAATGGGTTTCTTTCTTTCGGGTATGATCTGCCGAAAAAAAAGTGTTTGCAGTTGGATTTATTTTGTGATGCATTTCAGTGGCAGTGATGAAAAAAGCAGACGGGCGGGCAGAATTGATGCGTGTTGATTGTCTGATAGTTCCATTTTTTTGGTGGAGCGATATCTGAGTCTCTGAATGCGTCTCCCATATCTTCGGATTGGGTTTCGCAGCCTTGATAGACCTCCTAGGCTCTCTCTTCCTGGCCCTTTAGACATGAACATGAACAAAAAGGAAGGGATAATGGAACATGAACAAAAGGGTCAAAGACCATTGGTTCAGAAAGTGCATCATTTTTACTAGGTGCTGACTTCACAGTCGATTGAGAGTTTTGCCCTTTAGACATTTTACCTGTGCAAAATTTACCATATGAACTAACAAATAACTGGTGTATGAAAATTGTTTGCCCAAAAAAATGAGAGCTAAAAGATGTTGCAGTTATTTAACATCTCATTAGTTGTTATGGGAAAGAAGCCGTCTCCCAAGATTATGATCGTGAAGGAAGCTGAGCAAAACAAGAATAACAATTGAAAGCCCGAGAGGTTAATGGGTAGTTCCCATTCCTGAGAGAGCTAGACGCTGTCAGGAAAGGTAGCCTATAAGGCAGTCATTTGGAAGATATCACTTGTCAACTTACAACTCATCTTCCCAGGAACATCACTGTGAACGTTGTACTCGTTTTGTGTTTCTGTATGGTTCTAATATCGATGTCCAAATTTGGCACGTTGTATACAATTTATTCCAAGCTCCACATACATGTAACAGTGAAGGCAACTTAGTAGTATAAAGACGGACCAAAAATGAACGCAACTAAGTAGCTTATATTTTTTCTATGTTGTTGATTTTGAATTGATCCACAGCAATTGCCATGCCTGCTAACAAGGATGAAAACAAGTATGCTGGAAATATCCAGTATCGACCTTGAGAAGCTTGCTAACAAATGTGTGCAAATAATTATCCATGGGAGTGGGAAACCTTTCATTCACATTGGTATTATCTGTTTGATCTATGATGCCGTTCCTTCCTATAACGGGACTGTTCAGGGTCAAACCCGCCTTCCTCAGCTCCGTACACAGCCCAAGATGGTGTAGCCGCCATGTAATCTCTACTGTCAAACGGCTTTCCTAAAGCAACCTAGCATTTCAAAGGAAGAACGTCACAAAAATTATGCTCAAATGAAATAAGGTAAATGACTATCATCTATCTATGCATGTTCTCTATCCAATCCATTACTATTCTAAAATTTGATATCACCAATGTGAACATGGGAAATCAAAATCTAAAACGTTGCAGCCTAGAATTTCCAGTGGTAAGGAATAAGGCATACCAGGTCATGGAATTTCTCATAGTCAATCCATGTGTACCACTGGCCATTAACTTTGAACTTGTCGGTTTTTGCCAAGAGGACACAGCAGGAGTGCACATGCTCACAAGCAACCTCGTACTGCCCTTCACTTTTCAAAGCTAATGCCTCGGAGAAATCTTTCACATCAGAGTGCCATGGAACATTCTCCATAGTTAGCTTCGATGTGGCTGACCTGTGGTATCAACAGGATCATGCCTGAGTGAGATTATGTACCAACAAGAACCAATTTAAGGTTGCATGCATTACTAACAGCAGTTGTTTCAATGATTAAGAAACATGAACTCCCTAAATAATACCATCAGAGACCATGCTCAGCAAGCACCACCCGGCAAACAAAACAAATGGAACTGGTTAAAAGATCACCAAACTTACGATCCACAGTAGGTGACACCTTTGATTTCAACGAAATCTGGCTTCCCAATGCTGAAAAGGTTATAGTATGCATCAATATCCTCTGTGTTCCACCCTTTGACCAATGTCAGTCGATAAACAGTTCGCTGCTGTTTCTCTTTCAAAGATTTCAAGGAATCCTGCCAACAGCTTTTAATGCTAAGTTGCAAAAAGCAGAATTGTGCAGCATAATACAAAGTTCTTCAAAGTTTTCTTTGCAAAATAAAATAATGTGCAAGAAAATGCTATGCTTGAAAGAACATACAATAAAGCGCTCCCAATAGTCCCCAAAAAGTGGCCTGTCAATTGCTTTCAAGCTTTCTTTAGTTGCAGCATCCACGCTCACGTATAACTAAATTAAAGAAGTGAAATGTTTCTCAGCAGTTAGGAAGGTACAAAGTAAGTTTCTTTCTATCTTTTAATTTTATTGCATCTGGAAAAAAGGTTATGGCCAACATGGAATACCTGTGTTATAGGATTCAGCATTTTAATCTTTTCTGGAAACTGAGCATTTGTCACGAGAAAGGTAGAAATACGCCTTCGATGTAGCTCATCCACTAGACTATTAATCTCAGGGTACATGATAGGTTCACCAACAAGGGATAAAGCACAGTGCCTAGGGGTCAGACCTTCTGATAATCGCTCTTGAGTGACACCTAAAGGGGTGCATAAGGAGAAAGACATCACAGTTCCAAATAACTAATTTAGTGCTTAGGTAAGCAATATTGAGCAAATTAAGCATTAAGGCCTCTTGCAGCTCTAAGCTAGTTACCAGGGACCCCTTTCATTTGCTTAATCATCTTTGTGTGAAGTTCTAAGGCTGTATTTATGATATCCAAAGGATCATCCATCTTCCACTGCCAGCTCTTTCCAACAGGATTAGTGTGATGCCTCCAGCAGAAAACACATTTGTTAGCACAAGCTAGACTGGGGGTAGCCTCCATGCATCTGTTCCAACTCAAGATTAAACAGAGTTAGGAGTAAAATGAAGAAATAAAGAGAGCTTACAACTAGATGACTATGAAAGCTTCTTTTTTTCTGATGGTGACAGACATGTAAATGGCAACTCCTAAATGCTAGGAGGCATTACAACATATATCATGGCAGTAGAATCCACAAAAAGCAATGTCTATAAAAGTTCACTACTTAATTCCCTAGTAGGAAATTTAAGAGCCCAAATCTAATTGCTAACCAATCAATATTCCTTAACTCAAACCACCATTAAAAAGAAGAAAACTGGCCTTGTCTTTGGAAGAATATAGTAGCTAAACTGTCCACATGAAATGGGCTCAATGGAGCAATAAACCATATTATTAAGCACAGCAACATCCAATGCTCATATCAAATTGCCAAAGCAATTTTCTCAGGGTGTGATACTAAGAGTACAGACATTTTAGAGTGAACACTTTTGCATTAGGGTAATATGGGATGCTAAATTTGAAGTAACAATTCTGTTTGGGGACTCACCAAGGAGCCAGCTCTGGCCTCCTACGTATTTTGCATAGAAAATGAAAAATAAAAACATAAAACAAAGGTGAAATAGAGGATATAAATAACCTACCAATCTAGTCGTGCAAAATCTAGTGACCCACTGCACGCTTTGCTGAACAAGCTAGAGGCAAAATCATAATCTATTAATAAAAACAAATACCCACCGGTGACTCTCAATGCCGTAAAAGGAATGCTTGTAACAACCTCCTCTTCCTCTAAGCTGCGATTTAGTCCATCGACAGATCTTAACACCACTGTGTGAACCAATAATTTTATATCCCTGCATATTAATTGTTCACTTCAGAACAAACTATCCAGAAAGTTTTAGAAATCAGCAACAAAGTAATGTTTTCACAAATAAATGAAAATTATGTGCATACCTGCTTCTCCAAACTAGCCCTAATGACAGGAGTAACCATATCTCTCTTCCCATTAACTGTACCATTGGTTTCAGAAACCGAAGAAGTGGATCTCCTTGAAGGACCTTTACCAGCAATATCTTCAATATCAACAAGAACAGGCTCTTCCGCACCATTGTTTTCTCCATCCTCGTCATCGCTCTCAGACCAATCGACGCCACTTTCTCCATCACTATCTTTAGCTGCACCGTTCAAGAGACCTTCATTTTCAGACAAACCACAACACCCTTTAAGTTTCCCCATCACCTTGTTGCTCCAAACCTCGAAGATGTCATCCAATTCACCACCGTCAATATCCCCAAGAGTAACAGAGATCATCTCCTTTGCACCCAGAGCCTTGAATTTTTTGGATATATCCCTTGCCACTGCATTAAAATTGACTCCATATGCGCTGCTACCAACGCCAAAAACAGCAAATCTGCACTGCGAGAGAAGCAGAGATCCTACCCTAAAGTCAGCAGAGCTTTCCGCGAGCCAGCTGGTAAAAAAAGAAGCATTATCAGGAGGCTTTCCGTCCTCCCAAGTGGAAGCGATTATGAGTACTAGAGATTCCTTGGAAAGGTCCTCGGGCTCGTAACTCCTGATGTCAGCGAGATCAAGGTGAATGCCACATGAGGCAAGTAGTGCGTGGAGGCGGCTGGCTAGGGCCTTGGAGGTGCCGGTCTGGGAAATGAAGAAGAGCTTCCCACGGCTAGGCCTTGGCTTTGTGGAGAGGAGGAGGTTTAGTGTTCTGAGGCGGCGCGACTTGTAGAGGAAGTACAAGGTGGAGGCAGAAAAGAAGGCGAGGATAGTTAATCGAGCTGAGAGCGATGATGGGTACATGATTGGGCTGACGGAGACGGAGGAAGTGAGTATCGAAGGTGGCAGCAGAGCTCAGCGGCGGAGAAGGGCGGAGTGAGGTTTAGAGTGCAGAGGGTCGATGGACCATTTTTGTAACGAATATGGCATTCATGATTCAAGATTTCACCGTCAGCGAAATGGGCCGATGATGGGCTCTATGATGGTCTGGCCACAGGTCCACCGTATGTGTCATCTTTTATTTTATTTTCTTTTTTATCCACGTGGTTAACGGTGGCAATTGATCTTATCTGGTCACTCAAGCCCACCTCCAATTTTCGTGGAAAATTCCAACCAATTTTAATGTAAAATTCTGCCGTTAACTATTAGTAAATTCGATTTAAATTATATTAGAATTAAAACTTCTAAAGTCTATTTAAATCGAATTTGATCAATAAAATTTTAATGTAAAATTCTAATTGGATATGTTATAGGGCCAACCAAAGATGAAAGCATTGCCCCAACTTTTAAGCAAAATTAGCACACACTCCTTGTGGCAGTAATGTGTATTCACTTCAAACTATGAATTATATTAGTACGGTATGATTTTTCCGTACGCATATTTGAGTGCATCATCTCCGAAGTGTACAACAGCGAAATAAATTAAATATATAATTTATGTAAATTTTCAAAAACATATATCAAATGGGGGATCAATTATATGAAAAAGTGCAAAGTGACTCCTTCAACTAAATGACCATTTTTTTTATTATTTATATCATATACTTGTTTATATTTTTCTATTTAGTTATATGTATAAGTGTATTACTTATTTATGAGAAAATATGAACATCATACCAACTATCTACATTATTGCTTATATCATACATGTATATATACATATATAGAATATAGGATATACACAATATATATAGAAAGATATCTAAAAAAGAAAAAAATATATAAATATTTTACAGTAAAAATATATATTATAATTATTTTTATTTAGGATAAAAATTCACCATATTTTTTTCATCTTAGCATACCCATATTTATGATTTTTATAAAATTTAACATTTCATCAAATTTATATACATATTTTGTTGTCCGTATGATATTATTTACCATAAAATATAGTTCCATATTTGATTTATATTTACTCATATATACATATATATATATATGCACACATTTAAATAAGTCGAATATTGCTCTATTTTCTTTACCCTTTTCACCTCTCATCACTAGTTATCATCATCCCATTTGGACTTGAAGTTTCTTTATTCATCCTACAACCATTAGCAAAATCCTGTCGGTCCAAGGTACAATATACATATCATTATATCATCATCAAACTATACATATAAAATAGTCTCTCTATGTCCCTGAATGTGCACATTAGTAGACAGACACTTAGTGCTTATCCCTCGTAATCGTAATCCACCTTCCAGCACTCGTGCACCACAAATTCCATTTCCATCCCGTGGACATGAGGAGTAGGCGCTTCCCACGTGGCAGGCAGCATCCGACGTGGACAAATTCACTCGCTTCCCTTTCCCACCGCACCCACCCCTATATCCTTCTTCCCCAAATTTTCCCCAACCACCGCAACGCGGGTGTCTTTCTCACTGATCCAATCCCTGCACCGGAATTAGATTCCGTCCCCTCACCTTCTTATGGAATCACCGGAAGCCCATCAGCAGCATCGCATTTCCCTGCCAATCACTTAATCCCATTTCTCAACTAACTGGGGTGCGGGCATCCGTCCTTCCGACACGCTGTCACGGCAGCTTCCCTCCTTGTCCTTTCTACGCGCTGCCTTCTACTCTCTACATTCTCGAGGAGGATGCCCATATAAATCCCACAACTATGCGGGTACCGAAGAAGCCGCTCTCTTTCTGCTTCACTCTCTTCCCTCCTCTTCAGTGCCGTCACTGTCACCGCCCTTTCTCTTCCCTCGTTTGGGTCAGTTCCCCCATCCTCTTCAATCCAATTCACACTATCGGTATGCATTCTAGTCGCCGGATCTTCTCTCCTAGTGCTTCCTCTTACTGTAAGCGTCCTTGCATGTGTATGTGTCTAGATGAAGTTTTTCTCTGCTCCATGCTTCCACTCTACTTTCTCGTGGGACAATGATGCTTAACTGGTTGCACCAATAATCATCGGCGTAAATTTGTTCCCTATAGTATAGGTGTTGCCATTCCATCTGCTGGATCATTTTACCTATTCGCTTTTTTAGTGCATTTGTTCACATATTTCAACCGGTTTTCTCTTTGTTGATGTTAGAATCTGATTTTGTCCATCCTATTGATATTAATCAGGACCTAAGCGGTTGTTTACAAGTTACCCAATGGACAAGAATTTTGCAACTGTTGATGGTCACGGAACTTTTGGCCAACTGCATAAGGGCTACAGGGGCCACAGTCGAAGGCCATTCGCGTGGTCATCTCCTGAAGGAGGCCAGAATATTGATATTGGAAAACAGATCTTTTGCAATAGATCACTGAATATGAGAAACATTGTTGCTGTTGGATTTGACATGGATTACACCTTGGCTCAGTACAAGCCTGAAACTTTTGAATCCCTTGCATATGAAGGCACTGTACAGAAACTGGTTAATAATTTGGGTTATCCTCACGAGGTCAGTTTGATGTCTCATGTGCACCTTATCACTTGATTAATTCATTTACTAAAACTTGTCACCCCCACCATTTCACTAAGTTGAATTTTCTAATTTATCTTTTTGTTGGATTCATTTGTTTACCTGCTTTGAAATCGATGAGAATTCACATTGCTCAATTATGCATGACAGTTACTGGAATGGTCATTTGATTGGACATATATGGTCCGAGGATTGGTTCTTGACAAAAAGAGAGGCAACATCTTGAAGGTGGTGGTTATACATTCTTTCTTCTTTTTTATGGTTTTATCTTTGGATTTTAATTATTTGAAACTTTAAGTCTAATTACCTAATACATTCTTAAATTGCAGATGGACAGGCATAAATATGTAAAAGTAGCCTACCACGGTTTCAGGGAACTATCTAAGGAAGAGAAAGTTGAGACATATGGAAGTACTTTAATAAGGGATTCCTTTGATGAGCCAGATTATGCTTTAATCGACACTCTTTTCTCACTTGCTGAGGCCTATTTGTTTGCTCAACTTGTTGACTTTAAGGACAACAATCCTGGAAAGATACCATATGACACTGGGTAAGAATATGCCCATATAGACTCTACTCTGTCAACTATGTATAAGTTGGATATTTTTCTTCTTCTAATCATTCTATCTGAATCATTGTTCATTCTTCAGTTATGCTCACATGTACAAAGATGTTCGAGCAGCAGTTGATTTGTGCCATCGTGATGGGACATTAAAGCGAATGGTTGCTATGAATCCAAAAAGGTAGCTGATGTTTCTCTAAAATACTCTTTTAACCGTGAATCTTAAATGGGCTGGTGCATAAGCCTTCATTATGATTAGTATGAAATTCCATGTTCCAGCTCTTATGTTTTCAATATTATTCCTTTTCGTACCTGAATTATTATCCATTTTAACAGGTCCAGTTTCATAATCTTTATTTGTCTTGCCGATAGAATTATTTTACAGAATTTCTTAGTTCACACGTTTTTGTTTTCAAGGTATATCAATGAGGATGCCAATATCGTGCCAATGCTCAAAATGCTCAGAGATTCTGGTCGCTCTACTTTCTTGGTGACAAACAGGTTGCTTTCAGTTCCATTCTTCATAGACAATAACAACTTATAAGTTTTGCACTAGCAGTGTGTACCAATGCCCGTCTTGATCACCTAATTTCTAATGTATTATAAGCTTCTTCTGATATTGAATGATATTTTACATTTTGACAAGAGCGTTCACTTCTAACTGTCATTTGTATTCCATTTCTCCATTAAAATATGTCTATACCAGACAGTGACTGAGTCATTCACTGTGATGAATTTTTTTGCAGTTTATGGGACTATACAAATATTGTGATGAATTTTCTCTGTAATCCTAATACATCGGATGGCGGTGCTTGCAATTTTGATTGGCTCCGTTACTTTGATGTTGTCATAACTGGCAGGTAATCCTAGATATATATCATTAGAGACGTCTACATCATTTTTATTTCTACATCGATGCTCTTCTGCACCAATGGAGTTATTCAGTTTGAAGAGATAAATCATTAGTTGCACTCAATAATTTAGACCTTTGTTTCCATAATAGTCTTGCAATGAATTAACTTAAGGATTAGTATAGTTTACAAAGTAATGTTCCTGCTTATTTGGATCTAGATACTTGTGAGTTTTTAGAAGCGTCACTTATGAAGTTCAAAGACACTGCATAGGTAGACATGTAAATTATCAGTAACTGGCTTGAAGATAGGAGTTGCAATGCTGGTGGATTTTTTGGCAGTGTCCAAATGGCCGGACTTAGTTTATGGTTCTTAATAAGAGGCTGAACAGATGAAGGAAAGAAAGTATTCTCTTGACTTTTCGGGTTACTAATATCCCATTTTATTCCAGAATCTTGTAGCATCAGAAATACTTATAGGGAATCAGGTTATTAGAAAAAATCTCATTTGTAAGAACAAATAATTGAGGGTGCTAGAGTAGGTAAAGCAGTAATTTGTTGTGTGGAAGAAGACTAAATATTTCATATTTATTTATGCAGTGCAAAACCTGGGTTCTTCCATGATGAAAATCATGCGAATCTTTTTGAGGTTGAGCCTGAAAGTGGCATGCTTCTTAATACTGATAATGGCACTCCAATGCCTCAGGTTTGTTTTGAAAGTTTCTAGAAATTATTTTGAAAATTTTCTATCTCTCACATGCTATTTTCATATGCTTTAGCTGAGGCATTTATTTTGTGTTCCTTTGCAAGGTGGGAGATACTTCACCTAGGTTTTCATTGGAAAATTTGGACAAGAGTTGCAGAGTCTTCCAGGTAGTAGACTAGATAATGATTATCTTTCGACGCAGACAACAACATATATGATATGCTCTGTTATTTTGTCTTTTTACAGGGAGGCAGTGTTGGTCATCTGCATAAGCTGCTTTCCATTGAGTCAAGTTCACAGGTGAAGTATTTTCATCCGTATTAATTTTATCAAAAGTAATTATATAAAGAAACTATGCAATTAAAAAAAAACGTCTGCTTCTTCATCTAAATAAGTCTGATGGCTAATTTCATCACTTGATTATCTAGTCTAGTAATCCATAAAGACGTTTCTTTCCTGGATTGATACTTATATAGTTCTAATAAAAGATGCCCCCTTCAATAGGTTCTCTATGTTGGAGATCACATCTATGGGGACATACTACGCAGTAAAAAAGTTCTTGGTATGTCTCTTTATCGTTCATACTAGCAAACCTCAATTTTGCCCTTTCTTCTAATGTCAGTGGTTTTATTTTATTTGTTGACTAGGAGTTTCTACCTCCATTATTTTGATACTGGGAGAGAATGAATTCTTTTTGTTTCTATAACTGTTCTTGGTAATGAGCAGGTTGGCGTACAATGCTTGTTGTACCTGAGCTTGCAAGGGAAGTTGAACTCCTCTGGGAATTGAGGGACATCCAGAAGGTGCCTAATGTTTCTATAGCCCATCCATACGCTACCCCTGCTCTGGGGCTCGTCCTAAGAAACGAGCCTCTCCTTTTTGCCCTATTAATTTCTCATTTCAATGATAAGATCAGAGCTTCAGTTTACATTTTATTTTACTCTGGTTTATTTGAATGTTCTTCCCCTCAGCAACTTAGCATGTTAAGGAATGATCGTGATCTGATTGAAGATATGATACACCATCTAAAGTGGTCTCTCAAGTAAGAATCTATCTTGGTCTTTGAACTTGGTAAATGAAATATTTTATAGACTTTAATATTCCCAAGCTTAATGGGTTCATGAGGAGATCAAATAATGAATTTTCTTTTGAACATCAAAAAGCTGTTTTGACTTGGTTAAAAAAAACTGATGTAAAGATTGGGTTGCCAAGCTTCTTTTTTCCTGAGTACTCTTGTCCTAAGAGGATTTCCTTTTTTTCAACTTCTTGTATTGAAATGTTCTGCTGCTCTTTTCAGATTTGAGAATGCTGAACCTGAACATAAGCAGAAGCTATCGTCTTCTGTGGCAGAACTGGAGGTTAGACCAAGCATCCTGCCAGTTTTAATATTCTGTTACACTGAATATTAGCCCCCCCGCCCCCCCACCCTCCCCCCCCCCCCCCCCCCCCCACCCCCAAAAAAAAAAAAAAGAAGAAGAAAGAAATAAGAGTATTATCTTCCCATGTCAACGTTCTTCACATGTTATTCATCTTTAATACACAGATCAAAAGGGATGAAGTGCGCCTTACCCACCAGAAGGCTCAGAGAGAATGCCACTTTAAGGTAGGATTCAGCTTCTTCTCTTTGTTTTGGATAGGAATTTTGCTTATTCGAATACAAAAGGGCAGGGAAGTTTTTTCTAGGGTTTCACATTAAGGTTTCTGAGGTATGGGAAATTATAGTTAGAAAAGGGATTAAACTTATATTTACTTAATAGGTAATGTTAACATTTGTAAAATTCAATCAGTATTCATTTCTCGAACATGGGGAAAACTTGAACTGGATGGAGTAAACTGAAAAGAATATATCATGTTTGGATAATTGCCATGAAGTTGATGGATGGAGCCCATCTTCGTTGAATCTAGACAATATTGCTATATAAGGGATAAAGTTAAGAGTAGATGGATCACCCATGTTTCTCATCCAAAAATTTGCAGTTTCACAAGGTCTGGGGGCAACTCATGAAGACAGGCTACCAGAACTCCCGTTTTGCTCATCAGGTAATAATTCTTCCCTGTTTCTCCACATGATTGATACTATGCCAATGCCCATGCCCCCCAAAATAATGGGTTCTGTTGCTCAGGTGGAGAGATTTGCTTGCCTTTACACGAGCCAAGTTTCAAACCTAAGCCTCTACTCTCCTGACAAGTACTACAGACCCAGCGAAGACTACATGCCTCATGAATTTCGCATCCTTCCTCTCTGAGTGGCCATTTTCATTCAATGCTCCCAGATAGGAATCATATCTTGTTAGGCCTACATGCATGATCAAGTTGATGAGGATCAGATCTCTAGTGGAAAAATATATTCCCAGTCTCCATACTGATATTTATTATACATATATATATATATATATATATATATCATCAAGTCTTCTACAAAGATAGGAAAGATAGGGCTACAATCAAAGTGTACATTTGTATTCATGACTGACCAAATGAGCTCTGAAACGTCAGATCTCATCCTACTGTTATTTTGTATTGCAGACCTAGGGAGGGTGTAATTTACATAATAAAGCTTGCAACAATTACAATGTATGTGCATTTATTACCAGGGTTGATAACAAGTGCATACTATACTGTACTCCTATCACCTCTTTACAGTTGAACTTGATGAATTTCCTGGCACAAACACACGATTATGATTATTATAAAAATAAATAAATACATTTCCAGCACTTGTTTCAATCTACACAACTGGTGTGTTAGTAACAGGCTCGGGAAATACCTCGCTCGATAACTTCCTGTCGCCGGAGGGGAAGTCATTCCCAGCGCCGCTGCTGTGGGAAGTGACTCCGCCGGAGTTTCTGAGTCCTCCGCTGTTTGATTGCCCTGACATCTGAGCGCTGCCGGACGAGCTGTTGTTCTGCTGCCAGCTCCGGAAGAAGGTGGCGCTCCATGATCTCGTGGACGAGTTTGAATTCTTACTTAGCAGCTTCAAGGACGACCCGAAACTGTGGTCTCGCCTCGCGACCTTGAGTGGGTTCTCCAGCGCCCTGAGGACGTACTTCATCGGCGGACGTTTCCAAGGCTTCGGATTGAGGCATGAGCGGGCCACGATCGCCATAGCCCACACTTCTTCCATCAGGTCCTCGTCCACTATCAAAGATGGGTCTATGATCTTCATCACCATCTCCTTATCATATCCTCTTATGTACGAGAGTGTCTGCTCGAACCATTCCCTCCATATGGCATCGTCTGTTCCGCTAATTCCAATATTGCCCGTCACTAGCTCGAGCAGGACCTTCCCAAAGCAGAAGACGTCGTAGGCACAAGTGTCTGTCGTCGATGACCCTGTTGTTCCATCAAACGAAAATCAGAGAAAGCTTCTTGCCATTTTGCCAGATTTATTTCTTATTTAAAAAAAACATCCAAGGAAGATAACTTGTTGAGTGAGGGTTCAGGAAAATGTACCAGATGGTCCTGCTTCTGACGTCCTGCAAAACATAAAGGTAAGGCATCGTAGGTAAGATAAAAGCAGCAGCAGACAGAAAGACACAGACGCGGACACGGACACAGACAGAACAAGAAGTCGGAGGAGCCTAAAATAAGTGTATCAGGACAGCCAGTGCTTGCATTACAGAAGGCTTACTGAGATTTGCGTAATAGCCTTGCGATGACATTATTATGGTGCGGATCCCCCTCTTGGACGTGAGCCTCACTCAAGCTCCCCAGTCGAACTTCGAACTTGTCATCAAGGAGGATGCTGCTCGCTTGTACATCCCTACATTCAGTCGGTCAGGGGGGAACCCATATAAAAGTAAGTCAGTCTACCTTTCAGGCTAACCGCTAAAAGTTGAGCTGAATCTTCCAAACCCAGAAGCTCTAGCAGGCTAAAGTTTTTCACTCCCGAAAAGCTAAAACTGAGGACAAAAAAAATGTGGGCACACCTGTGCACAAGAGGAGGGGAGCACTCGTGGTGCAAGTATGCAAGTCCTTCTGCAGCTCCAATGGCAATCTTCGAGCGAGTTATCCAGTCAAGTGACCGAATGGTGGTCTTGCCCTCTCCTGCAGACTTGGTAACCTTATAGAAGGAACTTTCCAAGTCCCGATTTGGCATATACTTGTACACCAAGAACTTCTCATTTTCCTTTTCTAAGCAGTGCCCTAGTAGTGGAACCAGTCTTGTACTCGAGGTTCTACTAAAAATTTCCAGTTCCACTGCATAAGACTCCTCTCTGTTACTCAAGTATGGGCCCTCAGGATCTGTGCTCGTTAGTACCCTTTTGATCACTACAGGAGACTGACTGCCTGCTAAGAGTCCTACTCCTACATAGAGGTCCCCGGAGTGCCCATTTTTTATGAGGTTTGCCTTGTCAAAACCGCAAGTGGCTTGAACTAGTTGATCGTAGGAGAAACCAAATGGCAGTATTGCTGATAGGGTAAACGGCTCCATAAGCTTAGGGATTATTACTGCTTGGAGTTGTCCTTCAGGGACAGGGCTAGCATCGGCGTTCCTCCCTCTTTGCCCAGAATCTCCTCCTCCCCCTTCTCTTCTGAGCCTTACAATAACAAATATAATTATCAATAGCAGCAGCAGAAGCAACCCCATCCCACTACCTATCCCGACCAGAATATAAACCCAGCGTCTGGAGGTAGCTTCAAACGGCACAAAGGTCTCTGAATCTTCAAATCCATAGAATGAGAGGTTCCGTTGGGAGTAGAATTGTTGACAATCCGATAAGCTCCTTCGCTTCATCATAATATTCTGAAGGCAGTTGTTGTCGAGTTTGACGTTAACGTAGGATGCTACGCTGCCGGTTACATTGCCCTGAAAGTAATTCCCTGACAAGTCAAGCGAGTCCAAGAAATCGAGAGAAGAAGACAGGTTCAGAGTCCCATAGAACATGTTGTTGGAGAAGTAGAACGATACATTGCTGAGGTTGGCACTGCCCCATGAGCTGATTCTCGGAAGTTCGCCCGTGAAACTATTTCCTGATACGTCAAGATATTTCAACCGAACTAGGCCGGAGAATATGCTTTCTGGAAATGGACCTTGTAGGCTATTATTACCGATCCTCACATCTTGCAGGTTCATCAAGCCGCTTAACTTGGCAGGCAATGGCCCGGAGACGGAATTCTGGCTGAGGTCAAGAGCAGTTAGATGAGATAGATTACTTAACTGAGCCGGAACCGAAGCAGTAAGGCTGTTGTCCGAAAGATTCAACACTTGGAGGCCCGAGATAGAACCTAAAATTGGGGGTATTGTGCCCGTTATGAAATTTGAGGAGAGATCGAGCACGGTGAGATTCCCCAGCATTGACAGCTCTTCAGGTATAGACCCGGTCAAGAGATTTCCTGAGAGGCTGAGGACTGACAGCTCACTGAGCTTCCCCAGGTTGGAATCAATATTCCCTGTAAGATTGTTATCAGATAGATACAGTGACTTGAGCTTGGTCAGGCTCCCGAGTGAGCCCGGGATGGCCCCGGGGATTGAACAGGACCGGAGGTCCAGGATCCGAAGTACACCAACGGTGAACCCGAGCCAGTCTGGTATGGGGCCAGGGAGGAGGAACCCCGAAGCGTTGAATGAAGACAGGTGGGTCAAGTTAGCAAGAGCATCGACTGAAAACTGAGGGCTGAGCCGGCCAAGGCGGGTGCGTCTGAAGCCAGAGATGTTGATGCCGGTGACTCGGCTGTTGTTGCACGTTACGCCTGTCCAATTCGTGCACGGGTTACCCTTTATAGGCCAGAAACGGGCTTGGAGTCCCAGGGAGGACCGCAGCTGGTACAATGCGGAAAGTTCGACATTCGAGAGAAGGTGCTGCTGCTGTGATGCAGCACGCTCTACCAAGAAGAACAGAAGCAAAAAGAAGAAGATTGCTAGACTGTCCAGGGAAAAAAAACTTGCTCTTACTCTTCTTCTTATTACTTCCATGTGCCTGACTTTCTTGCTGGAGTACGGCTTCTCTTCTGTTCAAGAACTTGGCCCTCACTTGCAGCTATAAATGTTACATCAAGGGCACTGTAAGGTCAATGAAGAAAAAGAAACAGGGAGTAATCTGATAAATGACAGACACACGGGGAAGAATAGAAGCAAGATGGGTGTAATTGAACTGGGTTTCCAGACACACGGAGGAGGAAGATGAGTTTTTTTAATTGGGTGGGTTCCTCTGCCTCCCTCCTCCTTCCTATCCTAACGGCCTAGCGGGAGACTAAAATTCGAGGAAAGGAAGGGAGAAGATGGAAGAAAATAGTGCCCGTCCCTATGCCATATCCGTCAAGAGTTCTTAAATGGTCGAGCTTTCTTCTACCAATCCAAGAACTGCACATGAATTACTTGCTTGGATGCATGCACGGATGCTTAATTAGCATAATATTGGGAAGTAAGTTAAGTGCCTATCATCTATAATTGAATTAGATAGATAAATTTATAAAGACACCAGTCTTATTATTAACACCCACTTGTTGTTAAGGAAGTCCTTGTTGGTGATTGGTCTACTGTGGATGGCACAACAACAGCTCAATTGTAGGAGCACCTTTGTCCAAGTAATAATATCGCCACTTGGACCTTGAGAAGGCATAGGACAACTTGGCTTGCATTTCCTTGCCGACGCATTGGATTCTGCCATGCCAATTTCCAACTGTCTTCATTGGATTGGTGACGAGATTGGTTGACTAAAGTTGCAGTTCATAGCTCACAACCTTATCTTTAATAAAAAAATATCTCAACATATTTTATTCATTCAATATTTCTTTACATTACATTTATTTCTTACAAAAAGAATCAATAGTTACCCGATTGAATAAGCATAACACTCTTGTCCCAACCGATCACCTATAATGTTTATTCGATAATTAGTATATAATGATAATAATAATAATAATATCAAGATTTTAAGTTACCCAAGACGGGCCCATCACCCTCATCAAGTTTGTACTCGGTGCGACCTTGCTCGATAAGGGCATTTTGATTGAAATTAAATGTATGTGTGGAAGGTATGGATCGATAGGAGTTCAACTGGGCACATCTTGTCTTGCTAATATTCGTTGAGGAATCAAGGATGATATAGTCTATCGGTTTGACCTTTCAACTGAGGACGATGATGGGACTTGTCTCCTGCAATTTTTTTTTCTCTGGACGTTGAACTTTCATCTGCCTCCAACACACGTGAATTTATTTGTTTATGTGTTTAATTTTTTGAGAAATGATATATCATATACCTACCTGTGTTGTATTGTACCATCGTAGTGCCGTGATTAGTCCGGTAATCAATTATAATACAAATCCTAATTGCCCTTCTTATTTCCTAATCACAGTATAATTATTTAATTAATTATAAATGGGAAAATATTAAAAATAACAACATTGACACATTTGCTCCTACCAAATATGGGCTTTTCTGGCATTCACTTATTTTGTATTAATTTTATTTATATTAAAATACACAAGAAGAATATCAATTTCACAAAATTTTACGTGGAATATAATTGATTTGATAATAATTGGAGTTGCACACGGAAATTGGCGCAATTGATTTGATGGAACCTCCACTTTTGTCGCAATGAATGAAAGAACAAAAGAAAAGAAAAGAAAGGGACATAATGTTTCCCAAGTATTTACATACGATACAACTTTTTGACTCCAACAATTTATTTCACTATTAATAATATATTTATTATAAAATAGTTTAAAATTCATATAGGATAATAAATACAAGTAATTAACCAATTTACTAGTTTCAACCTAACTATTTCAATTCCCAATAATACTTTGTACGAAATAGATGAATTTGACGGCGTACTCACTCCTTTTGTGTTGTTTGTTTGAGGATTGCTTGGGGGACATTATGGCTATTATCTCTATCATCTTCATCATCTTGGAATGTAAACCAGTTTTGTACCGTGTTGAATAACTATTATTATATAGTATAAGTATTATTATTGTTATTATTGTGGGTTGGGAATTGGGGATTGTCTTTTCTACCATCACAATCACATCTTTCTCTTCCACACCACGTCACACCAAGTCCAACCAATCACCAAGTGGCTTATCCAATTATTGTACCCCTCCCTCCCTCTGGTCCCCATGCCTTTGGACTTGGTCTTCTTAGATGATTAAAAGAAAATGTGAATTTCTTCTATATATATACACACAAACAAGCATCCTATAATATATATAGTATATATAGTATAGTGTAGTATATGCGTGTGTGCATCATGATCACGCTATGGTCGTCATCCGGATGGATTGACGGGTGAATGTGGACGGTGGTCTGCCGCGTCAAAAGCATCCTATCTAGCTAGGAGCTATAGCTTTAGCTTTGTATGTGGGCAATGCAAATCAATTATTGTGTCATGATGGATGATAGGTATTTATGATGTGAGGTGAGCTGAGGGACTAATGGACAATAGAACGCCCACCCACTCATCATCGTCGTCGATCTTTCTCATGATCAAGAATTGATTAATGTTAAATTGGAATTCTAGCCCAGCCCATTGGATCAAGAATTTTCAAATTTGAATGAATCCCTGCTAAGCTTTCATTTCCAGCCCTATGTCACTTCCAGCCACTGGGCTCCAATATCAGCCACTGGCCCGATATATACGGTTGAGGGCTCATCTCCTGAATGATTACTGTCATTCTTTTTTTGTGATTTTTTCGATACTCATCATAAAACATTCTCTTGTTTGCTTCTCCCCACTGCGGGAGTGAGCAGCCGCGGGAGATGGAAGCCGATTCGACTGCTTTCAAGGTAGCCTTGTCATTCACATCATCTGTTTGCTCTTTAATTGCTATTTTATCATGTATGGGAAAATATTCTATCCACTCAATCTGACCTCCATATCAGCTACAAACCAAGCCCGTTTGTTGCTTCAATTGATTGTCTGTATATTGACAAGCTGCAGTAATTCGGGTCATCACTTTTTGTTCTTGCACCCCATATAGGTTGTGAGTGCATTTGAAATGGAGTGGAAGTTGGTCGTGAAACTGGATAAGAGATAAATGATCTAAATAGCAACCGCCAAATCCTCGTATTACTTCCAAGAATGTAGGTAGTTGCTTTCTTAGACTCTGCTTATTAATGATGCTGCATTTTGGGTTTATGCAGTTAATTCTCGGTTCTTCTTCAATAGCCCGGCGGAAGATCCTTGCAGAGATGGGATATGAGTTCACGCTCATGGTATACTTTCTTTCACCACTTATAATAGGCGTATGGATTTGGCCTCCTCTGCCTGGAAGCTTATAATCCTATACTTTGGCGTAGTCTGCAGATATTGATGAGAAAGGTATCCGTAAGGATAAGCCTGAAGAACTGGTGATGGCCCTTGCTGAGGCTAAGGTAACCTTTGTTTACTTATATCAATTTTTTCTAAGGGTGACAGAAGAATATACTTTATTCCAACATCGTTTAGACTTGTAGATTTTTTTGCAACAATTTGGTATCCTTTGAGTCGCCTTTGTGTCTTCTCAAAAGAGGATTTTGATTGAAATTTTTTTCTCCGCGCTCCATTTCAGGCCGATGCTATCATATCGAAAGTACAAACTCAAAATAATCCCGGAGGTTCCGAACAAAACATTCTAGTTGCAGCAGACACAGTATGTATTCCACGTGAATTTCCTTAGAAACCCACATGTTTATATTCAAAAGGTCCACCTTGTGCCATCTATGATTTGAGGGTATATTTCCACTTTGATAGACCTATTTCTGTATAGGTCTAAAAAATTAACTGAAGCATGCAATCCTTTCTCCGGTCTTCCTTTTCTCATTGTTTCATTGAATTTTGAAAAATGTTGTTGTTCATGAAAGTTCAAATATTCCAATGATTGAAAAAGGTACTCCCGTTCAATTTCTATCCACTGATGATTTTTGTCAATTTCTCTCACCCTTTCTTTGATGCCTTGAGTTTATCTATACAAGTTAAACTGCAATTATCATTCTGCATGACAATGCATTGACCTTACTGCATGATTTGGTAAATTTTCAATTTTATAGGTTTGAGTTTTAGCTTAATGGATTTGTTGAATATTGCATAACATAATGGGGCTTTACATTTCTCAATTGGGTTAAATTGTTTCTTATTAATGGTTCACAACATCTTCCTTTGTTGAACATTTTGGGATGGTTTAAGCATGGCTGTTGGGTGCTTACTTTTCACTGGGAACCTTGTCAGGCTGGAGCCATTTCCCAGAAGCTTCCTACCAGTGACTGCATGAAGGATGCTGTTGGTACCGCATTATTAATAACTGCTGACCAAGTAAAAATCAATTTTCATGTTATCTATTAAGCATGAATGATACTCCTGTGGCCATTTTAAAACTTGAAAATCTTCCCAACCATCTTTCCTAAAAGCAGCCCAATTTTCTGAAGGTTTGTCTCTTGTTTCCTGTGAATCTATGAATTCCATCTTCAGCAGTTGCTTCTTCCATTTGAACCACAGATAAGTTTGTCCATCTCTTGCCTTTTGTAACTGGGGAAAAAGTCCTTTCTAGTCACACCTTTCCATTTATCTTCCTTTATTTTACTTATTGAAACCTATTTAGTCTTTACCATAACTTGGAAATTTTAACTTGAATGATGCTTTATTATGTTGTATCTTACTCGATTGTACCATTCATCTGTTGTGTGTATAATTTTACTTTGATCTCTATTATTTCTAGAGAATTTGAAGTGGATACTTTTTTAGTTATTGATAAAGTGAAACATTGGGAATTGTATCCTCAAACATAGATGGCCTTTTGGTGATAATATGACCTTATTTATTGTATTTATGGTTGTGAATTTCTTGTATTGTTTCTTACTGTAATCAAATGATTTGGAGGTGGTGGTCTATCAAGGTGCTATTAGGGAAAAGCCATCCAGCAAAGAAGAAGCTCGAGGATTTTTGAAAGGTGTTCTTTAAGAGAGTAACATGTGCACATCACATGTAAAGATGTTCTCTAGGTATCTCCCAATTTCATTTTTATATTGATGGAAGTGTGGTTGGTAATGCATTGTAGGATACTCGAGTGGACAAGCTGCTACTGTGAGTTCTGTTCTTGTTACAAATCTGAAAACGGGAAAAAGAAGAGGAGGATGGGACCGAGTTGAGGTATGGTATCATTTGATGCTGTGTTGGGGTATAACAGCTAGAGCTAAACCACTTTCATTACTGATAAAAGGAGAAGCACTGACTACATGCAACAATGCTTCCCTTAAATACTGCCATTGGATCTTGTACATTTCCATATGTTATAATATGTTCAGATTCCGACGTCTTTGTTTAGACTCAGGACGTGTTTGACTTGGCTGAATCCAAAAATTGATGTTAAGCTCAGTGTATGTAATGGTCAATGTCAGTATTGACTCTATTATAGTTGTAGCCAAGTTTGAGAACTAATTAGTAAAATAGAAGTTTAGAGTATTAAATTAATTGATTTGCGATGTTTTGCAGATAAACTTTCATGAAATACCAGATGAAACGATTGAGAAGCTGGTATTGGGAACTATCTTACTGGTCTTATTATAAGAAGTATATATGAACCGTACCTTTTCTTAGTTTGGAATTCGGAAAGTTTGACGATTCAGCCATATTTGTTCTGCAGATCGAGGAAGGGAACGTGCTATATGTTGCTGGGGCCCTTATCATTGAGCATCCACTAATATTGCCCTTTGTGAAAGGAGTGGTTAGTTTCTGAACTCTCACATAATGTTTGTTGACATACACCACGTTACTAAAATTTGAGTTATATTAGCTTTTTGGTACTTTGGTTTGTTACTGGTCAACTTTGATCAGCATTGAGAGATGGTCAGAGCTTTTGATTGTAAATTCACCAGTGGATCTCATATGCGTTTGTTAATTGAGTCTCAAGATTTTTGATAGTCAAACTGTCAAGACAAGCATACTGTACAAGTGTAGGTGGATACATGGTTATGTTTTCATTTTGTGGATTTTTGAAATATTACGAGTCACTCGGTATGGTTTCAGGGCTGCATTCATTTATTAGTCAGTGGAATCATTCTGTGTATGTGATCTTATGCAGGTTGGAACTACAGACAGTGTGATGGGACTCCCAAAAGCTTTGACGGAGAAGTTAATAAAAGAGGTTCTATGACTCCCAGTGAAGTAGCTGTTTGATCTCTTACTCGAGGCGCATGCCTGACAAACTGCTGGGGGCTCTTTGCTGCTTCTGCAATTATTCCTGTATTCATATTTTGAATCTACAAGTCCTCTAACATTAGTTATTAGCCTCGTGAAGACTGAAGATGACCAACAAAGTTGAGCCAGAAAAGAATGCTGAGAAACTCATTATGGTTCAAAATTTTCGGCAAAATAAGCTGTTAGTGGTTATTAATGTTGAAAACTAGAGGTGATCAGTCAGTCATAGCCCCCCAAAAAATGGATTCTAGATATGGATTTTGATCAGTGGACAGTAGATGATTAAACATATGCATACATACAACCCATACACCAAAAAGGAAGATGAAAACAATAATAGGCAATCCAAACCTTATTTTGGGGTCCACTCTGATGCACAACATCTTATATATACATACACACGATGTCCCCTTCCTAAATATATATGCATTGGAAAGTATGCATGCCGTTCTTCCATGGACACGTATATATAATTAAAAACTGTTTACTTCCCACTTAGGAAGGGTTCAACCACATATGCTTATTAGAAAGAGAACATCAACAGCACAGCAATTAATCCATGTCCGAGATATCAGTGCAGACTCTTTCAGCGGTTTCTGCCTTATGGAGGCATATGCCAATGCATGAACAGACACACTCGTGAGATCTTGGACTGAGGTCAAAATGGGGCATCGAATATTTGGGCTTACTTCGACCCAATTAGTCACGATATGGCCCATCAGAAAGTGATTCACTGCTTGCAGAAATTCCCCGTTTTACCCTCCGAAATCCTCATGATTTTCTACCCTACCACTCCACAGCATCTTCTTCCTCTTCCTAGTTCCTCCCCATCTCTTTCTCTGGTCTGCTGTTGATTGTCCTAGCACATAGCTGACACGAGGTGAGAACTCCACGCGCCTCCTCGAATTGAGCTCGTTTATCCATCCTTGACAACGATAGGAGGAATATGGGGACCTTAGGCAGAGCAATTTACTCCGTCGGCTTCTGGATCCGGGAAACAGGCCAGGCGCTCGATCGGCTTGGCTGCCGTCTCCAGGGGAACTACTACTTCCAAGAGCAATGTATGTTTTATCCTCCTTGCATTATATACCCTCCCGTGTTACCGTCATTTCCTCGAATGACTTTGAGGTCGATGCATTTCTCCCCCGTTTAGGTTTTTCTGTAGGATATTGCTAGTACAGGAATGGATTTTAGCTGTTCCATTTCCATAACACTCGAGATATAGAAGGTAAGGATGTGTTCGTATTGCCAAAGGTGAATCATACCGTGCGTGCTTAGTTGATTGAATGAGTTCAGTTTTTTTCTTGATGAGACTTTTCGTTCATATGTTCTAGACTCCTACTTTTTTTTTCTTTTAACGCTCCAACAATTGACTTGTAAAAGCTTGGGATATCGTCGGAGAAGTGGACATATCCTGGACCTGTTCCGTAAATTCTAAGTAGGCAAATTTCTTCTTTGAAATCTTCAGTCATTGTCCATATAGAGAAGATTGAACTAGACCTTTGAGCTACATGATATCTGTCTTGCTAATGACCACATTACCATATATTTTACACTACTGGGAACTTCGTGGCCATATTTCCTTTAATCCTTGGAGTCTTCCATACTCCAGGGGTTTCTCTGCAGTTCGTTGATGTTTTTTCAGGATGCTTGAGCTCTGGGTCCATATTCATCGTTACAGGAGCCGCTGTTAATTTATTTCCTGTATTAACTTAATGTTTAAATGAAATGTTCTTTTAGTGTCAAGGCATCGGACTCTCATGAATATATATGATAAAGCACCCGTTGTGGACAAGAGTGCATTTGTAGCCCCCAGTGCTTCTATCATAGGCGATGTTCAAGTGGGGTGTGGATCATCTATCTGGTATGGCTGTGTTCTAAGAGGTAAGATACTCTATCTACAAGGCATACCTGTAGGCTGTAGCTCTTATTTGTGGGCATATTTAATCAAAATATCTCCCAATTGTTTTATCTTCGTCCTTTGTCAATTTTTACTTTATTTAATTGAATAAGCTTAATCAATTTTTAAACGTGTCTTGTAAAGGTGATGTCAACAGCATCAGTGTTGGATCTGGAACCAACATACAGGATAACTCCCTTGTGCACGTTGCTAAGTCCAATCTCAGTGGAGAAGTATTGCCAACTATTATTGGAGACAATGTTACTATTGGTGAGTGTTCAATAATCTGGCAATTACAATTTTGCTCGAAACTTTATGTCTAACTCTATGAAATTTCACTTTCTGCAGGTCATAGTGCTGTCCTGCATGGTTGCACTGTTAAGAATGAGGCTTTTGTCGGTATGGGAGCTACACTGCTTGATGGTGTTGTCGTTGAGAAACATGCAATGATTGCGGCTGGAGCACTAGTTAGGCAGAACACAAAGATCCCTGCTGGTGAGGTATGTCTATCAATTTCTACCTAGAACTTCTTGCAAATGGCTGAGAAAGAGTTGCAAAATGTGTAGCTCCTGTAGATAGGGACTGGCCGAGTCCAATCTGGCTCCATAACAGACTAACTATCACATGGAGTGTCTTTTTGCTTCATTTGCCATTACCCCGGAGTCTCTGCTCAGAATTATTTTCTGTGTGCATATATAAATTTGGGGATTGATATATTGAAATTTTGCAGCTCAATAATTGGGAAAGCTTTTGAATTTTTCTCATAGGTGTGGGGAGGCAACCCTGCTAAATTTTTGAGGAAGCTCACAGATGAAGAGGTAGCCTTTATTTCGGAATCGGCTTCAAACTACTGCAACCTTGCTCAAGTCCATGCCACTGAGAACGTGAAACCATTTGACGAGATTGAATTCGAAAAAGCTCTCCGAAAGAAATACGCCAAACGGGATGAAGAATATGACTCAATGCTGGGAGTTGTACGTGAAACACCTCCAGAGCTCATCCTCCCAGACAACATCAAGGCTCCGGTAAAATGAGAGCATTATCTTTCTGATCCCCTTTTTTTTCCATATATTTGCATTTTGGATTTGAGATATTGATGCCAAGGGATACTTGTTTTCTCATGTGCAAAAAAAGAATTTGCCTAGAAGAAATCTGTGTTTCCCAATAATCACCAGAAAGTGTTGGAATTCCGGCCTTGGTTTCCCTTTCAGTATGTGCTAATCATATGGATGTCTACTCTCTAGTCCATCATTTTTCTGGGTAAGGAAGGAATGTGTGCTATGGAGCAGTGTTCTAATGTTGACATTTAATGTCTAAACTCACCTTTGATTCTTCTCAAGTTTCTCTAGGAGGATGACTATTTGGCATGGACATCGAAGGAAAAGGATAAAAATAACTCTGTAGATCTTTAATCAGATTGATCGTGAACCACAAACCTATCGCGTGGATTTGTAAAAAGGAGCCTACAACTGCATAAATGAGGAAAAAAGTTTAATCAGCTCAGAGGTGTTCCCTGATAAAAAGAAAGACCAAAAGCCAAAGGCTCATAATTTTATAGGAACTTGATAGCGATGTCCTGATGGGGTGGGACGGACCCTTCTCTACTGTGAATGTGATTATAATACAGGACACGATGGATGGACGGAGAGTGCTCTTCCCCGGCTTCCATCACAATACCCCATGGCTATAAAATATATAATAGAATCTCCATTACAGAAGACTCGGAGGAGGAGGAAGAAGAACAACGGCAGTCAGTGGAGCAGCCCCCACACCTGCTCTATTACAGCCGGCGGGCGCTCATCGACCATGTGGCTCGAGTCGCTTGGTCCCTCATCGACAGTTTCCCCGGGGAGATCCATTCCCGTACTCTCCTCCTGATTTCTTCTTTTGTACTGGCTGATTTGAACTTTGTTCTCTTGGAGCATTTCCTGGATTAGTCAACAATCGAACTTGGAATTTTATAATTATTGCTGGATGCTTCATGTATGTTCTCACGCTTGCTCCAAATGTTTCTTCCCCTCTCTCATTTTGAAGAAATTAAATTTTCTCCCTCATTTCTTGGAACTGGAAGGTAACTTGTACTCAACTTCACGGTTTCAGTATATCTGCAGTATAGTTGACTTCTAGTTTTGTTTGTCACAGTGTGCTTGCCTAGTTGATGCATTGGGAAATCTACAATGCCACCATGTCTGTCTATTAGCTGCAGTTATATCTTCTGGTGCAACTTTTCACTAGTGGGGATATTCTTGTTCAATTGTTTGTCCATTATTTCTGTCTTCTTATGTTAAATCTGAATAGCATTTCTCGTTGCTTGTGATAATCATTCTCTTTTCACGTTTAAATGAGCTTGCAAGAAATTCGCTTGGTGGATTTCATGGGTACCAAGGTTAGCCTGGAAACCAATGGAGACAGCAGTTGCCCATGGCAGGTTGTCCGAGTTACTGCAATGGAGGAGATAACAGTCAGAAAACTGGCAGCGTATATACAGCAGATGGCTCAAGGGTTTTCCTCTTCAATTGATTTTTCCTTTGAAATATTAGTTCCCAGCGAAAGGTGTGCAGGGACTACATTGAATCAAATTATGCCATCAGGACACAGTAATTGTTTCCCAAGCCTAACCTTAGGCAGGTAGACTGCTAGTTAGCTATTTAGCCCACAAGCATATAGTTTCTTTATTCATGTAAGCTTCCACAAACCTGAATACTATATGCAACATTTAGGGAAAGTCAAATGGGAATCTATCGATCGCTTCATAAAGAACCAAAGCAATCTCCAAAATCCCATGCAAGTCATCACTGAGGGTCAAGTTCAGCAAACACAATCCAAGAGATACAAGGACAATTAAGGGTTTTTTCATGGAAGAACAGTCCAGAGGTACTTCCACAGCTTAAGCAGTTCAAACGGGTGATCTTTCATGATTAAGAGGATGGACGACTCAACACCCCAACACATGGAGCATGATTGCATTCTGTGCGTGCATCCTATTCTCAGCCTGAGGGAAGACAATAGAGTTTGGAGCTTCAATAACACCATCTGTCACCTCAGTGCCTCTTTCAGCCGGTAAACAGTGCATGAAATAAGCCTGGGGCCCTGCTAGCTTCATCAAAGCTTCATCTATCTGCATAGGATTCACATGAATTCTGTAAGCCAATTAAAAAGTAAAATAAAAAGATCTTAAATCTCTAATCCCAAATTATGATAATTTAATAAAACATTATTTATCAAAGTGATATGCCCCTGTCCAGTACAACTCCTTTTCAATTTCCTCCAATTAAGTGATGTATTGCATGACTTCACACAGTTCATGTATAAAGATGTCTATTATTCTGTATATAGGCTAATAAATCTCTGATCAGAAGAGATTTTTCCATGTTCATAGCAGCACCTACTGATAGATAATACACTAGAAGGTACCTGAAACCCTTGAAACACTTGACGACGATAAGCAGCCTCTTCCTTTTGCCCCATGCTGGCCCAAACATCAGAATACACAACATCAGCTCCTCTAACAGCTTCCTTAGGATCATTAGTTATCTCAATTTTGCTTATCCCAGCTTGTCTAGCCTTCTCAACAGTTTTTTCATCTGGCTCAAATCCTTTAGGGCATGCACATACAAAATGGAAAGGGATAACAGCAGCAAGCAAAAGCCAGGAGTGAACGATGTTGTTTCCATCTCCAACATAGACAACCTGGATGATTAACATGATATAAATTATATCAGATTACAAGATAGAACACTCGATCAAACATGTGATTCTTGTACCGAAAGAGGTCTACCTTTGTCCCTTCAATCTGACCTATATGTTCAATTATGGTGAGTGCATCCGCCATAATTTGGCAGGGGTGATTATAATCTGTCAGACCATTGACAACAGGTACATTTGAGTACTTAGCCAGATCAAGGATGTCCTGTAGAACAACAGCCGATTGCTTATTCTATGACATCAGAAGTAAGAACAAAAGACTCATTTGGGAAAGCAAAAGTAAAATGTTTCTCAATGTTAATAATGAATTAAATTCCTAGCCGTGTTTTGTTCTCTGAAAAGAGCATATATCAGCATATGTCCCCTGGCAAGTAAGATATCTTTAAAAAAAAACTCACCAGCATACCTGATGAGCAAACACGCGGGCCATGATGATGTCATTATAACGGGACAAAACACGAGCAACATCACGAGTCTCCTCCCGTTTGCCCATCTGAATGTCATTTGGTCCCAGGTATAGGGCATGGCCACCAAGCAAGGAGAAGCCAGTTTCAAAAGAAACTCGAGTTCGCATTGATGGTTTAGCAAATATCATAGACATGGTCTTCCCCTTAAATGGTTGAAATGACCTATCCCCTGATTTGATCAATGATTTTACCTCTGCTGCCCTCTTCAATATCCCCATGATGGTTTCTTTGTCAAAATCATTTATGTGCAGAAAATCCTTCTGCTGACATTTTGCTGTGAAATGGAAAATAAAACATAACTAATGATTATAAATTGGCAATCCAAGTAAGAATTTGGTCCAGATAACATGCATTGTTCTGGGCGCCCTTCAGCAGATAATTATCAACTCCAGTGGAAAATTTTTCACATTTTTTCTTTCCACATTTTATATGATGCCTGACAAGAGTGTGGAATGAGAAGCCAATTAATGAATTTTCAGCGTCCAAGCTAATGCATTTATAGCAAGTAGAATTCAATCATTTCATCAGCTATGCAGCATTCCCAGAGCATACAAAACGAGATTCACGGAACGATATTCATTTACAATCATCGGCATGGGTAAACAAAAATTAAGGATAAGAAGAAGCAGACAGGCAACAAATGCAGTGAAAGAAGACAAAGGAAGAATAGACCTTCGGCCGTGACAGACGGCGGGGCAGAGGTGGAAGATGAGATCTGGCAGGAGACAGGGTGCCGGACAGAGAGAGGAGTCGAAGCGGCGACATGGCGAGAGGAGTGGTGGAGGCTGGAACCGGAGATTGATGAAGAGGAGAATGAGAGCGATGGCTTGGTGGATGAAGCCGCAGGTTGAAAAAAAATCGACGCCATGGAATGAAGAAGAAACCTTCAACGGAGGGTCGGGTAACACAGTCGGCTGCGGCTGCGGCTGCGGCTGCTGCTTCAGCGAGTTATGCTTTCTTCAGGTTTAAAGTCGGAGTCATAGTCAGGCAGTCAAAACTAATAAACAATTTTATCTTAATTTTTTATTATTTTGGTGTTATATTCTGTCTTTTTAGAACAAATTTATTTTTTTTATCTTTTATTTATGTCATTTTATTCCTTTTAATATTTTCATTATAAAAATAATTATATATAATAAATACAAATTACACTATTATAGTAAACTTTCGGTTAAATGATACTTTATAATAAATACAATTTTATATTAATTAAAAACTATATATAATTTATATTTTTAGATAATTTTATATATAAATTACGATAACTTATAAATTATATAAAAAAAAAAATTATCATAAATTGTATTATATTATAATTTGTATAATATCATTTTTATATATAAGCATTTTATTTAATATAAATATATATAATGTTTATTAATAATTCAAAATACGTATAATTGTATATTATATTTTGTGTAAAATATTTAATTTATTATTTTAAATTAATTAAAATTTTTAATTATATATACTTTTATTATATTAAAATATATAAGTAATTTATGTTAAATAAAAATATTTATATATAAATTAAAATATAAGTTAATTTAATAAAAAAACATAGGTTAATAGCTTATGTATTAAATTATCAAGTAAAATAAATTATATTTTTTAACTAAATTTATTATTGTGTAATTTTAGATGATTGCTATAGTACAAAAATGTTTATTTTACTAAAAAATTGATATAAAAATATAAGGTTTTAAATCTTTAAAACACAGAAATTTATTTAAATTTAACGAAATAATGTAATTTAGCTTATATAATAATAAAATAAATTTGGAATGTTTATGCTTCTGGGGGCCAGGGAAGGGACCAATATGGGCCGAGACGATGCGGATTACACCGGGCCGATCCTATGAGCACTCCATGGACTCCAAGAAATGTGGTTTGGAGATGGGCAGGATGCGATGGAGATGATACGTGGGATTAAGAGAGAGAGAGATATATATATATATATATATAGCTTGTATTAAAACTTGATTAGTTTATATGTCAACTTAATAGAGATGACATCGTCCCTTTTATTGAAATATGATATTTGATCTCGGTAATACAAGCAGTGGGGGGAATGTAATGTAATACAAGGGAGACATGGGATGAGATCCAACCCATCAAGCAATTTATTATGATTACATGCATGACCATCCATGATTTATGTATTTGATCAGCAATTGAAGTAGCAGAAGCAGGCGAAACCAGGGTATTGATAGTGGCAAGCCCCGTGAACTGCATGTTCCCAGTTCCTACACTGAAGGTCGCATTTGCCCGAGTTCGCACATACGCCAGTCCACGTCTGGCTCCCCACCTGGCAAAGTCCTGCTTCTACCGCAATTGGCATATCTACGTGTAAGTGCATCCATGATGTTAATTCATTATGAAGAAAATTAAATATAATGAATCTCAGGCCGGCTAAAGCGCGGGGGCGAATCAACATACCATGGCGTGTACCTGTAACTAAAAGAAAGAGAGAGACCATCAGCAAGATGAAGGCGAGGGAGCAAGTGCCTATCCGCTTCGCCATTTATTTCTACACAAGCTTCCTCTCCTCTCTTCTCCTGCCATCCCTCTATATAGACCAAGAGACGGTGTGGTTAATGAATAATACTTCCTAAATATTTTTTGGACAAATTTTGAAGGATTTACACTTGTAATAAATATACAATTAAGCCACCTGGACTGATTATGTAATTTTCATATATATATATATTTACTTTTAATATATTTTATTTATCAATTTAATTTAGATAAATTTATGTATTAAAAATATTTTTATATAATTATGTATAATGCATATAAAATATACTTTATTAAATACTCCTATATTATTTTATATAACTAATATTAATTTATTTTATAATTATATTATAATAATATAATAAATAAAAAAGTGTATGTATATATACCTATATTATAGTTTATCATATATATAGTTATTGTATGATATTTATATATAATTAAAATTGATATGATATAATTATATAATTACAAAATTAATATATTTGGTTTACATAATAAAAATATGATAAATAAAAAATATTTATCTATTTTTCTAACTAGCAATACCTCAAATTAATTATATAATAAAAATATTATACATATAATTTATCATATTTAATATAATTATATATTTTTATTTTAGAATTTATTATATCATATTTTATTCTTATAAGTAACATAATATAATTTAATTTAATTATAAATATATACATTACGATGTAATTACTTAATAAATTAATTAAATATAGCAGACTAATCTTTTTTAACCTTTCATGTAAATGAGAAAAGGTTTTACACTGGGGTATTGGATTTAATGAGGGAGTCTGCCATAATTGCACACTTGGCAAGCACAGCCCGGACAAGGGTGATTGATATTCAAATTAAATCTGCTCATGTAAGCTTTAAAAATGTATTGTTAATATATATTATTATTGGTGTGACAAAAATCTTTAATATTGAAGTCGCATGCTTCATGAATCGCAATCCAATGTGAAAGGGACAGGTGACTGATTCCAAAAAAGTCAACAAGTAGTATTGAATGGATGTGATTAATGATGGCACATGCATGCAATCTAATCCTTTGAAAAGTGTTGTTGCCATTTGGAACATAGGGGAGGCCAAGCCTTGATGGCACATGGCCACATGAGTCATGAACTACATATTAAAAGTCCAATCTAACTTTTACTTTTATCTCTCTTAAATTTAAAGCTTGAAGTGGGAGGTCCCAAGAGCCTCTAACTAATGAAGGAGATGGGATGGGATGGGATGGGACGGGACCCTCTCACAAACTTGAGAGGATATACTAATCCGGAGCTATGGATGAAGTAACCTCTAAGAGGGAATACTACTCAAACATGAGTTCTGCAGAAGTTGGAGGAGTTCCAAGTAACCATGTTTTCTGCTCAAACGCGGGTACAGACCCACCATACCAAGTATCCATTTGGTTATCTCAATTCAATCAAACAACAGTCGTTTTGTCTTCTTTAACAGAAGTTTGGGGACAACTCCAATGGAACCTAAATCAGACAAACTTCTTCATCACCTGAACTCCAGGCAAGGCAGTGCTTTAAGCTGTAATGTTCCATACCCCATAACATTTGGAAAAAAAATGTTTGGTTCTAGGAGGGGCGCATTATCGTAAGCAGTTCACAAGAAGCTCAAGAGGAAAAAGATAGCATATCAAATCAAAGAGATCGGACAGAGACAAAAAAAAACGGCAATGCCCTGTTCCCGTTCACTTCTCTAGAATGATACTAAGATGGTGCCGCTTCTTGTTTTATATGATGATTTGTGGGTGTAATTAATGAAGATTGTTTTAAGTTCGCCAGAGTTTTCATCACCTGTTTCTTTCTTATGGTCATTTGTTGTTTCAGGGACTCCGATCCATGGATAGTTTATGCTTGGGATGCTTTAATTTGCAGTAGCCTTTTTAGTGGATATCGCATCCTCATACTTACTATCGCTGGTGGAGGCATTAGGATCGGGAAAGCTGATTCTGAGAGAGAAATAGATCGATGAATGGATGGTTGTGGTTCAAGAGTATACAAGTTTTAAGGGATGGTAGGCAAGGCAAGCTCAATTTGGCTGGCATAATACGTCAACATCATAAATGCTGGCTGATGTAAAAAACCCACTCATGCTTTGATGCTAAGATCTCTTTCCCTTTTAACCGACAATATCAGAATCAAAGTAATAGGGTGGAACATTCAACAAGTTTTTTTTCCTTTAAAACTGGCATTTCGAGCTCCTTTAGCTTTCAAAAAATGGAAAGAGGGAATGATTTAGGTAAGAGAAGTGCATCGGCATAATAGTTTCGTATGGCTGAAGTTTAGGTTGGAGGCAGAAACATATACAGAGAAGCTCATGAATGTCAGCCTCAAGGACTCAACACTAACCTGGAGCGGCAAAACAGGTCCAGAAAACAACACAAAAACATGCATCAACAGCATTATATATAAGGATTCCGAGAGAGTTGCTCAGGAAGGACTGGCTGATAGCGCTAAAGATCAACTCTAATACTCTAACTCACATTGAGTTATAATACTACTGAAAGACTAACATGCATGCATTGTGAAGGACTTGGCATAAGATAACCCAACATTGGATCAAAATCTGTCCTCCTCTCCGACCAGTTTTCCTGTGTTGCCAAGAGCTAGCTTAACAAATGACGACCGGACCGGGCTTTACTGCAAACAGATCAGCATCAGTTAATGTCTATATGAAGGTAGAAGACAATGCTGACTAATTAATGTGCTGGATGCTCAGTACTGTCTTTATGAGTTACATGATTCTCGGCAAGGGACAATCCATTTTCCAAAACATGATTCTTGGATCAGACACATTCGCATAGACTTGAATGTGGGGAGTGGAGTGGAGTGGAGTAGTACTTGTACGTATTCGGTGTCGGAGGTCCTGTCCGGTGGTTCAGTAAATAGTTAGGGGTCGATCCATCGGTTGCGTCCGTGACTCCCTGCAGTGTGCAACTCTGCAACTAGCACCATTGCCAAATATTGTCGACGTACGTAAACGTAAACTTATATTAGGAGGATTCAGATTCCTCCGCCAAAGTCCTGAGGCGGCCAAATGCCGCCGCCGCCGCTTCCGCCTCCATCGTTGGTGATGTAAGACAAGCACGGCAAGGGGACGAGGCAGAGCCCGCGGCTTCTAAGATCTTGCTTTGATTCTTCACTACTAATATGCGCACCTTCACTTCTTGATCCCTGAAAACGGACGGACAGTGATATAAGCTGCCAGTTTTCATACTATCTCCTGGATGGCAATAATTGAACATATGATAACAAGCTCTCCATTACAGTTTGAAAACAGGTGTATCAAACTCCAAAAAGGTTTTTCATTCATCCCACCATCATCATCATCTTCTCCAGCTTCATTAAAATTCTCAATGCAGAGTAATTATAACATATGTAGAGGTTTGCAAGAAATGGAGGGATTATCTTAGTCTTACCCGTCTCGAGGCTCCGGTGCTGTGGTTGCGTGAAGATTTCATGTAAGGCACGCTAAGCGTCTGCATTAATATAAAGACCAATTTACAAGTATTTATCCATCACATTCACAGCACCAACCAACTAGAGTGAATAAGAATATTTTTTAAATAATGTGATTTTCAACAGTAATTGTAGACTACTTAATCAATCAAACATCCACCCATTGGAAAAGTGCATCGTTTAGGTCTATCATGATGAGTAATTTTTTAATCCATATACTATTTTACTATGAACCACTCTTCTTTCTTTTGAAAGACAACTAAGCACACTCTCCCAACCAGTTAAAGGTGAAGAGGAGGAGTACCTGAACCTGGTTTTGGAGGAATTTGATGTATCCTATGGCCTCCATCAGTACGGAAGCTGTGTCTGTCTGCAACATTCTCTCAAGGCAAGAGAGTGGCAGACCACGCCCACACCACAAAAGTAAATCAATAATAATAGTAGTAAAAAATATTTAAAAGAAAGTTACACCGGCAAGCTGAAATGAGCTATCAAATAGTCTACAAGGCCAACCTGAGAGATTTTCAAGGAATTTCCATGGCATATGAATCATACCTTGCCAAAGGGTGCAACGAGTTGCTGCAGAGTTGCTATTCTGTCTCCTAGTTTCTCCTTTCGGACCTGCAAAAAAAACATGGAGTTCAGTCATGTGATATCCCGTGATTTCGATACACCTCTCCATATATGAATTGCAGTTTAAGATTGACATGTATATTGACCTTCCACGGTTTTACCTTCAATGGCGGGCACGAAGTTGATCGGGACTCAATGCGTATCTTCTTGGGAGCAACCTGCAAGGCCTTGGGTTCACCCACGAAGCTGCTTGGCCTCTTTCCTTCGAATATATTAGGGCTAGATGCTGAAATCTAGTTTTTTTTTTACAATTACCAGAGGAGATAGTAAATGTTAAGAAGAATAACTGATATCGAATTTCATACTTTGGAGTCTTTATCCAACATAAAAGGCCAACCAATGCAACAAAGTGTAGCAAGGTAGAAGATGAAAACTTACTCTGGCAAAGCTGCTGCTACTTTCTGGCCTATGGCTTGCCTGCTTTATATGATAGAGACCCAATCCTGGAATAAGGCTATCTTGCAGTAGTGACCCAAAGTTGCCTGTTTCCGTTGTATTCAGATCGTTCTCTCGGATTCTTCTATTGCCCAGTAGATCAAAGGTCGGCCAATTATTCCTGCCGGCCAATGAGCTGCTTGATATTGTTGCAGATGATGAGAACTGGTAATTCGTGCTCGAGATATTTATACTGGGATGGATCTGGCTTATAAAGTTATTAGAACTAGCCGGAAACCGGAATTGATCATCCTCGCCAGGCATGATAAACTGGTGCAACCCACCCTCGATTCGGGACCTCGAAGTCAGGGTCTTGAGCATGAGCTTCTGACTGAGCTCCGAGCTCAAATCATTATTCTTCACGGATGTATGGCTGCTCAAAGGACGAAGATGTAAATCTTCACCTATAGAAGACGAGGAAATGCCGCCGTTGATGAGCATGTCGGTAAATGTCCTTGGGAAATCATGATCTGAGGCACTCGAGAGGTCAGCCCATTGAAATCCCAGCTGGTTCTGTGCCATCATGGGGTGGAAAACTTCATTGGTCGTACTGGCAGTACTGCTCGAGTCCTTTTCTTTGGATATCGCTTCACCACCGGAGCTTGAGAATCTGTAATCATCACTAGTTAATTTCTTTATGATGAGCAAGGACACTGTTATCAATAGAAGAAAAAAAAACCCAGATGTTTGGATCGTGTAATACTGGATTAGGTCTTTCCATTTACACATTCAAGTAAATATTCGGGAGATAACGTATGCACGGACACCCATGGAATCATTTTGTTCGAAAAGCCAGAAGAAAACAAAAAGATGAACTTCTTCTCCATCTTTGTGTGTATGAATTTGCTGGATTGTTGGAGCTTGTTATCATCAGTGTGAATTACTAACATAGAAATCAACTTCTACTAGGGCTAGCAAGACAGAATTTATTCAAATAAAAATACTCAGCCATTGGTACACATCAAATCAAAGAGCATCAGTGAAAGAAAAAAGCCAAGATATATAGGGTGTAAAGAGAACGAGGATGAAAAGGGGAGAGATTCCCAAAGGGAAATTTAAAGCTACCCACCACTTCATGATGGCAACTTCTCATCATACACACAGGAAAGGAAAAAAGAGAGACGGAGAATGCTTACAGTAAATTGGAATATTGGGGAGCTGAAGATGAAGAAGAGGAGGAAGAAGAGGCAACGAGGAGATGGTCTTGGAAGTGATCATAGTGGGGGTTGATCTTGTCCATGATGATAACACTGTAAGTGGGATCACTTAGGGTTTGTTTCTAAGCATAGATAGATGGATGAGCTCTTGAAAATTCCTAGATGGGTTTGCATTATGAGCAATTAAAACCCCACACCCCAAGTATCAACTTCACACTGGAATCAATCTCCTTCCCCCGAGTGAGTGACAGAGAGTGCCCTCTCGGAGCTAAGATCAGGTGGCAGCCCACAAAAAAAACTTCATTGCTTTTCACAATTTTGTTTCTACACTTTTTCTCCCTGAGCTTCAATACCCTCTTTACCCTTTCAACTGATAGAGAGAAAGTAAAGCATACACTAACATTTTTCTCTTAATACAAAATTAAGTGCTTTTCTATAAAACTTAACATATTCCTCTACTTACATTAGATTTTTTTTGTTATAGATAAATTAATTGTTGGTATACATATCGCTTCCCTCTAACTAATTATGAGGTTTAGAATAATTCTCTCTCTCTTTGAAGTTATCTTTCTTTGATGAGACAGATACACTGCAATTAAGGCCAGATGATTATAAGGCATTTAAGCAATCATTTTGAGGGCACAATACAATATTAATGGGAGTGCCTTCAATCCCAAGGCTGTCTGAAGAGAGAGATCCATCCCTAAAGATATATAATGACGCCCACCATTCATCTCTTTCTCCTCCCAACCTCTCTCTAGCTAGCTAGCCAACTAGGTGTACATATTTATATGTACGCATAGTAAGCTGCATACGCATATGGTGCTAGCACGATTGTAATAGTTTCTAAACATGGGAAAGAATGTATGTATTTTATTTTTTTTGGTATCTAAGAATCAAACTTGTAGGTATGAATGAAGGAATACCCACAAAGAAGAATAACTCTCCTAGTATGAAAGCCCCTCCATGTGGAATCAATGGAGGTGGGGGTCACAAAGAAGGGCTTTGGATGCTCCTTGGCTGTATCTCATACTAGCCCATAAGCTTGGAAAATGGAATCTAATCTTTTGGTCGAAATCATTCAACACTTACTGGCTAGTTAATCATAATACAAGATAAGTTTATAAAGGGGGTAAATGGGCATGGAACATACCTCATGCATTTATATCCAAGATCAGCCTTAACCATCCATCTATGATCATGTGCCATGTGGTAAGTAAATATCAACGACTCATTGCTATATGTATAACGTTGTCATTTACACTGTTCTATAAATATCCTAAGGTAAGATCAAAAGTGAGTTCTCCCCAATAATATGACTTGTCCTAGCACTTCTTGCTCACCTTACCTTAAACACAACCATGTACCCCCTCAAAATAAACTTACTAAATATATAGTTCAGTATTGAATTTTGTAATAACAAAGGTTAGGATGGTGAGAAATTTACTACTAGATGAGTCAAAGCCAAGCCAATTAATAGAGTAGTAAGTAGTATAATAATAGTTAATCTGGCATTATTAAGTTGAAAGTGCAAGGAGGGAGACAGCATTTCATAGAACAAAATCTTTTATAATGAGTGCATATATATATATATATATATATATAATAGGGAACGATCAGCCAGCCCCACAAAAGCTCAAGTCAGATGAAAAGTTTAGTGGGAGAACGTGAGATCAGGGCATGGGCAAATACTCCCCTTTGCTTTTCTCTCCCACCTCTCTTCTTTTTTCCAAATTTCTTTTTCTCCCCCACCTTTGCACTCTGCTTCTTTATTGCTCTTTCAGTGCATACCCACCAATTATTTTACCTTTGCCTTCATTCAAAAATCTTCCCCACAAAATTGATTGCTTCAAATATCATTAAAAATAAGATAGCGGGAGGCTTGAAATCCATCCATCCGTCCATCCATCCATCTAGCTATCTGATTGATATGATATATATATATATATATATATACATAATCCTGCATACATATATGCAAAGTTGAAGCTTTTTTCCCACATTTCCGTCTACTTTTTATTTGCCTTCCGAGATTCATTTTTCCCTAAAGCTGTTGCTTCCACCAGCCTTTTGCGTTGATATATGAATGAAAAATAATAATCACTGATCCCTTTCCTGTGAATCTTCACAAGCTTGTCTATTTAAAAAAAAAAAAGATCGAAATGGCCCATCTGATGGATTGATTGATCCCACTTCCCATTCAGCGCACAGTACAATCAATTTATTGCTTGGGTTTCCAGCAGATAGATACATCCTATATTATTTAATTGAAGACCCTCCATGGGATGTTGCATATGTTACACGTCTCATGGATTAATTAAATCTTAAATGTTAATGGACGCAGTGACGCTTCTACAGTGTACGTATATCGAATATACCGTCACTTTCCCTTTGAATCTTCGACAGAATGCACGTATATATTAATAAATGCATACACAACAACAAGATCGAGATCATACACTCCAAGAGATGATTCTAAAGCAATTGCTTCAACATCAACATCAACATCCATTTTGTCCAACATGTGTGTCCTTGTGGGCTTTTCTGTTGCCCTGATCGACCGGTTCTCCCTGTGCTGAGGATCGTGTTGAGTACTCGGAACTCTCTCCTAGTATTGATTATATATTTCAGGGGCGTAGACGTGTATTTTCTTTTTTCCGGGCAAGACATATGCATTGAAATAAGAGTATAACAAAAAAAAAGTTAGGGCTTATTCCAGGATCTCTTAATTCAAAAGGGCTGGTCTTGATCAACTACATTGTCATTTGAAAGAGGAGCCTGTGCATCTACAAGAGAAACAGTGTGACTCAATGCTCAGTGTTCTTCATGATCAAGTACGTGTTTTCTGCTATAACCACAACATTCGAATAATTAATTAATTGCTGCAATCTCCACCTTCAAACCCTAGCTACTGAAGTGTGATTTTATACAGAATTCTGGAAGATAAATGGTGGTTATATAGATTGATATAAAATATGTCCCTTTTGTACAATAATTGACTTGCCTTGCATTGCATTACAGCACTCCCTCCCTCCTCCTTCCTCCCTAAAAGCAAATATGCTGTTATCCATCATTGATAACTTTTGGGTCCCATCACCATCATTGCTAAGCAATGTGCCTTTTGCACAGTTTTATATGTGCCCTAGCCGTTTAGGCAGCTCAGCCTTTGGCCGCATTATGGTCGGATCGTGCCCTCTAACTTGTGTGTGCATTCTTTTCTTTGTTGAATTGGAATCCCATGGATATATAATTATATAGAGAAAACAAAGAAAGGGCCCTCACAAGCTTGTAAGGGGGTAAGGGCACCCTTGTTTTAAGAGCCCAAAGATCATCTTGTCTAGTCTTCCCATTCCATATTAGATGAGTACTACTACTACTACTATTACTTCCTTCGGCCCTCCAATGTCAGCTTGGTCCGGGTCCTCCCTAATATCAATCATGACAACGTATCACTAATGTTAGCCCAATTACATTTTTCTGTGTACGTGTAGATGTGATTGATGGGCATTTAAAAGGATTCCAATTCATTTTACAAAAGGATTATATTATTAAAAATATAGCTAGAAGAATTTTTAGGGGATAGATAGGTTGGGAATCAATAAAACCTTATCAATCAACCATGACTTGTTTCCATCTTATACAATCAACTGTCAAATAAGGAAGAAGGAAGGAAAAAGAATTAGCATCCCACATAAAAAGGTATATGGGGTTAGCAAAGAGTGGTTTTGATTCCACTTGGATTCTCCAGGTCGTTGTCATTGTTGTTGGTCACATCCACATCCCTTAAAGCATCTATCTGCATTTACGAGTGAGATCAGTGTTCAATGTTGGGGGAAAATAGAGAAGAATCGCCTCCAACTGGATGAATGCCATGACTACGTACCTACCTCGGTCCTAGCTATGTTGGGCGCATTGTATCAGTCAGTAAAAATCAACTTAATGCATTGTTGTGTAAAATACAAGTCAGGAATCTTCTTAGGTCTCAGAAGTGAACGCGGACAAAAACTAGACATAGCACATGAACATCTGGACTTCAGTATTTGTTTTCGCCTGATTATGCCAACTATCTCAATGACTTCCAAGCTGACTTCTTCTATGGCATCTTATGACTCCAAGGACAAAAACAAATGGTCCATGGGACCTCACCCCACCCCACATCCTCACCATAATGTAATATTATTCTATGAGGAAATCAAACCAGCAATGGGTCTTCAATGTATAAGCCTAAATACAGTTGACAAAATCTCTCATATTGTTGAGAAGGCAAATCACTTGTATAGTCCAGTCTACTAGGTAAGACGATTTTCATCGATAGATTCTTCTCTATTTGCTGGATAATGGATGGATCATGCACCCATGTTTACGGTAAAGTAAAATCTTACGACCCCTAACCTAACCGGAGATCCGTATAAAAATCTTTACCAGAAAAAGAAAATTCTGGAAAGAGCTTCTGCTGCTTTACATGAACTTCATTGCATGCATCGAACCTACAGACTCTGACAGAATTCAAGAGCATCTGGAGGTTTTGTCTTCGTCACTCACATCACACCTGCCCCTTTCCAACCTCAATTTTAGGACCAAAAAAAATGGATAAGCACATCCCGTGATCCCCTATTATTGATCAATGGCAGAAATTTCGATTTGCTTGTTTATTCAAGCTCAACCTGAAATATGATTGATTCCATTGAAGGCTGCTAAGCCTTCTCAAATGTGAGATTTTGATAGTACTAGTATGCTTGCTAAGATCCATGGACATTACATTAGTCAGTATTTGTGACCAAATCAGTCAAAGTCAAAATTACTCATAGTTGACCAAATCAAAAGACGGAACACTAATTCGTGGTCGTGGATAGTGAGGTAATTTCATTAGCAGCGTACTCACACGTGAGCAGCCCTCTCACCTCCGCCCCGTGGGACCCGTAATTGGCGCGATTCTCCTTTTCCCGCTCATCGCCCAAACTGCCCCCGCTCATGTAGTACTCAAACTTCTCCGCCGCGTTCTCCGGCACGGACACCATCACCGTCACCGACTCCGCCTCCCCGGCCACCGGTAGGAACAGGCAGTACACGTCGCTCGCCACCGGCCCCATGTGGGAGGCCCTCCCGCCGCCGAAATCCACGTTTTCCAGCCCCAGCCTCGACCATTCCGAGATCACCAGGCTCGCCGAGAGGTCTGGCCTCGCCGCCCGATCTGTCTCCAGGTAATCCACCACCGACCTCACGTGATCATCCGTCACTGCAGACTTCGCCTGCTGGACAAGCAGCACCCCGTGGTGCAGGTTCTCGGAGCCGCCCACGAGGTCCACCACGGTGCACTCGGCGCACGCAAGCACGAAGCCATTGCCGTAGAATCCCTCGGGGAGAGGAGGGGAGAGCTTCCTCCTGACGTTGACGGAAAACAGGAGCTTGCTGATGAGCGCCGGCGGGAGACCGAGCGATCTGGCCCAGGAGCGCCACGTGTGTGCGGCGGTGGCCTCGAAAGCAGTGCACTTCAACGGCGGCGAGCACCGGTGTTTGAGGCGCGCGATGAGGGAGGGTGTGATGACTACTGAGACGGGGACCAGGGGCTGCGACTGCAGGTGGAGGGTGAGATTGTAGGTGTTATCCCTGGTGGCAGGCTTTGTAAATAAGGGAATTCTGGAGGTTATTTGTGGTGGGTCTCGAGGCCTCAACACGTGGCGAGAATGGAACGGGGAGGGAGAAGGGGGGCTACTGTTCTGATTGGCCGTTAAATGGGCCCACGCGTGTAGGAACTGCGATGTTCCGATGCCGTCGCACATACAGTGGTTAACCGCGGTGCATAGGATCATTCCACCGCACTGGAGCTTGGTCACCTGCGAGGTGAATAATAATGAACTTGATCATATATCATAAAGTTCAATTTTAGTAAGATTGAGGCTATGACGTATCTTTATAAATGTATGTGGCGCATATTTATAAGTTCAATTTTCCATGTGGGACAATCAATGTATAAACCAAGTACAACGTTTTACTAGCAAAGCAAGTGGTACAACTATATTTTAATAATGTTCAATAGGCGCCCACAACTTGGACAAAATGTGTTTGAAATGTCAACAAATGGAAAAGCTAGTGGACGACGTCGTTTCAGTTTCATTCATTCATTCATTCGTTCGTTCATTCATCCATCGGTGAGTGTTGTTGCAGTACCCGCAACATGGCTGGGGGAGAGAGAGAAGAAGGAGGGGGAGAGGCGCATCACCACCACTACACTACTACATCACTGTCAGGAATTTTGGAATTATATAACGTTATCCTTTCAATGGAAAGGTTGGGTGTTGTTATCACAAGATACTACTGGAGCACCCAAAGCAAAACCCAATTAAAACCATTGTAATCCTTCCTCCCCTAGTCGGGCTAAAAACATCCATGCTTTAATGGGTCATTGCATTTTTAGTTAAAGCTTGACAATACTTGAATGATAATTCATGGACCCTGTTTAGTTGTTTTCTGAATATGACTGCCTCTGTCTGGAATGTTTTATGATTGATAGATATTATGAGTAAGTTTCGATGTCACCGTAGATATATAAATGTAGTAATAACGGTGAGCTTAATTAGGGAGAGAAATAATACAATCCCGTATACCTGAACAACGAGGGGAGGAACATCTGAGAAGGTCCGCGCATCAACTCTGTACAGCAGCTTCCTCCACGATCTGTTCGGCTTCTTCCGGTAAACACCGAGGAACTCTTCTGCTCTGATTTCCATGGCTCCCTCGACAAACACGGCGCCTTCCCCATTGCAGTCGACCTCTAGCTTCCGCTCATCCTCGGGGCTGCGCCTGAGCCTCCCTGCTAGAGGGTAGTAGTCGACTAGGACCTTGGAGAGCGACGCCCTCAGAGCCTCGGGGTTTGGAAGAGCTGATGATGAAGGATTGGAGAAGAGGTAGAGGTATTTGATGGTGAAGCGGAGGAAGGGCTGGTCGTCGAGGTTGGAGAGGTAGAGGGTGTGGCTAGGAGTTGGGATCAGGGGCTTGATTAAGGTAGGCGGACTAAGGTAGGAGCAGTCGGGGAGTTCATGGGATGATGCTGCTGCTACTGCCGCCGATGCTGTCGATGATGAAGACGACATGGTTTGTTTTTTGTTCTTTTTCTTTCTATTTGTTGGTGTCAACTGTTTGTGTTGTGTGGGAAGCCAGTGAGGAGGGGAGACAGCGGGGAGCTTTTGTAGGCAAGGGAAGGGAAGGTGGATAGATGGAGCGAGGGAGGGAGGGAGAGAGGGAGAGAGGGATAGAATAGTTGGGTCAGCATCATCAAGGTCAGGTCAGGTGTGGCCGTAGGGCATATATTCCAAACAAAAATAAAATGAACCATCCAGATCCATTAGAATGGTTTTACTAGTAGCCAGCAAGCCAGCCAGCCTATCCCTATAGCCACTAAAAAGTGCAAGCCCTGCACTGCTTTATAAGGCCTAAGTAATATTCCACAAGTACTTAATTTGCAATACTGATGATAGCCGCCGAGCATTTTTCCTCGGCCCTGGTTATTAGAGAATCCGAGCACACAGTTGAAGAGAAGACAGACAGAGATGGATGCTCATGTCATATTTTAATGCATCCTCTTATTAATATCCATCTTTTTACCTCCTCTTCTTCTTCTTGTTATGGTCAAGAAGCGAGTAATAGTGGCCAGAGAGTTCACAAAAGAAGAGCATGCAGATTGCATATAATGATAGTTTGTACCCCTCTCCACTCTCTTTTCCACTACTGACATGCCTTATCATTATTAGGGGTCATCCATGATCATCCAACTGGTCCACCACATCATCCCCTTCAAAAACATAACATGTACCGTGGAAGTCCTAACAAAGCCTTCCAATTCCAACAACCATGGCATCCCATTCCCATCACATATAGGGAGGCAATTTGATGTCTTAACTAATTCCCTAAGAATAAAATAGCTAGGCTCCATCCATCCGTGTGTGTATATATATATATATATATATATATATTTGGTATACAGTTCAAAACCTAAAAACCCAGCTAGATATACACCTACACATACGACACAGAAGAATTAATAATTTGGTTTGTTCAATTGGGGGAGTGGGGTGGGGGGTAAGTGCTCATGATAAGTCACTATATAAAAGGAGGCGGGGGAGGGGGGTAGGCAACTCGCAACATCAAGTTGCAGTACCCTTTTTTGTGCGCTCTGAAGTAAATGGCACACATATCATAATAGAGAGCTTTGATCATGTGGCATCCATGTCCAGTAGAATTCAATGGCCGCATGTGCCAACACCCACTGAGGGGAATTTGATTTCTTTAAGCAAAACCTCAAGTTAAGGCTAGTTTGTTTCCCCATCTTCAAATTTGATTAATCATGGAAAGTGGCCGATGCAAAAGAAAAAAAAAAGGAAAGGAAAGGAAATGAAAGGATAATCATGCTAGCACAAAAGGCTTTTCTCCCCCATGCCACTGCGGGTAGCACCATTGGACAGCCACCAATGCAAGTGGAGATCAAGGGGCTTCTTGAGAAGCGAATACGCTGAAGTACTACTGTCTGTCATACCACGTTCTCCTCTCATTAGATTATTAAAAGAAATGGTAATCGTGGCATTAACTTTAGAGAAAAAAAAGAGGTACGAGTTGGGACTTGGGAGTCAGTGGTGTTCCCAAGGAGGAGGAGCCTGGAGCACGCACAGGCTGATGGCCCAGTTGATGGCTTCAAGCCGAACCCATCGGATTGTAGGAAGGATTTCCATCTTTCCGCAGGCCTTTCCTTGAGGCCCACTTCATTCGTCTACATGTTGGGTTTCCAGAAAAGCCCGTATGGCGCACAAATTTCTTGATCACGGCGCGAGGGCGAGGTCAGAGTTTCAAGTTGTTATGGAATAAAAAGAGGAGGGTGGTAAAGGGTAGCACAATACGATACGGCTACCGTATTATAGTATATAGTCCTTGTCACTACTGACCAAAGTAAGCTCGACCACAACCAAGAGCCAACCACAAAGCCACCCCTTAATTGCTCGATTTAGAGAAAAGCCTTCTCCTTGTCGCAGTTGCCATTTCTAGCCTAGTTCCACTTCCATTACCACTAACCCTCCACACAGCAGAATGCTCTGTTGCCTCTCAGCAATAGCCAATGGGCAGGCTAGCTCAATGTCCCATATAATACCAGGGTTTGGTTAAAAGAAGATACATCAAATCAATTCTGAGATTTGATGGAGTGTGTATGAATTACAAGGAAGAAGAGGCAGCAGAAACCTACAAAGCAACATTAGTTTGCTTTGAATAATTAGTTTGGGCAATGGTTGTTTATAAAAGAACGTAAGTATCCCCCACCATCAGCCCACTGTACTCTGCGATTCCATGGCACCGCACCTATAAATGTAAAGGAGAGGGAATATAACCAGAAAGTGTTTTATGCCAATATATTATTGGAATCTTTATATATGAACATACTATTTCACGTGAGATCCACTGCTTAGATGATGATGTGATTAATATTCTCTCTTAGTGCCCAGATAGCTGAAAGTTCACTCTATCGGGTCTACTGAAATTCTGAACACAAATCGATCATCCATCCATCCATCAAAAGTGTATAGGAATGAATCCTATATGTATGGTTCAAAAAGTAAAGGAAACCCATGTGACTGGGGAGGCGCAGCAGCAGCAGCAGGCTTGTTCCCTGTCTTCTTTGCTTTGGCTGTTGTGTTCTTTGTTGTTGTCAGCATATAGTGCAATAAAATAACTGACCATATGGTTATAATACCGTAAGCTGAAAAGGTGTAAACTTTAATGGGGGGTGGGGTGGATTGGGGGAGGGAAAACCAACGGAGACGGGTGACAACATGTTATGCTGAAGCATGAATTGATGGCCACCTGGCTGGGCTGAGAGTGAGATGTGACTTGGACGAGTGCTGAAAAGTATGTTGTCCACCTGCTGCTGATGCAGTCAAGTTCCCTCAACATGCCCATTTCTCACTACCCACCTAATTACCCTTACTGGGAAATGATGCTGATCAAATTTCATCTGATTCCATTCCCCTTCATTTTCAGTGTGAAATGGCATCATTTGCTTTTGGGGGGTATTGGAAGCTAATACTCTTTCTTTAGAACAAAAAGTGACAAGCTCACTTTAACCGGCCAAGGTAGCTTAACTAAGATGTTTGTCATTCATTAGTGCATAGCATTGCATCTCCTTTTCTCTCTCTCTCACTCTCTCTCTCTCTCTCTCTCTCTCTCTCCTGGGCCACTCCTCCTCCTCTCTTTTTATATATATTCCTCTTTGTATTGATTCCTTGCAGGCCATAATCTCTCTTTCTCTCTTGGTGGAGCTATACAGTCACCGCCCGCTGCCCTTCAATTTCTCTACATTTCCCGAGTTGCATGCCTGTCCATCCCTGCCGGTGCCAGTGCTGGTGCGCCGCTCCCCGGAAATTCACATGCTCCAGCTTCGGCTTTTAATGCTCTTCGATCATGTTATCGGTTCTCAGTGAAATCCTCCGCTTCGGGTACACGATCAGCTCCTCCCTCCGTCGCAGGACCCATCTCGTCCAGTCCTTCTCCGTCGTCTTCCTCTACTGGTTCTATGTTTTCTCAGAGATAGTCTGCCCCCGTCTCCCCTCCTCTATCTAAATATATACGCAGACATATATATATATATATATATATATATATGCATACTCTAGCTAGATCTTTTAAGCCTTGTCTAATCTGGTAAAGAACAAACATAGTCTTCTTAATATAGATATCTATTATATTAAACTGCATGGCATCGCCTAGCTCCAATATTTGTTCATCCGGGTCCTCGGAGGGGGACTTGACTGTTAATGTCGTGGACTCAAAGAAGAGGAAGAGGATGGAGTCAAACCGAGAATCGGCCAGGAGATCGCGTATTCGGAAGCAAAAGCATCTGCACGACCTAAACTCCCAGGTTGCCCTATTCAAGAAAGAAAACAGCAACATCCTCAAGGTGATCAACATGTCGACTCAGCACTTCCTCAACGTCGAGGCCGAGAACTCGATCCTCAGGGCCCAGATGATGGAGCTCAGCCACAGGCTTGAGTCCCTTAATGAGATCCTCAACTCCATTAGCTGCACGGCTGCTGGAGCCCTCGTCTCCGAGGGGTTCCACACGGCGACCTTCGGGCCAGGCCACGGGCTCACGAACATGGCTCCGTTTGCTCTAGCCTACACGAGCTGCCACCCCATTGCAGCTGCTCCAGATGAAGCTATGTTTCAATACTAATGAATAAAAGGTAGACCCAATGAGAAAATCTGGTAGCTAGAGAGAAAAGTGGGGCCTCAATTTAGCTTGGATAGAGAGAGAGAGAGAGAGAGGAACAATGTTGGTGTTGGTGGTGCAAATGCTTGGAATATATGCCCCTATTGGAGATGATCATGAATGATATTATTATGTTTAGTAATATTCCCACTAAAAATGTATATGCTAACAATTAAGAGTTCATGGGTTTAATCAAAATCTTGCATCCACCAATACGTATAACTAACTGTATTCAAGCTTGAATCTAATTAAGCACCTTTGTATGTACAAGTATATGACTGCTAATTATGACTGCTAGAGATGACAGATGATGGATGGATCATAGGTGACAATTGGCATCACTTGAAGCTCAAGGAGGGCTAGTTTTACAGTTATGGATGGATGTGCCAACACCATCCATGCATCATATTGATTGAGCAACTGATGATGAAGCATGAGAGGCTCGGAAAGAATAAGTTATTCACCCTCAAAATGCATCTAGTTTGGACTTATGAACCTTCTATTCATCCACATGGAAGATGTGTCAGGTAGGACGATCTTGTGAGCTACACTGTTGATGCATGCATGATTTTGCAAGATTCCAACATGACCTATGCTCCTCCTACCCCTACTTGCAGTAGTGAGACAGACAGCTGGTCCTAGTTGGAAGAAGAAAGGAGAATAAAAGGGAGGACTTAAATCAGTCTTCTTTTTCTTTATGGGGGCAATGGATGATCAGGGGACTGGACTAATTGTTCGATAGAGAATGAATTAAATTCAGGAGCCCAACCCCATCCCAGAAAACTATAGTTATACAATTACAGCATGCTAGCTAGACACAAAGTCCCTTTGAATTGGTACCTTTTGTTTTTTTTATGTCATGGAGCTTCTCATTCCTCGGGTCAAGCCATATTGGAGCTGGCTCGAGATGGGTCTTACATCATCTGGCATACAAGGGAAACTAAGACAATGAAACGTGCTTATGATTTATATAGGCTTGTCATATCATATAATGATGGTGATTTATCTATCTACTTGGACCGTTGTTTCTCCTACTTGCTACTGTAGACTCGTAGGCTCGGAGGGTCATAGTCATAGTTTTCTCTCTTTTATCCCCTTTTCCCACTTGCGTATTCTCCAACCCAATCTCACCTTCCTTTTTCTTCACCCTCCTCTCTCCCTCCCAGGCAGAAAAAAACAAGCTTTCTTTTTCATCCTGCACCCTCGTATTTTTCGAGTTGAAAAAGACTAATCAAATTGCACTTTCCTCATGGAATAAGCAATCTTAGTACATAAAAAATGTAAATTTCGGTTGTCTCGTTTGCTCTAAAACCGCACGTCATAACGATCTGCACCCACTCCGGCTAAAGGCCTAAGGTGCGTTCTCTCTCTCTCTCTCTCTCCACTCAGTTAAATGTCCTATCTGCACGGAGCAGTTCTCTCTTTGAAGCTTTGACTGAGATATCATCATCGGTATCAATTACATCTCCTCTAATTATCTGTTTGGTTCCGCTTTATCTCAAATTTGGATCTGTGCTGGAGTTGAGCGCTGAGAAAATCCTTTGTCTTCTGCCGTCTGCGCTCCTTTTTCCATGTTAATTTTTATGCGATGTTGATTCAGTTGTGGTGGACTAGTTTCTGCGGTTACCGTGATCGTATGTAAATATTGTTTTAGCAACGCCTGTTTGTTTTCCGTTGATGGTTATTCTGTGAAGGTATTTTCGCCTTTACCTTCAGGTTCATTTTTTTTTCCTTCTTATCTGGATTGCGGACAACTTTTGTGGGTACGGACTTGAAGGTTCTGAGCTACCTTCGAAGGTTTTGCCTTTTTATGTCCCCCCCTTTGTATTGATCCCGTAAATTTTGTATTTCTAGCATGTTTCTGCTAGCAGGGAGTATTATCTCCTCATTTCCACTGAGGCCGCAATTTGTAGTATAGTATTTCTGGTGACCCATCAAAGAATTTACTTTTCCAAAATTCAGTACAGATAGAAAATTAAATCTTATTCATTTCACTCTACAATTCCAAGCATCAATAGGACTCGTCTTTGTTCTCGAGCTCTGTGACAGTACCCCCTGCAAGCAGGTGTTTGAATTTTGTGTGGTATTTGTACGTTTCTCATGAAACATTTACTTGTATGCTTCACCTGTCTTTGTACTGTATGCAATGTTAAGATATTTCTTCTGTTTTGCTCTGACAAAGAATAATATTATGTGAAGTTCCTGAACTGCTGAATGATGTAGTAGTTTTACCTTTTTTCTGCTCTCACGGCCAGGCATTTAGATCCACTTGTAGCAGGAGGAAACAACTAACACATATCTATAAATCATCAGGAAAAATTAGCACTCAGGTGGTTCTCCACTTATTGTCAGCAAAGAAAACAATTCCGTCTGCTGTGATTGCAATTGATTATCAGTCATGGGATCAGCTTGTTGTATTGCTGCTAAAGATCAAAGAGTTCCTAACCTATCCCCAGCTGAAACTTTGCAGAGGAGTACTCAATATTCCCCATCTTGGAGCTTCCCATGGGATAACCGAAGGCGTGTTGCTGGTGAAACTGATAATATTTCATCTGAATTTTCTCATGGGATCAGTGACAATAGAAATATGCATGTGAAGAAACCCTTTAGATCAACAAGTTGTGATATTTCTGCTAGGACAAACCAGGTGGAGAATTTTGGCCCCCAAATATCTCAGAGTGTCTCAACTCATGGAGTTGATGCCAATAATATGATCCCAACCTCAGGTAAATTTGCACCTGAGTTGGGCCTGTGATTTTGCATTCTTCCAATTTCAACTGGTTTTTGATACAAGAAAGGCCATGCTCATTTATCTAATCACTATGTGATCAGATTAATTGATTGACAAACTGTTCTATTTGGAACCATGTAGAAGTAAGTCAATCTAACATGCGATCTTTTGTTTCGATTTTTCTGCAGATATATCCACAGAAAGCAACAACCCTGTACAAGTAAGTTAAATTGATCAAGTAGGCTTGTAATTGGAGAGAGTCGCCAAGATCATCCTCATTGAGTTAACGTCCATTCATTTCCCTTCTCAGGTAAAAAACACAGCAGATCCACTTGGAAACGTTGAGTCTCTCACCCCGAAGATTTCATTTTCAATCACAATACCTTCATTGCTCTCAACACCCACCGAAGACAATTTATCACCTCAAAATCATGCAGTAGCACCTAGTTCCACTCCATCAAGGCGGGCTCGCCATTCATCTGGAAGGCAATTGCTGAGGCAGATATCTGACAGTAGAATTTTGAAAATGAAGTCACCTCCTTATATCTCGATGTCTGAAGGAAGATCGTCATCTTTTGCCCTATCAACTGGCAGTCATGACTTCACTTTAGGGTCCCAGGGCAGCTCCCCTGATTGTTGGTCCTTGCACAACTTCCCTGAGCTTGTTACCACTTCTCAAAGACGAAGGTGGTCCTTTGAAAGTGAGCAATCTCGTGGCCGGCTGAAATGTTCACCTTCCTCTGGCTCGCAGGCTTGTGGGGTTTGTAAACTATTTTTGAAGGAGAAAATAAATCAGGGTGATTCATACTCCATAGTTTCCGTTTTGGTTTGTGGCCACTTCTTCCATGCTGAGTGCTTGGAGCAGTGGACCAAGGAGGCAGATAAGTATGATCCGACTTGCCCCATCTGCAAGTTTGGAGAAAAGCAGGTGTTGAAGATGTCACAGAAAACTTCTAGAGAAGAGGCAAAGAGATTGAGGAAACTGAAGAATCGGGTTGTGGATAGTTGTTACAGTGGCGAGTTAGATTCTACTGACAGTGGAGAATGCCAAGTTCCCAAACTGGGAGCAAGCTCCAGTTCAAGGAAGCCCTTCCTAACTCGGCACTTCTCCCTTGGGGCCAAGTGGGGAAGGTCCATGTCAGAAAATGCCTCCACCACTACAACAAAGAAGGGTTTCTGGTCCAGATATCGCAAGAACTGAGCTGTAAGGTTGGAATCTCAAATGAGAGTTGATAAATATATTTTTTTTGGATCTATTTATTATCATAATTTCCTGTTGATAGATTCTTTCACCCAAATATAATTTATGTGCTCTGTGGTTGTATCACAGTTAACTTGTGGTAAGGAGGAAGCTTGGTCTCCAAGGTCATTCAAGGAGGTAGATTGGCTTCATCAATGGCACGCCTTTGGTTGAGCAGTTATAACTACATATATCATCTTTACTGGGCTTAGTTCTTAGCCCTTCTTCAGAATTTTGATTTCCTTGATTTTGTAGATTGTTATAACTGTCATTGGCTCTTAGCAATCCCACTGGGTGCTTTTATTTTCATCTTGCCCGTGGGTCAATGCTTGAGTGCATAGACACCAGCTCCATGCAAAGTTAAATGCACTCATGAGCTTATTCATAATTTGGAATGTTATGCTCCAGCTCTAATTCAAGTAAATCAGGCAGCAGGATCATGAAAAGTTTCACCAACCAGCAAATTGCTTCATCCCTGGTGAGGAAGGCACATATAGTAAGTTATTAGAGTTTGCCTTTACAGTTTGCACAATGGATGGAGACACCATTGCTTCTTAAGTTATTCTGGAAACATGACTTCCAGCCAAAGCATAAGCCAAACTCCACTCATGGTGAGCAACGCAGAAAGTGGAGGAAATGAGAGCTAAGGCTGAGAGGCTAAGAGCAACTTCGACGAGAACCATTTATTCAAGCATTGCTTCTTCTCCGATGGTGGAAAGAAATGAGAAAGAACAGGAAGAGTTGTGTGAGCAGCAAAAAGGGAGCTTCAGTGGCTGAATTAACCACTCTTCCCTCACCAAATGCTCTCATTTTTGCCTAATTGCAGTGTTTCTGCTATCATTTTTACCTGCTCCACGCAATTACATCTGTCTGCCCTGTCTTATCATGCACTAATATCTCATATCACAAATTGGAAAACTCTTCACCAAGTCCAGCAGCCATGGACATGAACAGCATCCCCAAAAGCCAGATTGACATAAGTAAGAGTCCATAAAAGAAAATGTATATTGCAACACTTTCACATTTTATTAAAAGGGTAACCAACTAGAGTAACTACAACATTAAATTGTATTATCAAGGTATCTTATAGGTACACATTCCTTGTTACCCTCTATGTGGAAAGTGCTCTAGTTTGAGTCGTATACCTAATGCTATACTTAAACCACTCAGAATGGTACAAGAACTACTCTCCCTCCCTCCCACTCTCTGGTCCTCTCTCTCTCTCTCTCTCTTTGGTATATTGAGACAATTCAACCTAAGATGTAAGAAAAGTTACGATGAACAGAGATGCCTCATTGGTGTGAGGAGTCTCGCGAACCGCAGAGGAACATATGCCTTGATTAAAGTCCCATTTTCTATATATTCCTGCAGAAAAAAAGAGAGGATAGATTGTGAATCTCATAGAACAGATATTTGCATACAAAAATGACAACATAGGAAGCAAGTGCCAACAGGGAAGTTGTACTTCTAACCAAAACTGTTTGGTTCATCAAGTAATAGAAAATATGGCATAGCCATTCACTTCCAGGAGCCCCAGAGCAAGAATGAAAAATAAGAGATAGTTATAAAATATGGAACCTAACAGATGCAACAGACCAAATGATCTCAAGTTTTCAGCTTTTCAGGTAGTGGTAACTCCTTACCATGGTTCTATAACGAACAGAAGTAAGAGAAGGCACCTTCCCAAAAAAATGAGAAGAGAATGCCAAGGATGCATGACCAGTAGGAAGAGCAAAATAAGAACCTTTCAATGAGAATCAGAACAAGTAGTAGAAGGTATAGTGATGGAATAAATGAGAGAGCAATACTGACCATTTTATCCACCATCCCAACACGATGAATAGTACTAAGAAGTTCCCCTTTGTCGAATGGAACTAAAGCTTCTATCCAGACCATTGAATCCTAAGATATAATAGTACAACTCTCTTTGAAAAACTAGCAGTTCAGAGCACATCAAATTATCATAGACATATGACCCCAGGAAGTACAAGTTTATTCCATACCTTCAGCTTCTCCTGAACAGCCTCACAGAACTCTTGCAAACCCTCTCCAGTTAAAGCAGATATGCAAACTATATCTTTCCTCTTTTTTGCTTCATCCCTGATTTCTTGGGGATTACTAGCTCTATCAACCTGCAACAAGAGGCCCATTATAATTGCCACACATTGAAAATCCACATGGAAAAATAATATGCACCGAGTCTGAATTATAACAACAAAATTCTGTAAAGGTGAAACAGAAAAAAAAATCAATGAAAACATCAATGGCCATCAAAAGAGGGTATCTCAGTAACTTCTAGTTGATAAATAGTCATGATCAACTTAAAAATGATACAATTAGAATTAAAAACCAGAGGGATTTGCTTTCGTATAAAAGGGTGTTCTACCTATTCATTTTCCATGAAATGAATATGAAAAAGTGGAGATCTTCCCTGACATTTAGTGAACTGATGGATGCCAATTGTCATCAAATACCTTGTTCCAGACCATCAACTTCGGAATTGAAGATACATCGAGCTCTGCTAAGACTTTATCTACAGCATCAATCTGTTGCACTGATAGAGGATGGCTGACATTGAAAAGCAACGTCCAATTTGATCATATAATTGACTAGTGCAAAACGATTTTTTTACTGATAAGTAGTGTGAACTGATATTTAATTAGAAAGCTAGGTGGAAATACCTGATGTCCACAACATGTACCAAGAGTGATGACTCTGATATCTCCTCCAATGTTGCCCTGAAGGCAGCAACCTGTATAGTGCAATAAGTTAGAAAACAACCGACTTGAAGCAAAATCCATCAAAATCAACAAAAATACTTATGATAATATATGTGAAGGATGATTCACAAATTGAATAACTCAAGGAACCTACCAGCATAGTTGGTAACTTTTGGATAAAACCGACTGTATCCGTTAGAAGAAATTCCCTCCCATTCTTCATCTAAGTCACATATACAAAACAAGCACCTCAATTTACAGCATCTTTCAAATAAAATATCGGAAATTACCTTAGACCTCATATATATTCTCCTTTAGGCATAGGACCAACCTGTACCCTTCTTGTAGTTGGGTCAAGGGTTGCAAACAACCGATCTTCTGCGAGAACATCTGCTCCAGTCAAGCGATTCAACAGTGTACTTTTTCCAGCATTAGTATACCCAACCTGGGAAGTTTAAAATGCAATTCAGATATAAACAACCAAGAACTGAGCAGCCATTGCAGATTTTTTTACTCTTAAAAGCTTACAAGAGATACTACAGGCACAGGTACAGAAGTCCGACGATTCCGATACTGCTTTCTGTGTTTTCTAACAGATTCAAGCTCTTTCTTGAGAACCCCAATCTATTGACACCGCATCAAATAATATCAGCATTTTGATATGGAATATAATCAACAAAAATAGTTTCACAAACTATATACTACTCACTTGGGTACGTAAAATACGCTTGTCCACTTCAATCTGTTTTTCACCCATACCCTTAACTTGACCTCCAGCTTGTCGTTCAAGGTGAGTCCACATTTTAGTTAATCGTGGTAATTGATACTCCATTTGTGCCAAAGAAACCTAAATGAAGTTCATCCCCAAAAGTAAGTTCATAAAATATATATGCACATGAAAATGTCCTTGTTGTTCAAAAGAGATCAAGTCTTTGCTCTGTTATATCAGGAACTACCAAGCTTCTGTCAAAATTTATGCACTGGGAGTAGACAAGGTTCGGTCATGATAGATCACAAAATTCCAGTTCTATTCCGCTGGCCTGAATAATCTCACCTTATTCTCTCTCTTATGGCTATCAATCCTCTCTGAATCTCCATAAACTCATTTGTTAGGGTGGTCCTCTAACTCAAGAGCAAAAGAGATGAAAATTTCCATGCCAAAGGAAACACATATGTAGAAGGGGAAGGAGTTGCCTGTAATGCTGCTTCATGTGTTGCAGCCCGTTGGTTAAATATATCCAGTATAAGGGCAGTGCGGTCACAAACTCTGACATCTCCACCGAAAGTCTTCTCCAAGTTGCGTAGCTGCCTAAGGAAAGTTCAAAACCAAAATATTTTAAAAGGCAAAAAATAGAGGGAGATGAGCAAAAGTGAAAGAATGGAAGATTAATGGGGCAATATGGTTGTCCTATATAGATTAAAGGGAGAAATCCTGTGTAAGAATGAATATCGTTACCCGGCAGAAAGCTCATCGTCAAATATAACAGTCTCAACATCTAAAGCATGAACTGCAGTCTTGATTTCAGCAACCTTGCCTGAACCAATATAGGTTCTTGGATTTGGAGAAGATAGCCTGCAATCCATGACAAAAAAAATTTTGTTCACATAAAACATTGTACCGATATAAACAAATTAAACCTAATTGTTTCAGTAAAATATCATGACAACTAAGGCAGCAGATCACAGGGAATGACATCTAATAGATGGCCACTATAAACTACCATAATTTCCAGAGAACATCTCCCTGGAAACTATTTAAATCACTATGGCATAACAAAACTGGAAACTGTGGCACATAATTCACTCATTCTGGAAGATGCAACACTTGTTTACTGCAAAAAGCTTCATTCAACTTCTAAGCATCTAAGATGACCCTAAGCTGCCCAACTTGAATGAATGAATCTAAGGAATGCTCATTAGAAATTGCACCATTTTCTTAATCTTTCTTTGCTAATGTGAGGAAGCACTGGAATACAAAGTGCTCACTTTTGATAGGTCGAACCTACGACCCTGAGCCCTGCAGTATCCGCGAGCTGGGCCAATTCCTTGAGCGACTCTTCTATGCCAAAGAAATCCTCCGCGTCACCCTTCCGCTCCACCCCAATAAGATAAGCCTTCTCCTCAAAGACCTGAAAGAAAATTTCTGAAATTTGCAATTTTCTAACCGCGTACAGATGAAATGAGCAATAAAATGAGATGCCGAGGCCATTAACTACCGATGACAATATACACAAAGTTCGTGATTTTTAGCTACTAACATCAGCCACCAAAGAAAAACAAAGAGCATACCTCTCTTCCATTCCGAAGCTTGGACCTCTCCTCGTCGTAATTGTCTTCCAATTGGGTAGCTGGAACTCCATCAACATCCTCGGGAGCATCCTTTGCTTCCTCTTCTTGGGTCTCGGTTACGGTGCTCTCGACAGAAAGATTACCCAGCTGCTTCTCCTGCTGAAGCGCCCTAGGAAAATTGGTGGGCCGACATTTGAGAGCAAAGAGACGACCCGGAGGACGAATACCCCATGGTAGGTAAGGATATCGAGGGGCTGATGGAGAGAAACTGCCGATAAGAGACGTGCATAAGCTCACCATCATGCAGAGAATTTGCAGTATGTCTCCTTCCCACACTTGGCGCACTGTCCTGTGAGAGAGATGATTCTCTTTCCCCCCACAAGTAAAAATTGGCACGAATTTGTTTTGTAATTGAGTATGTTTATATATATATACACATACATACATAATGAATCAACAAAACTACAATGGTTAAGCATGCTCGAAATAGAGTCAATCCGTAAAAACCTACAGGTAACGCAGAAAAACTTGATCTCACACTCACTTGCTCTCACCATAACGCTAACTAGTGAGTTATATCGGCTTTTACAGTTTACATACACTTGATATATTGCTAGATAGACTAACTTCGCATACAGGGAAGACACAATGGGAGGATTGCCACGGGGAAGTGCACCAGAGGCAGCGGGAAGAGCGGAAGCTCGACCATCGCGGGGTGCTTCTCCGACAACGAGGAGGCCGAGCACTGGGGGGAGTAGGACCGCCGCCGTCTCCTGCGTCCTCCGTGGAGCGTACCAGCTACGACTGCGACGGGGAAGAACTTCGTGCAGAAGGAAGATGAAGGAGAGCCTGTGGAGCTGGTAGCATTCATTGGTGGTATTACAGTTGCACTAAGAAAAGGATGAGTTCATCAGATTTGAGTAAGAACGACCAACTTTCAGAAAAGAAAGGCAAACAAACGGCAACAATAATTATGCAGGAGCTATGGACAGACAGCCATAGTTTCACAAAAATAATTGGAGTATCTTCCTTCAAGATACATGCAGCACTTCCCTACCATATGGAATTCACAAAGAGTGAGTACCCTAGAAAACCCATGCCTCGACCAAGGAAAGCCAACTGCTCGGCTTCGCAAGAAAAGCTCTCCTGCTTGACAGCACTTCCTGTTCTGTTGCATTCCGGTGCTGTATATAAGAAAACGTCCCATTACCAAAAATAGGTGAACTCCATAATTTCCAAGCCTTGCAGAATGAATAAACCGCCAAATTTTGAAATGAGTTGTTGGTAAGTATATCCTATATCTATCATCATGTATCTCTATAATCATTGTACCTATCATTATCTGCTGTAAATGCTTCTTTTCCTCCCCCCCTTTTTTTTCTCTCTTGTTTAAAAAAGACTGGAATAAAATCAGTACCTTGAGACACTGCTGCTTTTTCGTGTCACAAACAGGATAATCATGCGGGCAACAGTGGGTATGATCCTTGCAACATACAGCCGACTCAAAGTCACAACACTTCCACGAGAGGCAGATCCCTATGAACCGTGAAGCACAGCAACATGTTTGTCCCTGCGGACAGTAGTTGAGAAGATCGCATTTTGTGGGCCCTGGTGGTGGCGGGGGAGGTGGATTCGGCTTGGTCTTGGATGGGTATGAGGCTAGTGTATTGATGCCACATAGGCCCTCTGAGTCGCCGCTATTACGGCGCATGTAAACATAACCATTCATTCCCCAACCGCGGCCCCAAGAGTTCTTCACAATCCAGTAGTCTACCCCATCTTTGGATCCATAACCAACTATCAGTACAGCGTGATCTAGGGAAGTTGAACACGGGCCAGTGAAAATACCCTGCAGAGTACATAAACCAAAGAATCATAGGATTGATTAGTAATAAGTCCACGGCATCACACATCTGTTTCCTTTGCTGCTCAAAATCAGAAACAAGCTTCAATCATTTCTTTTTCTTTTACACGCATGACATTAATTCTTCAAGAAATGTCAACAAACACCAAAAATGTGAAAAGCATTATTTTGATAATAGGTGCTAACCTCGGAGTACAGCTGAAATGCTCTCTCACCACCAGAAATACCAACACTTACAGGCTGGGAGGCAACAGCCTGTAACAGCAGCTTCTCATTCCTAGGCGGCACATCCACATATCCATCAATAGTAACAACATGTCTATTCAGCTGCAATGCATGCAAGGTTAGATAAAAGCATATAGCAATTCCAAATAACCCAACTGAGTAAATACAATCTATTAAAAAATTATCAATCAATAAAAGCTCCTGTACATTACTTTAGCAATACTCTCTTCACGAGAATTGGAATAGTGAAGATGAGTTTTCTTGCCTTGTCCTTGTTGCAGGTCTTCTCCCGAGCTCCATAGGGGTAATCTTCCTCGGTGTCGATCCCACCATTATTGATCACGAATCCGTACGCATAGTCCATGAGTCCGCCACCGCAGCCAGCATTGAAGCTTTTGTCACAATCCACTAGTTCTTGCTCCGAGAGACTGACAAGAGATCCCGTGACAATCTTGTTGATGCCTTCTATTGCGCCGGTAGCAGAGAACGACCAGCAAGCACCTGAACGGAGCTTAAATCAGATTTTCACTGCAAATTTCAGTCTTTAAAGCGGGCAATTGCATATGAAGTAATAAGGGGAATGGAGTGAAACGCATCCGCTTATATCAGTCCAAGAGAAGGACAATATCAAAAGACGAGATCGTCTTTCACTCTCTAGATACACCATTGCAGGTGGGGAAAGAGACTGAGTAGCACATTGGCTCATCTGCCATGAGACCCTTAGTGACTTTAAGACCTGAAACTCGTAATTTAAAGCTATCTTGGTTTTCATCACCTGTAGCTTGAAATAGGAAATTGGTTAATGGAGAGTGACTCTTTTCCTGTACTATTTCCTATGAAGAAATTCCAACAATTCTATTGTCAATGAGATAGTCCCCCCAGCGGTTGAAGAGGACGAAGATCCCCAATGAAATGAACTTTCAATCAAGGACAGGGAGTATAATCTAATCTGACAGCAAAATACGGGGCTGTATCTCATGGTTTGAACACGGAACACAACATAGCCAGAAAAAAAAACCAACAGGATTGGGGAGAGGAAAACAATTCTCCTGCTTACCACAGCTTCCCTGATCCTTCACTCCTGTTACTGCTCCCTCCTTCCTCCAATCAACGGAAGGAGGAACCTCTCCCATGCCAGAGTAGCCACCCTGTCCCTCTCCAACCGGACGCCGCCCGAGATCGGAAATTCCGGAGAGACCGAGGTAGGAGGAACGGAACTCGTGGGGCGTCAGATCCGAGAAGGCGTTGAGGGCGAGGGAATAGGAGGAGTTGCCGGCGGCGTTGTGCCGGACAATGAAGTGGTAATTGTCCTGAAAGACACGGAGGCGGTGAAGCCTCTCGTGGTCGGAGTAGCTCTTGGCATGGTGGCGGCACCAGGAGTCGAAGAGCTCAGCGATGTCCGCAGACGATGCAGAGGAATAAGAGAAGGGGAGAAGGAAGAGAAGAGAGAGACAACGGAGGAGGTTGCGGCAGTAGTCTTCGAATTTCATTGGTCTGACCAAGAGAGAGAGAGAGGCAGCGGGAGGAACGAGAAGCTGGCTGTGGTGTATACAGGTGGGATGAGCACTCTGTGCTCTGACCAATGACTGCTGACTAAAAATATGACATGCTGAAGGTGGAGGAGCCTCTCTGTCTCCGCTCATATAAATTAAATTTGTTGTAATAATATCAAATTATTACTAAATTAAAAAAAAAAAGACAAGTCTGGATAGATCTTTTTTATTGAAAAATTATTTTAAATACTTAGAGTACGTTCCTTGCCTCCGTGTACCAAGCAAGCCCAATCTAGGCCCAATAATACGTGTCCGAGAAGGGAAGCACGCAGACAGATTCCTTTCTCAGGATCGGGAAAAGAAGCGAAGCACTTGCACCACGGCACCAAGTGACTCCTCTTCGCTTCCGCAGGCAAGTGTCTATGCGAACCGATTTCGTTCTCCTCCGTCTCTGCTGAGACCCCCGAGGCCTCTCTCCGCTCCTCCCGGGACTGCCAATCTACCCTACCATGGACGCCGATCCTCGGCACTACGAGCATGTCGTGAGTTTCATTGCCTGCTTATCTGCTCCCTCGACCATCGCATTGCCTGCGGATCTTAATCCCTTGTTCCCAGCCAATTGCATCGATTCCTTCTAATCGAGATTATCAGAGTTTCATGTCCTTCGCTTGCCTTTTTTGTGCGTGTGATTTCTATGTGTTGTCTCGATTGTTAACCCTATTCCATTTTCTATCTGTATAATGTTGATTAATGTATCCCTATCTGAAGCGTTTTCTTCCTCTTCTGTTGATTATGGGCGTTGCTTGCTGATTCCTCATTCGTTCCTTGTGGTTATTAGGATGGTCGTATTTGTGCATTCTCTAGATTTTAGGCCCCCATATACGGTGAACGGTTGTTCTTATTTATGTTTTGTTCAAATTAGTTTTTATCTATTCTATAACTATGAAGCGGCTGCTTGATAGTGAATGATGAGTGATGCTCATTGACTCATGTATTGCAAACGAGAAGAAAGTTGGTTTTCTAGTATTTCTTGATGCTCCAATTGAGGAAATGGCAACTGATGCTAACTAGATGCAATAATATCTTCTCTAGTTTTTTACCAACAAACTGGCCATGCCACCTAAGGGGTTCGTTCATTATTGTTTACCATTATGCTTTACTTTGAGGTGATAATGCAACTTTGTTATCTGATGCTTGATCACCCATTCTTGTCATCTGCTCACACATTTAGTTGAAGCAGAAGATCCTTTGTTTCTTTGACGTCTAGTAGGATTTACTAAAGCTTGATGTGATGCTTTTTCTTTCAATATATATCTCTCTTTTTCTTTATGGTTTACCTCATATTTGATCATCTCTTATTTAATTTTGACCGACAGCTTTTAGGTAATGATGAAATCCACAGTGTCGTCCTGTCATACCTTGTCCATAATTGCTTTGGAGAAACTGTGGAGTCATTTACTTCTTGTACTGGATTGAAACTTCCTGCCAATTGTCTCGAGGACATGGAGAAACGAAAACGTAAGCGTAATCGTAATCGTTTTACCCTATTTCATCAGTGGAAAATTTTGGTTTCCCTGTTCCCTGCAGCTTCTATGGATGCTTGCTTATGCAGTTGTATGATTAGGATCATTGGATCAATTGATGCAGCAAATAGATAGTTTGCTTTCAATGTCAATAAAAAAATGACTGGCTGATAGGTACTTATTTATGTTAGAACATGGAATGGAAAGTCAAAGTGTAACTTCATGGAAAGAAGGCTCATCATCAATGCTAATTACTCTTCTTTGCATCTATTATGACAGCAGAAAGCAGAATAGATTTGCATGCATTAAGTTTCATTTACCAAGTTTGCATGTGTATTTTCTCTAGGAATCTTTCGTTTTGCTATTGAGGGAAAGGCTCTTAAGGCTATTGAACTGACTGAAGAGCTGTCCCGTGATTTGCTGGAGAAAAACACTGATTTGCACTTCGAACTTTTGAGTCTTCACTATGTTGACCTTGTCCGCTCTAGAAAATGGTGAGCGAATTGACTATGAACTTTCAAAACTTCAGTTATGCTTTTCTTCTTACCTGGATTACTTCGTATGGGCAGCACAGAAGCTCTTGAATTTGCTCAGTCTAAACTGGCTCCTTTCGGGAAGGTTGAAAAATATGTCAAAAAGCTTGAAGTATGTTAACTTTTTAGGCAACTCCACTTGGTTATATTTGGTTTACCTAATATTTTTTCCCAGCATTAAGTTTATGTGACGATGTTAGAATATTTATAGGATTTCATGGCTTTGCTTGCTTACGAGGAGCCAGAGAAATCCCCAATGTTTCATTTGCTTAGCTTGGAATACCGACAGCATGTTGCGGACAGCTTGAATTGTGCAATTCTAGGTTCGTTTAAGCAATAATAGAAATGCCTTTGATAATCCAGCTCATTGCATCCAGTATATATCGTTTGCAAAATTTGTTATTATTTATCTTTGCCAATTCTCTTAGTATATTCTCTTCACCTTACTTAAGGTTTAGTGTTGATACCAGTGCATGTAAATTTGTCGAGTCACTCTGCAATGGAAAGGCTTATACAGCAGACAGCAGTTGTCAGACAATGCTTAAATCAAGAACAGGGCAAGGTAATAGGGCATTGATGAAGTTGTTGCAAAATTTTCCCCAAATATGTGAACTTAACTATAATCAGTTTGCTTCATTGCCATGATCTATTGCTAGATGCATAATTTGAAGGCGGGAAGTGATGAGCTTAAAAATTAGACGTTATTTATTTAGCATGATCAAGCTTCCATGTGGACTGAGTTGTGATATTACAAAGTAATTAATTTGAAATGGATGGTGTTACTGTTAGATGTCTGATTTGCATTCTTTTGTGGGTCACTTCAGGATGCACTTTCATCCTTTTCGCTGCAAGATTTTCTGAAGAGCTGAGACGGCAAAGTATTTTGGCATTTGCTGGTGTGAGTGATTGGTTCTGTATGCAAGAGTTAAACATATTGATATGGTTCACACATCAAATGGTTATGCATAGAATCAAACCCCTGTTGTCATCTCAAGGGAGGAAGTGGTGTAGCAAGAAATCCCTACTGAATGGGGATGGGGTTTCCTTTGTGAGTGCTGTTCCTTTTTGACTTGGCTGGAAATAGAGAGTGAAGCTTTGGTAGTTATTGTGCAAAAAAAAGCTTTGGAAGTTGACTTGCCTTATGTTATTTGATGGTGCAAGTCAGATAGAATCAAGAACATTGAAGTTGGACCTGGCACAGCAGCATGTTATGCCTTTCTGTACGATTTCTTATTCATTTGATGGCAAGATGGTAGCTTTATTCAACCAGATCTCTCCTTCCTTTTCCATCTATTGGTAATGAGGGTGAAGCAATAAGATATAAAGAAACAATTAGTGCATTTTTCATGTGCTTCCATGGTACAAATTGTTTATTCTGACAGGCTTCAAGATAAAACCACAGTGCTACTTACTACCTTGTGATGACCAAAGGCAGGTCCAGATAAGTCCGCTGGCATGTTGACAGGACAATCTCAGTTCTAGCCTGCCAGCCATTGAGCACGCAGCCCAAAGCCTAATACTTTGGTGTCAGCAGGCTGAAAACTTCCTGTTTATAGCAACGATCTGTCCTTTTTCCAGTAGTTAATTGTTTCTACAAGAGAACTGGATGGACCCATTTCCTGGAACATGTCATTTACGTTTGGGTTAAAACTGAGATTGTGAAATTTTGGCTCATGACTCCTGTGGAGGCCAACAGAAGGAGTTGCTCAGTCAAGCACAGCCTTGAGGATAGCCGGCTCGATTACTATTATCGGGTCGTGTCCAGCATCAATGCGGCCAACTTCCTAGTCTACTTGACGATCGCATCCAGAGTAAAGGGATGATCAGACTCCAGCAATGTTAGGTGGTCAAGTTCTAGAAAAGAGTGGTGAGGATAGTAAGTTGTATATGGCCATTATCGAAGGTTGGTCCATCTTCATACAGGATGAGATGGCAATCATAGTTTCCACCAATGGATGTCCAAGAGGGAAAACCCATAAATTAATGAACAACATACATAAAGATAAGCATGTAGGGATAAAAAAAATAGTCCTTCCTCCTCTCATTTGGGTCCACATTACAGCATGTGACTATCATCATATTCCATTCATTCCCCACCTCAAGATCTCTCCCAGTCCCACCCACATCTTTTGCTAGCTACTGAAAAACACAATCTTTTTTTATCCCTTTTAACTAAATTAAAAAGGACATAAAAGTCAAAAGGAAAAAGAAGTTGACTCACATTCTCACACAAAAGATAGCTAAAATTCCACATTTTTTTTCTTCTAACTGGATTGATGAGGGATGGATGGATGTGATTTCCCCCCTTTATGGCAAAGAGCCCATCATCGTATAACTCCGGTTCCACTTCCGTCCAAAGGACAGTTGTTCGCCGGTCAAACGCTCTCCGATGACGGAGGCAGGAGAGGCTGAGTGAGGGAAGATGCTGTCTTGGCGGAGTGGGCGGGAGCTGACTGGATGGCCACCTTCTGCTTTGCAAACTTGGCTTCCTCGCTCTTGCCCCACAGAACGAAGTAGAGACCCGAGATGATCAACACAGCCCCGATGATCCTGTGACATTTTGATCACCATAACAAACAAATGTGTACTCATGTTAGCTAATTAACGCTAACGGAATACCACATATTATACTCGTTCTTGGTATGGAGTATGGACTGCAGATACTATATTTCATGGGTAAGCTATCTGTGAATTTGACCTATCATGCATCCGTGATGGCGATGAGACTAGGCTTGAAAAACAGTGATGCATGCCTCCGTATAAATAAATAATAGCACATGTCAGGTCTGAAGAAGAAAGTTTGAAGGACCCATCATGAATCATGACATGACTGAAATCCAGCAAGGCCTTTGAATAGAAATTGGAAAGGTTATCGATGAGAGAGATGCCGTCTAGAGAGGGGAAGGGTGAACCAAACATAGAGAAAAAGGCCGACTGGACAACAATGATGATGTATGAGCCAAGGAAAACAACCATAAAAGTTGTGATAATGGAAGGCAACTTTAATTATATTAAGAAAGAAATGAAGAAAGAGAGAGCAACCGGTTGACCCACCCGCCTAAGTAGAACTGCTCCCCCAAGGCAATGGAGGCCATGAGAGCGACCACAAGTGTCTGGACGGGCTGATAGACCGCCACGAACACAGGGCCCCCTCTGTCGATGCACCATATCTGTACTGCAAATGCTATTCCTGAAGCCACCACTCCCTACATATATATATATAACGTAAAATAGATGTTTTGACGTTATAGAAAATTGTATTTCAACTAGGAGTGATACTGTAAAAGTAGGATCGTTTAGCCTACCGCGTAGAAGACGCTGAAGACTTCCGCCCCGGAGTGAACGAGCCAAGCCTGGGGGGTCCTCTCGATGAAGGCGGCAATGATCAGGAACTGGATCAACCCAAAGAAGCAGGTGTACGATGTGACGGAGAGTCGAGCCGGGTATTTCTTGAGGACGGGGGCCTGGAGGACGAGCCATCCGGACCATGACAGGCAGTGGCCGATCAAGTAGATGCAGCCCAGTGTCCAGTTCTTGCCATTGGCATCCCCGAGGCCGCCTAGGATCGGGAGGTCGATAGAGCGGTGCAGCGGTGTCGCGGGACTGTAGATGGTGGGGCCTTTGTAGAGGGTGATAACCGAAGCGCCCGCCACGCAGAGGATTGTCCCAGCCACCTTTGCTATCCCATCCTTCCTGTTAAGCCGGACTTGCTCTATTCTGATGATCAAGCAAGCGTTCACTCAATAATTTTAGTTAGCTCATCTTGTGGAGATTTTCTAATTAACCGAGATTTTAGGTTAATCTGTGTTCTCTACAACATTCATTAGTATGAATATGACCTGAGGATTGCCGCCATGAGGAAAGTAATCGCCGGAACGGAGTTTTGTATCGCCGACGCAAAGGTGGGTGATGTGTTGTCTAGTCCCAACAGATAGAATCCCTGGTTCGCCGTTATTCTGTCGCAGAAATTATCGGCCATTTAACACTTTGTGCACAAAAATATATATATATATATATATATATATATATATATATATCAGTAACCGTGTTTGGCTTATTCACGAGTTTACCCGACAAGAGCAAGAAGGAAAAATTGCAGTAGAAAATTCATAGTGATTGCCGGCCTGTCTTTCCTGCAAGAAATCCAAGGGAGGAAAAAAAAGGAATCCATACATTAGCTCCTTATAAATTGTTAGAGCATTTGAATGGATGAGAGATGGTGGGCGGTATTGAATTGGTGAGGTGTAATATGTACTTTTCGAGGAAGTAGGCGAAGGGGAGGAGGAGGAGGAAGGCGATGACATTGCGGTAGACGATGAAAACGATCTTGCTGATGCCCATGTTGAGGGCCGCCCTGGACACCACATGGAACCCAGCGTAGCCGAACTGCAGGGCCAGCATGGCCACATGCAGCTGAACCCTCTCCGGCACGGAGCACCACATCCTCTTTCCACCTCCCGACCCGGAGCAGGAATCAGCCATGGCTGAACTGATAACCCTACAAGTCCCGAAAGTGAGGAATCGTGGGGATGGAGGAAGACTTAAGAGAGAGCGGATGGAGAGCTAGGGCTAGACTAGACGGAGTGGAGGCTTATATAGGCCGTAGAGTGGCACTGTTCATATTGTAGGAAGAGGGAGCGGATGAAATGCCCTACGTGGTGGAAAAAAACACCTAAAATTATCCATTAACATTTTCACCACTTAGGGCATTACATTTAATTGAAGGTTCCCAGGCATGCTTGAGAACAGTTGAATATGAACTTATAATCAATAAATCTTTTTTATATTAGTTGATTAAATAAATATATAAATATAATGATGAGTGTTTTTTTTAATTTGGGAAATAATATGATTATGTCAAAAATCTTGAAGAATGACGACAGGGATTGGGTCCACGCACATTATTGCACACGACAACAATATGCATGCATTGCATATATACTCAAAACTAACCCCAGTGGAGGATAAAAGCAAATCGACATGGAAACATCAATGGTGAAAAGGAAGTCCATTGTCCTCCACCACCACCATTTCTCCCATTTTCTAATCAGATCAAATAAAAATTTCAAGTGTTTTGGACTAACCATTTTTTGTCACGTTGTTAATCGGCTGCTTTATAGTTTCACACTTTGATCATATTGGTGGCAAAAAGAGAGTGTTTGCCCCCTCCCAAACCAATTCAAACCCCATGTTAGAAAGCTGAAATAAGCTTCTTGGTGTTGGTGGTGCTTTGTCTTGTTGATGTTCGTTCATTCCCTAGCTTTACGGGACAGGCTGCCCCCCGTCAGCTGATCTGACCACCGATGAGACCGCCATCATTCTGAAAGAGAAAAAAAGTGCAAAAGCAGATAGATGTTTTATACGTTTTACAAAGGCAAGGCAGGCGTGCTTCCAAATCCATTTCCGGCCACCCTTTATGTGAATATATTTCTTATTCAAAACAAACTTCCAAATGTATAGATCTTAGGACTATCACTTGATTTATTGACATACTTGTGCTGGGCTTCCAAGATGAAAGTAGATCACTCTGAAAAAAAAATGAACTGAAACTTGAATTATTTCGACCAAGTTTGGGATGATTTCTCCCTTTTTATCCTTTTTTTTCAATTTGGTAGGTTCAGTTCTGACAATTTGTGTATAGCAGATTTGGTCCAGCACGAGAGAATCTTCAAAAGTTCCACATCTTTTAGTTTCCGGCTATCATTGCAGGAACAACATTTCAGCGAGAAGGTTGCACTCTTTTTACCTCAAACCACACTTATTATAGTAGATTGTTTATGCAGTCAATTAGAATATACACATTGTTTAGCACAGTTTTGTTCATGAACTGACGTTTGTAAAGTATAACACTCGACCAATACATAAGAGATAGAGAGCTGGAAAGCAGTACTGGCCTCCGGCCAAGTTCACTGGTCAATACAGGCAAAGTAAATTGTGCTGGTTGAAAAGAAAGAGGAAAGGGAAGAGAATGTTTCAGTGGTCAGATGATAGCCGTGGACATGATATTTTATTGCAGAAGAGATCAGTAAACCAGATGATGGTACATACATGGGAATCTCTCTCTCTTTCTTTCTTTTCTTTTCTGCTAAAGTGGTTTAGTAGACTCTCTTTTTCCCTTCTTTACATAGAACACATGTATCTGTGTGTTGTCTATGGTGATTATACATTACATAACAGGGACCAAATGATGAAAAAGGGTTCATCACGTGCCCGAAAATCGGAGTGGTAGGGCAAAACAGCAGAGACCCAGCACACCTGAATGGACTTCCACTTAAAATCCAAGCATGATTCCTGCACTTGGAGGCAGCAATTATTCATAGTCATTGATTTGTACATATGTGCCATTTTTTTTTTATTTTCATGTCAGCTCCAAGGATCACTATTCATTAATGTAAAGGAATTCTGAATCTGTGCTGTATCTAAAATCTAAGTCCAGCTAGCTACAGAGAAGAGAACCAAAGAGATCTATAGAAGATCAAATAAGAAATGATATATACAAATAGACTGAGCTTGGCAGAGTAGCCACTGAGGCCGAGACGCAAAATCCAACAACCACGCACATGCCATGGCTCATGATGATTAGGGTTAATCATACTTGGGTTTTAACACCATTGGTTGGGAGAAATTATATTCGGTTGGTTCCTCTGACATACCGTATAGCTTTTTACATATATGTCAAGGCATTTGAAGACAACCGTGCAATGAATGAATCCCTTTAATCTTTCCATGGAAGATGATCCCATCATCTATTAAGCCTGGGTTGCTCTGCTGCCGCTGCCTTAGTGTGCTGATCATCATGATGAGAGCACACCTCTGCACCAGCACCAGCACCTTGGAAACTTTGAGAGAGAACACTTGTTACTAATAAACTTCAAAAACAACGTTCATTATAGTGTAGAGTAGTAAATGGTATAAGTACGTAACAAGTGTAGATCTCTAGATTTCTTGGACATTCGAGACAATATAATTTCTTGGAGCTTGGCAAGTTCATTCAGAAGACGTTCCCCAAAGGGACCTAACATGGGTGTGCAACCTCATGGAGAAAGGCATCACATTGGCAGCTTTCCTCCAGAAATAAATTCCATATAAGTCTGATTTAGTCTCACATCTCCACGATGGACAAATTCACGCCAGATCCTGGAGGAGATTCAGACATAGAATGTGTGACAAATGAAGGAAAGCATCTTCTCCCCCAAGTTATACCATCATATACGTTACAACTTACAAAGGCCGGTAAAATCTTGGATCATGGTTCTTATGGTCATTCCCAGCTTTTGCTCTTTTACATGATTCTTCATATGTCAGTTTCACTAACAAATAGGCATTACTGGCTAAAACAATTTAAACACCAGTATCTTCCACGGACTTCTTGTACTCGGGCTTAAGCTCGTAAGTTCCTTGGTTTGCTCCCCTCTTATTGTACACACACAGTTCATTCAGTATCTCTTTCACAAATTGCTGCAAGGACCCAAAAAAAGAGATCATTTAGTACCATTGAGCGCTTCAACATGTGAAGCAACATAAAATGCCTCAATAAGTTGAACAATATAATGTTGTATGTGCAGCATCACATTCATGGATATTATACAATGGCGTTATAACCATACCGCCGGCTGATCTGTTTCCTGAACAAGCTGCTTTAATGCCCAATTAGGCTGCCTCTCGAACAGCTTGAACATGATATCCTCCAGTTCCCCTTTACCCATTCGGGTTCGTTTCATGTCCGTTTGCTTCACAGGCTGCACTTTCTTCTTATCCTAGATGAAAGACAAACACATTAAGCATTCACATTAATCCTTTGATTAGAATTATCAATTAGCTGCTATGGTTCAACATTTACTCGCACCATCCTCTGACCACCTCTTGGGCAAAAGAACAAGTGAGGTTTTACAGGCTTGTACAGTTAGCTATAGCCTTGAATGATTTAAATGCAGGTTGACTATACCTTAGCAGCAGTTGAAATTATACCGGCCATTCCAGGCATGGGCCTCATGTGCATTCCTAGGTTATTATCCAGAACCTATTTAGATTATTACACAGGTAAAGATGAGCTTTCTTTATCACATAGATAAAACTAGCACAAGAAAACACAACCTTCCAAGTTCCTACCTGTATCTGTCGATTCTTGATCATTGACTTGTTGGTTCTTTCGCGGCAGAGCTTGCTGTACTCCTCAATATTATCACTGTGAGGCTTCAAGTCAAATTTATGTTCCACTTTCCCCTCCACTGCAACCTTACCTATTTAGGAGACAAAAAAATGCAAGATTTTCAAAATGATTTTATTGATATGACTCACATACTGAGTTTAGCTAATAGGTGTTATTGCAATATAATCTAAATGATGAAACAAAACATTGAAACATGATCTAGTAGAGTAAAATCAACGAAATTGTAACATGCCACCAGTCCCAAAATATGCCCCCTGAGCTCTACCAGAGCACTTCATCAAAAAAAACAAAAAACAAATATGCAATTAAATTGCAAAAATATAATAAACACTGAGTTTACATGAGATATCACTTCCCTAACCACCTTTATCTCCAGCATCTTCACATTCACCCATCCTTAAACAGTTTACCATTATCCTATCATACAAGTGGATAAATTATGCTCCTCTACCTCTTACCCACTACTATTTGCATATTATGTAAGTGGGAGGCCAGGATTTGAGACACAAAGTAGATTAAGAGGGGCCACTTAATTAATCTGATTCATTGGCTTCAACAGGATTCTTTTTTCTTCCTAGTGAACATATGAGACAAGGTATTCTTCTATCTCTTCTCAGAGATAAAAATTTAAGAACTTCTGGATCAGTCCACAAAAATACACAGAATCATATGTACATGCTTTCATTTACCTTTGTATCAATTACACGATTGCTGCAATAAGAACCATCAAAATATGCAATGCAGGAGCGAAAAGGACACATAATGCATCTAAAAACAATTTACTTAATGCTCTAGAAAAGAAAAAGGTCTGTTCTTTCAACTGGAAAATACAGCACACAAGAACTCACCTTGACTAGTCTCTGAGAAAATACACATTGGAACAAAATCCTTGGACATATTTAAGGAATAACTCTTGGGGATATTTCCCGGCTCTGCAATCGCCGTCTCCATCGTGAACTGGTGAGAGTCGAATAAGGGCAGTCAGCCAGAGATAAATAAACTGTGCAGTTGAACAATCCCCAAAAAAGCAGAAAGAATTACGGAAAAGGTAGCCGACCCTAATGGTAAATTACCTAGAAATCTATATTATGGTCGGATCGAATCGATCAATTAAATTAATAGCTTGACGATATAGAGACGGCTAAAATCAATTCACAGACCCAAATTGCAGTCTGAGAGCAGTGCATGATAGGGATGGAAAGAAGCGTACCTGTAGAGAGGAAGGGTCGTCTGGGGGGCAGAGGGGATCGAGAGAGAGGACGACCTTGGCTACGGGTAAAGGGTCGGACGCCGGGTGAGACTGCCACGACTTGGCCACCACCAACGGACACTTCATCAGCCATACAGACCTATCCGCCTTCGCCATCTCCACCTTGCTGCTGCTCCCCTCCTCGCCATCCATCTCTTCTCTGTATCAGTGTTCCTTCAACGACCGAGGTTCTTTCTCGTTCGGTCACCGCCGAGTCGCCTCTTCGGACAGTCAACCTGTCGTGGTTTGGTCGTCTATGAAACACTGACCAACGTTACTGGTAAAAAAAACCAAACAATTTGAAGCTTAAATATAAATAAATAATAAATTTTGGTAAAAAGAAATCTATTAATACCGTAAAAAAATATTTTGGAAGGTTAATATTCAGTAATTGCAACTACTTTGATATTTTAATTAAATTTATTATAAAAAAATAATTATTTAACATAAGAATACAAAATTTGAATATTATATCACTTTTTTGGACAAATTTTATTATTACTTTTTGTGTAGAAAAATAGATGAGCGAAGAGGCAGACACCTGGCGTAGTAAGGTAACGCCGGCCCTAGGGACGCGTGTAATTATTTTGGGCTCAGGCATGAGATGGGCCTCAGAAAGTTGGCACACATTAGGGCCTTGATCTGTCTATCTAACGGGCTTAGCCCCAAATAGAAATCAAACGTTAATACGATGGGTTTGGAACATAAATGTAGATGCATGCCCATGCAGCCCAATAGAAGAAAAATGAAAAACAAATGGTAATGAAGATAAGAAAGAGGAATGGAGGATGATTGTGATGACGACTGAGGAGAGTGAAACGTCTGCGTCATTGGGAAGACGAGATCACATGCATAGGCTCAGTATATTACAAGGTTAGGGCAAAAATTTCACAACCTTTTATGTTCCTTTCAATAGTGCCAAATCTAGTAATCTATGGAGACCTCTACCGTTCCCATTCCCATCACCCTACCTACACCCCTTTCATATATAGTTTCTCTAGGCTGGATGTACCATGGACTCACTATCTATAAATAAGACACCATTCTTAATAATGGCTTAAATGGTTGTGATGAGGTATGTATATAATATAATATATGATATGTACATATAAGGGTGGGTATATCGTATATGTAGGGGGAGATGAGATGGCAGGAACATTAAACAATTATCAGCTAATTATATGTATATAGTGAATGAATGCAACATTTGACATGGCAGTACACAATTGCAGATGCATATGCATTAATGTGCCTAAGCACGTCAGGCCTCTCTCTCTCTCTGCATCTGCATGTCTATTCCAATTGCTAAATGTTGTTGCTTTGCAGGAGCGAGTAGTTGGTGTAAATGCAGGTTAAAAATATCCATTTGTATGCATAGAAGTAACTGGGCGGTCACGTCAGATCACTAAATTTCTTTTGATTTTGGTTTTCACGCGTACTTTCTCATTTACCATTCACTAGAAAAAAAATTGAGAAAATGAACCTTTACCTCAAAGGAAAATTATATTATATTCATTTACCTCATTTTCATGTAAGAGAAAGATGAATGCAGAATTCGAGCATTGTTGGGTATCAAAAGAACAACAAAAATGATAAGCACTATAGCACATATTATTATGAGCTATAATACACACGACAAACTTTAGGACGTCTTTTGTTTTCATGAACAGGGAAGATTGTGCTACAACCCCTTTGTCTCCTCGTAATGGTTGAAAATGGTAGAAAACAAACAAAGATAAGAAGTGGGTAGCTAGGGTTTCTCCTCTAAATTTAAATTCGTGATATTGAAAATCAATTTAAGAGCAAGAAAAAAATGAATACAAATGCATGCAAGAAGTTCAAATTTAAAAAGGAAAAGAGGAGGAAATATTGGATTTGGGGGGGGAGTCTCCCCTTTTCTTTGGGGATGGCTTTGAATTGTTTTGCATATCCCAAGCAAACCTGCAGCTGCAAAATATAAATGCTGGCTTTCATTTTTCATCCTAACCGACAAGCGAACGGATAATCTGGAAAAAAAGGGCAGCTTCGAGTTCTACACCAACCAGAAAGTGTACTTACTATCATCCCCAACCATTCCTCAAATCAGAATTTTCACATGTAAGACAGAGAATTGAATTTCGATTGTGCCTTTTTCAATGCAAAGGAAGAGCAGCTTAATGTTCCCATTCAAAATCAATATATACAAACTTATTCTCGTGTGTTCTGTTCGCAGAGCTTCTTCAAAGTGAGACAGGAACAAAATAAAAAAGATGAACATAGATATTATACCAAAGAGAGAGGGGGGGGGGGGGGGGGGGGGCGGGGTGGCGGGGGAAGAAAGAGAGCACAGACATTTCACCGCTGCTGCCTGCTGAGTAAGTGACAGACGTACTAGGAAAAAGAGTGAACTGTTTGTCATAAAAATTTTAATCCATGAAATATATGCAGTCAATCAGCTTCCCGTAGGTAGGAAGGAAGCAGGAATAGAATAAAACTTGACAGGGAAGGGAAGGGAAGGGAAACAAAGGAGGAAATCATAAGAGGCCATGAAATATGAATTGAAGTTTGCATAACTGATAAACAATTCCATCCTCCTCCTTCCGTCAATGTCAATGTCAATGTCAATGTCCCGTCCCTCTCTCAACTCTCTGTGCTTAATGGACTGACTACTCAGGGGGTTAATGCTGGTGTTCCAAAGCAATCAAACACATTGTTGACAAAAAGAACCGCGTCCTCTAAAGTCCATCTCTAATTGTTTCTCGTGTTAACATGAAAGAAAATGGATGATCCATCGCCTGCAGCCCTAAGGGGATGACGAACCATGTTAAGGGAACTACTAGCTACAGCAGTTTGATTAAAAAAATAGAGGAGGATGGCTTGGACTTTCCGCCGTGAAGGGTATCCATTAATGAGATTTTCCCTTTGAAATTCTTACGACCTCGGCGGTGGGAAGAATTGCGTACCGGCCATAAAAGCGTTGAGTGGAGCCGGATACATGGAAGGATCGATCATTGTAGGGTTACCAGTAGTGGTCACGGCGGCCGAGGCGGTGGCGGGTGAAGATCCAGCTGCAATTAGGTTAAACTGTTGAGCTCCTCCACCACCAGAGGTGCCCTCACCGCACTCAGTTGCAGTGTAACGGCTATAGGGTCCGTGATCGTAGAGAAATCCCTTGAAGACGTGCCCTGCAATGTTCACTGAAGTTTGGTATGCCAACTCCTCGTCAGCATCGTCCATCCCGCTCATCCGAACGCACCGAAAGACTGCCGGAGAGCTCACCTCGGCAGGGAATTGCTGTCCCACCTCCAACCCTAATTAAGAATTCACATGCCACGCACGCACGAGGAATACATGCAGGTTAATAATCAGAGAAAAAATAACTGTAAAAAAAAACTGAAGCTTGCAAAGTGGGTGCTCGTTTTTTGGTTTTGTTTGGATTCCCTTGGACGACTAGTGCGTCAAAATGTCTGAAATGAGACCTTTTTCCTGGTCAGTTTACCAGGAAACAGTGTCGAAGACTTGAAAAGCTGTAGCAAAGAAGAAAAGAATGGTGGAGAGATGCAAAAGGTAAAGAAGAGGGTTAGATAGAAGATGACTGAGTGAGTGGGACTTGGTTCTTCTCACGCCTTCTCCCCTCAAATTCTTCCTGTATATAACGATGTCCCCAAGATCTCTTAAATCCAAGTATATAAACCACAGCAGTAAGTTGGATATGCATATACACATCCGACGGATCTACTATATTCGCTGATGACGGATGGTGATCGGGGTCAATGAAGACTGAAATTACCAGAAGACGGTCGGATGGCGAGCTGCTGGTGATGATGGACCTGGGGAGGATCCTCCCTTTGCCTCTTCGGGCGCTCAATGAGCCGAAACTGCTGGTGCTGGTGCTGGTGCTGTTGCATAGTGGTAGCCACGAGCTGCTGCTGCTGCTGCTGGCGCTCTCGACGTTTGGCAGCGGGGACCCAAGTGCTCTTGACGTGGGTCTGGCACTGAAACCCTCGGCTCTTGCAGCAAGTCCGGCACCTCAAATGGGCGCAGTCTTTCTTGGCCTGGTTTCCGCAGTCCTGGCAGTTTATGCCTCCACCTCCGAACCCACCACCACCTCCCTGCTGCTGCCTCATCATTCTCCAACACTCATCCGAGAAATCAATCAGCCCCGTCGTTGACGTCGCTGCCCTCCTCCAACCGTTTCCACTAGTGGTGTTATTGCAGTTGCTGCTGGTGCCAGCACCTGCTCCGCCGCTTCCGTTCACGTTAAGACCCACTCCAAACGAGGGGTGGAACTGCGGCCATAGTTCGAAGCCCTTGTTTCTGGTCGTGTTCGTCGTCGTGTCGTAGATCGCTCCCGGGTGATCCCCTTCTTCGAAGTCTAATTCATCGCCTTTTTTGCTCAGGTGGCTGACGTGGTTGTGATCCCTCGCGGACCTTAGATAGAACCACCCAGCCATCTCCTGCACATCTGCCCCCTAGATCTCATCTTGAGATCCATATCCACTGATCCGCCAACAGAGAATTATGTTTCACTTTTGTTTAGGTTTAGGAGGTACAGAGCAGATGGTGGAGATAGAGAGAGAGAGACAAAGACTGTAGTTCAAATAGTACGAGAGAATGACTGATACATAAAGGGAGATGTACAGAGAGGGATGGGAGATTTTTTATATTTTTTTAATACTGGGCGGGTCGGAGGAAGGGGCGGGGTTTGCTGTGGCTTAGCTGCAGTTTGATCTTTCCATCCATCGCAGTTCGATGCAATTATGGCACAGAATTAAAGCTCCTGCGACGCCGCCATGGACAGCCACAGAACCTCTCACTCTCACTATCTCTCTCTCAAACTGCTGCGCTAACTTCACGCAGACTCCCCCGTTTAAGACAAACAACTCTGTCCCCTCTCTCCCTCTCCCCTGTTCCTGTTCCTGTTCAAACACTTTCTTTCTCTCTCCCTCTCTACCAGTACGTTATCTTTTAAAAATCAGACCTTTTTAGGCTGGTTGTATATGTGCATATATGTCCGAGCTCATAGTTGGGGAGGAGAGAGAAACAGAGATTGCACTCTCTCCCTCCCTCCCTCACTAGGCAAAGGCAACTCTTTAGTTGTCTTCCATATTCAACTACAGGCATATGAGCAGATGAAAAAATTATACTTCACTTCAGCTCCAAATAATTCACTCTCTTTCCCTACAAATTAATACAAATAAAATATTCATTGATAAGGAAATGTAATATAATACATAATTATTTTATGAGTATTTTTTTAATTATTTTTCTAATATTAGTAATATACATGTATATATATATATAAGACAACCAAGGCAAGGGGAATAGCTGCTCTGGGTACCAACTGGCCCCGTCGGGTCCGGTTTGATCGTAAGGTGGGTCGAATGCCACGCGTCAAGGCAATGCTCTTTTCTTTATTTATTCGTCCTTGCACCGGAAAACCCGCGCATACTTTTCTGACCATTGGAACTAAGCTTTGAAGTTGAGAGTTCCTCTTTTTTTTTTTTGTTCAACTCTTTACCACATCTGGTCGACCATGTCTCTATTGCATTGCTACCATCGATCTTCAACCATCTATCCACTTTTCCGGACTAACGTGAAACCACTTTAATGAGTCCCGGACGATGATGCATGCTCACCTCCGCTGGAAAACTAGGGTTCCGGTACCTGAAATTGATTGCCTTCTTCTTCTTCTTCTTCTACTACTTCTTCTTCTTCTTCTTCTATTTTATAGAATCCATTTTCTAATTGACTTAGGTCACAGGTGAATCAATTCCCTCCGATCGTGTATCCTGTGTCAGTGTCGGTGTGCATGGATAGGTCAACACAGCACATCTAGTTTTAAAGTTGCATGTTTTTTAATGAATCATGCTTTGCTTTAACAAGGGTACGGTAATAAAACCCTAGCTTGCAGGTGTGTGCGTACGTTCATGGATGTTAGGTGTGTGTAATTAATTTAATTGCTGCGTGAAAAGATTGCACCCTTTCATCCTTCGGTAGGGTTCTGCAAACATGGGTAAAAAACAAAACCTGTTTCAGAAAAAAAATAAATAAAGGTCAGGTTTGTTACCACAGATCCCAATCAATCTTGTTTTAGGATTACAGTGAAACAAATCTTAGTTTAGGTCTAATCAATCAAGATTTCATGAGTGCGTATTATTACGAGTTTGGCACGGACCGACACTTCCTATACATCTCTGCCAGCCCCAAGTAAAACTATCAATCATATCAAAGTCAAAGAGAAGTGAAGGGTTGGTGTTGCTTGAGAATGGGGACTTGCAACAGTTTGTACACCTCTGGGTTCCATGATAGTACTATCTATCAAAAGGAGAAAAGCCTTCTTTATGCCCTGAGACTTGGATCATCTAGATAATGATTTTAGTTAAGGTTGTGATAGATAGACCCTAAAGTGAGCTTGACCTAGTTATCTTTGTTAGCCATTCGCGAATATTTTCCCATGACCAAATTCCATGTCATGCCAGCAACAAAAGAATGATCCACAATAATCAACTCATGATCATCACTAATTCCACTTAGCCAAAACAAACCCATAAAAGTTATGAGTAAAGCTCTTAATTTTAATTGGAAGAGGTAAGGTAACACTGCAAGTCTACAATTATTGTTAATGATAGATATTGTGGTATTGTTTAATAATTACAGCCTAATCACATGCCCATGTAGCATAATAAAGTTATTATTTGAAATGCATACTGCAGATTATGATTATGAGTTTGTCTCTCTCTGTGTGGTGGAAATTTATAGAGTTAAAAAAAAAGAGGGTGAAAAGGAGGGGGCATTGTTAGGGGCCCGAGGCAAAAAAAGCCATTCCCCTGCGCAGTCTACAACACATCACACGGCAATTGGTTGATTGCATTTAAACAAAAATAATGCACATTGCACCATTAAATAAGAATAATTGAAATTTGTCATAGTCTGAGTTAAAGTTGTACGACATTATTTATTAGTCAGTCACTTATGTATGTTCAGATATTCAAATTCTAACTGGTACAATGTTTCCATGGCAGTAGATGCGTGATACGTGCATGGAAATTTCACTTGGAGTCGTGATAGGCGACATGGTATTATTGTTAGCCATGCCTAAAATCAGCATGGTCCGGGCAACGGGTTGTAGAGAGACTGTTAGCAGTTTGGGAGGATGACCCCTTGGGCTGTGACTATAGTGGGCCTTGACTGCTGCTGCTTGGTTGAAAATTGTGCTCCCTTTTCTACTATGGTCTTTTCATGCACGACCCAAAGAATGATCGTTCTAGAAAGTAAACCGAGATAAACTGCTGACAGTGTACACGGCACGGCATGGCCATGATCCACGAGATCAGAAGCCTCAATTTTAGTGAACAATCAATCATTACATACTCAACCCTTTTACCAAGAGGTTGTTGTATTCATTAGTTTCATTAAACCCTTTGAAGAGGGTGAGATCCGGTGAGAAAATAAATGTATAACCCTTTGAAGGCCCAATGATTGTGTCGCTGAAGAAAATCGGCCTCGAGCCTTGCGCTGCTCGCATCATTGAAAATGCAACAAAAACAAAAGACAAGAGAACAGAGACAGAGAGAGATTTTGTTTGTCTTGCTTGATCTCTACCCCTAGTGTGTGTCTCTGCTATTAATTTCTTATGAACGAAGGAGAAAACTTCTGTTCAGTCCCGCAGTCCCACGCATGATCTGAACGGAAGTTTGATGAAGGACTAGCATCAGAGTCGCCCATATCCTTGGATTGGGTTGAACACCTTTTTGCTGTGTAGCTCAACTTCTCTCGCCAAGACACGGCCGAAGCCGGCCTATTATAACAGACGGCCTTTCTTCGGCGGCAGCCCTTGTTTTAGTGGTTGGGCTCATCCCATTGACACGGCCGAAGCAGGCCCGTTATCATGAAGGGGGCGGGGCGGGGTGGTCACTGCCAAGGCCAGCCCCATCAGGCGATGATGGTGAACCTGCTGTACTTGCCCAATCATAATTTACATCATCATATTTATTCGTATCTGCTCTCTCTCTCTCTGCTGTGGTCCACCATACTGCATGCACTTTCGGTCAACCCCATTATTCACTGGGCTTTAAATACCATCACGAAGGGTATCCATCACCCACGATTCATCACTCACACCCCCTCACCGCGCCACCATACCTATATGGTATATTATCCACACGTAGATGATGAGATGAGCATGGCCTCTCCCTATATTCTATTATACATGCATCAAATTAAATGTGTCATGTGCAGTGACACACATCTACCTGTCCAACATCCCAATGCAATGAGAGCCAATGGTGCAGTGACCCGTCATGATAAATTCGAAAGGAATGACCTTTAATCATTCAATGGCCCCCCATCAGGTCAGTGATACACATAAACTTCACCAGAAAAAAAAAAAAAAAAAAGAGAAGCTCAAAGCCACTCTCATGGGGGTCCCTCTTAACTTACATGGAGAATGAGTGCTTCTTCCTACTTTTTACTTCTAAGCTTCAAGTCCAAGTCGAAGAGAGGCTTAGCATCAATCTCTACTAATAAGTGTGTGTAAAAGGAGACTAGTGGAGAAGATGGCGGGAGGGAGTTTTTTTAGGGTTCCGTTCTTTGAAATGGGAGACGTGGATCGGACCGGGACCTATGGGCTATGATGACCCGATCTGATCAGGTCCGGGCATTTAAAAAACCGACTACTACAATTTTTTCTATAGTAGCAAAATCCGGTTTTAGTAATAAATTCCCATCCTTTTTTTATTTTCCTTGATAATTGACATAAAGTATAACTTTATTTTTATGATATAAAATATTTTTATTAATAAAAGATAAAATTAAATTACTTGCCACGTTGCTCTCTGCTTGTCCTAACAGGAACAATTTCTACTGTGTGAAATAAGAAGAGACGCTCCTCTCCCTTCTCACTGTCTCCTTCTTCTTCTCCTCTCCCTCCGCTGCCGCCGTCTGTCCCAACGACCCTTCCCCACCCTCGAACCCCACAAACAAAACCCTTCCAACCTCCATTAAACCCTCCATCTCTCTCCTCTCCCTTCAGAAGCTAACCCACATTACCTCTCCCCTCTCTCCCATGGCTTCAACGGTTCTTTCTCTCTTCCTCCTCCTCGGCCTTGTCACCCTCATTCACAGTCAGCAGCAGCTGACCCCTTCTTCCTCCGAGGTCTCCGCTCTCCTATCCTTCAGGCGCGGCCTCAGGGATCCCCTCGGCTTCCTCGACGGTTGGTCCCCCTCCACCCTCTCCGCCCCATGCGACTGGCGTGGTGTCGTCTGCTTGTCCGGCCGAGTCCGCGAGCTACGCCTCCCCCGCTTCCAGCTCTCCGGCAACCTCTCCTCCGATCTCGGCGGCCTCCTCCAGCTCCGAAAGCTCAGCCTCCATTCCAATAGCTTCACTGGCTCCATTCCCTCCTCCCTCTCCCAGTGCTCCCTCCTCCGCGCCGTTTACCTCCAGTACAACTCGCTCTCCGGGGTCCTCCCCCCGTCCGTCCTCAACCTCGAAAACCTCCAGGTCCTCAATGCAGCTCACAACCTCCTCTCAGGCGAGATCCCATCCGACATCTCCCCGAGCTTGAGGTATCTCGACGTCTCCGACAACTCTTTCTCCGGCGAGATTCCTGGCAACTTCTCCGTATCATCTCAGCTCCAGCTGCTCAACCTCTCTTTCAATCTCTTCGCCGGGCAAATACCTTCCACCATCGGCGCTCTCCAACAACTCGAGTATCTCTGGCTTGATTCCAACCTCCTGTACGGGACCCTCCCCTCTGCATTATCTAACTGCTCTTCTCTCCGGCATTTGAGCGCCGATGACAACTCCCTCAGAGGTTTGATCCCCGGAACCATCGGGTCCATCCCGACGCTGCAAACTCTCTCCCTCTCACGGAACGAGCTCTCGGGTTCTGTTCCATCGTCCCTCTTTTGCAACTTTTCGCCTTCAAGGTCTGATTTCCCCATGAGAAATATCCGCTTGAGCTTTAATTCTTTCACGGGTATATCTGAGCCGCCATATGAGAACTGCACTAGCTCTCTGGAGGTTTTAGACCTTCACGAGAATCACATAGGAGGCATGCTCCCCGACTGGTTGGTTAGTATTCCCACGCTGCGGATTATCGATCTCACTGGAAACTCATTTGTTGGTAATTTACCGGGCAACATTGGTCGGCTTTTTAAGCTAGAGGAGCTGAGGATGGGGAATAATTCGTTTTCCGGAGAGCTACCCACTGAAATCGGGAACTGTAGCTCATTGCAGGTCATTGATCTGGAAGGCAATCGTCTTTCAGGAGACATCCCAGCTTTCCTGAGTGATCTGAGGAGGTTGAAGATGCTTTCTATGGGGAGGAATATGTTCTCAGGATCTATTCCCCGGGCTTTTGGAAACCTTTCAGCCCTCGAGATATTGGACCTGAGCAGCAATAATCTCACGGGCATCGTCCCAGAAGGGATCATGCAACTGAAAAATTTGAGTACTCTGAATCTCAGCTACAATAATCTGTCCGGTGAAGTTCCTCAAAATGTCGGGAACTTGAAGAGCTTACAAGTTTTGAACATGAGCAGTTGCGGGTTCTTGGGGAAGGTCCCTTCAAGTATTGGAAGCTTGATGAGACTGACACGTTTAGATTTGAGTAAGCAGAGTCTCTCCGGTAAGCTGCCGGTTGAGATTTTCGGCTTGCCGGCCTTGCGGGTTGTTTCGCTTGCCGAGAACTCGTTTTCTGGCGATGTCCCTGAAGGGTTCAGCAGCTTAGTTTCTCTGCAGTATCTGAATCTTAGCTCAAATTTGTTCTCTGGGGCTATTCCATCGACCTATGGTTTTCTCCCGTCACTGTCTGTCCTCTCCATGTCAAGAAATCAGATATCGGGTCCATTTCCTGCGGAGCTTGGTAACTGCTCGAGCCTTGAAATACTTGAGCTTCGATCAAATCACTTGAAGGGTCGAATTCCTGGCAGCATCTCTAGCCTTTCACGCCTCAAGCGGCTTGATCTGGGCGGAAATGATCTGTCCGGTGAAATTCCGGTGGAGATCTCTAAATGCCTTGCTCTGACCTCTCTGCAGCTGGAGGCCAACGATCTTTCCGGCAGCATACCTGAATCTTTACCGAGCTTGTCAAATCTGACCGTGTTAGATCTCTCCTCGAACAATTTGAGTGGGAGAATTCCGGCTAATCTTTCCAATCTGCAAGACTTGAGGCACCTCAACCTCTCGAGAAATAACCTCGACGGCGAGATCCCTTGGACGCTGGGCTCACGATTCAGTGATCCTGCTGTATTTGCGATGAATGATGAACTGTGCGGGAAGCCCTTAGGAAGGGAATGCCCTGGCGTTAAGAACAGGAAAAGGAAGAGGCTGATTATTATGATTGTTCTCATAGCAGCAGGAGCAATATTGCTGTTCCTCTGCTGCTGCGGGTATGCCATCAGCCTCTTACGTTGGCGAGAGAGGCTTAGGGGAGCTAAGAGTGACAAGAAACGGAGCCCGCGAACCAGCTCGGGCGGAGATAGGAGCCGTGGAAGCGGAGATGAGGGAGGGCCAAAGCTCGTCATGTTCAACAACAAGATCACTTTTTCAGAAACATTAGAGGCCACCCGACAATTTGACGAGGAGAATGTCTTGAGCCGAGGGAGGTACGGTTTAGTATTCAAAGCCTCGTTCCAAGACGGCATGGTCCTCGCGATCCTTAGGCTTCCTAATGGATCTATCGATGAAACCACATTTCGGAGAGAAGCTGAAGCACTGGGCAAGATTAAGCACCGAAACCTGACAGTTCTAAGAGGATACTATGCAGGCCCACCTGATGACCGTCTCCTAGTTTATGATTATATGCCCAACGGGAACTTGGCCACCCTGCTGCAGGAAGCATCACACAGAGATGGGCACATGCTAAACTGGCCGATGCGCCATCTCATTGCTCTTGGAATCGCACGCGGGCTATCTTTCTTGCATTCCATCCCTGTGATCCACGGGGACGTGAAGCCCCAGAATGTCCTGTTCGATGCTGATTTTGAGTCACATCTCTCTGAATTCGGCCTGGACAGGCTTGTTAGACGGGCGCCACAAGAAGCTCCGTCCTCTTCTATTGCACCGGTGGGGACACTGGGCTATGTCTCACCCGAAGCTGCCCTGTCCGGGCAGGTCACCAATGAGTCCGATGTGTACAGCTTCGGGATTGTGTTGCTGGAGATCCTCACTGGGAAGAAGCCGGTGATGTTCACTCAGGATGAAGACATTGTCAAGTGGGTGAAGAGGCAACTGCAGAAGGGCCAGATATCGGAGCTCATAGAGCCGGGACTGCTCGAGCTGGATCCCGAGTCGTCGGAGTGGGAGGAGTTCCTGTTGGGGGTTAAAGTGGGGCTGCTCTGCACCACCACCGACCCTGCCGACAGGCCTCCGATGGCTGATGTCGTGTTCATGCTCGAAGGTTGTAGGGTCGGGCCGGATATCCCTTCATCCGCCGATCCCACATCTCTGCCTTCCCCAGCGTGAACATGAGTTGGTTGGTGTACGATGTTTGCTTCATTCATGATTTGGTTGGCGGCAAGTAGAAATTTCATTTCTGTGATTAAGCCTCCTCTCTACCTGTCTTTTAATCGCATCATCATCATAAGTCGTAGTGAAAGCTTGAACTGACTGAATGATTATCCTGAAAAGAGACGGCCGACAATGGTCGGCGGCGGGCGACGTTCCCCAACACCCTGATTTGATCAATTAATGAATAAAACCTCCACCTCCCTATTCTGATTGCTGAACAAAATGATGTTGTTCAATCAACGTCGCGGTCTTCGTGGCGTTGACGGACATTGGGGGACCCCTATGCTTGGGATGGGAGTCAAAACCGGATCCGTGTCTTCCTGAGACAAATGGGGGTCCGACAACATAACTCCCGCCAAAAGGAGATGTGCAGAAGAAGGCAAGGATGAACAGTTTGGGGGGGGCTTTTGGTCTTTTCAGGTGAGTGGGAAGTAGCCGTTAATGTGTCCGAGTTAAACCGGGTTGTCTTTATCGAAAAAGGCTGGCTTGAGCCTCGAGCTGGACTGTCTCAGAATTCCATGAATGGTTTGTGTCAGCCGAAAAGCTCAGAAAAAACTCTGAGCGGGCAAGGCAAAGAAAACCAACAGGAGGAGGAGGAGGAGGTTCTGTGCTGCACAACTACTGGAATGGAATGGGATGGGATGACTTCATCTTATCAATTGAATTTTATGTGCAAGTAATTTGATCACATGATGAGTCAAACTTAATCATCCTATTTAAATCAACTACTGTACTGTTAGTGGTGGACTTCAAACGGGCAAGCATGGCCCCCATGTCCATGTACATGTGCGTGAAATTAGGGCAATGATATCACATTGAATTTATGCATCCAGTACGTACCTTTTTCTCTATCCATCCAGGCCCGTGAGGTCATTATGCAGGTGATGTTGACAGAGTCATGTGGGAGCTCTGAAATTGCAGTCAGGCTTCGCTTTCATTTTTCTGTCAGGGGAGGAGGGAAGGGACAATTAAACCTGATTGACCGGGAACTGGAATAAAAAGAAAAGTAATAACCCACCCCCAACCCCAATTCTGTAGAATTTCAAATTTCATAAAGCTGATAGATCCTGGCATGCATGGATGGATTTGAATTTGAGAGGGAAAGCACGTTTGCGCTTGGAACGCTTGGAACCCACCTATAGCCGCCGTAGGTTAAGCTAAAAAATAATCAACCTATGCCTCCTACCCCACTCCGTAATATTCTTGATTTAGAGGAAGGCGCGTGTTTTTTTTTTTTTTTGCAACATAAGGAAGACGTTCAAAAGAACTTTCAAAGTGGTCCGGGTGGGGGCCGTGGGGCTCCCATACATCATCAGATCTCATTTCTCTCCTGGTAAGGATGTTTATTAGCTGAGCTCGATACCCAACTGGGTCCAATTCAGGTTAGCTTTAAAAGCCCGTATATGGGCCCATTCCAATGGGAATACTTTTGCCGATTACTTTCTGCTGGCTGTTTGTCGATTGTACACCGGAGAATGGAGAGAGTTAGTAGAGGGGGCTATATTTGGGCCGCCGGAGCTGGGCTAAACGCTGCTCTGGCCGCCGTTTCCGCCAAACTCATCCCCTCCCAGGTAATTCTCTCGTGCTTCAGTATGCAATTCCTGAGCATTTGCGATGCCCATCTTATCAAATCTTGATTGGATATTCCTTGTGGAACCGATCGCCCATTGATGTCGGGTGGAAATGCTACGAAGCTTAGTAATAAAAATGCGATACATAGACGTGCGGATTCATTAGTGGTAGTCTCAGCTGGATCCCCGATTTCCATAAATTTGTGGAGAAATATTGACTGCCAAATGTAGGTTTTGTTTAAACTGTTCTAATACGAGCTGAATGATGATGCATAATTTTGTTCGCTTGCTGGTGAAATTCCAGACGATTGTGACGATCGAAGTTAATTCTCTAAAGTGATGCTTTCCTCAATACACAAATTTGTTTAGGGTAGCTGTCCTCAAATCTTCGGTCTGTTCTTATTTTGAATTTCTGTGGCGAATGGTATATGGTAGCTATGCAGAACTCATGTTTTCTTGCTCATTATGTTTTAAGGCAGTCAATGAATTTGACCACCAAGTTTGCATGTCTGTTATCAGCATACCTTGAAGACCAATTTACTGAATTTGATTGTAATATAGTATGCTAACTAGTTATGGGATATAAGCAGAGATTTACTTCTAACTGTTCTACACCTGATGAAACCAACTGGGGAGCATTCTCTCTTTGGACAGGTGATCAAATATGGGCTTGTCGTTCTGTTCAATGTGATAATGTGGGGATGCTATGTCAACAGCCTTAAATCTCTCTCGTCCCTTCAAGCGACTGTGACAAACTTTGCAACAAACTTCCTTACTTCTGGACTAGCTGGGTTCTTCCTTTTTGATGAGCTGTTAACACTGAAGGTTAGTCAAGTTTTACTGTTTCCCAAGCAAAATATTAGCTTGCCCTGAAACTGACACACATCAAGTGGTCTTCTAGTTAAATAAATAGTGTTAATATAAAAAAGTTTTGAAGATTAGGATTAGTTTGAAGCTACAACCTTTCCCCTCTTTTTTGTGCATGACCCATTAAAATTTTGGGGCTAATTGGCAAAAACAAACATGGTAGTAGAATATTGTTATGACTAAGCATCCTATATACCAAAGAAGAAACAATTGTTTCATTTTTAGATTCATGATTTAACTGTCTTGATCATTCGAATTATGCCAGGGTCTCCTTTATCCTACTGATTGAATTTGAACTATGTTCAGCTAAGAAAGAATCTGTTATAGCTTGCTCGTGGCTTGTGGTATGATCTAGTGATGATGATAATATCAACTTCGTGACATTGTTATTGAACTTAATCTTTGAGAAATATCAGCACAACAATCATGGAAGGGTGGTGCAGATAAATAAGTTCTGCAAAACATGAAAGATCATAGGAAGTCTCTGATGAAGGATAGTGATTCAACTCCCCGTTCTTATGACCATTTGAAAGGAAAGTGTCTTTTTTTGTTATGTGACTTAGATTATAACTAAGCTAGATAATATCTCAGCTATGATTTGCTAGCGAAAATACTAGAATGTGCTATGAAAAGAAATCTTAAAATGAAGATTAGAGCTTTATGTTGCATGAGATACCATATCACACTTTGTAAAATATGTACATATCCCTACTGCAAGCAGTGGTTTGCAGGTGCATTTCTAATAGTGATTGGCGTGGTCGTACTGAGCAAGTCTAGTGTTGAGAGCAAGTCAAGGACTGACTGAAGATGAGATTGAAGATCTCTTCTTTCAACTATCTTTTCTCTGCGCCATCCTTCTTGAGGTGCCACTGGCGCATGCAGCCAAGAGTTGAATTGCTACCACTAGCGCATGTTGTTGCTTAGAGATGGGTTCTTTAATTTATCTTAGAATGGAAAGGGAGTTTTTAGCAGGAACTCTGTATCTGTGATATGAAGTTGACTCATCTTTGTGACCTTCCACTGTGAAGTGATTCCTCGCGGGGCAAAAGCCAGAAGATGGTGTCACGTCCCAGAACAAATTACTGAGATCAAATTTGCATCTGGTAAAAGAAAATTAAGATATTTTAATTTTACAAAATTACATAACTATTTGTCATCATCCATTTGCGTTGATGTTTAGAGAAATTCCCGGGGCAAAGAAGTATAAAGATGAATGGAGGTAGACGGAAGGATATACAGTCAACATTCTACAGTACATTCCAGCGGTGAGAGACGACAGGGACTGGTAAAACAAAGTGGGCAGTCATCCTTGTCTTCTTCTTCTTCTCTCCCCCACCCCCAGGATTAGGTTTCGTCAACCTTCCTTCAACCCAGGCTGGCTTCTCCTGGTAAGCTTCGACTACTCCCACCGCTCTTGTGGTCTTGCTGGGCTTTCCTCCTGATTTTTACGCCTCCGTTTGACTCATATTTTGCTGCACCATATTAAGTTGGCCCCATCGCAGTAGCTCAAATTGAGCTTGCTGTGGTGGAGCCATGCGGTTTTGGACTCCAGAGCAGTGGTTGTTCTGCATTTTTTTTATCCGTTCATCCGTAATTTTGACTAGCGTCCCATGGAGATAGTTGTGGGTTTCCAAGGTCTCGTGGCTTCGCTGAGTTCCTGGGAGATGGATCTTCAATGGTTCAATTGAGTTGCGGAGGAGCCACAGACTCATACACACATTATTCTAAGGCTAGAGGATGAGGAACTTAACCTCCGTTCACTTTTTCTTCAGAGGTTTTTGCAAAATCAGATGAATTTTTCGTTTACATCCATGCATGTCAGAGTGCTGCTCTTCTGTGTCGGGATTGCATGTGCTGATTCTTAAGACTGGAGTGATGGTTCTGCATTTAGGCCTTGCATTAGCATTAAGTTCTTTTCGTGAATGTAAAAATCATCGTTTATATTTGATGCTTTATTGATGGTCATGTTCATTTTGGTTTAGCAGAGAGCAAGCGACAGCAGACCAATTGCGAGGATGAGTTCTGGACAGCAGACCAATTTCTTCGATCTTAGCACCATGTACTCTCAGTGGGTATTTCAACTGCGACACTCACTCTGTTCAAATTTGGGTTTCCAACAACAGAGTTCCTCGCTGCATTTGATTGTCAAGTCTGTAGAGATGGATGATAGCGGGCATCGAGACAATGGAAGACATAAGTCAGATATCTCTGTAAGCCTGCTCAGGGTCAGGAAGCTTGAATATTCTCCCTCCACGCTCTATTATTTTCTGGCTTCCTTTTGATTGGCAGACTTGAAGCATTGTTGCTTCGCTATTCTTCTAATTGCTATCTTTCTTCCCTCCTGTTGCTCTAGTGGTTGATGCAGCCTCAGCCTTCCATGAAGCAGATAATAGGTTTGTTGGCGGAGAGAGATGTTGCCATACAAGAAAGACACGTAGTTCTCTCCGAGAAGAAAGCAGCAATTGCAGAGAGGGATATGGCATTCCATCAGAGGGACATCGCCATTGCTGAGAGGAATAATGCAAATACTAGAACGGGACAATGCTACCACGAACCTCCAGTACCGTGAGAGTTCCTCAGCAAGTGGTATTACTCCATCCTACCTAATAGGGTGCCAAATTTCCCATGGTATAAAGCACGGGCACCATTCACAGCAGCAGCAACAATTGCATCACCAAAGTCAAATATCTCATCAGGGGGAGAGAACCCTTACGGAACCCATACAAATGATCCTATTCAGAGAATGTCACCTGTTACATCCGCATCTGCGAAGTCTGGGCAGGGTAACAAGCGCACAAGAAAGCGAGAGCCCTCATCCACAAAGAATGCGAAGAAGAGAGAGAAGGAGGACCCGGATAGGATGATCAATAAGGGCAATGCCATGCCAGAATCTGATCTGGGGCTAAACCAGATTGCATTTCATCAGACCATGGTACACCCACCCTTTTGCTCATGTACTGGAGTTCCGCGGCAGTGCTACAAGTGGGGGAGTGGAGGGTGGCAGTCTTCCTGCTGCACCACCATGATGTCGATGTACCCACTGCCAGTTGTGCCAAACAAGAAGCGCGCACGTGTAGGAGGGCGGAAGATACGAGTGGCGGGGCTTTTTCCAAGCTCATCAACCGTCTTGCAGCAGAGGGCTATGACATCTCAAGTGCTGTTGACCTCAAGGATCACTGGGCTAAGCACGGCACCAACCCGTATATCACAATAAAGTGAGCTCAGCCTCTTTGTGAAGGAGGGGACTGAAAGGCATGATCTGAACCCTGGAACTGGAAGTGGCAAAGACCTCGGTCAGGTACGGGCCCATTGCCACCTTCAGCTCTCTTTATTCTTTACTTTTACAAGGGCCCGGCCCAATTTATTTTATTCAATGCCTAATGATCCATGAAAAGCATGAAGTAGCCGAACCCTACATTATTCGACCGTGCTCGGGATCGTCCAAGTTCATCTCCTTTCTTTCAATCCCGGAATCGTCTAGGTAGCCCTCCATTCTCCCGGTTCTTGGTGATGGAGGGTCTGAAGGTGTCGGACGCGAATTTGATGGTCTGCGTACACCCTTCTATGAGTCGCAGGGTTTCTCAAGCGGTTCTCCACCAACTTAGCTCTTTGCTCTTTAAGTGAGCCTCTACGACTTCCTCTCTTTTCTATCATCTATCTTCAACGTTTGCTCCTGCTGATCATTATTCCGTTACAATATGAAAATAAAGGTTGCCTTAGTCGGATCAACATGTTGTACATTGTTCGGCTTTAGTTCTAGTCTCAGTAAAAGGTGTGTTGCTTGTTGGAAGTTTATTGATTGCTGTCCTCCACTACGAATGAATATATGTGTGCAATTTATGAACATGTTTCTGAAGGGGATTCGCTGATTACAAAAGTAGGAGGTCCGCGGTACTAACACATTGTTATTTTGTATGCACATATTTTGCTAATAATGGAGATGATGCCACTGCATTTGTTAGCTCAGTTCATTTTCCCATGTTTGTTATGACACTTCCATATTTGTCATTTTCCCAACAGGTTTAATGAATCATTCGATGGTGTGGTATTGGCCTATGATGTTGGATTTGTTGATGAAGCTGCAAAGATACTTCCAGGAATCCTTCCATATTTTGGAGTGAAACTAAAAGCTAAAATGCTGCTTTTCTCCCCCAAGCCGAATATGCTAATAGGTAGGTTCCAAATGATTAATTAAGACTTGGATAACAAGAATATATCCTTGACATTGTTTGAGGAATTCAAATGCATGCTGTTATTTATATCATTTGTATTTTTTTATCATGTCATTTTTATCATCCTAGTTGTTGTTGCTTGCAGAAGGTAAAGTAGTAAAACTCACCCAAGAATCTCTTCATGTCATCGTACTCGGCTTTGCATCTGCCATCATAACCCGTGAAGACATCCGGGAAGAATTCGCATATAAAACTGTGAGTGACTGTTATTTCTTTGTATGGAAGATCAATAGATATCCTTGTATCTTTCACTGGAAAATAAGCAACCTGATATTCAATTCTACATTATGCTTACACACATAGTCTTAAAGGGTCAATTTTTTAAGCATTTATCTAATTTGAGTTGATAGAAACACCTGATATCCTTGGCTTTTTAGTACGTAAATATCTGCAAATGTCCAGTTCCACCTTGACAAACTTGTAGATTATACTCTTAATTTGTACAGAAAAATGGTAATGGAGTGTATCGCAGTGAAAATCAGAAGCATCATACCTTAAAAGTTGGAACAATGATAAGGTTCATGGTCAAAAGGTGATTTCTCTGTCAGATGTTGCTTCATTTTCTCTTTTTCTATATATATATATATATATATTTGCTATCCTGGTTTGGTACTGGTTCCTTAAGAATGATTATGAAGTTTGTGACGATGTAGTACATGCTTCTATCTGCTTATTTTGTTAGTATGATAACTCATTCTTAGATACTGGCAATGTGTTCCTTTATAATGGAAAATCCTTTTTTCATCTGCTTGGATATTTTATGAGAGCCTTTTTTTAGTTTAAATCTCATGTTTTATGGACGATTAGTTAGTTTGTGGCCTGTAGTAAATAACTACTCATATGCATGGATCTTTTATGAGAATCTCTCTTCGGTTTAAATCTCATGCTTTGTCAATGAATAGCTACCTTGAGGCCTGTAGTAAATGACTACTCATGCAAGTTTTAGCTTTCTTGCAGTATGGACGAGGAAATTTTGCACATATATGGTACTTTGCTTAAGGATAATACTGGAAGCATTAGTTGGTTGGATAATGAATCGACAGGAGGACCCATTACTGACAGGTATATACTGTGGGTTGCCCATTTACTTGGTCGAGGCTATTTTTGCTGACGATTCAGTAAATCCAGGAGTAAAAAGAGATCAAGCGAGAATCATGGAATGACAGAGCAGCAAGCTATTAAGGACATCAGACATGCAGATGATCAACTGAAAAAAGCAAAGAAGCGGCGAACTGTAGAACAGCCTTAAAGCCAACAAACATGTCTTGATCAAGGAATTCATTTTATTAGGTGATTCTTATGCTCCCCCAATTCACTGATTCAGTTGAAGATAATAATTCTTTTTTAGTTTACTGTGTAATATTCTAGATATCCTTCTTATCTTTGTGATGCTTGTAATAATAATACTGTAAACCGAATTGGCTGTAATACAATGTTTATTGCTCATAAGAGTTGGTATTCGTAGCTCTTTGCGTACAAAATGATAGTTTTTTTTTCCATCTATTTCAATGTTTGGCTGGTTTTACTCTAGTCTTTTGATTGCTTGTCCAGTAAAACTGATGAACGTGGGATCATTCTTTCAGGAGTTTATCAAGTTCTTCCACAACAGCAGATGGGTTCAATCACCTTGTAACATGGATAGGTTAAATTTTGCATTGGATCGGGATGTCCTATGTAGTGGAGAAGCTGCTTGATATGTAAAAACCCGTTGGAATAAATTATCAATACCAAACTATTCAACTGGTTTATCAGGTATTCAGCTTTTTTTCATCAACAACCACTGTCCATTGTTGGACCCTCATTATAGAAGTAACTTCATACCCCTTATTGTATCAGATTAGTTGTTTTGATAATTTTGTTGATATAGATAATTGTTTTTCAAGTATATCTGTTCCCATTTTGCCCTTGAATTAGGATAGATTCTCATGAAGGTTATATATAATTAGGGGGATTTGATTGGTAGGATGATTTCACTCAACTCCCCATTCCATGTGCAGTTTTTCTATAATACAAATACCTATACGTGGCGACAAAAACCCCAACTACATGTTCAATGCGTACTCTTTCTTATTTATTAAACGAAAATGCTGAGTTCTACTTTTCAGAATTGGTCTTTGGTCACATTCAATGCTCTACTGATTTGATGAAGTGCTCTGTATCCAGTGTATCCCTTTTATCGACTGCCATGCTTTTTAACTTGGGTATGCTGATTGAAGCAAAAGTTGCCCCATACTAATTATTGAAGTGATGCAGATCATGCAGCTGCTAGAATCACATGGAATCATCATCTTTATATTAGGAATTTGGTTGGGAGAGAAATAAGGATATTAAAGAGGAAGTTTGAAGGATAAATCTTTTCAGTATTCATTCACCTTCCATAAATTAGATGGGCGCATATTCATTCATCGTGGTATCGCATGTTCACGTCAATGCCTTTAATCATAAGGACTCTCTCTCTCTCCACTTTATATTATAACTTTAGAATCTTTTCTGTTGTAGATTGGATGGGTGAAAACAGAAACGAGGTGAACATGTGAAATGATGATGGGTCATGGATGGATAGATTCTGTTCACCGTCCAATTCTCTGTCCTGTCAATAATGGCCTCCATAGCTGGAGAAAGTCAACACTTTTTAACTTTGAAAGAAACGTGAAAACGGTACGTGATGTTCACTCCCTTGTGCTCAAGTTTCTCCATCCACAACCTTGCTTTTTCAATGAAAAAGATGACACCAGACCCACAATCTCAGTGTTAGAAAAATGAAAAATGTGCGAACAAGCTTGTCGGGTGTAAAAAAAAAAAAAGAAGGTACTTGATTGTCAAGTCCTGGCAACTATGGTGTGCCTGCCCACTGCATCTGCATGCTTGTTGCTAGATCCATATGGACTCTACTTTGCCTTACTCCTAGTGGACACAAATTTCATGATCAAAGAGATCCCTTTGACAGCCATAGATTATTGGCTGTACGTACTTGGGTTGTACTCCTACTCCCCCAAGCTGTCATTTCCAATGCTAATGCCAATGCCAATGCCAGCTGCAACCTAATAGATTTAATTAAATGGAAATCATTCCATGATTAGTCTAATAAGCTATTCTTTTCCACTATATGCTTGCCATATGCTTCCAAGATATATTCACGTTATTTGTTTAACTGTAGAGAGCCAAAATTCGCAGTACGGAGCCGTTGGCAGATGGCTCTTGCTGCCAACTACGAGCACCAACTAGGCCGGCAGCTTCTGCATACACACACGCGCGCTCCACTTGACCCTCTATCTATTCTGCTGGTGCCTGCCTACCTGCATATCATAATTGACAATCTCTGGCCAAGATTTCACCGGATTCTCCCCCTCTCTTTTTCCGACCTTATTGCAAAATTTACAGTCATTATTTCATAAGTTAATCAGCATGGCACTGGACATCCCATAAACTTATTACTGATTTGGTGCAGTGCAGTGCCGTGAAGGGACCTGGCATGTTATATTGTTTAGGAAAAAGGAAGAAAAAAACACAGCTTGGCATGATTGATGGGAGAAGATAGAGCGAGCAAGTTGCACGTAATGCTGACAAAAGGTTATCGAGAATATCAGAAAAATCTTTGGGTGCAGCGAGCAGAACTGTCAGCAGCTTGGCATGGGTGGGCTATCAGTGCAGTCCCTATATCCTTCTTCTACTTTTCTTTTTTTACAGATGGAAAGAAAGTCAATCAACATTTTGGTGATTGATGCAAAGAAAAAGAAAAGATGATGACCCAACTCAACTCATGGTTGCCCGCCCTGCTAATATTATTTGATGTGCATTTCTTTGGTTTGCTTAACCAGACTCTCTTTTAAACTAAGGAAAAGCTAAGACTCAAGAGAGGAGTGACTGACTGGCCAGTGGGGGAGTGGGGTATCCCTTGCACATGCATTTGGGTATAAATGTAATTTTCATAAACTCTTAATTTATTATTATCATTTTAAAATAAAATAAAATACTATATGAGAAGAATCTAATCTACCCGTGGGTCCACTTCTTGAATTAAATAGACGGGTTATTCTTATGGTAGATCCTTAAAAAAATAGAAAATAATAAATTAAAGAAAGTATATGATTAGTCTAGCTGGTTCTATCTCCCCCATTTAATAAAAAAAATTATAGAATTCTATTTTTTTTATAAATAAAAAATTATTGATTAATATGCCCAACATTATTTTAAAATTCTATTAATTTAAAACGAAATAATGGAAGAATTAATATAATATATGATACCCATTATTTTTAACTCTCATACACCAAAGACAACCAACTGTTGACCGTTATTAACGGAAGGTGCCGTAGTCAGGACCCGGCCCGGTAAGGTAGAGATTGGGAGCCACATGGCATATAGACAGAGACAAAAAGATGTTTACGGTTCATGGCATCTAACTGAAATAATTATCTTATCTTCCTTTGAGAGCATTTTTTTATCCCAAAAAAATCATTACTTTGGTTGAATTGAGTGGAGTCTGATTTTGACATTTATTTTTTACAATTAATATATTAATAATAAATACTATAACATGTTTCTATATATTTGGAACATATTCAATGCATCCCGTGGGACCAAAATATTCTTTCCGTCATTATAATTATTATTTCCCCTTTTGCAGCTATCTAAATTATCCGTCAAAATCTTTATTTTCAATATGGATATAAATTAAATAAAATAAAAAAGCATCGGTGCATCCATGCCATGCAATGCAACAACATTGTTGTGGTGTGGTGGGCAATTTCGTAAAATCACTCGCACTCCGTCTTCTCCTTCCTATAAATCCTAGTTGATGATGGCCCTTTGCTTCAAACGAACTCCTTCCCTCTGAATTCACGCCTCCTCCGAGTTTCATTTGATCAGTCACACTCATCGTCCTCTCACTCTCAGTCAACAACACAGGGTCAGAGGATCTCGGACCGTGAGACAGCAGCAGGAGAAGAGGGAGAAGATCATGTCTACTGGAGGATTGGGGAAATGCAGCAAGATCCGCCACATCGTGAGGCTCCGGCAGATGGTTCAGCGGTGGCGCAACAAAGCCAGGATGTCCTCCGCCGCCGCCTCCCGGGTTCCGTCCGACGTGCCGCCGGGGCACGTGGCGGTGTACGTGGGTGCCGGATGCAAGAGATTCGTGGTGCAGGCAACGTATCTAAACCACCCCTTCTTCAAAAAGCTTCTACTGCAGGCGGAGGAGGAGTACGGATTCAACCACCAGGGCCCGCTCACCATCCCCTGCGACGAATCCCTCTTCGAGGAGGTCGTCCTGTTCATCTCCAGAACCACCGGCTCGGGCCGGTTCTCCACCACCCTTGCGGATCTACAGAGGAGCTGCCACGTGGCCCAGTTCTGTCCGGCCGAGTCACGGCCGCTTCTCCACACCCTCGCCAGTAAATCCATCTGGTGACCGGATGTTGCGGATCTCAGGTCAGGTCCTACTAGCAATCTGCATGAAATTGTTCTGGACATATACATACGGAACCGCTGGGAGCATCTGATCTGCTGATTCATCTTCTGCCCGTCCATCCATACGGCAGAGTTGGAACACTGGGTTTCAATTTATAGCCTCCCACTTGACCTAAAAGACAAGTGGACGGCGGGTCTCTGTGGTACACAGTGAAGGATCTGAGTAGCCTCAGTTGGGCGCTGGCCTTTTCCTTTTCTTCCTTGTTTTGGGACCTAGAGAGTAATTCTATCACCCCCGCATTAGAACTCTCCGAGGAGATGGCACCAGCGGAGTCATCCCGAGTTCGAGCCAGTGAAATATGAGCCCTGCCAACTCACAAAGACCTGAAGGAAGAAGACGAAGTTGATGAATAGTGGGGAAGGATGGGTCATAATGTAAATAATGTTGTGATTGATTGATTAGTAGATCAATTAGAAAATTGTAGAGGAACATTGGCACATGAGTGTAAGAATCTTACTACTGTCTTTCTCTCCATAGAAATGAATCCACTCTTGAAGTTGATCGGCTCTAATTATTTTACCAAATTTAAGCCAAATGTCCACACAGCACCGCCTTCTTTCATGTCATGGTACCTTGTGAGACCTCCATTTTCCATCCCTTTCAAAATTGATTGTTTGTGGCCTGGTTACCCCAATTGCAGAGGCCCAGATGGGGAAATGTCCAATGAAGTCAAATCATAAATGCATGAGCAGAAGAGTAATATTGGCATGAGATATCACAAATTCAAAGGGAGCATATAATGGGCTCTGCGGTGCTGGTGCTGGTGATGTGGTTTTGTGTTCCAACTGGTTAAAGCTCAACAATAATTAGCTTAAACAAGTAGGTATTAGTAACCATTGCCATAAGCCAATTGGTGAGATTTGAAAATTATGGAATCACCACCACCATAAGTTAGTTGATAAGGATCATATTGAAAGTAGTATTTCCCTAAGTACTACTTCAGAAGAAGCATCTGATCACCTACCAAAAAGAGGTGGAAATAATAGGGGGCATCTTAATGATGTGGAGTTTAACCTTTTCCTCCAAATTAACTAGCTTAATGAATTGCTAATTATCAATAATGCAATCCCTAAATTAAACTTCCATGAATCTAACTAAACTTGGATATCAAGCCGGGTCCTCCATCCTGGTAATTTCGGGTCTAGGTGGGGTTCGACCTTAACCCGTAATAATATTACATCCATCTACTCTGAGGGGTATTAGTTATCGATCTTTTCTTCCCAAAAGCAAAAACGCAAAGACTACTCTTTAGTAGGTATCACGATTCACTGCAGATATAATCCCATTCTCTACCTCACTGCTGAGCATTGGAAGTCTACATATGTGGATAGTAAGCATCTTACCCATACTCCATACTCAGTAAACACAGTCCACATAGAAAAAAGAAATCATAACATTTGTAAATAGTAGTATATTACCCATTTCTAAAACTAGAATTCAAATATTTGAGCAAAAAGAGAAGCACAGTCCCCAGTTCATGATGCATATATAAGTTTAAATAGTGGGGTGATGGATTGATGGGCTGTTCAGCAAGTAGGGCATGGAGGGAGGGGGAGAGATCAAGCGGGGGCACTGTGGTGTTGGAGTGGTGATAATCTTTTCATCATCCCCATTGTGATCCCATGACGTGAAGATCTTCAAAAATACCATACAGAGCACAATTTACTCAGTGAGTATAAAAAAAAGATGCATTTTTTAATTAGGAAAATGGAGTAATATTCTCCAATTCTGGAGGAGTTTCCATTCACAAGAGAAAAAGAGAAAACAGGGGACGGCTCATAAGGGGAATATCCATGGCTGCTCTGTTGTTTCATCTATTAGCAACCAAACTAACCAATATAAAATATCATTTTATATTATATTATATAATAGATCGATTTATTTTATTATGTTAAAATTATCTATGTGGGATAGAGCTAAATATATAAAATATTGTATTTAATTTAATACTATATAAAATATATTAATCAAATCTTTAATCTTTATCAAATTTCCAAACATTGTTCTTATAATTGGTTAAGGTGAATTTATGATTAAACAAACGGCTAAAATGCAATAGTATATTCAAAATTCCAGGGTTTTCACCTATAACGGAAGCCTATAGAGACCGTCGGATGAGAACGTCATGGGGATCATACGGCGTTGATCGCAAGATGCACGTTGGTAATCAAGTGTCAGTGCACTGGACATGGTCCCTCCCATCTACAGAGCGGAAGACTTGAAGGCCGTTCCTCTTTTATGCGCCTTTCTTCCTTGAAACGATTGTGGAGAGATTTCAAAATCCTCTCTCTCTCACTCACCGCCGACACATTCTAACGGTTCTCATTTCCGCTCATTTTCCTCCATCTACACTGCTCCAGGCCGCCGAAGGTATTCCTAGACTCTTCGGATACTTTCTTTTTTCCGGATCATTTTTCAGTTGCGATCTTTCAGTGCTTCGTTAAGGTTTTGCGTATGCGCTTAATCGTGGAGGAATCCGTTTCTTCACGCAAAATCCGACTTCGTCCATATCTATAGATACTGCGTTGTTTTATCTTTTTCTATTGACTTGTATTGTTTGTTCGTTTAGTTTTTTTATTCATTTTGAGGCGAACAGATTGCAATTCTATCTAATTTCTACAGTGTTACTCGAGAATTGGATTTCCTGTAGGTTTTTTTTTTCGAATTTCCTTTTTTTTTTTCTAAATATTTATCAGATCCAGGTATTTTGTCTTCGACAGACACGGACCCTTTTTCATCTCGTCTCCCTAAATGTAGTATTTGTTTACGTTTCTCATGCTTCTGTTTGCATTTTGAAAAAGATAAGGAAAACCACTGTATTGTGGCGAGTCTCAACTTTCAAGTGGTATGCTGACTTCATAAGGTCAGCTAATGACTGATCCGAAAGATTCCAGCTTATTATGCTAGTAGTGAAATTTGTTGTATATTGCATCCAGAAACGAATCATATTCATGCACTCTTCAAGGTGTTTGAACTCTTAAGTTAAGATTCCATTCGAATCATAGTTGATCAGATTTGTGCTTCGTCTAATTTGAGCATTTGCTCCTTCCTCATTGTAGGAATACAAAATGCTCGGATCCTTTCTTACGAGAGGACTTGCGTATGTGCTCTCATCATTTCTTTCTTAATCTATAGATTGAAATATGCATTTTCCACACGTTTGTTACCTTCTTTAATACCTTTCAATTTTGTTATCTCAGATTGGTGTTTGGCTATGCGTATCCAGCCTATGAGTGCTATAAGGCTGTTGAGAAAAATAAACCAGAGATTGAACAACTTCTATTCTGGTGCCAATATTGGTATGTTGCACACTGTTATTTACCTCCGAGTGAAATATTCTTATGCACAATTTCTGTAGTGATTTGTTGCTGCTGAGTTACAGGATCTTGGTTGCTGCTATTACAGTTTGTGAAAGAGTTGGCGATACCTTCATTTCATGGTAGGCTATTCAGTTTTGTTAGTAATTTGAGGAAGAAATGCTTCAGTCACACCATCCGTTTTGCAGTATTCTTCTCATCCATCTATTTTTTTTGAAGGATTCCCATGTACAGTGAGGCAAAATTAGCGTTCTTTATATATCTATGGTACCCAAAAACAAAGGTATGTAGGATACTATAATATCATGAATTCCAAAATACTTGATTTTGTATTTGCATCATGTATCTTACGCTTCAATTTTGATGATGTGGGTTACTATAGGGGACAACATATGTGTATGATTCATTCTTTAAGCCTTATCTTGCAAAGCACGAGAATGAAATTGATCGTAACTTGTTGGAGCTGAGAACTCGTGCGGGAGATATGGCAATCCTCTACTGGCAAAGAGCTGCAAGCTACAGTCAGACAAGGATTTTTGAGGTCATGCAGTATATTGCTGCACAATCAACGCCTCAACCTCGTCCTGCACATGTATCAATTATGCTACCTTTGTTAAATTAACACGTCCAAGCTTTTCTAATACTGATCATGATAATCTCTGCTGCCTTATGAGTGCACCTCATTGCTTAAGAAAGCTAAATGCATTTTTATTTAACAAGGAAAAAAGTTGGATGCTGATTATTATAGAAAGTTTATCTCTCTTTTTCTGATGTTCTCTTGCTTTGGCGCATATCATAAAATTGAAGCGTGGTTGGACTCACAAGTTTTTGTGCTAGTTGCTGGGATTTTCAGCTGTTTTTCTATATTTATTCTGTTTTGGTTTTATTGATGGCAGCCTCCGCAGCAAGGCCCCAGAAGGACTGGTCCAGTACCAGCTGCATCAGATGGCCAACCCTCCGAGAAAGATCATATTGAGACTGAGGAACCACCATCAAGCATATCATCAAGCCAAGACCAACAGGAAGTTTCTAAATTGGCAGGTCCCTCCAATGTACCCAAGGCAGCACCTTCAGTATCTGCTCCAATCCCTCCAAAATCATCAACCACTTCATCAGAAACTCCGGCTCAGTCTGCTCCTACTGAGGTTGTATCACCACCTCTTGCTGCTGACAAAAATCCCGACCTGCCTCAGCCTCCACCTCCTAAAGAGACAGTCATGGAGGAGGTCGTCCATAGAACACGGGCAAAATTGCGGAAGGCCCGATCAATCCCGACCCGTAAAGGAACAGAGTCAGCAGATCCTTGATGTGAATGAGCCTTGGGAAGGTGAACTATGGGTGTTAGGCAGACAAGAATGGATGGGGTTGAAGCGTTGAACTACCGGTGGTTGTAAATTTGTCGTGCTTTGGCCTTCATTCTTTTAATCTTGCTTTATTGTTACTTCTTCTCGGGGTCAGCAGATGCAGCAGTCCCAATATTTTAGTTTCCTTGATTTTCAATTTTGTATAGGAGGAAGATCAGAAGTTCTGTGATTAGATCAGATGCAGCAGTGAACGGAGAATCCCTATAACTAACACAGTAGGTCAATAAGATTGGTCTGCGGAACTGGTGGGTCTCACTCTCGTGGTAGCTAGAGGCAGGGAGATTCTTGTGGGGCGCATTCTTTGTTTATTCACTCCGATCCCTTTAATTATTGTCTATCACACTCGAGAAGATGCCATAAATCTTTGTTAGAAAGCAATGCTCATTTTATTTTACAGTAAATCTTGCCAAAATTTTAACACATGGACTTCATCGGAATGACATGGCAATTATTTCCTCCTTCTGAGAAGTTCATTTTCCAAGTACGGTGATCTCTTGTGAAGTTTCTTTTGCTTTCAGGTCAATTAACGACTCGGTGATGACTATGAGAACTGATGACGGGCCACCGGGTGGCTCCTCTTGTTCCGCGAGAAGATGGCTCCAATCAGAGGAATCAGAGGCTTCTTATTCTTCTTATGCTTCTCCGCCTCCTGCCTCAGGGATGGGTGTCTCTGCAGGATGGAGTCGCTGCTCTCGGAAACCACCACAACCTGATGGTCCAACGATGGCGGGCTTGCGAACGTCACGTAGCGCTTCTTCTGAAACTCCACCTTGTCACAGCTGTTTTTGGCTCCACTGTTACTGCCTGTTGTGCCATGGGGTGGTAAACCTTGGAGCTCGAGGGATCCGAGCCTATTGGTCAGACGGTCTTCCATGAACTTAACATGTTCAGCGATTTCATCTGACTCTTCTTCTTCCTCCGTCGTGGGGTGTTTCAGGGATGATGGGGACGAGGAGGATGAGAAGTCGGTGGTGTTGGTCTTGAGTTGCAGGAGCTCTTGCTTCGTGCGTTCGAGCTCCTCCTTGAGAGAGGAGAGGCAGCTCTCCATTAGAAGGCCTTCCTCTCTTGCCTTTCGGAGCCTCTGCCTTGTCTCCTCCAGCTCTGCACTCACGTCTCCTTCGTTTCCGCGCAATGCTCCTCCACCACAGTTATTCGCCTCTCCATTGTCAACCTAGACACAGTTATATCCGGAATGATCGCGAAGCTCTCAGTCTACAGTTCACAGATCGAGCTGATACATAACAAAATAATTCAGACATGACTCACGTATTTGTATTTGGCTTTGTCCTTGGGGCTGCGCGCATAAACCTCGCCGGCTATAACCCTGTCGGCGAACAAGGAGACAGCCTCTCTGACGGAGCGGAAAGGGGCTCGGGTGTCGATCTCGGCCCTCTTGATCCATGCAGCAGCTTCGGCACCCATACTTTCACCTGACGATAGCTCCATCTCCATCACGAAGCTTAGTGGATCTGTGCTATATTGTCGATCGATTTGGGAGTGGAGCTTGGAAGTGCTTCTGCTATCAGTTTGATCTGCCGAAGGAAGAAAGAGCAAACACGAAGGGGCTTGGAGTTTGGAGTGATATTTAGTTGCGAGAGAGAAACAGAAGCTTCTTTACTTTGCGTCCACTTCACTGCAAATTCGGTTCTCTCTTATGCTCTCCTCTTCCTCGGTCTTTGTTTCTGTTTCGCTGTGTGTTCTTCTGCTTTATTATTGATTCCCTAAACAATAGAATATGAAGGCTTAGGCTCTCCATGAAGCATCCGTGCCATTTGAGCTTAAACATGTACACCTGTTGATCCTTTCCTTGCAGCTCCTGCGAGCTCTTTTTCATCTCAGTTGGAAGACAGACTTCCAATACCTGCTTCCCCTGTTGACACCCTGCCTCAATAGCTCCCTAGAAATAGAGATTTTAGTGAGTCCGATTAGACATGTTATTGAATATGGCTGGCAGGTGAGTGAGTGTATAATTCAATGATACAACACTTCACGGCTAGACATGTTATTGAATATGATAGACTTTTAGTGGTCTGCCTTGAACTGGGTCCAATAAGCCATGGTTGAATGTCAGATGTTGATCTCCCAGTTGGATCAACCAAGATGTCTGTATTCCCAACCATTGTGGACCTGCACTTCACTTATGTCTAACTTTAATACCTTACAACCCCCACAAGTTACACTTCAGGTTGTCATTACAACTACTGCGAAGGATACATATATATATATGTACACTTCAACCGTGGAACCTCAGTATTGTCATCTTCCAGGTTATATGCAGCAACAAAGGCCATGCAGAATGATGTTTGCTGGGGACAGTGAAGAAAATTCTTGAGACAACAGAGTGGGAACTTCCAGCCAGCCATTTCATCTGATGAAGGTAGAGGATGATGAATTGTTACAGTAGAAGGAACCATCCCGGGAGATTATCCTTCCATTCTGCAATGTAGGTACTTGCGCAATCGCCTTCATGCTACCCATTGGCTCAAAGTGGGCTGATGCTAGCTGGCCAGCCCAGACCATCTGTTGGTGCCGCTTCTCTTTCGGGAAAACCATGGTGCCTCCGTGAAGAAGCAATCGGCCTGAGTTCCCAAGATAAGAAGGCATCTGCAGTTGGAGCCATAAAGTAATCAATACCCGAAGAAAAGTATTACTATCCAGCAGCTGAATCATTGAATGACAAGCCAGTGTTTAAATTCATGAATCCAACCTGATGAGAGGCAGTAAATCCAGAAAGCTGGTCAGGATAGGAGTGAGAGTAGTAAGTTTTGGATGTTGGGAGGGACATGGACATAATTTGCTGTTGAGCAACCGAGTGAAGATAGGAGGGGCTGGGCGTCTGATTAGGCTCCCCGATTGAATTTGAAAGAGACGAGAAATTGCATCCCTGAAAAAAAACAGTACTGGATAATGCAGAAGGACTGGCCAGACAAAAATGGCAACTCAAAAGGACTTGGAGACCCAAACCTTAGGCATGGCAATATTATTTCTTCCTACCTCATTCTTTAAAAAACTCAACTTTGGTCTTTGACTGTGTCTGATTTTCTGACGGGTCACATTTCTAGCTCCACACAGGTTTCTTGAAGAATCAGAGGATATCATGCCTGCAAAGACTTGATTCGAACTATCTTGCAAGACATTCAATCTGGGATGTAACACTGGCTCATCCTTGCTCAGGGACATTTGCAAAGTCCTTATTAGATGACTAATGAAGACATGCTTCACACACTTCTTCTCCGACATCATGTGGGCTGACCTCTTTGGGACCTGCAAAACATCTTGAGTCATGCTAATTGTAACTAGAGCATATATAGACAAAGGTATGAGAGTAGATTAAGACACTCTCCAAAGGAGACCAACATTATATGACTCAGGCGCATGCTCTCTACCTTTTCAATGGGTAACCAGCATTCCCCAGAACCAGTCTCTGTAGAGCAGGCAGAAGAGTCCATACATTAGAGATCCAAATAAGTCCAAAATCCAAAGGAAGTGGAACAATATGGAAGATGAAGAAAAAAGTTCACCTCTAGACTGGCTGTCCTCAATCTTGTGATTTAGGTCCAGCTGATTCGTATGAACCGACACCTGCAGATAAATTCATATTCTGATTTACTGTCATAAGTTCCCAACAAAGATAGACATGCATGTATAAATGCCAAAGTTATGCTTGCTACCACCTCCTTTTGTTCTTCTTTTCTTGGAAGAGGCAACATATCCGTCTTTGCAGGTTGATTTATGCTGAAAACAATATGTGGATTACAACAAAGGGTATATGTTAGCATGTTTTATGAATATAACAGCTTTAATTGTACTCACCGAGAATCAAGGGTAGGTTCTGCTGCAAGCATGACATTGCAGGAAGCATGCAGCTCATGATTCTCACAACAGGAGTGTGAAGATGCTGCTTGCAGAATTGTTTCTGCCCCACGGTCTGCCTCCCTAAAGGGTTCAAGATCAAGCAACTTAGGCTCTTGATCAGATATAGGCTCATTGGGGCTGCGGCTACCTCCATTCTCCTCACACAATCTTTCTTCATTATGTGAAGGGGCTGAACATTTGAGTTGTTCTTCCGCAGCTGTATAATTTAAAATTAAAATGTTTTAACTTCTGAATCAAGTTAATGCTCACAATATTGTAGGAAACAGTCACTAACCTTCAAAAGCAGAATCAGTAGTACAGATCTCTCCAGGAATAGCAGAAGTATCATCTCCTGCAGATTCTTGGCCTGCTCTGCTGCTGCAAGTAGGCCTGGCGCCAGCTAAAGAATACAATGCCTCCACGGCTTCTTCTTCATCTTTGCTTATCAGCCCAGAAAAGGCCATTCTTGATATCCCATGTTTCTACAAAATATGATTCTCAATGTCACCATCAATATCATCACTAAAGAACAAAAGGCATTAGCCAGAGAGACTGGGGCTCACATTTGTTCTCCTAGCACTATCCTTTTTGGGGGATTCCCCTCCTTGTATCAAATACTTTGGCTTCTTTGAACTGGGCATAGAGAGCAAAGGTGATTCCCAACTTGGCTTCTTCATGGCTGTAAATTACCAAGAGTAAAGATGTCAATGGCAGCCCATAAAATTTGGCCACAGGTTTCTATCTATCTTGTTTCCTCTTTATCACCTTTCTCTGTTCCTACTGAAAGCACCTTTTGTGATGCAGGAAAGCAAAAGTATCACTGCCAAAAGCCTAGCTCAAACAAAAAGGAGAAAGGATCTCAATTCTCAAAGAACAAGCCAGGACTTGAGAGAATGAATTGCACCATGAATGAACCTTGCTGCATCTAAAGTGCTATCTCATTTTAATTAATCGCCAGTCCATTAAAAAAACAGACTCAAAAGATCTCCATTTTGCTTCGGTTCTAATCCATCTATCAACTAGAAAATCCCCCATCTAACTCCCCGCTTAACTTGGTAAGCACCTCTGGACCCAAGAAACAGCATTATTCAGAAAATTAAAGCAAGAAAAAATAGAAAGATGAGCAAGCATCTCCATCCAAAGATGAGTACCTGATCGGAGCTTCCGAGGAACAGATGCTTGCTTGACGGAGTAACAATCTTCCAGGAACTATAACATTGCAGGCCAAGAAGAAGTAATTAAGGAGAATGCGGGTAATGTATGATTAACCGATGAATTTAAAATTTTAATCTTCCAACTCCACTCACTATCTCTGAGGGAGAAGGCGAGAAAGAAAACTTCACCTGTTCAATGCTTTTCTTTGAATGAGAATACCTCGTTATTGCATTGCTCACCTTTCTGGGAAGCTTCAATCGCTTTCGGCCAACAACTGTACGGAGCTCTTCCTCTCTGTCAGACGCATCAGATGGTTCCATTGGTTTATTCCCGTTAGAGAAGCTCGAGCCCTCTCTGCGCACCATAGTCAGCCTTTGAGACCTCTCTTCTCTAGTCTTCGCCCAGGCTAGAACGGAAACAACCCAGGATGAAACCACAAGTTAGCATTATCTGTAGGGAGAGCTCTTGACGCAACTGGGCGGAGGAAAAATCATAAAATTTCAGACAATGACAAGGGCGCGAAACAGCTCTGTTCCTTTGTGCAGGAAAAAGTTTTTTGGACAAGAAAAACGAGATGGAAGATTTTATTTTCATCCAGAAAAAAGTGATAAAAAATACAGAAAATGGAGCTTGTCCTCCTGTGGGAGCTGCAGTGACAAGGAAGGGAGATAATAAAATCAATTATACCCGATAGTTCTGAAAGCGGCTATGATGGTACACAGACACTGGAGCTTGGAGCCCTAACCCAAGCCGTGAATCTGACAGCAGCAGCACTGAAGGTTATCAGCCCAGGAAGCCATGATGGACTAGAGAAGAAAGCAGCATAAACCCGGAAATCTTTTGGGGACGTGAGAGTGGATTTGATCGGGCTTAGGGACAAGAGGAAAAGGAAACAGTAAACACCCAGAGATGCTTCTTTCTTCGGAAGAGCAGAGGAGGGATCAGAATCAGTTGGGGATACACTAAAGGAAGAGCAAATGAGCGAAAGAGTAAGAGCAGAGTATTGGAGACGAACAGAGTTTCTCTTCTTTACAACCAACCATGCTTTATCCTGTGATCATCTCTCTCAATTCTCAACAGAAGATTCCTTTCTTTCACCTGATCGACCCAAATGGAACGAGTCCTCTGCCTTCTCTGCATAGTCATAGTCAGACCCAGTAAGTCGCTTCTTTTTCTCTCTCTCTCTCCTCCTGCTGCTGACAGGACAGCAGATTCCCACTCAAGAAAAAAGTATGAAATGAGCAGGAAACTCGATATTGATTCCTCAAAAACAGAAGAGGCGGTACCACTACCACCAACTAGCAGCAAGAACATTCACGATTCCCATTCCCGGGAAGAGCATTTGGAAACAAATCCATCAAGTGGAAATCTCACTTTTGCTCATAAATCTGCATTACTTCCAAACTTCTTCAATGGATTGCATACCAGGAAGAGCAAGTCTATGGCACATGCATGGTACAGAAGATTCACACTTGGACTGAGTTTTTTGAAGCTAGTCAAAATCTGTAGACTCCTTCAAGGGACAAAAGATCTCTTTTATTTCCATATATATGTATATATACTAATTTTTTATAGACAATCTCGTTCTAGGGTAAACATCAAGGGATGAACCCAAAAAAAACTGATAAACATCAAGGAACTCGCCTAGGTAGATTTATTTTTTCCTCCTTATAAGTGCATGAAATCTTATAAGGGAGCGGAAATGTTTCAAGGGCACTTGGGCTTGTTGCCACGGGTGGGGAGGCTGCCGTGGTGATCTATTCTGTAGAATGGATCATTCTAAATAAGTGAAAGAGAACACGGGTTTTCTCTCAGGGGGAGTAAAGTTAAATAAGCGTGTGTTGATCTATGATCATCTGCTACATTAATATATCTACAACCATTCCATTCTGATCATTTACCGTGAGGTTATCAGCTTCCACGAGCTGCTGGAGGAAGGGGACTGAGACGAGTAGCAGGAAACTGCAGGCAACACAAGCCCTGGAAATAGCCATGGTCTTCGAGACTGATCGATCTCTATGTAGGAGAAGAGAAAATATGCGAGAGGGAGAGCGAGAGCTCGCAGACTTGATGAGTTGCATATCGATAAGAGATGACCTCCACCTCCTCTTCTCTTTATAAGGTATCACTGGACGAGGAAGGGGCCATAAATTTTGTAGGATCACCGACCGACCTAGGAAGAAGAATCTGGGAAAGGGGCCAATGCAGCGTGGAGTCAGTCCACCTAACTTATGACCAAAATCATCCTATTGCATTAAATCACCACATAACTTGTCATGATTTGAGCCAAGATAATTCAGGGATTGTGATGTTAATATTATATAAATATACATTATAACAAATTAAATATATCTTATATAAAATAACAATTTATTTTATTTTATTTAAATAATATACGTGGGATAAATTGAGCAAGCTAATACAAAGTTCCACCTATCCTAGATGCAAGTTCTTCATTCTAATGCCTGAATCAAACCTCATGTCAAGGTCAATCTAGCTCGATCAACTAGCTATAGAGAGATATTTTCTCATCTTCAGTCAAGTCCTCATAATGGGACCACATTCAATTAAAAAGAAATGCCCGCACTTCAGGCAGGCAGCAGCTAAAGTCTAGGCATATGCATATATATCTGCAGCAGTCATAGACTCTTAAAGCAAAACACTGAAGCTATCTCTAGAGCAGAATGACAGGATACTGATTCCAAAACGTGTCTATGCTGAGTCCTATTTGGTGGATCGTGTATAGTATAGGGGGATGGCATCATCACACAACTCCTGAAGGAAGGCGCAGTACAAGCTGCCCACCAACAACACTGCAACAGACATTGGAGTCGGGCCACAAGTTAGTAGAGGAAAAAAAATAGCTGATCTCTTGTGTTAAAGCAAGAATTCATTAGTAAGTGCACCTCTTCACATAGTAGTAGCAAAAATCTGCAAGAATGAAAGTCTGGATGATCTCAGACAGCAGGACCATGGAAGGCCACAGCCCAAAGCCGAGTGCAGTCAATAGGCGCCCCCTTGTGTCCAGTACCTGAAAATAAGAAGTTGAGAAATATACTGGACACTTGAATAGGATCTCATGAAGAAAGAGTCAGTTATCACTTTAGGAATCTAACATAATGTACTCCTGACGGGATGAGTTACAACACATGAGCAGTAAATAGGCGCCGGAGATAAACTTTACATGTTTAACATTCCATGTTCACTCCAATGAAGAAATGAATGGTTGCTAACATACATCCCCATTACAGATTAGTACAAAAAATTCCGAGATGGAGATTTGGTCATTGAGAAGAGACACTCAACATAAGAAGAAATTCACTTCTCAAATGAACCAAATACAGGAGCGATAAGTTTTGCATCAAACCTGGAGAACCCAATGTGCACAGCTCAAGAACCTTGCAATTCCCAAGGCAAATACATAGTGTGCTGTAAAAGGTTCCACAATCTGAAGAAATAGATGTCAAGAACTCACTTCTGTAAGCATTGGTAAAAAAATCAATGCAAAAAAAGAGATGTTTCTATGTATTTCTTTTAGTGCATACCTTAGTATTCTGCATGACTCGCAACTGAGGTAGGACTGAAACAGCCTCAAGATATACACAGAATGCCCAGAAAACTCTGTTGATGAGATGGTGATATGTTGATGGATGAATAATTATAGATAGAGCGGCGCATGGAATAACCTGCATTTACATTTGAAAACAGAATAACAAATACTACATGATAATGAGATGCTTCTCTATCAATTTATCTTGACTGAAAGTGGTCTCAAACATACCATATAATATATTGCAAAGTTGTCTTTATCCTCCATATAACTGGATCTAAGTTTGAACCGAATCATGTATATAACCCAAAGAGTTGAGACCAGTGTAGCTGAATCAAGAATTGTGTGGATATCATACTCCATGACAAAGCTACAATAGAGTCTGACCGCCAAAAAAAGAGCAGTCAAATCCTGTGATTTGAGTGAAAGCCCTGCAAAAGTCAGCCATAGTGAAGAAATGAGACATCAAACTAATGAGGTAAATGTCCCAATAAACATAAAGATGAACACTTGGAGAATAAGTGGAAAAGGCAAACAAAATTTCACCATCTCCAGACAATGTTAATTGTCTTCCAACTTTTTTCTATATTTGCCAAATTGTTGCAATGTGATGTAAACAACCTATAGATAGCATTGATATATCTGGGCATGTCATCAATCCTGCAGATTCGCATTCTCTTATACTAATTCAATCAATGGTTAAACGGCAGTATTCAGCTTAGCTTCCCAAGAGGGGATTCATCTGCACACCATTAAACAAATTCTCATCCAATAGTATGAATCAGTTTAGTTTAACCCAAAGTTTTATCTTTTATTTACTAAAAGATCTCTAATTTCCACAGATTTTGGGGTAGGCTCCAAAATAACAGAGATTTAAATGATGCCAAACAATGCCCCATTTGAATTTGCTTATGTTAGTCACATGAATAATCAATGAACATCCATAATCTATCCTAAAGGAGATAAAATTTAGCCCTTCCTGACAAAGAAAGAAAGCATAAGGAACCGACCATTACAAGGGCAGATTCAAGTAAGATCACGAATCGAGAGGCGAAAAAAAAGATGGGGTTACCGGCACAAGTCTTCTCCTTCATGAGCTTGTAGATGAGGACGGAGATCCCAAGGGCATGGACAGCCTCGGCGGCGACGAAGAGATTGTCATGGTCGTTGACAACCATCCGCAAGAACACCAGAGCCGCCATACCGGAGACGACGGCAAGGAAAGCCTTCACCTTTGGAGGCTGCCGTCGAACCCACGCCGACACAACCTGGATCGGGCGCTTGGACGTCTTCATTGGCGATCGTTCGAGTGATCCGGCGCGTTAATGGGAACCGGACGTGACGAGGGGCAGAATTGGTAGGGGGGAGAGAAGGGAGGGAGACCTGGGAGCTTGTCTGTCGCTAGACAGGCTTTGGATTACATGGGATGGGATTCTTCTGAAATGATAGAATGGAAAGCGTTTTTGGGCCTTTGGTTTTTGCCCTTTTTTTGGTAAATCTTGTTTTGGATATACTGCTGCAAGAATCAAGGTTTCATATTTTTGCACCAGCATAACACCCTCTCCTCTGCAAGTGTAAATGTCACTCTTTTTTCTTAATCAAAGAAACTATGTTACATCATTCCACCCAACCCAACTCTGATAAGAACAAGAGTCTGACAGAAGAAATTTGTTCAAAATAGCTAATTTTATCCGAGGAAAAAAAATATTTGGAAGATATTCACAGTCAAAATGAAGGAAATTAGAATAAGGGATAAACTACTACCCTTTCATGGAGCCTTTACTTGATTGAATTAAAGAACTTCCTTTTTTTAATAAGAGTAACTTCACAATTTAAAGCCCCGTGTCATAAAAGTGCATTAATCCAAAATATTCTAATTATAAAATAAAATAAATAATTCTAAAACAAAAATATTTATAATTAAAATACTAATATTATAATAAATGTACTATAATAAATATATTCAAAGGGAGTTCCTTTTGCACAAATTGAAGCTGGGTTAGTTCCTCTCTAATATATTTTCTGCGCATTTCCAGTTGCGACTACATGTTATTCTCTTTTTCTTTTGTTTTATTTGCTCTGGAAAGTCTCTACTTGTAGGGTAAATTGAACTGTTCAAAAGTGAAATGCTAGATTGTTGCTTCTTCTTCTTCTGTAATATGTACCACACATTGCCTCTCTCAAGTTTGGCCGCCGTTCTATTTCATTTGGTTAATAGCCCCATCTCCATTAAATGCAGATGAAGCAGAACTTGCACTTGCTGAGTTTCAGTGCCCTGAACCCAAGGTTTGTTCTTTCTGTATAGTAACTTCCATGGTGCGATATTTACTTGCGGCTAAAAGGTTCTCCATTATCTTGCAGGAGGACTGACTCTCACCAAAAACCCTGTGAGATCTGTAGAAGAAGTAAAAGATTGCATGGAGAATGCAGCAAAAAATCTGCTGAGAAAGATGAAATTGAAAGATTAAAGCACCAATCTGATTCCCTGGTTTCGGAAAAGAAGAAATTCGTGTGGAATCAATATGAATTACTCCACCTAAAATATTAGCATTTTCACTTTTGAGGGACTTTGTTGAAATTTATTTTTGAGGTACCTAAGTGTTAATTCGATTAACGTTGGAGACTAAATCTGCATAAAACAAAATATCAGGGGCATTTCGGTTATTAAAGAAACATAAGAGTCGCTGGAAAAATTGTAGCTCAGTATCGCTTTACCTTACCTTCGTCACGCGAGCCTTAAACCCTAAAACGAATCGCTATTGCGAGGCTAGTCGACACGTGTCACCCTCCCGGCTGCCCTCCCTATAAGCGGAGACGATGTCCCTCACACCCGTTCTCTCTCCCCCCTTGCCGAAGTCTCATCCTCTTCGTCCCGGCTTCGCCTCTGGTCTTCTTCATCCTCTCTCTCTCTCTCTAAACTTTGCTCTCTCTGAGGTACAACATCGTGAACTCTTCATGGATTACTCGGCAGAAGAGGATGATGCACCGCACGAGGCCCAGACACAGTGCCTGACGAAGCAGGAGCTCCGGATCGCGAAGGTACTCCTCAAACTCCCGGAGTTGTTCCGAAAGTGCGAGAACCGTAAGCGCTGCCATTCCTCGTTGAATTTGAGGTGGTCTAGGAAAGGGAAGAGAAGCAAGAGATCGTGTCGGCGAATTGACGCTGTTGGCCCTACCCCAGCCGCCGCTCCCGCTCCGGCTCCTGCTTTCGGATCCAATGAGCAGGGCCCAGGCCTGGGCCCCTCCAAACGGTGGACGGATGCTTCCAGCCCCGACACTCCCCTAACGGTGACCTACTCAGGCGGTAGCTCCGACCCCAAATCTTGCCCCGTCGCCGCTGCCTCCAAGAAAAAATCCATGAAACTGGTATTAATAAATCGGATTAACTCGATATCGTTTAGGTTCATGCATCTATCTAAGGCCGTAGAATTTGATGTGTTTTATTGGGTTGTTGAAGACGATGGAGGAGTTGCGGCTGGCGGAGTCAGTGGCGCTGAAGGAGAGAGAGGGCCTCCAAGGGGTAAAGATTTTTGTTTCTTTATTATTTGTTATTCCACCTTATCTTATTCTAACATGAAAAAAAAGGTTTTTTTAGTGGAATCAAGATTCAATATTTTCATTGTCTCTCCCATGTATCATTTTTACAGGAAATTCAGATACTCAGACGGATGATTGAAAGCAAAAAATCTTTGAACAGAGAATTGAAAACGGCTCAAAAAGTATGCACTCATTTTCATTGATTCTTCTCCATTGTTTGCCATATTTGTATATGGACCTTTTAGTTTCCGTAGAGATATTACTAATTTTGTCTTCTTCTTCTTCCTCCTCTCCTTTTTCCCTGTTTACAGCTGTTAATTTCAAGTCCGACAAAAGGGAAAGCACAACTGGAGAAGGTTGACACAGGCCTGACCCTTGGAACCCTCTCTTCGCCTTCTTCTGCTGGCCTGGTCTATCCCCATTTTGGTATTCCCGGAGTCTCAGGGCGGTCCGTTCCAACTCCGATGGCCATTGGAGTGGATAAGAGCAGCAATGCCATGGTTAAGTCGGTAAAACCCGCAGCGTCTCTGCTGGGTCCGAGGGTTGACTCACCTCCGGTCCCGAATCTGAACCTCCCGGTCGAGGAGAACGGCCAGGGCCTGCAGAAAAATTCTGGACTGCCGGAACACTTAACACTGGATAGCAGATTTTTGAGCAAAGAAGCAGCCGCTAAAGCAAGACAGCGGCGGTACTTGATCGTCAAGTCCAAGCTCAGGCGATCACTTTAGTTTTGGTTATTATTATATATTATTTTTCTGGTTTCTCTGAATTAATTAATATCCCCAGCCCACTCAGGCATGGAAAATTTTGTTTCTTCCCAAGAAGAGGCTTGTAGGAAAGATCACTTCAGCGGCGCATTCCCTATTCCCTTGCATTAAATTGAATATTTCATTATTTTCCCCTCTATTCTGGATAACATGCTTCTTGCACTCGCCAGAATTCTCCATAAGCCCAATCTATGGAATGGAACCCAATGCTCCAGAATCTGTCCAAGCAAAGCTAGCTCGATGATGCTTATCTTGAGCCCATTAAGATAGACAATAGATAAATGATAAAGCCCATATACAAGAAATCTCCAGCAGAGCACTGTGCCTTATCTCCGTGTGTTCGTACGTTTTTTTTTGCTTTTTGTCTTATTGTCTTGCTGGTTGGAGAAGAAAACCAAACACTGCACAGATCGATGCATGCGTGAAGGCTTCACTGGGGGATGGAGTGTGTGTGTGTCCCTAGCGGTTCTCCTTCTCCACGTGCTTAGCTCTTTGCTCTTTAGGTGAGCCTCTATGATTTCCTCTCTATTTTTATCATCTATCTTCAACTCTGGTTCTGTTGATCATTATTCCTTTACAATCTGAAAGTAAAGGTTACCGTAGTTGGATCAATATATTCTACATCTTCAGAGAAAGTTGTGTCGCTTGTTGAAGTTTCTTGATTACTGTCATCCAGTTGAATGAATTTATTTATGCAATGTATGAACCTGTTTCTGAAGGGGATTCGCTGATTCCAAAAGTAGGAGGCTCGCACTACCAACCTATTGTTCTTTTGTATGAACATATTTAACTAATAATGGAGATGATTCCAATGCATTGGTTCATTCAGTTCATTCCTCCTGTTTCTTTGTGATGAATTCAAATAAATGCTGATATTTATATCATCTGGATCTTTTACCGTGCCATTTTTATCATCCTAGTTGTTGTTCCGTGTAGAAGGTAAAGTAGTGAAACTTACCCAAGAATCTCTTTATGTCGTCATACTTGGCTTTGCATCTGCCATCATCACCTGTGAAGACATAGGGAAGAATTCACATACAAAACTGTGAGTGACTGTCATTTCTTTGTATGGGATCTCAATATATATCCATATGTCTTCTACTGGAAGATAAGTAACCTGATATTCAATTCTTGATAATGCTTACACCAATACTCTTCAAGGGTGATTTTATTGAAGTAATTATCTAATATGAGTTGATAGCAATACCCACTATGCTTAGCTATTTAGCATGTAAATATCTGCTAATGTTCAGTTCCACCCTGACAGACATGAAGATTATAGTCTCAATTTTTACAGAAAATTGTTTAGAGAGTATATCACAGTGAAAATAAGAAGCACCATTTCTTCAAGGTTGGAACAATGATTTTCTATATATATTTCTGCTACCCTGTCTTGGTACTGATTCCTCAGAATTGCATATCAAATTTGTGATGATGTATTCCATGTTTCTTTATGATGTATTTTGTTAGTATGATAATTCATTCATATATATTGGTAGTGCGTTCCTTTATAGTGATAATTCCTTTTCTCATCTGCAGGGATCTTTTATGAGAACCCCTTTTTGGTATATATCTCATGTGTTGTCAGTGAATAGCTAGCTCGTGGTCTGTCCTTAAATAAATAACTACTCATGTGCAACTTTTGGCTTTCCTGAGGAAAATTTTCACATATTTGGTACTTTGCTCAAGGATTATACTGTAAGCATGAGTTGGTTGGTAAGGATTTTACAGGAGAAAGTATGACTGACAGGTATATATTTGAGGGTTACATGTGTACCAGGAAAAAGAGATCAGGTGAGAATTCAGGAATGACAGAGCAGCAAGCTAGCAAGAATATCAGACCTACGGATGATCAACTGGAAAATGCAAAGAAAGGGTGAAATATAGAACAGCATTAAAGCCAATAAACATGTCTTGATCAAGGAATTCATTTCATTAGGTGATTTCTATGCTCCCCAATTCACTGATTCAGTTGAAGATGATAATTCTGATGAAGTTGGGATCATTCTTTCAGGAGTTCATCAAGCTCCTCTTCCATAACAACAGATGTGTTCAATCAGCTTGCCCTCGTGCAATATCTGATCACATTCATCCCCATGGCATCAAGTATTTTGGGGCAAAAACTTTCCAGATCACAGCACCAGTCACACAATTGAGGTATATACTTTCCACAACAAAGAATATTCTTGGAGAGGAGATGCACTTGATAGATAACCATATATGAGGCTAAGCCACCCTTTGGGGAAAGGTCAACAATGCGTGTGGGACATACCATTCATTAACTAGCGCCATGATTGGAGGCAATGCGTGCATGGTGATGAGATAACATTCTAGAAGCACTCCTTTACTTGAGTTGCTTTACCTTCCCTCCCTCCCAAATTAACTGTATTTCCGGTATTCTTAACCAGGAATGGATCATCTTGTTCTTGCTGAATCTTATCTGCAGGCTGGCAGGCATATCAGTGAGTCACAGGCACATCAGTGAGCTATATAAATGGAAAGGTAACGGGTGCAGATGGATTGATGCGTTGGTTTGGTTGATTATCTTATATAATTGATCTGTTTCTAGATCTAACTCAGACCCCGGTTTCCCTTCTTGTATACGGAATTGAGAGATTCTGTGGACGCCGACCGTTTGCTGAGTCAGCGCCTGTCGGATGGATCCAAATGGATAAGCACCCCAGGGAGGCGGAGGAAGGAAAGGGATAAGGGGAGAAAAAAGGCCTCCTTTGACCCCACCCCCACCCCTCTTTTATATACATCTTCCCCCACCGGACACATTTCCTCAACTCAATCACAGTTCGGCACAGCAGAAGAACAGCACAGAGACGGGAACTAATTCAAATCAAGATGGCTTCAGCTTCCTCTACCATCGTCCCTTTCTCCTCCAACTCCTCCTTGTCGCGTCTCCACCACACCCGATCTCCTGCATCTCTGGTCGCCTTCCGCCGCCGCCAGCTCCGGGTGTCGGCTTCCTTTGCCTCCACCATGGAGAGGCCGGCCATAGCCCCTATCAGCTCCTCGGGCTCGCTGTACGAAGTGCTCGGGATCCAGACGGGTGCCACCTGCCAGGAGATCAAGACCGCCTACCGGAGGCTCGCGAGGGTCCTCCACCCCGACGTGGCGCCGGCGTCCAGCGACTCCTTCGGCCGCGAGTTTATGAGGGTCCACGATGCCTACGCCACCCTTTCGGATCCCCAGAAACGGGCCGACTACGACCGGACACTGCACCCTCGACGGCGGCGCGTGGGTCCCTCGTTCGCGGCTTCCATGTCGGCTGCCGCGAGGGGGAGTACCGTAAATTCAGGATTCCAGGGGTACACAAGGCGCCATTGGGAAACAGACCAGTGTTGGTAGCTTGCACCGTGTAGTTGGATCGCAGATTCAGAGCCAGAGGCCGCATTTTATGTGCCAATCTGACCACAATTAGAGAGAGAGAGACAGAGACGATCCCAATACTAGCTTCATGTATTATAACTACTAGATCTACAAAAATATGGGATGGCCATTGGCACCATTCTTGTAGCTTGTATCATAGAAATTGAGACCTCTCTTCCTATACAGCCGCTATTCTCCTCTTTAATTCTATATGAAAATGTCTCCAGATGCCATTTTTATGGTTCAAAACCTTCGATTGTTTGAAATGGCTGCTCAGGCGAACCCGAAACGATGAACAATGAGGGTGCGCTGCGTTGTTGACTACTTTCACACTATGGGCCTGCTAAAGGGCCTGGGCCGGGGCCTGGACATGGGCCTTCTTGAATCATCTCCTCGATTTATAATTTGTCAGCCAATTGCTAGAGCTTTGGATTGCAGGTGGGGAGGGAGGAGAAGATGGCTCAGCTTATCCTCCGGCTACGGCATTGGCCATCGGCATTCCATCACCATCATCACTTCTGCTTCCTCTTCCCACTCGACCACCTCCACCTGTTCATACCCTCCCAGACGGTGCTGTTTCCCCAGGATACCCGCTGCTATCGTCAGCAGTCCACCGCTACAGTCCCCTCCGCTAGACGTAATATCAGCTACCGGTTCGGTGGGCTTCGGGTCCCCAACACACCGGCCCCTTACGAACTCGGCTCAAGCGATACCAGCAGCGATTCTGACGATGAACCCTCCTGGAAGAGTCGCAACCAGAAGAAGCGTGAGGCTCGGCGCGCCGTCCAGTGGGGAATGGACCTGGCTTCTTTCTCTACTCCTCAAATCAGACGCATCCTCAGGTAAGGAAATGTCAAGAGCACCTTCCTCTGCGGTTTTCATTCCACGCCATCAATACTCTGTAGATTTCATGCACCATTAAATTGCTGTCGTTCTTACTCTGCTGGGTTTGTCGTGTGAGTTTTAGATCGGCTTCTTTGGAGGAAGAAGTATTTCAGGCTCTCATGCTAGTGAAGGTGTTTGTCCAGTACTACTGCAAAACGTTGTTTGTCATATTTGCGCTGCCTTTTGGTGGGAACAACTGCCGTTGCTGCTTAAGTCAGTAAGGTGTTCGATTTTTTGCTGCAGAGAATGGGACGGGATGTTCGAGAGGGGAAGAGGAGGCAATTCAGTTATATAGGTAATTAACGCTCTCAGCACATTGCAGCTTTTCCACTCGTGTGTTCAGGATCATCATATTCAACAAAAGGAGAAATAGTGTGATCATCTATGGATCAGCTTTGTATTGATAGATGGAATGCAATTCATAATGTTTGTAGAATAACATTATTTTCTAAGATTACATACATTTTCTTTGCTAGCCTTGAATTTCAGCCTGAAATTTAAATTTTAGTGCTTGATTTGACCTGCAAGTTGTTAAAATCTTTTCAACTTCTATGAAATACACCCAACTGATTTATTTGAGGTTGATTGGTTCCAACAGACCCTAGAGGTACATGCTTATTTAAGATATGGTTGATTCTGATGCCAATCATATTTCTGTTATATAGTTTGTTTTTGTGCAATCTAAAGTATAAAATTGTGGATGTCAGGTAAGTTGTTGCGAGAAGCAGAGCCTGAGTTAATGGATGGCCTGATTCAAGCTACAAAAGATGGTGACCACAGTAGACTGCAAGCATTGTCCGCATCTGAGGCTTCAGTTGACAAAGATGATGGTGAGGATGATATCTATGAAGAAGAATACGAGTCGGGAGATGAGGTAATGTACCATTATGTTCAATTTTGCAACTGAAGATGGTGTGTTCTTCCATATCAAGATCTAGATTTGAGTTTTGAAAATCCATTGGGACGACTGGGACTGGCATTCATAGTTCTCCACCTGGTATTTTTCTTAAAATGGTGTGTTCTTCCATAAGATGATTTTTCTGTGCTATTAAATACGGTAGTTCCATCTTAGAAACTTTGTAATCTCTGTAACTTGTTCTCTAGAAATGTGTCAAAGCTTTCGTCATGGTTTAATTGAACTTTAAATTATTTGCTGTATGATTCTTCTTTTTCTCTTCAGGAGTCCCTGGAACATGTAAGCATCGCTACAAGGTGGTTAGATGGTCTTGTCACAAGAGATAATGGGATAACCAATGAAGTTTACTCAATTCGTAGCATTGAGTTTGATCGGCAGGTTAGTTGACTCTCCTATAACCACTCTCTACCCGGCAATCCTTCACCATCTCTATTCCTTTGTATTTGATTCTGTCCATTACATAGCTGGCTGGGTCTGTATTGGCCTCACAATGGCTGTTTTCTGTCGTAGGAGCTTCGGAAACTGGTTAGGAAAGTTCACTTCATCCAAGAAGGGCAATCTTCGGTCGGCAAAGATGTGGGCGGTGGAGAAGCTGACCTAATAGGTGCTAAAAAGTCACTGTCCCGTTTTCTCCGTACTCTAGCAAAGCAAATACCAACATCTGATCTTTGATTGCCATATTCATTATAAAAAGAAGGTATGTACTAATGACACTGTAGTATTTATTTGACCCTTTTGAATGGTTCTTTTCATGAGGAGCCTGAACAGATGGATTGTCCCAATATCTTCATCAAATAAAATTGTTTATTACTATTGATTTGTATAGTCAATAAATCAGCTCACACTGCAGAAAGGCATATAATTCTTTACACAATTGAAGGCCATTCAATGATGATGTCATAGGATTTACAAGTTCTTGCAATAGTTTGCAGAATTACGAGGGCTATGCCTTCCTCCCTACAATTGTGTAGTTTTGTGGGAGGCTCTTAGCCTCTCAAAGTTAATGGCGGGAGTACTATTTCATAGAATGCTATTGTCTGTCTGCTGCTACACGTCTTCATCTGGGCTCCGTCATCTGCGTGCAGAGGTTTGTTTGTATTCGGCTTTAAGCACGCCTAGAAAAAAGCTTCTTTTTTATTATTATTTACAAGTATAAGATGAAGGAAACTTGCACATATCAATGAACAACTCATCACAGGGAGATGGATGGGTTGGTTGTGATGGATGAGTTCTCCTTAGAAAAAACTCCCATTTGGCTTACCAAAGCTTGGAATTCATGGAGAGAGTTGTTGGGGTATCTACCAGATTCTGATAGTGCAGATGCCTTATTCATCCATCATTGATTCCCAATCTCAGCAAGCAAAGTAATTTGGCAAGTGTCAGGCCTCTCCAGTTGATTTGCATACTGTTTATATATGAAGTGCAGACAGTGATCGTATCTGCAAAAATGGCCCAGAAAACAAGAAGGAAGAATTAAATGAACGTTTTTCTTTGATCAGATTTTAAAAACCCATTTGCTCCAACTTTCAAGAAGCTCCTTTTTTCTTAAAAAAAACAGAGGAAGAAGGAGAAGAGGAAGAAGAAGCTCACAGGTGGGGGTGGGGGGATACGTATAATAATATAGCCACTAAACTTCCTGCTGCTTCTGATATCCAAATATTGCTTTTTAATGGCGGCGGCACAATCCTCACTACCAGCTATCTTCCTCCTTATCACTCTCTCTCCCCTGTTACTGTTACTCCCTGGTAAGTACTACACCACTCACTCCCCATTGCCACTCTACTTGATTCATGAAGATTCTTCATCTTTGTTTTGTTTCTCTGATGATGGGTTGACTGAGATTTTTGTGCTTGTGCTAACTTTTACGCGAGCAGGTGTAAGATCAACGACCTTCGCATTTGTGAACAAGTGCGATTACACGGTGTGGCCCGGAATCCTCTCCAACGCCGGCATCCCCGCACTCTTCACCACCGGCTTCGCCCTCCAGAATGGCCAATCCAGGACACTCACGGCGCCCGCCTCCTGGGCCGGCCGTTTCTGGGGCCGGACTTACTGCACCTCAGATTCCTCCGGCGGCAACTTCTCCTGCCTCACCGGCGACTGCGGCTCCGGAAGGCTCGAGTGCTCCGGCAACGGAGCCACACCACCCGCGACACTGGCGGAGTTCACACTCGACGGCTCCGGCGGCCTCGACTTCTTCGACGTCAGCCTGGTCGACGGCTACAACCTCCCCATGCTGGTGGTCCCCCAGGGAGGCTCTGGCCAGAACTGCACCAGCACAGGTTGCGTCGCGGACCTGAATAGAGAGTGTCCGACGGAGCTCCGGGTGGCCTCGTCGCCGGATGCCTCCGCGGGCATCGCCTGCAAGAGCGCATGCGAGGCGTTCCGTGAGGCGCAGTACTGTTGCAGCGGCGCCTACAGCACACCGCAGACCTGCAAGCCGTCGTCCTACTCCCAGATATTCAAGAGCGCGTGCCCTCGTGCCTACAGCTACGCCTACGATGACCGGACCAGCACGTTCACCTGCTCCGGTGCCGACTATATCATCACCTTCTGCCCTTCCCCCAACACCAGGTCTGGCCTCATTCAAAGAATATCATCTCAATGCAGTCATTTTTTTTGCCTGGGTTCCCGATTAAGGATAAATTGTTTAATTTGCAGTCAGAAATCATCTTCCTCATCATCTACCCCAGATCAAATTCCAGCCACCAACAACTCTCCTCCTCCGGGCTCCAATAACAGCACCATGGTGTACGAGGGAGCGACAAACGCCGGCTCTTGGTCGCCGTCCTCTTCAGCGTCAGCTCTGTTAGCAGATTTCATTATGGGTGGATGGGTCGGCACGGCGGTGGGAATTTGGCGGTTGCACCACCTCTAAGTTTCTCCATAATCCTTGTTTAAGACAATTGGGAAGCTTTTATTGTTGAACGATCGGATCATCTCCGATGGAGGAACCACCCAACCCATTGCGAGCCCGAGAGGCAGGCTTCCACTGTCGACTGGTGGGACCTGCCTGCGTCGAACGTACTGCTGATATCACTCCCAAAGAAACTGAGAGTTGAAGCTCCTTCTCCTTCTAGGCTATTGATCATCATCATCATCAAATATTACATCATCTACCCAATAAAAAGGTCTAACTAATATTTGATGTTCTTGTCACAGGTCATCTTCATCTAAAAACCACACGCAACACCCAACTATCTGTTTCATGTTTATTATTTTTTATCTATCTTGTTGTAAGCTATTAAGCTTATGAGCATGCGTGAAGTAGAATAAGACGAAAGAACGAAGAAGGTTGCAGTATGAAGATGATGGATAATGGAATGAGGATATGGAGGATGGTTGATGGAAGAGAGACTCACAAGCATTATTACTTCCAGCGAAAGCTCGACTAATTATATTCCATGCAATAATTACAGCAAAAAAAACAAAGAGTAGATCACATATAGAGGGCGACTTCTAAACCTACAGCATGCACATCAAAGTTTATGCAAGGCATCTAATTAGATTAGGGCGCTAATAATGTCATAAATTTAATGCGGCAGTTGAAGGGTCAGTTCAAGGATGAGTTGACTAATGACAAATTATTAATAATAAGCAATTTTAAGTGGAAGGGATTCCACTCCATCCACTTATTATGAAGTGTCGAATGAATGGATGGATGATGCATGCTGTTATTATTGGGTGGGTGAGCTTCCATAAATCTAAGCTGAGTGGGTTAGGGTTTCTTTGTCCATATTACTCCAATGAATGCTCGGCTCCATTGTCAGTCCTCGTCATCAACAACTTATCTTCCCATAACCACTTATAGTACTGACTACTAAGCATTATAATGTTTTTGACTTAATTAGCAGATTCAATTGAGGCCACCCACAGGTCAATTAGTGCCACTACTCTATTTTAACTTTATGGGAGAGGTGATCAGAAGAACTTATTAGTGCAAGCAAGAAGGATGATGGATGTGTTCTTCCCTCTGTGTAATATATGTTAAGGACGTTTCAAACCACGTCCACAAACGTCTAGGCTTTGTGGTGGTCGGTTCTTGTGCCTTGCATGGTCGGGGTCGACCTCAAAAAAGATTCCATGCAAGACATTTATTATGTCAGAAGTGGGATTTGAACCCACGCCCTCTTTCGAGGACCAAAACTTGAGTCTGGCGCCTTAGACCACTCGGCCATCCTGACTATTTTCGTTTGTAATATCAGAAAATTTCATTAATTTTATGATCATCATGACCATCTTATATATGTAAACATATTTATTCATTCAGCTAAAAATCAACGACCCCGAATGCACAATCATGTTGTAGCCCCAAGTATTTGTCGCACACTATTTATTCATTTGGACCGGGCTTCGAAGTAATAATACACACACCACTAACTTCACCCCGGAGCCCAGGCTCCGTACCCATCTTGCAGCGATTATGGGCCATACCTAGCCTATGCCCACTTCTTAGTTGCTCTGGAGCTATATTCCATTTCAATCTACTAGTGCTTTCAAAACCAACCAAACCTCCTGGATTGCAGAAGTACTCCTCCCCAATTTAAACGTCCGGGGTTAAAAAACCTCTCTAATCTAGTAAGCGCCTAGCATTTACAAACTAAATAGTGACTGTGCTAGATGTGATTGTTGCCTTTTAGCAATCTGATAAGATTGGTGTTGCCCGTCGTTCTTGGTACTTCTCCACGGTCCTTTTTCTTTCCAGCTTTACTTCCCTACAAACCAATGAAATGTATTACAAATCTCGGCCAGCACTCAACATTCCAAGTAAACTTCCTACCTTAAGATGTTTGACTACTGCGAGACTTACCTTTGGCTTCTCCGTGTCATCGTCAAAATCCCAATAACTCATGTTCCTCACCAATACTGATGAGGCAGGTTGCAACCTCCTGATGTATGTGGTAACCGAAGGTCAGTTTAATATATATCTCACGTCTGAACTTCAAAAAAGAGAAATTGTGCAAGTTAAAAGCAAATATAAGTACCTCCTTGGTTTCCTCGGATTTAGAAGTTGACAAGAAGTGTCTATTTTCATTATTGTCTCCCGTTCTTTATGAGAGATAGAAGCCACAGGAAGATCTGGAGAAACCTGGAGGATCAAAGGGCAAAAGTGACCAAGATAATTCATCAATCTTGGATACAATTTATAATTGAAATGTCACAGAAAAAAAAGTAAATTTTATAGGACCCCATATACTATTGATATCTTATGCCATTACATCTCACCAGCAATATACCTGAACGCCACTGCTCTGCTGTTTATCAAGCTCCACAATTGAACAGATACCTTTTTGAGGCGGTGTATTATGCATCTGAGAATAGCTCACTGGATATGAAATTTCTTAACCATCAGTTACTGTCAAAATACAGGAAGACTATAGGTCTATTGTGATAAATATGAGATGACTAAAAATAGGATGAGCAATCAATATGACATTTACCTAGATTTCAAGAACTAGATTAAAAAAATCAGCAATTTCAATTCAATGTCTTTCATCACTATTTTCAGTTTATCCTCCCACTCTTTACAAATAACTGCAAGATCAATTTGAAAATGCTGGCTGAAGAGGATGGTGAAAATGAAAGGAAATCGAGGCCAGACCTTTAGTACTTGCTCCATTACTCAGATTAGAGTCTTCTAAGTCACCTTGGCCTGCCTTATTCATGCGAAGTTGTTCATCATTGATATTGACAGACTGCTGCACAATTATAATTTATACCATTCTCAGCACACTGTATTATTTAAAACAGCTGACTCAGGAATGTACCTGTTTATCTTGCTTGCCAGATGCCTTATCAGAAGACTCATAAATCCTGCTGAGATCAATAGCTGATTCTCTTACCTGCGATTCAGCAGCAACAGTCATAAAAAAACCGAGAGACAGAGTGTGAATAGAATCTATCACCATATTCTTATCTGGTTCTAGAAGCAGCCAAATCACATCCAACAATCAGCATTTTAACCCTTACCAAGAAAAGTTGTCATACAAAGGACATTCATACACGATCTGCCATAAAATATTTCAAAAACAAATATACATACTAATTGAACTTCCATTAAATCAACACGGTCCTTTGCATGATTACTCAGACCAGTATGTCTTTGAGAATATATAAGACAGGAGTCAACCCCACCAGCTTGCTTGATCAAAACAAGTGTAGGATGTTAAATATATTAATCCAAAAAATCTTTTATAACATGAAGCCATAGAAGAATTGCATTGCCAAACATAATATTCAAAACCTCATCAGAAGATTCACAAACAAGAGTCTGATCTGCTTGTGGAGAAGTACTGGAATATGGTTCACTATTTTCGTATGTTTGAACGGAAGACACCCCTGTCGGCACTATGTCAATGCAACTGCAGCTCGCCTTCAGATTTCTTAAATCCTTTTCAATATTCAAAATTCTTGTGTTTTCATTTGCAAGACTTTCTATAAGATTGTCAATATCACTCTCTACCACCTGATAACAAACAAGATAATTAGGGCAATTCATCCCTGATGTTCGTATATAGGCATTAGGATGTCATAAATTTGAAGGGTTCAATAATTTAGAAGATCAATACCTTAAGTTTCTCTTTGTATTGGTCCACCAAGTTCCACATTGTATTGCAAAATGTAGCACTGCTGGTCCTGTCTATTTTTATCCCCAGGTTTAGAAAAACCTTTCTTTTCTTCGACCTGCGAGCAAGTGGATAAAAATTTAACATGACAACTATAGAAAATGGACTTATAACACAGATCAGTGAAAACATTATGAAAAAATGTAAAGGGTAGAAAACTATAGTTGGTTTATGTATAAACCAACCAAGTAAAGGCTTCATGAGTTTACGGATCAAACCACATTCCTGATGGTTCCAACAGCATTTTCTAATCAATGGAAATAACTAGACAATTAACCATATAAAACTCAAATACCATAATTTAGACCCTAATTTATATCCATGTAGTTTTAAGGCATCATAATCATCTCCAACACAAGCACAGAAATTGTGCACAAAAAGAAATATAAAAATATCATTATAACCCCAAAAAAGCAGTAAAAATAATTCAATAATAAAATATGATAGCCACCACCAAAAGAGATTAATAATAAAATATAACATAAAGTAATTTAATTCATAATCACTAGGTTGGTGCAAAGACATGTACAAAAGTAATAGGAATACATGACCTAAGATCCCTCATGTACATTATACACTGGTTTCCCCGCCTATACAAATATGTGTGTCAGACTCCCAAACCCATCTTTCTACAATGCTATTGTCTAAAGTTTCAATTCCTTCACAGGAGCTTCTATTTCTCTCCTTCCAAGTGGTCTAAAAGATTGAAAAATGAATCATCATAATGAAATTCTTCATAACTTTGGGCACATTAATCCCAAATCAACTCTCAATTGACACTCCAGATCCATCATCACCCAGCCCATCCCAATCCCCCTATATGCTTCTATCCACAGAATCCTGGTTCAATTTCAATGCAATAGTAAATTATACATAGACTCTTATCTCCTTTACATGACTAGAAGCTATATTAAGGGCAATCACCCCACTCCCCATCATTATTACATCATCCCACTAAAAAAATCAAAAGATATAACAGTTAGAAAGTCAATTAGTATATTAGGAAGGAGGGACTAATGGATTAAATCATCCTGCATCAATTCTGCCATCAATGATTCATATTAGTGGCAACGCAAGAGAGAAGTCCCAGAGATAACAACTGAATCAGATACAAGCCATAAAGAAATCTCAGCTAATTGACCCCATTTTTACTCGGGGACATTGGAAATTTCAGCTGAAACAATTTTGTAAACGATTGTAGTGGACAGAAAAATTCACGCTCTATAATTATAGTGATATGGATATTCTGTTGTCCTGCATTATTAACACTGATGCAATCTCCCTCTAAAATCACCAACCAATGCACATATGTTTGTATCGACTAACATGATATCCCCCGATAACTTGTGCTTATATAGACATATGAGCTAAAAACTTCACGGAGTGCATTTGCCTGCATCACCTGAAAATGTGAATCTGAACCAGTGGATTTCTCGAACTCAAATTCACGGAGCATAACACATCACCATAGCGGATAGCAACAATCCCCTAACAGAATTCTTGCCGATAACAATAAATTCAAACAACATAGCTGCTATAAGGCGAGAGGATTCTCATATTCAGAGGTGGTCAAGCTTACAGTAAAAGAGCAGCTTCATAGGCATTAGCGTCCGTGATGTTGAAACACGAAGGGGGACAGGAACTCCCACAGACTCTCGTTGTAGAAGATATCGTCGTAGGAAGGAAGTTCCGTACGTTCTATCACTATCGTCGACGGCGGCTTTAGAAGTGATACGGCCCGAGAAACGTTGCGACAGAAAGCGGTATAATCTATTTGAATAAAACCGGGGTTAGACAAAGGTTTCCTAACAGTGGCTTTCGTTGCCGTGACCATGACACTGAAACCTAAAAGGAAGGCATCTCAGATTCAGATGAATAATCGTCGAGAGGAATCTCCAGAGCTTCTACCGCCATCTTCGAATCTGAGAACGAGTTCGAGGGAAAAGGGAATTCTCCGATTAATTGGATAGAACTGGAAGAAAACGAGGGTTTCTGTTTCTGACTGTTTTGGAGGGAAATGGAAGATTACAAAAGAAGAGGAAAGACGAACTATCGTGGCGCCTTCATGATCCGGTTCAATTACCGGCTTTTGAGGGTTAACTGACCCTGAACAGACTGGTCCGGTTTTAATTCTGAACCATTGTCTTTACAAGCAGATCGAACCAGAAACTAGCCGAACCGGTTCATAGGTTGGGCCGAGGTTCAATGTTCCTCCACGTGTATATACAATCTTATATTTTATAAATAAATAAAATATTATTAATTTATATAATAATTATATGTATTTATTTATTAGTTTAAAATTTTAAATTTGTAGTGGACATATTTTCAGAAATATGGCTGATAGTTATTCAGAAATTGGAATATTATACTCTATAAGTAAGAAATAAAAATATTATAAATTTATAAAAATAATTATATGGCGTCATAGGCCATATAAACTAGAAAACATATCTGTGTGCAATATTATATAGTGCATTTGAATACCCGACGTTGAAGTTTTTTAGTTTCAATGGACCGACGATCTATTTTTCAATTGTTAATTAGGATTTTTTTTTCTGTTGGGCCTATTGATTATGTCATGCAAGGGGACCACTACTTAACACACACAATCACGAGCACTTCTCAAGTCACTGTATTGGACGGCGTTGTGACGACCAATTTGTCGATCCTGCTCGTTGTTGGTTGGGCGGTGGCCTCCTTACATGTAGAGTGGAAAATACGCTCACCAACAATCGCTCTTACAAACTGGATCGGTCCCCGACAGGAGAAGACACGACATGTTCTGTATATAATAGAAATGCATCTATTTACCCAATCTTGAAATCTTGGCAATATTTTTTTCTAGTAAAGCAGCCCGAAGGGCACGAGTAATTGCTTGCCAGTTCAGGAGGGAAAAAAAGGTCACGGGCAAGCTTCACCGATTGGGCCCACATGCACTAAACCTTGAACATCGGGCTTGCTAGTTGTTAAAGACTGAATTCATCATTCCCGGACCACCCAACTTCAATGTACGGTCGTTGTTGGGGTCCAGCGTGGAGTTGGCGACGTGCATGGCTGAGATTTTTCTAGTCCCTGTCTCCCTCATCAGTCTTGCCGCAGCTACGATTGCATGGCTGAAATCGGACAGTCACCATTGAATCGGCGGCTGCCGCCCTACCCTACGGTGGCCTTGCCAAAAAAGAGGGCAATACAGGGCTTGAATTAAATAGACCATAAGGGCATCTCCTAGAAAAGGACAACAAACGTCGCCGTGCTCAGTGCTCTCTATAAAAAGGAGGGCGGCCACTGAGCTGCTGTGCTGATACGGAGTTTCGTGAAAGTTCACCTGACACTCGCTCTTTTGTTTAATGGAGGCAGCCGCTGCTCCGTACTGGGTAGAACACCACGGCCACTCACTCCCTCTCTCCGCTGACCGTAGCAAACACCAGATTAGGTCTGCAACAAACAGCCGACAGGCTTTGTTTCATCTTTCCGCCTTCCGACGGTCGTCCGAGGACTTTGATCCAGGGAGCAACGTCGGTGGAGGTGTTCTCAGTCGCACCGGCAGCTACTGTAATCACGGCAGTAAGCAACCTCCGCTGCTTCCTCTTCCAGTAAACTCGAAGGTCCATATGATTTCCTCTCACCCTACGACAAATTCCGGCAAACCGATGCCCCAGAGATTGCGCCGCCATAGCTCCCTGAACCCAAACAATAAACCCCAGATGAGACGCCAAGGATCCCTAGCTGTTACGCGCAATATTCATGGACCAGACAATAAGCTAGCGGTTGCTTTCCTAGGACCCGACCCGAACGAGCTTCCAAAGAACATGTCCATCTCAATGTTTCCGAATCCATCTTCACTAAACAGCAGCCCGATGGAGTCGAGCACCATGTTTTCAAGCTCAGTTTTTGAGCTGGCGCCGCCCCCCAGCAGCCTGCCGCTACCAAAGTTTTCTCTCATGCCGAAGCTTGGCTGCAAAGCCGAGGTGGGGGCTGCTGACTCAGGCGCAATCGAAGTTCTCCGGCGAATCTTGCGCCTCCGGTGATGGAGTACTTATCATCCACGTAATAATTTATCTGGTGGATGATAAGTACAGATGTCATATGGGCACTTGGGGTTGTGAGTGAAGTGTTGCCCTGTCTTTGTTCTGCTTCTGTACTGTGTGTCTTCCATTTTATCGATCTAAATTACATTTTTGATAAAATATTTTAATTCCATTTCAATTTTGCATTAAATTTTATATTTTATTATCCAAATTTTATAAAATAATAATTTTAATACTTTTAAATTACGTTAAAATATATTTACAGTCACATTATATTTTTTAATTACAAATCAAATTCCAGGCATTTAAATTAATATATAAATAAAATAATAATTTTAAAAATAATTATATAAAAGAATTAAACTTTTCTCTTTTACTTAAAATTCAAATATTATAAACATTGTACCATAATAAATTTACTTAAATTTTTAATTAAAATTCGCTTATAATATAATATTTTATTCTACTATTACAAATTATATTAAACATAAATTACATTTTTTGAAAATTTTAATATCTTATTTAACTTAAATTATATATTTATTTCAAATAAATATAATTAATAATCTATTTTTACTTAATAAAATTGTAAAATGTATATATATAGTTTTTATTTTGTTTACTTAATTTGAAATAATAAATTAAATAACTATATTGCTATTATATATATAAATATAATTTTAATAGTAAATTATATAATTTTATTATCACTAAAATATCAATTTTAATTTATTTTTTTGTATAATATCATAATTTATATATAAATATTTTATTTAAATTAAATTATATATAATTATTACTAACAACTCAACATATATATATTTAATATTTTATAAAATGAAAATTATTTAATAAAATATTTCTATATAAATTATTATATTGCACAAATACATAAATTAAAATTAACATTTTACTAATATTAAAATTATATAATTTTCTAACAAAATTTTATTATTATAAAATTAAGAGATATATTTGTATAACATATTTAATTTATTTTTTCAAATTAAATAAAAATAATGATTAAAATATATACTTATTTTACATATATTTAAGATATATAAATAATTTAATTTCAATCAAATATTATATTTTTTATAAATTTTAATTTATTTTTAATGTAATTTGTATTAATAGCCCAAAATGTTAAATTATTAGAAAAGTTAATTGAAAATTTTAATTACACGTATTATTATATAGTGATTATAATACTAGTATTTTAAATATGATAGACAAGTTGGATTAAATTATAAAACCAATGCACACATTAGTAAAAAAATATGATGTGATAAATTAAATAATAAATAAGGAAATTAATATCGATATAATTTAACTAATGAAAATTTCCATAATATATAATATTTGAATGATTTAATGTAAAAATAAAATTAATTTAAAAGACAGCGCGTGAAGATGGAGGAGGACCGAAAACGCCATCCTTTGTGGCCCAAAGCCATCAATCTCGATCAAAGTGCACTTATGGCCCGGCCGCGCTTTAATGAGTATAACCTAAAATTTGCAGCCAATTATTATCCTGCACAGCAGCAAGCCATGGCATGGCATTGCATGTCCCCATTAGTGGCACTGTTTTGCCAGTCCGCTCGCCTATCTTGAACCTGAATCCGCCGTTTCTGTTCATCATATTTCCACACCCATGAGAACAAGAGTCCATGAGATTGCAGGGATTCTATCTCTACCAAGCAGTTCAGTTCAGTTCGTTCATGTGAAACACTGCTTCCAGTCCAGCCAAAAGGGCAGAGTAGTTGGTTGGCCAGCTAAAGCAAACATTTATTGGCTTAAAATTGACTCCTCATCAATCATCAACCGCCTTTCTTCCTTTCCTTGTATCCTCCTCTCCTTTTTTACCACCCCTCTCATTCTTCAACAACTCACTTTCTCTGCTACCCTACCCTGCAGAATGGCGGAAATGGAGCTCACAACCTCGGACGCAGCGACTGGGAAGAAAGCCCAGGACGGGCCGCCCGAGAATGGCATCAGCGCCAGCGTCTCTCTCTTCGGCCTCTTCGCGGCGGCGGATAAGACTGACTACTTGCTGATGCTCCTAGGGAGCCTCGGGGCGGCCATTCACGGGGCGGCACTTCCAGTGTTCTTCGTCCTGTTCGGCCGAATGATCGACTCCCTCGGCCAACTCTCCTCCGATCCTCACACCATGTCTTCCCGTGTTTCACAGGTAGTTCTTGACATATGCATTTGTACATCTATCTACCCACGTGGAGAGTGAGCTCAAGCCATAGATTCATTGGCTATGAAATTTGCAGAATGCACTCTACCTGCTATATCTCGGGCTGATCATCTTCGCTGCTTCGTGGATAGGTGGGCTTTCACGGTTAAGATCTTCACATCGTTCCTCATTGCCTTCACAAGTCTTAACACCCAGTTGAGTTTTATATAGGTGTTGCATTCTGGATGCAAACCGGGGAGAGGCAATCAGCCCGTCTACGGCTCATGTATCTGGATGCCATACTGAGTAAGGATATCGACTTCTTCGACACCGAAGCAAAGGACAAGAACATCATATACCACATTTCAAGTGATGCAATTCTCGTGCAGGATGCCATAGGCGATAAGGTAGCAACAGCTGTTATCCTCATTCTCATGATGGGTTGCTCCATAAGCACAATTTTGCAGGATACTCAGCCAGGCGTGAACAATCCTTCTGTTTGGTTCATGCAGACAGGACATGCTCTTCGTTATCTAGCGCAGTTCATGGTTGGATTCGCAATTGGGTTCACGTCAGTGTGGCAGCTCACGCTGCTGACCTTGGCTGTTGTTCCCTTGATAGCAGTTGCAGGAGGAGTTTACACCATTGTCATGTCCACCTTGTCGGAAAAAAGTGAGAAGGCATATGCAGAGGCTGGGAAGGTTGCAGAAGAGGTGACTGTTTCCTTGTTCATGTTCATTTCCAATGTTCCTAACTGGCATAATCTGAGCATTTTCAAGCAACACGAAGCACCTTTTTTCCTGTCTTGATCACTCAGATAATCTCACAAGTACGAACAGTTTACTCTTTCGTGGGAGAGGACAGGGCGGTCGAGTCATACTCGAATTCACTAAGCAATGGGCTCAAGCTGGGGAAAAGGGGTGGGGTTGCTAAAGGAGTGGGGATCGGCTTCACCTATGCCCTCCTGCTCTGTTCCTGGGCATTGTTTCTTTGGTATGCAGGGCTCTTGGTGAGGCATCATGTCACCAGTGGAGGGAAGGCATTCACAACCATCATAAATGTCATCTTCAGCGGCTTGTAAGTGCACCTGGAAAACAAGATAGCACATATTTTGTCGTATGGTAACACAACGAATAATTGCTTGGATCGTCTGCAGTGCTCTTGGCCAAGCTTTACCCAACATTGCCGCCATTGCAAAAGGCCGTGCTGCTGCTGCAAACATTGTTAGCATGATCGAGTCGGGCAAGAAAAGTGCCCGAACAAGGACTGAGGAAGGGGATGTCTTGCCTGAGGTGTTGGGACGGGTAGAATTCCGAGGTGTCTGTTTCTCCTACCCGTCGCGCCGGGAGACAATCTTCCAGGACCTGAGCTTCTCAATCGATGCTGGGAAGACCGTGGCGGTTGTAGGACCGAGTGGTTCAGGGAAGAGCACCATTATTTCGATGGTGCAACGCTTCTACGATCCCATTTCAGGCCAGATTTTGCTTGATGGGCATGATCTCAAGGAACTCCAGTTGAAGTGGCTGAGGGAGCGGATGGGATTGGTTAGTCAAGAACCGGCACTCTTTGCCACGACCATCGCCGGGAACATTCAGTTTGGGAAATCCGATGCCGACATGAACCAGATTATAGCTGCAGCTAAAGCGTCAAATGCGCATCCCTTCATTGAAAGACTTCCGAAAGGATACCAAACTCAGGTTCTCTCAGTTGCTTTTCATCTCTCATTGTGCAATATTGTCCTCTTTCTGATTGATTGGCATGCGCAGATTACATCTTCCTACGTGTTCGCAGGTGGGAGAGGCAGGAACTCAACTTTCAGGAGGCCAGAAGCAGAGGATTGCTATTGCAAGAGCAATCCTCAGGAACCCAAAGATACTTCTACTGGACGAGGCTACTAGTGCTCTTGATGCAGAATCGGAGCTGATAGTACAGGAAGCCCTTGATAGAATCATGACAAACAGGACCACCATCATCGTTGCTCATCGCCTCACCACAATCCGGGACGTAGACGCCATCATTGTCTTAAAGAATGGGCAGGTGGTTGAGCGTGGGAACCACTCGGAGCTGCTGTCAAGAGGGGGTGATTATGCCACCCTAGTAAGCCTGCAGATGAAGAAAGAAGACGGTTGTGGAGATCTCACTCGTTCGAGCTCCATCGGTGGGGCTTCACTGAACTCGAGCTTTCCAGAACATTCCAGCGCCTTCCACAGCCACTCCTATGAAAGCAAGCCTATCAACCAGGGAGGGCAGAAAGGCGATAAACCATCAATATGGGAACTGATAAAGCTGAATGCCCCTGAATGGCCATTTGCATTGCTTGGATCTATAGGAGCAGTATTGGCAGGGATGGAAGGTCCATTATTTGCAGTTGGAATGAGCCATACCCTGTCCGTGCTCTACTCCCCGGATTATCATAAGATGAGGCACGAGGTCAACCGGATTGCCTTCATATTTATTGGAGCCGCCGTCATCACGATCCCGATCTACATGCTTCAGCATTTCTTCTACACCTGGATGGGCGAGCGCATCACGGCTCGAGTTCGACGCTTGATGTTCTCAGGTAACCTGTACATGAGATAACGATGAGTTTTCGTTGAAGCAAAGTAACCTATATTTACTACCACTTGGATCCTCAACAATTGCAGCGATCCTCACCAATGAGATTGGATGGTTTGACATGGAGGAGAACAGCACTGGATCCCTAACTTCGATTCTTGCAGCTGATGCAACCTTGGTTAGGAGTGCTCTAGCAGACCGCCTGTCCACAATCGTGCAGAACATCGCCCTCACCACTACTGCATTCTTCATCGCTTTCAAGTTGAGCTGGCGGGTAGCTGCAGTCGTGATCGCCTCGTTTCCTCTCCTTGTCGGCGCTTCAATAGCCGAAGTAAGTCCTAAAAATTCCATTAAACGAGGGATCCATGAAATCCTTTTTGAGGCATCGGCAACGAACTCTTGTGTTTGTTATTGCAGCAACTGTTCCTCAAGGGGTTCGGAGGTGACTACACAAGCGCCTACGGTCGAGCCACCTCCCTGGCCCGGGAAGCCATCGCCAGCATCCGAACTGTAGCTGCCTTTGGTGCAGAAGACAAGATATCATCCCAATTCGCTTCGGAACTTGCAGGACCCAGCAAGGAAGCCCTTGTAAAAGGGCACATATCAGGGTTTGGCTATGGCCTCTCACAGTTGTTTTCTTTCTGCTCCTATGCGCTCGGGCTGTGGTATGGCTCAGTTCTAATCAAGCACAGGGTCTCGGATTTCGGCGACATCATCAAGTCCTTCATGGTCCTCGTGATCACTTCCCTTGGCATTGCTGAGACCCTGGCCCTCGCACCAGACATTGTGAAAGGGACACAAGCTCTAGCTTCAGTTTTCCGGATCCTCAGGAGGAAAAGCGCGATAAATCCCAACACTCCGATGTCGAAAATGGTGACTGACATCGAAGGGATGATCGAGTTTAGGAGCGTCACGTTCAGGTACCCTGCAAGGCCCGATCTGACCATCTTCCATGACTTGAACCTGAAAGTCCAGTGTGGGAAGAGCCTCGCAGTGGTAGGGCCAAGCGGGTCGGGCAAAAGCACTGTCATATCCCTTGTAATGAGATTCTACGACCCCGACTTCGGAACTGTCCTAATCGATGGCCGGAACATAAAGAACCTGAACTTAAGGTTGCTTAGGATGAGGATCGGCCTTGTCCAGCAGGAACCTGCATTGTTCGCCACGACCATATACGAAAACATTAGGTACGGCAACGAATTCGCCTCCGAGATCGAGATCACAGCAGCAGCTAAGGCAGCCAACGCCCATGACTTCATCAGCAGAATGCCCGACGGCTACAAAACATTCGTAGGGGAACGCGGGATCCAGCTCTCGGGAGGGCAGAAGCAGAGGGTGGCGATCGCACGAGCCATCCTAAAAGACCCGAGGATCCTCCTCTTGGACGAGGCAACCAGTGCCCTGGATGCGACCTCGGAGAAGGTCGTTCAGGAGGCTCTTGACAAGCTAATGCAGGGTCGAACTACGATCGTAGTGGCCCACAGGCTATCGACAACAAGGGATGCTGACAATATTGCAGTGCTGAAACATGGAAGGGTGGTCGAGATCGGAAGCCATGATCAGCTCATTGGGATCTCTGGCGGCGTGTACAGAAAACTCATCAACTTACAGCAGGAGAGGAGCTTCAACTTGGAGTGAATACACTTCAAAGGATCTAAGTTCGGGGGTCATCTCTACAATTTCAGGGGAATCCGGGCGTGCAAATTAGAAATTCTGCATCATTGTTCAATTTAATATGTGCACTGGTTTACATCCATTGTAGCCAACAATGGAATATAACTGCAAAGATCAATCTTATTTTAAAGGGAAATGCACAACAGGCTTGAATAGAAGTTGAAAAAGAATGTTGTTCACTTCTGTTCTCAATTTACATGTACATAGCCGCACTGAGGTAGTGGAAGGATAACACTCAGAAAGGTACAGTGTAAGGGAGAGCAAAAACCTCCACATCTGGGATGAATCTGGCTCTTGCCCAAGAAGAGCAATCCAGACTAGAGGCTGATACATCTCCATTTGTTTCATCCAACAATTTTGCAGTAGACTTGTTATCTTGCAGCTTTGTCCTGAAAAGCCACTCTTGATCATCTGGGTCATTCCTCTCAGCAGAGATTGGAGGAAAAGAAAAACCCTCAAACAGTGAATCGTACAAGGACTCCTCTGTAGGAGGCTTTTCTTCCTTGCATTTTGCAAGGGCACTCCTTGTTGACCTAATATTGGCAGCAGGGGGAGAAGGTTCAGGTACAGTAAGTGGCAGTGGCAGAGGAACGGCTGCCGTTGAACTTGAAGTTGAGCAAGCACCCTCATTTACAATTGATGCTTCTCGATCACATGATCTTTTGGTAAATCGAATTCGAATCTTTTTAGGTGGCTGAACAAGAGCTTCCTCATCTCTAGAACATGAAGTTGAGCAAGCAGGTTCTCTCACAATGTGAGCTTCAGGAACACTAGAAGTTTTTGATAGAGGAATCCGAATCTTAATGCCTGCAAAACAAACAGTTAAACAACAAGAGCCTACAAAATCGTAGTGAGATAATGTGAGAGTAATATACATACCAGTCCTCACAGCAGGAACAGGAGAATGCTGCTTTCGCTTTTTGCTGCTGTCCGTTGCATCATTAAGGTAGAAAAACCTTTCAGGCACAGGCTGGTTGTGCTCTTCTGACAACCCACTTGGACATGAGTCATCACTAAGAAGAGCCAAGAGATCCGCTTTCTCATTATGTAGGGATTTCCTCTCTACAAGTTTACTGGTTTTTGCTTCAATACCACTGTTCTGTTTCTTCGGGAGTTGAATGACCTCCTTTCGTCTAATATTCTTTTCCCTTATCCGTTCTCTCTCGCTCTTGCTTATACCCTTCTGGAGCTTTGGAGCCACCAGAAGAAGAGTTCAGAAGGTATGGGTAGTGATACCAAGAATCAATCATGACCATGTAGGAAAATAATGTGGCTAATCCACAATTGGTTCCAAATAATACAATCATGGAAGTACACGGGACTGTTCAACACACAATAGTGAAGAAATGACAACAACCCTGCTAACAGAGTAGTCCATGATACAAGGCATTCATGAACTACTGAAATTTAACAAATACAAAGTAACAAAAACCAAACCATTCCATGCTTAAAATGGTCTAAAATGGGGAAGCTCAAAAGCTTGACCACCAATTAGATAAATAAATTAAACGAATGAACAAAAAACATAACCAAGGCAAGTTGAGAAATGCACAAACTATAAAAGTCATTTCATGACAGCTCGCAGAAGATTGTATGGTTGGTTACAACATATTTACAAAGCGCTAAGAGGAGGAAGAATATTGGTCGGTATTAATCGGTAATCATTCGTTGGACAATATATCTAAAAGATCCAGATAGCATCCTAGTAAAGCAGGGACTAAAGGAATAACCTATTTTCCTAGTTGCCGACAGGCAATCAAACTCACAGTCAGTAACTTCTACTAAGCCTGCCTCTCATTTATCGTATGAAATCTCACTGTAAATCAAGTATTCTTAATAAATCTCAAAAGCAGATCACAGAAGCTAAAAAGAACCTGATATCAACCACTTTATACAGGTCAAAATCACATTAAAACGATAAACCAAGAAGCACTCCATCGATCCTACGAATCGAAGTATAAATACGAGACTTACTGCCCGTACAAGGCTAGATCTAGGCATAAACAAAGATGTATAGGACCCCGACTATATGCTCATTGAACAAACCCCTATTGGTTTATACAAAAGATTTATGGTATCAAAACCAACCTTAGCCGACTCGATTGACCCTTCACCACCGCAAGCTCCATCGTTTACATACCCCTGACGGAGAAAGGGAAAGCATCGAGACATCTCGTTTGCTCGGCAAATCAGAAGTCCTACTCGACCGGGCTGATAGAGATCTGGTTAGAGTAACTGATCTCCACAGAGCACCGGCAAAAGAACCAACAAGATCAGGAAACACCAAAACCTAACCCTAACTTGCCTTATCCTCGGGGAGATTTTGAGAGTAGAACCTAGCGGCGCCTTTTTGAGGGATTGCGAGGGGGAGGTGGTGCTATATATAGAGAAAGTGCACCGCCTTAACACGGCATTTTTTTAAGTTTACAAAATTGCCCTCCCGTTCCTGGAAACTTAAAGCGCCCGTTTAGGGATAATATCTTATTCATTGATTTTATTCTTTATCTATAGATTTATTACTTAAAATTATTTATTTTTTTGCCTTTATCTAGAGCAAATAAAAATATCTAAATTGAATATTTTCAATAATCAGGAAAATAGCACAATTATACACGTAAATTTATTTATACGAGTAAACGGGACAGGGCTATAATTGGGTTTTGAGGTAAATGAGTCGGCGCGTACCTAGAATTTCCTTCGCCATTTCCCTTATTATCGACATTTAGCCAGAGCCACGTGGCAAAATGATTTGTCAGCATTTTTCTAAAAAATAATAAAAGGAATTTGTTAGCCCACTCGTTCACCGGGCCGAACCAAGCATCGTCTCAGTCCAGTCTCTTTGACCGCCTCAAAATTCGGACACATTGACAGTGATCAGAAGCTTCCTCGCCTGAGCAAGGCTTCCACCAGAGCTGAATCGCCTGCGGCTCTTCCGAGCTGCTGTTTCCGGCATAGTATCAGCGACCGGCCCGCTTCCGATTTCTCATAGGCTTAGTGGTCGACTCGAGCTGCTGGCTCAACCTGTTCGGTCTTTCTCCGGTGCACCTAAGGACGTTATTCTCTATCAGTACGAAGCTTGCCCTTTCTGCAACAAAGTGAAGGATATTCTTGTCTCCCTTTTCATCGTTATGTTGAAATAGTCCGTACCTTTTTCCATTTTTTTCCTTGCTGGATATGGAAGTTCAGGAGCTTTGTAGTACGAGGAACTTGATTCTTCAGATTTGTTATGGCCATATCTCATTTCCCACAGGTTAATCAATCAGTAGTTGCTGCAACATGTCACACCTCCGATTTTCTTTAAAAGATAAGAGAAATACTTAGATTAATAGAAAAATCCGAGAGAGATAAGGATTTTGTAATATGCTGCCCAACTTCATTCATTTCAATTGTTACATTTATACACAATTTTAGGTACTATATGAAAAAACAGAACAAGGAAATTACTATAAATACCACACAAAGTCGTGGAAGTCAATCCCATCAGTAAGAAGGAAATTAAATGGTCTGATTACAAGAAGGTGCCAATACTGAAAGGTTGATGGAAAGTAGATGGTCGATTCTTCAGGTTGCCTGTCATGTCCTGAAATCTTATTTTACAAGTTGATTTCTTACTTTGTCATCTTGTGAATATGTGTAGTAGTGAAAAGTTTTACTTTGTGCTAGTTTTTAATATGGCTTAATAACATTTTAAGCCTAATATCTGATCAAGTTTTCAAATCGTATCCAACATTTTTCCTTAAAACTGCACATGTGGTATTAATCCAGTGATATTGTCAAGAAATTTAGTTTACATGCTTTGAAATAGATGTCACTTCACTTCATAAGCATGCATCATATCGTGCCTAATTAGGATAAACTGAAAAGATAGTATTACGTTTGATAAAATGAGCACAATTTAAATGGATTATTAACACCTTTAATTATGCATTTTAAGTGCACTGATTTTGTGATCTGCAGCTATCATTGATGAGTTGTTTCAGCAAATGCCTCCTGACAATCTTGCCAATGATGTGGAGGAAAGCAAGTGGTATAGGTGTGTTACTTTCTCTTTCAGTTTACTCGTACACAATTCTCAATGGATTGATAGATCTCTCTAATCTAAGTAACTGCCAACACTTTCCCTCAGAATTTTTGTCTGTTAAATTGTTTTGGCTGTTTATTGAAGTATGAGCTGAAATTGCAGGTGGGTAGATAACCACTTGGTTCATGTTTTATCACCAAACATATTTAGGACACCTTCAGAAGCGCTTGAATCCTTTAACTATATTACTAGTCATGGTAAGAACATGATTCTGGATGCTCCTAATGGCTGATTCTATCCTTAGAAACCTTTATTTTCTCTTTGAAGCTGTTCTTTATTATATGCTTTTGTTCACGCCTATCTTTGTTTTTTTATATATAAGAAGTAATTATGCTGTCTGTGATGCCTTATGCTTTGTCATGGTAGGTTTTGACCATATTCAGTCACTAACATTCAACTGATCTGATGGCAAAAGATATACTATTTCTAAGTTTCTTAGAAAACCCAACATGATATAGTTTGTTTTGTTTCTGTGACCTAAGAAACTCTACCTATCATTTGTCTGCCAGGCAATTTTAGTTTCACAGAGAGGTTAATAGCAAAATATACTGGTGCCGGCTGCTATGTATATGGTATCTAAGAAACTGAAGAAGAGGCACAACATAACTGATGAGCATAAGCATTATATGAGGCTGCAGAAACCTTGGTCGATGCTTTAAAGAACCGGCCATACTTTGGTCAGTATTCATCATTTCTCTTATGTGGTCTATGTTCATATTTATTAACAACTGTGAAGCACATGTGTTCACAAATCCATCTTTGAACACGGTGAGCAGACCGAGTAAAGCCCAACTTGGCTGATCTGGCTGTCTTTGGAGTACTGAGGCCAATTCGAAACCTTGAATCAGGTAATGACATGGTGGAGAATACTCCTATTGGAGAATGGAGAAAGCAGTTGGTGATTCTGCTAGAGTGCTCACCTGATAAGATATATATTCCTGGGCTTTAACACTGGATTCAGTGCCACTTCCAGCAAGTGTGAAGTACTTTTCTTTTAGCCACTCTTTATGGAAGGCATTGCTTGCTTCCATGAAGACTGGCTGAAGAAAGGTGGTCCAGTGGGATTATTCTGCTCCATTGCCCAATGGTTCTGATGAAACTTGTCCTATTTCTAGCCTCTTCCAAGGGAAGAAGTCTCAGAGTAGTGCGTGCCCAAATAGAGGTGACGGGGGAGGAATTGCACAAGATTATTTATATTATATTCTTATTTAATTTCTCTCATTCATTAGCTAATTGTTTTCTCATTTTTAAAAGAATCGCATTTTCTTTTATTAATTTGTAAAGCAATATTTTAAATAATATTTTCCCTTCACTGTGCAAATTGGGGCTCTCGGCCCTAAAACGTTAGTGGGGCCCATCGGACTCTCGGCCCTAAAACGTAATCGGGGCCCATCGGACTTCGGCCATATAAACAATCAGCTAACGATTTCTAACCTAATCTTCCGTGCTCTCGACCTTACTGAAACGCTATCCCTCTCCTTCCTCCTCCTCTCTCTCTCTCCGTGCTTCTGTAGAATCTTCCTCTTCGTCGACTGAGTGTTCTTCGTGGCTAAGCAAGCGTCCCCGATCTCCGTGATTACGCAGACGAATCATGCAGCAGGGTGATTACAGCTCTCTTCCATATTATAATCAACACTACGGTAACATCTCGAATCCTAATCCGATCGTGAATCCCGTCGATCACGGCTCCTCCTCCGCTTCGGCCCCTCCGTTCTCCTCCACCGGCTACTCTCCCGCCGATTACGCCGCCTATCCATCCAATTACTCGGCTTACTCACAGAATCATGATCCGGCCCCTCCCCAAACTGCTGCTCCATACTTCTCCCAACCGGATCATGGCCCCAATTTGCCCCCGCCGTCCAGCTTTAATCCCTCGATGCCGCATGCTCCGGCCTCCAACTCATTCCCTGGCTTCGAATCTCATGGCACCTATCATCTTCCGGCTCAGCATCCTCCGCAATCCCACTACTCACCGGTCGGTCTTTCTTATGATCAGCCACCGCCACCTCTAGATGTTCCTGCCAGCTACTCCGCTCCGATCTCATCTGCTTCAAGCCTTAGCTCCAATACAAACCCCAGTAGCTCTAACCCCCCTTACTCATCCTTGTACAACTCGTCAGCTCCATATAATCCTCCATCATATGAGTCGTCTTATGCTAATTCCTCAAATTTCGATCATACAAGCAGCTACTTCAGTGATAGATATGGGGATAATGGCCCGAGCAGGTCCAGCTTGGTTTCAGATTATGGTAAGCAGTCTGATGCTGCCCTTTATGATTCGGGTGGAGATGATTTGTATGGAGATGGTGTCTATGCTTATCGAGGGGGCAAAGTGGAACCTTATGGTGCTCGAGGGACAACTCCAAATTCTTCTACTTGGTCGGCCTTTGATGATTATGGAAGGTCGATAAGTTTTCCTTCTAAAGAGATGTCTTCATCCGTTAGTTCACCAAAGATTGTACGGGCTGTTCCTAAGGCGGAAATGGAGCAGGACGTCAAAAGCAGTGTCCAGAAATTTCGAGTCAAGCTCTTGCCTGAAGGAGGATCCCAGAGTATCTTGGACGTTCTTTGCCAGGTTTTGCATTTTGCTCATCCATCTTCTCCATAAATGTATCTTTGTTGTTGATGTGTTGAGAGCATTATCTTTTTCTTTGGGAATTCAGTCGATCCACGTGTTCTCTTTGCATCACCCTGATGCTCGTATATTGAGTTCGCAAATATGATGCTCGTGCCTCTAGCTACTATCCATAAAAATATACTTGTATAGTTGATCTGCTGAAGTTCTTCTCATTAGCTTTTGCTGTCCTATTCCATTGGATAGTCAAAACATCTAAAAAGGCCTAATATATCGGTTGTGCATGTAAAAATTAAGAGAACAGTGGCTACTTTGTTGATGCATGGAATCTGCTTTCTTCAATCCCCATAGTCTGCAATTTCCACAACATGCTATTGTGCTTAGCAGGATGCCAGATCATCCAAAATATGTATTTTAATGCTGCTGTACTTTTTCTTGCTTCTTTAATGACATAACTGTGTTAACATCCTGGCAGATTGGTCTGGATGGGATTAAAATGCTTGATCCTTCAACCAATCGGATGTTGAGGATTTACCCACTTGAGAACATCACGAGATGTGAAGTGAGTTTATTTCGATACTTTTTATTTGCTTCCATTTACTTCTAGTGTAAACAATTCCAAGCCTCAACATGTTTCTTTCTAATACAGGTAAGCGATTCTTCAACATTTGCATTTTGGTCCAAGAGCCCTGTAGACATTGAACCTAGAAGAATCAGGTTGCAATCAAACCGCTACACTACCAACACTATCCTGGATATAGTGACAGCTGCAACTGTGCAGGTAAAAGTAAAATAGATGTACCAAACTCTTACCTTCCATGGCTGGGTAGTAGTTGTTTGCCTAAAATATTCTTTCTGGCTTTCAGCTCAAGGAGATGGGAGGAAGAAGCAGACCTTCTGACACGTCAAAGATCGATGAGCAACCAGCAGAGAAGAAGAAGGGTTTTGCTGATTGGATAAATCTGATAAAGCCTGGGAATGAAGAGAAAGATCATTGGGTAAACTGACATCTTGCAAATTTTTAAATATGTTAGATCATGGATATTGATGGGTGCTAGATGTTTTCATCGTATGTATTCTGTTATCAAATATTGATGACTCATCTCAATATCTTGCATCATTCTAATTGTCCAAAATAATTGCAGATGAATTCCTAGCCAGTTCCATTTCATTTTTTATTACTGGATTCATGCTTGACAATGCAAGAAAAAAGTGTTCTTTACATCCCTGCTTATTGTGTTTGCATATATGTTAATTGAATTTCTGGCTTGAAGAAAATCTAAGAGCTCAAGGAACTGATGTCTTGTTTGATCTGGAAATCACATTCACTCATGTTTATTTCTCTATTTGAAGTAATTAGCCTACTGCATAAATACTTAGGTTTTAACTGACTATGGGGATGGTAAAAAAAGTTACTATGGGGGCATATGCATCGAAGATTGTTATTTTCTTGGGGAATGTCATGGTAGAATTTGTTCATCAACCAATCTAGATATCTGAAGTTCTCCATATTCCATTGAATATTTTCATTTACAGGTTCCTGATGAAGCAGTTAAAAAGTGTACATCTTGTGGAGCAGATTTTGGTGCATTTAATCGCAGAGTATACACTATTATCTTTGTGTTTTATCTTGTTTACTTGTACATTTGATGTTCTTTCTTATTTTTTTAACCTTAACTGTTCATCTCTCCAGCATCATTGCAGGAACTGTGGAGATATTTTCTGTGACAAGTGTACGCAAGGTAGGATTGCCCTAACTTCTGAAGAAAATGCCCAGCCAGTTCGAGTTTGTGATCGTTGCTTGGTAAGCCACCGGTTCCTTAAGCCTAGAGTATTCCTCTTTTTCATTAATGTTAAGGGGAAACAAGATATGTATAAAAGATCTTAATGCGATCTCTTCTTTCTGATTTTCAAGGCTGAAGTAACTCAGAGACTGAGCAATGCAAAGGAGGCTGCAAGGAAACCAACAGGCTTACAGAGTCATGAGGATCTAGCCAGAAAGCTTAAGGTTGGTATTATGCTCTTGGCCTAAAAAATGGTTGATCATGTCTTCTAACAATAAAAAGATTCTCTGCTTGAAACTGTGTGAATTTGTTCTAATAATTTGAGTAATTATTAACACCAGCATGAGTTTGTTGCCCTATTGTGCATCTAATTCTAATTTTATATGCAGGAGGAGATGGAGAGGAACCGCCGGGGTGCATCAGGTAATCATCTTCATCTTAACATACTGGTTCCTTTTAATAGGATTATAAAACCAATCTTTGATTCTTCATCTTGCTGAGGAAGGACAATCTTAAAATTTTCATAGCATTTGCTTGTGGGAAATTTCAAGCGGGCCTTATAACCAAGCTCAACTGTTTTCAGGCCCTAAGTCAGAAGGATCAGGAAAGAGAATGAGAGATGTTGAATGTCCTATTTGCACTGTCCATTTGCAGGTTGGGATCATGACCAAACTCATGTAATATGCAGTATATTATTTTCATTTCTTCCTCCCTAATTTGGAGTATTGGGCTGAAATGCAGGTCCAGGTTCCGAGCTCAGGCTCTGAGACCATCGAGTGCGGGGTATGTCAGCATCCATTCCTGGTGAGTGCCCATTGATCCCTTCTGGATCAGCTTCGTTGAAATCCAGTGCTGCTATCTTGTTCGGCCCCTATCTCTGAAGCCCTCCATAGCTTTGACTGAAAAACAACAGTCGATCGTGTTCTCTTTCTTTACTTTAAACGTCATCTGGTTCTGATTCTGTGAGATCTTTACTCTCTCTGCTACTGCTCGTGTATAAATGGATTCTATTTGGTGGTTTCTAGCCACGGAAACTCGATGATATATCTGCTAATGTCATTTCTGCATTTACTTCGAAACTCTCTAGCTTGTGGGATGTCCTTACCATGCCTCTTATATCTTACAATATTGCTCTAATATAATGCATTTATTATCATATATTCATTCAACCTTCATTCTACTTAAACTGGCACTCTATAACCATTTATAACACAAAAATATCTCCCCAAAATCCCAGTTGGAACACCTCCAGGATGGACACTGGACACGACATGGACATGGCAAAAGCAAAGGGCACAGTTAGTTCGCTTACTTCCTCCCCTGCCAATCTCTTCTTCTGCGTATAACTTGCAATTCACAATCCCTCCATCTACAGTAAGAAATCTCCCTTTCAATCTTGTTCTGCTCCACTCCACTGATTACAGTTAGTTATACAGACCGCCTTCCGCATCTTATTGCAGAGCCCACTCTTCAGTCCCGGCCGGCCGTCAGAGACCAACATCATCGGCCGATTTCTATGCGTTGGGGCCCGTCTCCCCGAAGGTCTCGTGCATAGGCCAGATCAAGCATAAGAACAAGTGCAAGCCTGGCTGACGGACCGAAAAAGAAGCATCCCTCGTCGCCGAAAAAGAAGCCGTCGGCGTTCGGTAGGACCTTGGGCTGCGGAGGCGGACAGAAAAGGGGAACTATCACTCGGACGAAGAGGACCGCCGTGAGCCGATAATTCCCTTCTCTGCACCGATACTGTTGGGCGGCGGCGAGTATGGTGGAGGGGGATGAAGGAATCGTGGGCGAAGGAGATAAACATAAACCTGTGGAAGAGGAGGATGATGGCCCCTCCTGGACAACTAGAAAGGTGAGTCGAGCAGCCCACGCCAGCCCCCCTCGTACGGTAAATTATTATTAGCATTTTTGATTAATTAATCTACTCAGTATGTATTTAATGATAACCAGTGCCCAATGAATTCGGGTCATGCTTGCTTCTCTGGTGAAACAAGGCAATGCTGCCAATGCTGCCAGTGGGAGTGGGAGTGGGAGTTGGACATCCTGCTGCAAAGCATTATATACTTAGTAATACAGTTACACGAAGGCTCTATTTAAAAAGAAAGAGGAAAGGTAATTGGAGAAAAGACGGCGCGGGTGTGGGAGGATTGGGCTGGGCTGTCTTAGTTGACGGTAACTTTTCCGGCCATTCCGACGCCTTGGTGCGGGGAGCAGTAGAAGCTGTAGGTGCCTTTCTCCGTCAAGGTCACGGAGTAGACCTCTCCGGGGGCGTTGAGCAGGTCAGTCTCGTCCATGGAGATCTTGCTGGCGTCCACTCCCGAGGGGATCTCGTCCTCGTCGAATATCACGTTGTGAGGGAACGCGGCGTTGTTCTTGAACTCGATCTTCTCCCCCGACGAAACTGAGAACTCGTTAGGCTCGAACACCAGTCCGCCGTCGCTGCTCCCCAGCAGCACCGTGATAGCCGATGCGTTCCCGGCGAAGAGAGCCCCCGAGGCGAAGGTCGCCACGGCTGCGGCACCCACGGCTTCCTTCAGCGACGCGCGGAGGACGGAGGCTCTCGGTGCGGCGTTTGAGGGAGAAGGGATCCTCACGGGCACGGCAGCGGGCTTGGTGGCGGCCTTGAGGCCGGTGAAGGAGGGGACAGCAACGGCGGTGGAGCTGAAAGCGGCCATTTTTTAGGGTAGGGAATGGGTAATAGTATATCCTCTACTTCTTCTCCAGGCGTGCGAGAGGGAGAGTGGGAGCTTAATCGGAGAGCTGAGGCGAGGAGAGTGGGGTTATAAGGGAAGGCGGAGGCTCATTGTGTGGCTGACAATAATGGCGGGAGAAGATAAAGGTAAGAGAGGGTGTGGCGAGGGGGTGAGATGGATTTCCATGAATCCGATTATCTTGTCAGAATCTCTTCCATTGGTTGGTCTGGATGATCCTCCGTGACGTGGCACATAGTCTTTGCTATAAACAAAAAAATATATTCTACAATTTTAGTGGCTGTGGCTGTCCCTGTGTTGATGGGAGAGAGTGTAGATCCATCTTCACATCATCCCATCCTAATCCGAGTGTTAGCCTCAAATCCAATCCATTCATTGAAGGGGGGGCGAAGATATTTCCCCACAGACGTACGGCAAGAGGAGCATCCGCGTGTATTAAATATTAAATTCATGATCTGATCTGTGCATCTCTCTCTGTCTATCTGAGCCAGCAATGAGGTTGAGAGAGTTTGGTAGTCTAGCTCAAGAACTAGACCAACTTGATGATCAAAATCCGAACAAGCTGCAAACTTTAGCGGGCTACGTTATTAGTCTATTTTGGCCCAGGCCCGTCAAGACGATACTACTGTGTACCTGAAGGATTTAAGCTTCCGAGATAATTATCTGCGAGAGAGATTCGAGATTTGCAGAGTGGCAGCTGAGCATGGAGTCCGGGACGAAGGAAGATGACGACAAAGTCGGAGGGGGTAGTGGATATAACGACAGAAGCGTGAACCGGGTAAAGCTCATCTCGAAATTGGAAGCTCTGCTGAGAGGATCCCGTTCTCCAACGTCCCCAAGAAGCCACCTCCGATTGGACGGCTCCACCTTAGGTACTCTTCTTATCCCTTGCTTAACTAATGAGTGAAATCTTAACAGAAGAAAAATCTCAATGATAGACCTTGTCTCGGCCTGCCTTGTTAACGAACAATTGTGGAGCATACCTGTTGTAACCCCGAGTTTGTAGCGGCCATCACTTCACTGCTAATTGAATTTGTCTCACATCGTCTGGATTAAGATGTAGCAGCCGCCATCACTTCACTGCTAATTGAATTTGTCTCACATCGTCTGGATTAAGATGTAGCAGCCGCCATCACTTCACTGCTAATTGAATTTGTCTCACATCGTCTGGATTAAGATGTAGCAGCCGCCATCACTTCACTGCTAATTGAATTTGTCTCACATCGTCTGGATTAAGATGTAGCAGCCGCCATCACTTCACTGCTAATTGAATTTGTCTCACATCGTCTGGATTAAGATGTAGCAGCCGCCATCACTTCACTGCTAATTGAATTCGTCTCACATCGTCTGGATTAAGATGTAGTAGCCGCCATCACTTCACTGCTAATTGAATTCGTCTCACATCGTCTGGATTAAGATGTAGTAGCCGCCATCACTTCACTGCTAATTAAATTTGTCTCACATCGTCTGGATGAAGATGTGGTAGTCATGAATTCTGCGACCGTGAATGACTTGAGGCTCGCCATCAAAAAGAAGGTGAACGATATGGAGGCAGTCTATCTTCATGGGCCATCGTCAAATTTCATGGTACCTTAGCTTTTGTTCCGTGGCCTATTCAGACAGATAACTGGTTGTGATGTTCCTGTCTGATGATCGATCATTTGCTCTTTGGGATCCTCAGGAAGATGTATGGGCGAATTTTTTACTGTCATACCAAAACCAGAAGTTGCTGGACGACAGCTCTCAACATTTCGAACTTGGGCATTCGCAATAATTCCCAAGTTAATGGCTCTGAGCTTTCGATCCCTCTTCTCTTACATAACTGTCCTTTCGTGTAACTCAACTTACTGAACAATTTCTCCACAAGGAGACGCTGCTTACATGGGAACATGACCTGGTTTTTCCAGGTCCATTTTATTCCCCATCTCATTTCAAAGAACTCCGGGAGACATTCGAGGAGGAAGAAGCACCGATTTTTCCATGGTCTGAGCAAGCGAGATCATGAAGCATTTGTTTCTTCCCTGCGTAGTTGTACATAGTTACAATATGCTGCCTAGGTCCTGTATAAATACCATCAGTAGAAAAGTATACTGTTTAAATACCTCCTGCCATGTCTTCAAAGGTACGATTTTCCATTGATCTTGGATGGTATATACTCCTTTGATAGAAAGGAGATGTTATGAACAGACAATGCTTCAAGCTCAAATTTCACTCCAATATGCAGCATTAACTGCAGCTCCGATCTTTAAAGAAAATTAGAAGAGAAAAATGGCTGTTTCATGTCTCTGTGATTAAAACCAGGGCAGTACATAATAAAGGAATAAGGCAAGCAGCGTACCTCCATTGTGGAGCTTCTCGCTGTAAGTAGCATCTCTCCAACATCGCTTCGGTTCTCTTCTTGTCTGTAATCACATTAAAAATTAGACAAGTGGGACTAAAGGATGTAAAATATGCGTACTACCATACAAGCGGATGGATACTCACCTTCTCCAGTCAATGGAATGAGACACTGTTCTGGAACACTGTATTTCTCAGAGTCGGAAGGAAATGCTCCCAGCCAACGCATACTTTGGACACGTAGATGCCTCGCATCATAGGCCAGTTGCTTAGACAAGAGAGACAGGCATCAGTTTGAAAGTGAAAATAAGCCAAGAGAGCGATCGCCCTAATGCTGATACGCTCTTGTGATCATTCAGCCTGGTTTTCTATCACGCAAAACATTGAATGGCATTCAGATGGAGATACAAACCATGGAGCCAAACCTATAGGTGCATAGGATATCAAAGCCATATGGATCACAATCTACCAGACAATAGACTGGCAAGTGCAACTTCTCTATCAGGAGCTTCAGGAATCTGATAAAGGGATAGTTCACATAATAAATCAGGAGATTTTGATATGCAATTTTGACGATGCTAATAAAACTTTTGGGTACCTTCTTGTGGGAACATCTGGGTAACCTCTTCCCTGTTGAAATAAGTATTTCGGTAGAGAAAAAAAAAAGAGATAGAAATATTTTTTTATAAGTCATGCACTTACTGTAATAACGATGCAGCAATTTGTATTGCAGAAGTGGTCATTAGCTAATCGCTGAAAGACTGCCAAAAAAGTTTACAATAGGCAATAAAATAGTTTATTTCTGTCAAAATACTAACTGGGTGAAGAAGAAAGGATATATCGACGTGCAAAAAAAAAAGAAGAAAAGATTTATCACCCGATTCCTTCTCTACGACTAGAATGTACTGGGCAGAACTTCTAAGATCTATTACGGAGATGATACAAAGAGAAAATTCAGTCCATCACTGGATCTCCAAGAAAACGGTACATGAAACAATATCGAGGACTGTAACCGATTCATATTAGTATCTTTTAGAAGTGACAAGGACATTCCACCAACTTAGAGATATGATTACAATGGACTTGGAATCATTCACAGCACCAATAAATTTCATGCACCAAATAAATCTACTCAAATACCTGTAACTTCTTCCACGTACACGGGAACAGGGTGAGCCTGTATTAAAATGCTGTTTTGTCTCAAATTGATGTAGCTACACCTAAAGGGAAGTCATTCTTATGCACTCACAGTGTTAAGCCCGCTTATGCAATCAAACTTCCTCTCAGCTTCTACAAATATTAACCAACCCATCACCAACCTGTGGAAGAGAGAAATCTACCTACTTTAAAAGAATAAAAGCTACCGCCTGAAGAACAAGCGACCCCGTGATGTCTTGTTTTATTTATTAAAAAACACATGCATGATATTTGAAATATTTTATTAAGGTTAGTAGCTCCAAAGGATTTAACATGAAACTTGATCATTTCATTAAAATCTCTTGTCCAACTCCAAATAAGAGGATCTTTTACACTTCAAAGAAGATCAAGCCAGACGAACATAGTAACATACCCATTTCCAACGGAAACCTGCAGTGTATAGAAAATACAGGCGAATGTTGAGTTCCCCTTTGACGCTAAATACACCAAATCCATAGTAGTTTCAGAAGCTGTGATATCTGAGTGATTCCTACCACGTTTAAGTTGTGCCTACTACATTGCAGAATGATGCAGATGTCGTTTATCGCCCGGTCTACCACTTGCTGCTCTACACATCAGATAGTAAAAGAAAATAAAACTGAGGAAAATGGGCAGAATAATGAAAGCGTTGTGAAGAGAACCCTGTTGTGACCCAAGAATCCAAGATGGCTTTTAAGGAAAAAAACAAAGCTAATTTTCAGTCACTTGTTCCGTTGGTGCCAATATTACTAACAAATATTTCTAGAAGTAGATACTCCATCTACTCAATAAAACACGTCTTGTTGTAACTCGGTTATTAAGAGGAAAAGCTGCCGTAATCACGCAAAAGAAACTAGGACATGAGTAATATATCCTTGCCCACGTTTACTCAGTCACCTGAAAAGGCAGAGGGGTGCATGTAGTAAATATCTCTCTTGGAACCATGTCTGTTTTCTTGCAAGAGTTTCTGAGCAATCAGAAGCACTCTGAGCAGGACATCTGAAAGTATTAAGAAACCACGTGGAATGAATAATAACCTCTGTTCAAATATCTCCAAGATCATTATGTAATTTTAAGTGCTGTGTAAAGCGTAAATTCACGTCTCACCAAGCCTGCGAACATGGAATTCTCTCTGAAAAGTCAGAACTTCCTTGCCGCATGGAAAATCCAAGCTGCAGCAGCTGCAGTGAGCGGTCATAAACAAATAAGAGGTTCAATACCTGAAATCGATCTGCAGCGGTTAACATTGAGTTGCTCTCCTCGACGAAGCTTTTCTAACGTTAGATTAGTTAATATCCATTAAATCGTGTAGATCAGTCTCGAAGACGAAATTCAAGAGATCGAAAACGTTTCCAGCACAGATTTGTCATTATTAGGTCTTGAAAATACCTTATCAGATATCATTTTTTATAAGATATCATTGATACAACTACATGTATTCGCTATGTCGGAAGAACTCAAAAGCAATTTTTCAACCGAAATAGATATACCAATACCAGAGGGAGGTATCATACAAATCTTGACAGCAGTGAACAAGCTCTGACACCGAAATCTCCGTTCACGTGACGAGAGGAAATCATTCAATCCATGTTACCAAAATAACCAACAAAGATGAAAAGTGGAATAGAGAGAGAGACACACGCACCATTTACCTACTGAATCCGTGCAGTAACTCTTGAAACTGTCAATTGAAACAGCCGGAGAGCGTCCTATGCAGAGATCCCTCACTATAGATTTCGTGAACTCTGAGGGCGAATCAAAAGTTCTCAGACCGATTTCCGAGTGCAGCGATCGATGATGACTAGAATCAAGAACTGAGCACGATCACGTAATCAAACGAAGAAGAACCGCACCTCTGATCTTCCTAAGCACAAGACTCGCCTGTGAAACCTCCCCCTCCATTCTTTCATATGTTTTCCACGGAAAGGGCGCCAAAAATGCAACAAGTACCTCAATTTATAGTATGCACATCTGGTTCGGGTTCCAAAATACGGATTGGACAACTGGATACAAAACCGATTTCAAAGCTTCCCGGAACACGCAATTATCTCCTGTAGTATACTTTTAACTAAGGGCAAAAATGTAAAAATTGAAAATTGAAGCACTCAAATTCGAACAGGAAATTTTGTCTAGTATTTACTGTATTAACATCCTATGCCCTCTCCGGAAACCTATGAGATAGCTTCTTAATAGAGACAGGGGCAGGATCAGCTCTAGTAAAAGGGTCCACTTTGATGGCCCACTCGAAGAGCAGTTTCCATTCTGGATCTTGCACTCAAAGTTTGCTGCTTGCTACAGTTTCAGCTACTTCAGTGGGCAACCCGTGCTGTAGCCATGCAGAGTAGCCACCAGCAACGTTGATGACATACCGGAATCCCTGTAAAACAGACAAATCAAAGCAAATCCCATGCGAGCAGATGGAGAAACAAAACTGCAGTGACTGGGGATGATGATGATGATCTGAGACTTACAGCAGAATGGAGATCATGTGCAGCCATGAGAGACCTCCTTCCACTCTGACATCCCTGACAAATGAGAGAAAAAATGGTATAGTTGTATACAGCTGAGCCCAAAAAACAAACAGCCCTCGATTCCTAAGAGGTGCATGCATACCACGAGAAACGAATCGTCCTTCGCAAAACTCGACGATACTTCCTCCGCGAACTTTGGGTTTTTGTCCATCCCTAGACGTGTATCAGAAATGAACCAGCAAAGTCGAATGTACAGACAAATGCAGATGGCAGAGACAGCAACGAGAAGAACAAGAGTTAAACGTTACCTGCCCCGCTCTTGAACATGTAAGGGATGTTAATGGCTCCCTTGGGGTGCCCTGCAATAAACTCATCACCAGTCCTACGGAGAAACGAAGAGTAACCAGCTTCAGTGCAGTAACAAACGCACCCGGAAAACATCCTCTCCGCTTGATACCGGTGTGTATGTCTATGGACCGATTACCTGACATCTACGTAGCGGTGACCTGATTCGAGAAGATTCTTCACCGCATTGACTGGAACTGATCTCGGTTCTTCGGTGGCGGACTCGGCGCTGGTGGCAAACCTTGCCACCCACCTAGATCAACCACAAGATCACGCTGTCATCGAGGCAAAACACATTTGGAACGAAGTCCTGATAAAAAAGGCGCTTCTTTTCCTTTGCCTTTTTCCATCATATGAACGAAAAGGCGATCTGATGGAAAAGGATACGCTAGATGATGGAACGAATACCTGCGACTGTAATAAGAATCATTGATCCGAGGACGAAGGGTGAAGATCGTGGATCGAGAAGCTCGAGCTGCCGCAACCACCGAAGCTGCCATGCCGAGACTCTAATTGGATTGATTCTTCTCTGCGTCTCCTCCTCCGTTGTTATATATATGCGTGCTGGAAACGCCGCCAGGGTATTTATTTTTCGCCTCTTCGATGGTTTTTTGTTAGGGAACATGGTTTCCTCTTTCGTTGTTGACTTGTTAGATTCCCGAGAACCAAATTCAAAATTTTCTTTCCATGGTGCAAAAAGTATGAAGGTGTGAGAATAACATACAATGGTTACTTCGGCATGGCCCAGATAGATAGATCTAAAGGGGAATCTGCGGTGTCCACCTGGGCTGAAAGGGCATTTTTATTGGATGGGCTATCTGAAACTTCTCTTCAGTGTCCACCTGCTTGACACTGTAAACCCATCATCAATGCGCAGATTGTGCAATAGGAGATGGGAGCGGCCCGCAGAGAGGACAGGGGAAGTCGAATCAGCCACCAAGTTGGAATTTTGTAGTTGGTACTTGGCTATTCTACAGCGTAGCATACCAAACATCTGGGCCGGTCATGGAAGACTACTACTATTACTGCCAGCAGTACTACTGCTCTCTCTCCTCATGTTCTGTTTTTGAAACTAATTTAGATTATGGGTTAGCCTTTGTTGGTTTAGTACTGTTGCCTTTTAACATAAATACATGTCTAGTGTCATAAGATGTCCAGTTGAAAAGATTAGAAATTTGATAAGAATGGGTGACTATGCAACCAATAGTTTTAATTTTTCTTTAAAAAAAGGGATTTTGCTTAAAAAATGAATTTGCAGAGGGTAAGAAGACAAAAGAAAAGGTAAAGGTTGGGCAGGCAAGCAAGCAAATAATGCAGGGCGGAGGAGTGGAGACCCATTGGATAGTTCAGAGAAGGAGAGAGAAAGAAAGAAGAGATCAGGTCTATCATGGAGGTGGACATGGATGGATGGATGAGTTGAGACTTGAGACTTGAGAGGAAGAGAGAGATAGAGTTGAGTTTGAGAGAAGAAGGAAGAAGGAAGAAGAAGAAGACCCCTCCACCCTCTGCTCCTCCCCCATTTATAACCGATTAAACTTTAAACTAATCCCCTCTCCCTCCGTCTCTCCGCTCACTCTCTCTGAGTCTGACCTAATGTTCCAAATCAAGATCCAATCTTGAGGCATAGACCATCCGGAGGCCTCATGTCCGAGAACGACCGCCACCATCCGCAGCAGAACCACTTCTGCCCCGCCGAGACAATGTCCGAGGACGAGGATCCTTGCCGCCCCTCTCCTCCTCCTCCTCCTCCGCCGCCGGAACCTGTATCCAAGAAGACCCGTAACTGCGCCGCCGTCCACCCCAGCCCACACTCCGACCGGGTCCTCGAGATCGTCCTCGAACACGTGCTCCAGTTCCTCACCGTCCGCCGCGACCGCAACGCCGCCTCACTCGTCTGCAAGTCCTGGTACCGCACCGAGGCCCTCACCCGCTCCGACGTCTTCATTGGAAATTGCTATTCCGTCTCCCCCGCTCGGGTCACCACCCGCTTCCCCCGTGTCAGGTCTGACTCCTCCTCTATTGTTTCAGAATGCTATGTTCTTAAAACTCCTCCTCTTAACTTCGATTACTGCACATATCTAGCAAGGGATAGGGCTAAACTGAACTCTTTCGGCCTGAAACCTTTTTTCAGGTCGGTGGTGATAAAGGGACGGCCGAGGTTTGCGGACTTCAATCTCATGCCACAGAACTGGGGGGCCCACTTTGGACCATGGGTGGCCACTATGGGCAAAGCCTACCCTTTGCTGGAGAGGGTGTACTTGAAGCGGATGTCCCTCACGGACAGGGATCTCTGCTTGCTTGCCGACTCCTTCACCAAGTTCAAGGATCTCGTGCTTGTGTGCTGTGAGGGGTTTGGGACTTCTGGGCTGGCTGCAGTTGCCAGCAAATGCAGGTAAATCTTTGAACTTTTTTCCTGACTTGTAGTTTTTCCTCCACTCTATTCATTGTCACGTTCAACTAATCTGCAATTATGGTGATTTATGATAGCACTAGTAAAAATACTGACTGTAGCCAGAGGAAATGTCAGCTCAGACCCAAAGTAATTTGATTTTACTTGTTTTGTATTGAGGAGCATTAACTTATTAAAATGAATTGCAACTTGATTTGCCAAATGATTCTTTTTGGACATGAGTTAGAAGGCATGGTGAATGGTTTTCAGAAGATGTTGAATATGGGACTTTTGATAATTTATGCTTATTGTTGGATTGCTTGATGAGTTTCAGACAACTTAGAGTTCTCGACCTAAGTGATACTGAGGTCTTGTATGATGGTGTGGATTGGATATCTTGCTTCCCGGAGGGAGAAACCTGTCTCGAATCTCTCATTTTCGATTGTGTAGAATGCCCCATAAACTTTGAGGCATTGGAGAGTTTGGTGGTGAGGTCTCCAGCACTGAAGAAGCTTAGACTGAACCGTGAGGTCTCAATAGGGCAGTTGTACAGGTTGGTGGTGAGAGCTCCTAGTCTCACACATCTTGGGACCGGTGCTTTTGGACATCCGGAACCTCAAGACCCCAATGACCAGGAAATGGATTACGGATCCGCGTTCTCTGCGTGCAAATCTTTAGTCTGTCTTTCTGGTTTTAGGGAAGTTATGCCAGAATATTTGCCTGCTATCCACTCAATCTGCACAAATCTCATGTCACTGAATCTGAGCTATGCAAATATTGGTGTTGAGCAGTTCAAGTTACTCATACAACACTGCTGTAGACTCCAAGTACTATGGGTATGTGATCTGCATATTGTAGGTGAATTTCATCCTGCTGTAACTTTTACTAAGAAGTCGTGCTGATATGTGCAACAATGCAGGTTCTTGATTCTGTATGTGATGAGGGGCTTCAGGCTGTGGCTGCCACCTGCAGGGACCTGAGGGAGCTTCGGGTTTTCCCTCTCAATGCTCAGGAGGATGTTGAGGGGCCAGTTTCTGAGGTAGGTCTCCAGGCGATATCCGAGGGGTGCCCAAAGTTAGAGTCCATCTTATACTTCTGCCAGCGTATGACAAATGCAGCTGTGGTTGCCATGTCCAACAACTGCCCGGACCTTGTTGTTTTTAGGCTCTGCATAATGGGACGGCACCAGCCCGACCACATAACGGGAGCACCCATGGATGAAGGGTTCGGGGCCATTGTGATGAACTGTAAAAAGCTTACCCGACTCGCCATATCAGGCCTTTTGACAGACAGGGCCTTTGCCTACATAGGGAGGTACGGGAAGTTGGTCAGGACCCTTTCTGTGGCCTTTGCTGGAGACAGTGACACCGGCCTTAAGTACGTGCTTGAGGGTTGCCCTAAGTTGCAGAAGCTGGAGATTCGGGATAGTCCATTCGGGGATGCAGCTCTTCTCTCGGGGCTACACCATTACTACAATATGAGATTCCTGTGGATGTCCACCTGCCAATTATCCCAACGGGGTTGCGAAGAAGTTGCCCGTGCATTGCCACGGCTTGCAGTTGAACTTCTAAGTTATGAAGAGAACGAGGAAATGGACAATGAGACTGTTGATGTGCTCTACATGTATAGGTCCCTTCAAGGACCAAGGGATGATGCACCCCAGTTTGTGAGAATACTGTAGTCCGGCTATAAGATCAGCCAATTCACCTCAATTACACCAAGGGAGGAAACCCTGAGTTTTTTGGGTGAGTTTTACTGAACCCAAAAATGGGGACTTCCACCTTGCAAAAGCTTGCCCTGCTCGGGATACTGGGAACTATGAGAAGAGTGCAGATCTTCAAAGCTGTTGCAAGCGGGTCCTTGCCAAGTAACTGGTTGCACGAAGATGTTGTAATGGTATGTATTTAGATTTTGTTTTTCCTCACTCTCTTGTTCATCTACCATAAAAGATGGCTACATGAAGAGGATAAAGGGAGGATCCGGGATGAGCAAGCAGTCAGCTTCCTCTTCCCGGGGCAATTCCTTTTGCACCTTCCAATGTTTCTCTTTGATTGGTAGTGCTAGTTCTAGGTAAAGTTGAGTAGAACTGATGACAGATCTCTTCAACTTCTTCCTGAAATGTTCTGTTTCTTTAGATTCTCAGATGCTGTTGTTGTAGCCCTTTTCTCCCTCACTGTTGAATTTATCATTGTCATTGTTGTAGCAATGTGACTGGTTAATAAATGCCCAGAAATTTTTTATGCAGATAGACCATGTGTTAGTGGGACTACTACTCTACTTTCCTTCAATTTTATCCTCCCCTTCATTATTTTTCTTGATGCGGAATCACCAAATTGACTGAGTGAGACACCCCACCCATGTCTCACCCATCAATTATGTGTGTGGAAAGTGTTGAACAAGTACATGTTGAAGGTCCCCCTTGTAGTGTCTTTGCCTTAATGCTGCATTTGGCCTTCATGCTCCTCTGTACCATATATACTACAGGCATACTCATGGCTAGTTGGTCTAGCTAGTCACCAGCTAGTTTTGGAAGGAGACCCTTCTTTCCATTTTCCTCATCCAGTATATCCTTTTACCCTTTGGGATCATACACCCCAAGTGGGATCTGACATTGAAGTGAGGAAATGGGGTGCAAAGCTTTGCTCATCTGATGCTTGTGTTCTTAGTTGTAAGTAGCATATGGAGTGGACCAACAAATCTCTCTGTGTCCTCTACAGATGAAAGCAATATCTTTGAGACTGAATCAACCCCGGCCCCCATCTATCTGGTCAGACCAGTGGGACCTCTGTCAATCACAGTCTACTCATCATGCAAGCCAAAGGTGACCTTGCATCTCATCCATGAATCATCATGATAGATCTTTCTTCACTACACCCCATCCCACCTTAATATACGACGAAATGCAATGCCCATATGCAAAAAAAAAAAAAAAAACTCCACCATGAATTATAAAAAAAAGCACACAAAACGATGGGGGTTTTGGGTCACGTGGTCAATCAATGCCCAGCTGAATCGCATTAATGGGCGTTTGATTTCCTTTTTAAAATTGGAGAAAAAGGGAGAGGAAGTGGGCAAGTGAAATACGAGTACGGCTGTCAAATTCCAGCTGCCTTGGGCTGAACGGAGATCGGCCGGTGGGGCCAACGTCCGGCGAGGCTGGGACCACCGAAAGGCCCTACATTAGACAAATGGGAAGGGCCTCATGTACGGTATGGGAGTTGGGGCACATCTGCATTGCCTCCATTACCATATTATATTACCAGTATGAAAAAAAAAAGTTTTTTTTGGCGTCGGTGGACCGATCCATGAAGTTGTCAATGCCTAAAAATCTAATTTTTATATGGTCACCATGCCAAAAATCACATAGGATTTTGGGTAAAATCGTATGGATATAGACGGGCCGGTAGCACGTAGCTGTCAGGTCTAATCGACCCTACTGGCTTATTGCAGGGACGAGAAAATTAGTGATTTCTCAAAGGGAGCAATAAAAAGAGGTTCAAAGGTTAAAAATTGAGTGCTTGATGCACCAATCAATAGAAAATTGTATGAAAATTCAGTCAACCTTCTCTGGGTGGGCAGAGCAACTGCAACTGATCAGTCAGTGTAAAATATGATTGCTTTAACAATATGGTTTTGGCATTCACTTAAAGTGCTTCTGTGATGTCAGCATCAAACTGCCATACAACCTAAGTGCTGTAGTACAATTAGCTATCTTTCAGCATGTGGGGATGAGGAATCCTATGTCTATCAGGATTAGGCAAATATGTGTTATCATAGCATAGTTTCATTGTGGGATCTAGGTGGTGTTCAGTATATGCTATACTGGGTACAATAATACACACATGATTGAGTAGTTTAGGCAGATAGCACAAGGTATAATAGAACTCTCAGTATGCAGACGGCCAAATGATTTTCAATTCCAGTGCCACCACTTGAAAAATGATCTGCCTGTATTTGAAATTCTCCATGTGTACAAAAGATTGTGTTTTTATTATCATCAATTGGCATGCCAATCTCTAACCATGCAAGAGACAATCTGCTGATAGAATCTCTAACCATTTTAGGATCTCTATTTCATTCAAGCAAGCGCAAAAGAGCATATCAATCAGATGGAAGATTTGAACCTGTCATGCAATGGAGAAGGCTGTCCTTTCCAGAATTCCAAAAGCTTGGACTTCAGTCTGTAGCCTTGCCAGTGTTCAGATTTCGGAATGAAGCTCCTGAACATAGCAAAAAATAAAAAAGAAAAGATTCACTTCATCTTTATCATTCACTGAATCCATTTTTCAAAGTCAAAAGTAAATTTCTTTATTCCCATCATTTTATTTCACACACCATAATAGTGTAAAATGAGGTACATCAATACTGTTCCATTAATAATAAATATGCACAACAGGATATGCCAGTACATTCAACAGCTAATCAAGGAAAACTTCCTGACAAAAATAATGTGGCATACATTGGGTTGGCAAATTTATTTTCTGAGACACAGGACAGTTTTAGGAAAGGCCTGGAAAATACCCAACTGTAAAATGAGATATATAGACACTGTTCCTTTAATGGATAAATATACGTAATAGAATGCTTTCTTACTACACACAACTGCCAATCAATTGAAACTTCTTGCAAAATACTAGTAGATATATCAGTTGGCAAATTTATTTTGTGGGACCAAAGCACAGTTTTGATGAAAGCCACAGGAAACTGAACAGTAAAGTGAGATACATCAACACTGTTCCTCTAATGGATAAATATACATAATAGAATGCTGCAGTCCACAACTATTAATCAAGAAAAACTTTTTGCAAATACTAGTGGATATATCAGGTTGACAAATTTCTTTCATGGGACCCGGGCACAGTTTTGATAAAGCCCTGGAGAAACTGAACCATAAGATGAGATATGTCAACACTGTTCCTTTAATGGATAAATATGCATAATATAATGTTGCAGTACAGACAACTGCTAATCAAGGAAAACTTATAGAAAAATACAAGTAGATATAATTGGTTGACAAATTTCTTTCACGGGACCCAAGAACAGCTCTGAAAAAGACCAGACATTTGGACTTGTTTGATTAGGCTGGAGCCTAGCTAGCTCTTTTTACAGGGAAATATAGATTGACCAATAATACACTGAGCTGGTATTCTCATTGATCCCACCTTGAATGTTCAGTTTTTCATCTGTTGTGGTTATGTTTTTACACGGGCTATTTCTATTCATCCAGAACCAGGGTTCTGGTCATAATAGATCACAAATCTCCAGTTTAGTAGAAGTCACCTGGCGGTTAAGACCATCCCAGTAAAATAGAAGAGATTCCTATGGATTTTCAGACAATTCACGTGCCTTTCGACTTCCATAATTGGTGTACCTGCTGAGAAACATTAAGCATCCATTCCAAAAAAATAATTCTCCAAGAAGAATAACCAAAACTCAATGTGGCACGGCCTGCAAAAGCAATAAAAGAGCACTGACCAGACAAACCCATCCTTATCAACTCTTCTAGGTAGCACCATTCTTGAAGATCTGTACAAATTAAGAATAGATAGATCAAGATAAATAACAACAAAGTGATAGATGCACCACATACAGTTTGTTTATTGATGAAAGAATATTCAAACAGAGGACATTTAGAATATAAGCTTCTATGCCAGTAAATGCAATATATATGATCCTAATAGAAAGTATCAAATTCTTGCTTGATAAATGAAAGCTATGGCAAAATCAATGAACTCAAGAATCATCAAATCCATATCAATAGAGTAAAAAAGGGGACAACTGTTTTAAGTTCTCAGATATAATATAAATTCAAACAGTCAATCCAAACGAGCTTACTGCTAGGCATCCACATCAATGATGTAACAAGCCCTATAATTACCTAGATATTACAGGTGGTTGAAATATTATAGTATATTGTTATAATAGTATTTTAATTATTTATGATATTTGATATAATCTTAATTAGTTAAGATTATATTATGATATATTCTTATTTCTATCTTATTATACGTTTTGAGTGTATCTTGTATAATTCTTTGAGTCACCTATCAATAAAGTAGTATTCATGTGGTTTAGGCCTCCAACTTACCACATCTATCTCCCAATGTCTCTCGCCTTCATATATCATGTATTTTAACTTCTGGAAAAAAAAACTTCCAGGATGCTCAAATAACAAGAGTACATCTGATAAGAGTTCTTTTATAAATTGGAAAAAAAAACTAAGTGTAAAATTGAAAGAACTTGAAGCTTTCCAGTCTTTCCAGCCGTTGGCAATGCCATTGCATTTGATTCCCTCAACCCAGCAGCAACTGCATCTTCAAGCCATTTTTTGATCTGCAAAGCAGCAGTAGATTTAAAAGGCCCAAATCTTCTAAAGCAACCGTCCAAGAGACGAGACAAAAGAAGAAAATATAAAATCAGCCAGTTTTCATGGCTGTTAGAGTTAAGAATACCCACATGGCCATATCTATATTAATTAGCGATGTACCTAGAGATGAAAATAAGACTTAAGACATCCAAACGATGACTATGCTCATTCTGTATGCAAATATTGACAAGCTTATTAGTGGCAGGATTCTCGATCCCCTTCTTTCTGTGTTTTCTATGTATTAATAAGACCTCATTAGTTCCCACAACGAATACGACCTCATCATCTTGCTCATTATACAGTAAGGAAGAAAAAAAGGTTTTCCAATACCAGCTCAAAAGGAATGGTCTCAAACTGCTCTGCTAAAAATTCTGGAGGATATAGGTTTCTATCATAGCTGAGAGGTCAATTTGTGTGACCTTACCAATGCAGATGCACATAGAAGTTCCAGGGTATGGGGGAGTCGAAACTTATATGTCTCAGCAATAGATAGAAGGGCAAATCTACCGCCTACAAAGTGGTGAGGGCCACAAAACTGCTTTCCACATAGCTTGGGTGCAGTTAAAGAAACCTACTGAAGAAAATTTCTGTGTCAGTTGAACCCAAAATTTCCATGATGACACTGATTTTAGAAACAAATTTTGTAAGTGAATCTTCAAGGAATATACCAACATGTCAGGTTTGATTCTTTGACCACTGACATCTCCTTGAGCATGCCATCCAGAAGGAATATCTACAGAAACAATAACAGGAGATTTTCTTCCAGCAGTATCATCTCTGCACAAGCTAACAAGCCTTTGGATAAGTTTATCAAAAGGCGGTCTTGGAGCACCTGAAGGATTAAAATCTACATAAATGTTTGCAGCAGAACTTTATCATTGGATAGCACCATTACCTGCCAGTATAAAGATTTCTACCAAGTGTTCATCACCAATATTAATTTCCCCCCCTCAAATTATTAATAAGTGTGGATGAAAAAACATAGAACAAACTCAGAAATACATTTCAACTTTGAAGCCCATTTACACGTGTTTTTCTTTGTAGATTCATCATATTATTATCCCTTGCTGAGATATAAATGGGAACTTCAGACAGGTGACAGACAATAATTGCAACCAAGGATGGCTTCTCATAAAACTAAAAATATGCTCCATATACATTAGTTTCTCCAATTATTGATCATCTTGCAATAGAATATGGTTAGAGGATACGTGCTGTAGAATCTAATGACAAAAAAATGGAATAAATACATTAATATAATTGGAAGAGCCATTTACTATGAAATGAAAAACCAAGCATTGCATCCACCAACACATCAAAGTCCGATGATAAATCTGATGGGAGATATCAACTGACAGGAAAGGAATTGATAGAGATTCAAGCTGCAAGACGATGAGAGATTCAAGCTGCAAGATGATGAGAGAATTTACAGTTTTTTTAATTCAGTTAATGATTATAATATAATAGTTCAGAAAGATAGTGAATTCTTCCATACCTGAGTAACAAGGCCAGTGTATAGTGTCTTTGGAGTGCGCTTAGGATAACAAATAAATGGATTGTCGCCAAAGTGATACAAATGACCAGAAGTTACAAGACCATCACCACCATTGTTCCCAGGACCACAGATAGCAAGAACCCTATTATATTAACTTGTATACCTGCCAGGAAGTTGCATCATATTTTACCTGCTTGAGTGAAAGCTTCAATCCTTAAAGAAGTTGGAATATTTTATTATTTGTTTACAATTCCTTCTAATTATAGACACAGAAAGTGACCATGGCTAAACGTTTAGCACTTCAAATGACGACAGGCAAATGAAGGACCCTAGAATTACTATATCACCAAATAAGTGCTAAGAAAACAATTTAACTCCTCAAAATGTATTTCCGCATTTTTGACGAGCAGTGGCAATTAGTTATCAATTTTCTTGGGTTATTCCACAGAGAGCATGCTAAACTGCTAAGGGTAAGCATGTGTAAGATCAATAGAGCGAGAGAGCTGTTAAATAGCATACCTAGTTTTAGGTCTAACCAAGAAGCGATTGTATAAATCATCTCTACATGACAATATCATGGGAGAGTGGACTTTTTGGACTGAAAAACTTGAGGTAGTGACATGATTGTATACTATTTTCCAACCTATCCTTGCTAAAGTTGCAGGGTTCACTATCAGTACACGAAATAAAAAAGAATTTACTGCAAAATAATAAAGGGATTATACTATATACAACTAAGAGCAAATAACAAAAGGATGACTCAAAAGATCAAAATGATGCTAATAATGTGCAGTCCTGACACTTGATGACAACACTGTCAGCCAAAAGCTGAGGATTATGAGTGCATAAAGAATAGTTACAATCTTTCACCTCTGTTTTGTCCAAAATAGAAGTTTGGAAAAGTATACTAAACAAATAGTGAATGCCTTATGAAAAAAAACGGTAACTGATCATGTTTGATCGTAGGTTCTTCCAACCCAGCTCTGCACAGAATAACTAGACCAGCAACTACTACAATTAACATGAGCCCCTCCATGGCTTTCAATGTAATGACAAGCAGTGCAGATGATCTGAATGATTACGCTGTAATAGGGCAACATAATAACAGAAAAAACACAGTTTCAGCAACACTTGGCACAGTGCAGCAGGAACTGACCATGAACCGGTCGACATTAAACCCGAGAGGACCCATTAGGGTCTCGTCGATCTCAGCAGCCCCCCGCTGTGACAGATAAGTAACAGAATCACCGTACATCGTTTGCAGCTCAATGAAAGACCTAGAAAAGAAAGGCCGATCCGAAACTTCACAACTTGAGCTAGAACCTGTAAGATCCTGAAAAAGAGCACAGATTCACTCCCACTATTAGTATTCCCGCAACAATAAAGAGATTGAATGCTTCAGCGGGTATCCGATAGATATACCACAGAGACAGAGGAGCGGTTGATGTGCAGAAGTGGTGGTAACTTACAGAGGATGGAGCTGACGGGAATGAAAGATTGAGTGAGGAAGAAGCATGTCACTCAATGAGCTTACGATGATGATGCGAAGCAGCTGCTCGAGTAGCGCTCATCATTTCTCATCTTGGCTCCTATAAAGCTTTCCGGTATCGTTGTAGAGCGCGTGGTCGGCCATAGGCGGTGGCTCCATTGCAATGCATCCTTAAACCTCCGACCCGACCCGAACGAAACAGAAGCGGAAGGTCTTGTTTTTTGGTTATTTGCATAACTTCCCAGAAACTGCTGCTTGTTTTACAAATGATGACAAACTTAACCCAATAAGCGAGCGCCACGTATGAAAACCCAGCTCTTCTTGTCCATCTTTGCTCACCAGTTTCATTTCATAAAGGAAAGAAGGAACCACAGGCCTTCGCGCCGGATAGATTATTCTCGCTCATCGCAAGCGGCGGTCTTGGATCCTTAGAGGGCTCGTGGTTGACAGATCCCTCACCGTGATGGCTAGCAATTTCAGCAGAGGCGGCCCGTCGTATGGCGGGGCGGCTCCTTACAGATCACAGTTAGTTTTCAGATTCCCTTGATTGAGGAGACCCCCTCCTGTCACTTAATTTTTACCATCGTTTCGCGTTTAATGCAAATTTATCCGGGGATAATTTCGCGCACCTTCAGGGAGGGGCTCAGCACGAGACAGGTGGGTGGTTCCGACGAAATTCAGCTGCGGATCGATCCGATGCACGGAGACTTGGATGATGAGATCAGTGGTCTTCGAAAGCAAGTTCGGCAATTGAGAAATGTAATCCTAATCAGTATCATCCTGTGAAGTAATACGTCTAATAAATTTTTGATTGATTTTGGTGTTGCGCCTGGGTTGTCCAGCTACTATTCTATGGTTTCTTGACTGCTAAATTATGATAGCTATGTGCTATTTTCACTTGATGTTCGCAGTAGGTAATTTTTTGGATCACTCCTCTCTGATGATCTCAGAATCGATGCAGATAAATTATGGTATAAATAGTCCTTGGCAATGAACTGTGATTGCTCCAGGAATCTGTCCTCTGAAAAGTTTTATTCCATGTGGGTTGCTTAGGTGGTATTCAGCCCATTACAATGTCTGCTAATGCGTGAGAAGTTTTTGCAATGAGCTGGAATGGCGCTTTTACGTTCTTGAATCCTCCTTTGCTGAGAGATCACTTTGGGTGGACTAATTGTATTGTGAGCTAGATTTTCATCACCTTCACTTGGATTGCGTATTTCATCTATCTATCCTTTTTAACTTCTAGCAGTCATTTATTCTTGCCTCACAACGATAAGGAACTGCCATGAGATCCATACTTATTTTCAGTGATAACCGTGCAGGTAGCACAAGATATAGAGACAGAAGCAAAATTTCAGAATGATCTACTGAATCAGCTGGTATGTAGTTACTCAAGACACCAATCTCATTATTTCTCATTTTGTATCTCTGGTTTGCTTAATAAACCATGTCTCAGGATTATTAAAAGCAGTAGCTGCTGACATCAAGCTTTGTATGTACTTTTTTTATATGCAACTTCCTGAACTCATTGTCCACAACTTCAGCCTGGCGGTGTATAATGGCAGTGCTGCGTAGTGCTTAAAGTGTCATGAATGAGATTAAACTTGAGTTTTGAAGAACCCCTTTATTGTCACTCTTTCTCTTCTTACAGTCCACAGGGTAGCAACTACCCTGGAAGTAGCAATCCATATGTTAATCATGTTTGTACTCTTATCATACCTTGGCTGTATTATGGCCTGTGGATTAAATAGACCGTAATAGCCACAGCTGACAGCACCATTCCCGCAATCTGATGCTCTACCTTTTCGTCTATTGTTACAGCAAATGACACTCATGCAGGAGTAAAGAACAATATCAGGAGGTTGAACAAGAGCATAGTCCAGTATGGGTCGAGCAATGTTGTGCACGTCATTGCTTTCGCATTAGTGATGTTCTTCATCATTTACATGTGGTCTAAAATGTCTAGGAGGTAAGCTCTCTTGTCATGACTCATGACCCTCTGAATACTGTTTGCCTGGTTTGGGTAGATTGCCTATGAAGATTGGCTCTGCTTTACTGCATGAACCCGATGGTCAGCATTACCGCCTTATTGAAGTGTCTTGTCTACATTATAATTGCTAACTACTATGAAATTAAGTAACATTTTTCAACGTGGAAGCACCGAAAGCAGCACCTACCCACCCTCCTAAGTCAGCATCGACTTTATGTCTGTATCACTGTCAGTGATACGATCGGGAAAAAAAGGAACCACTCTTATTGAAAATCAATAGCACTTTTAACAGATCATACATAATAACCAATCACATGCAGATGTCTCCACCTGCTACTTAGCAATGATCTATCACGTTCTATACACATCATGGCGTGGACGTGGATGTGGGCACATACACATGCAATAACTTCATGCAATGACTTCACACAAGGTTTCAATCCACTTTGACCTTATTGTTTCAGTAAAAAAAACACGGTAATAATGTTCAATCGGTGAGGCATGAGCGGAGCGACTTTGAGGACGGTGACTAACCGTTATGCGGGTGTACTGGAGGGGGAGGAAGAGCTGCGGCCCCGCCTGGTTCACACGGTGGCGGCCCTCCTGCGTCGCAGGCGCCGGCGGCAGCGATTCCGGCTATGGCGGCGTCACCAGCTCCATGAACTATGATGTCATCTTCGATATCGACCTCCATGGCCTGGACCCCACCGGGGCCGGTGACTACTGTCTCGTGGACAACCTCGTGTTCCTCGACGATGATCGGTGGAGGAGGAGGAGGGATCACCACTTGCTTCTTCTTCTTCTTGGCTAGGCAGAACAGCCCCACCAATAGGAATGCCAGGAAGAAGACGGACCCTAATGAGACGCAGACGATGATGATAGTTGTGTGGTGGCCACCAGAAGGCGGAGTGACGATCTCGGAAGAGGGTGGCAATGAGGGTGGCGTGATTCCATAACCAGGCGGTAAGCTGCCGGGTGTTGGGGGGAGGTGTGGTGGAAATTTAGGGGGATAAGTTGGTGGATACTTTGGAGGATGAGATGGTGGATACTTTGGAGGATGAGATGGCGGATGCTTTGGAGGATGAGCTGGGGTCTTGGGAGGCTGTGCAGGATAAGTTGGGGGGTGTGATGGTGGATGCTTCGGCGGATGAGTTGGGGTCTCGGGAGGTTTTGCAGGGTAAGTTGGGGGATGAGATGGTGGATACTTTGGAGGATGAGTTGGGATCTCGGGAGTCTTTGGAGGGTATGTTGGTGGATGAATAGGAGTCTTAGGAGGCTTTGGAGGGTATGTTGGTGGATGAATAGGAGTCTTGGGAGGCTTTGGAGGGTATGCTGGTGGATGAATGGGAGTCTTGGGAGGCTTTGGAGGGTGAGCTGGTGGATGAGTTGGGGTCTTGGGAGGCTTTGGAGGGTATGTTGGTGGATGAATCGGAGTCTTAGGAGGCTTTGGAGGGTATGCTGGTGGATGAATCGGAGTCTTAGGAGGCTTTGGAGGGTATGCTGGTGGATGAATCGGAGTCTTAGGAGGCTTTGGAGGGTATGCTGGTGGATGAATCGGAGTCTTAGGAGGCTTTGGAGGGTATGCTGGTGGATGAATCGGAGTCTTAGGAGGCTTTGGAGGGTGAGTTGGTGGATGAGTTGGGGTCTTGGGAGGCTTTGGAGGGTATGTTGGTGGATGAATCGGGGTCTTAGGAGGCTTTGGAGGGTATGCTGGTGGATGAATCGGAGTCTTAGGAGGCTTTGGAGGGTATGCTGGTGGATGAATCGGAGTCTTAGGAGGCTTTGGAGGGTATGCTGGTGGATGAATCGGAGTCTTAGGAGGCTTTGGAGGGTATGCTGGTGGATGAATCGGAGTCTTAGGAGGCTTTGGAGGGTATGCTGGTGGATGAATCGGAGTCTTAGGAGGCTTTGGAGGGTGAGTTGGTGGATGAGTTGGGGTCTTGGGAGGCTTTGGACGGTATGTTGGTGGATGAATCGGAGTCTTAGGAGGCTTTGGAGGGTATGCTGGTGGATGAATCGGAGTCTTAGGAGGCTTTGGAGGGTATGCTGGTGGATGAATCGGAGTCTTAGGAGGCTTTGGAGGGTATGCCGGTGGATGAATCGGAGTCTTAGGAGGCTTTGGAGGGTAAGTTGGTGGATGAGTTGGGGTCTTGGGAGGCTTTGGACGGTATGTTGGTGGATGAATCGGAGTCTTAGGAGGCTTTGGAGGGTGAGTTGGTGGATGAGTTGGGGTCTTGGGAGGCTTTGGACGGTATGTTGGTGGATGAATCGGAGTCTTAGGAGGCTTTGGAGGGTGAGTTGGTGGATGAGTTGGGGTCTTGGGAGGCTTTGGACGGTATGTTGGTGGATGAATCGGAGTCTTAGGAGGCTTTGGAGGGTATGCTGGTGGATGAATCGGAGTCTTAGGAGGCTTTGGAGGGTGAGTTGGTGGATGAGTTGGGGTCTTGGGAGGCTTTGGACGGTATGTTGGTGGATGAATCGGAGTCTTAGGAGGCTTTGGAGGGTATGCTGGTGGATGAATCGGAGTCTTAGGAGGCTTTGGAGGGTGAGTTGGTGGATGAGTTGGGGTCTTGGGAGGCTTTGGACGGTATGTTGGTGGATGAATCGGAGTCTTAGGAGGCTTTGGAGGGTATGCTGGTGGATGAATCGGAGTCTTAGGAGGCTTTGGAGGGTGAGTTGGTGGATGAGTTGGGGTCTTGGGAGGCTTTGGACGGTATGTTGGTGGATGAATCGGAGTCTTAGGAGGCTTTGGAGGGTATGCTGGTGGATGAATCGGAGTCTTAGGAGGCTTTGGAGGGTGAGTTGGTGGATGAGTTGGGGTCTTGGGAGGCTTTGGACGGTATGTTGGTGGATGAATCGGAGTCTTAGGAGGCTTTGGAGGGTATGCTGGTGGATGAATCGGAGTCTTAGGAGGCTTTGGAGGGTATGCTGGTGGATGAATCGGAGTCTTAGGAGGCTTTGGAGGGTATGCCGGTGGATGAATCGGAGTCTTAGGAGGCTTTGGAGGGTAAGTTGGCGGATACTTTGGAGGATGAGTTGGGATCTTGGGAGGCTTTGGAGGATAGGTTGGTGGATACTTTGGGGGATGAGTTGGGGTCTTTGGAGGATGATCCGGGGTTTTGGGAGGTTTCGGAGGGTGGGCGGGTTTGGACGGTGAAGGTGGCCAATAATGCTTTGGAGGAGGAGGAGGGAGAAGACTGTGATGGTGATGGTGGTGTGGTGGCTTGTGAGGCTGAGGATAAGTGGGAGGAGGAGGAGGAGGAAGACTGTGGTGGTGGTGTGGTGGCTTGTGAGGGTGAGGGTAAGTGTGAGGAGGAGGAGGGGGGGGGAGGAGGAGGAGGAGGAGAAGATGAAAGAGGAGGAGGAAGACTGTGGCGGTGGTGGTGGTGGTGGTGGTGGTGGTGGTGTGGTGGCTTATGAGGGTGAGAAGGCGGTAGAGGCGGAGGAGAATAGTACGGATAACTCATCCTCTCTCTCAAGCTATAGAAGACAACTGAAGTTCCCTTCCAATGTTCACCACTTCACCGGCCAGCAACAAGATACAGTGAAAGTAAAGTACCCTTCCAGTGTTACTTGACAAGTGAGGCTACAACAAACTCAAGAGCGCTGCCTCTCTACTTGTACTCACTCCTCTCCTATATCTATCATATAATTCTTTGCTGTTCCTGAACTGTCTTCCACAACTCATCATCCTCCTCCTCATTTTTTTTCCTTTTTCATCCACATGCATCGCCTTCATTATTCCACATTCATTATTCCACAAATATATATATATATACAACAATTAAGGGTCTATTGACTATTAATAAACGTTCCTACTCGTCATGTCCATACTAAGAACGTTAGATATCTCTTGGGTTTGATCTATGTTCATATGACATTCATCCATGCCGACTATCTTCAATTCAAAGGCATCTATTATGGATGATGGTGCATGTGTCTGTATACATATTCGTGGCTATAACTCTTTGGCATGTCTTTTTAATTGATTTTGTCTCCCTCCAAGGCCCCACACAGGGCGGCCGGAAGCCCGAGCAGTCAACTAAGGGAGGAAAAGCCAAGGTGGAGGTGTCATAATGATCACAACTTGGTAATGTCTTCACATGTTCTATATTGCAAATAATTTGATATGGGCCATAGTACGCATGAATAAAATGTGAAGATAAAATGTTTCAATTTCATATATTAAAGTTTTATTTTATTCTAGATGTGGTGAGAATTGATATTATAATGTAAGTTGATGGAGTTAGATGAAAGGGAAGAAGTAGCACTACGCATACTCATCATGACAAATTAGGTGTCGTTATCATGTGAAGAAAAAGTATTTTGATGAGAGGGGATAGGGACGAGGAGGAGCTTCCGCACAAATGTGGTAGAGATGATGATTAGGTAAAGCTAGTTGATGCTGTTACGTCACCGGCCATGGCCTGGCCAAAGAACTTTTATCACCTTCTTCTCCGCTCCCCTTGTACGACAAGTCCACCATCGCTCGTGCCGGGGACACTGCAGTCCAAATTGTCGGCTCATTTTATTTATTTATTTTTGTTTGTTTTTATATTTGAATATGTGAGAAGATAATGTCATTTATATTAAAAGTTATTTTAACTGGTATAAAATTTTTAATATTATAAAACTAAAATACTAGCACTTACGGCTTTCTAGTCTCCGTTATCGATTCAGCTCCCACGTATTTCCAGTATAGAGTCGATTAGTTGTGTAACTATTTATACTTAAAATTAATAATTTGTAAATAATTTAAAATTTACAAATTTATAAACAGAAAATATATATTTATATTATCAAATTTGTAATATTATTTGAACCTAATATTTATTATACATTTTTAGAAGAAAAACAATTAATTTATTATAATAAAAATTATGATACGACAATAATATCCGACATATGTTGTACTGTATGTGATAATACAACATTAGTTGAAAATATTAATATTATTTTAAAAAATAAAATTATGAGATTTAATAATAGGGAATATTTACACGTGGAGGAACAAAGTTAGTGCACTCCCATATCGTGGGCTTTCGGCCCATAACACACGCTAAAAATTAAGGGTAAGGCAGGATGGCTGGGCCTTCTATGGGTAGCCATTTGCTCCCTTGACTTGAAAACGGAACCGACCAACCATAACCAGGAAACATATGAGGTCAGACTGAACATGGGGGACTCCATTGGAATTAGGGCCTGACCTGCAGGGAATCTCCAAGTTTTGCTTGTAGCAAATTAATAATAATAATAATAATATTATTATTATTGATTTTTGCATGAAGAAATTAACAGTACCCTTCTCCATCCTTCATCCTCCATCTTGACTGCCAGATTTTGATGTTCCCAATCCCCCCAACAAGTCAACAAACTATGAATTTTTTTCCCAGTAATAGTTCATTAAATGCGATTGTTTATCTTGTCTTGGTACAAACGGTGTCCCAGTACTGTCCAACACATACATACAGACAACCTGCACCTGCATGCTCAATTTTGGCCACATGTCTGTATCTTTTTGGTCTAGGGTTTCCGGTACCCGAACTTGGCGGTTCCTCACATACTCTCTCTCCACCCAAAAATTACTGTGAATCTTATTTGACTAAATGAATCCTAATATCTGCAATTAGGTAGTGGAGAGCTTTACTAGTTTGTGTTCTTGCCTTAGAGAACGACATGTAATCTGCATTTATCTTATGGTTTCGACTGATTCGAGCCTAATTAGCTAGCAATGGTTGTCGGGATATGCACATTCAAACAATGAAAGCCAGTTGGAGTTGGAGTTGGCTGGGGGATTTTCTTGGACTCATCTCTTTTATCCATTAGATTAAAATAATTAATGGGTCAAAGAATCACGACACTGCAACATCGATTACCATAATGGAACCGAACAAAACCACACCCTCCAACCAAATGATGCGATTCCCCGAGGAACAGTGCGATGAAACCCTAGAGAGAATGTCTTATTTTGAAGTCGGGGTTATCAATTCTATGCCATGTACGAGCATGCACACAAGTATTGATTAACGCCGGCTACTTGTATCTTGTTTTCCCTGGAAAAAAGAGTTGGCTTTAGTTCAAGATTCTTGGATTATGAATGATGCAGCTGGGATTGGGAACTCCACTTTCTTACTTGCCTGGTACAAAACTACAGAGAGAGAAACGAACAATTGTCACCTGCTCCCATGATGTTTGTACGTATGAATTTGTTGCATGTGCATATAGCTGGTTTTACCAAAGAAAGCTCAGAAAACAGCAGTGTTCTTGGGAAAGGAAGATGGGCAGCCAGCCAGTCCATAGTTGTATGACATGTATATATTGGATGAAGTGGACAGCTTCTGACCTACCTCTCAGTCTCAGTCTCAGGCTCCTTCTTTCTTCACTTTCCAACCCCCTCTTTCCCTTTTATTATTAATTTCTCTCTTTTTACCTGATTTCCTGGTTGATTCCTTCTCCTAATCATTTCCTTATCACCCCTTTTTCCCTCTTAATGGGAAAAGTAGCATTTTTTTCATCAAATAGGATGGCTTCAATGCCCATAAAATTGCAACATCATACTCTAAGCAACATAGATTAGGTATGATAATCCTTAAAAAGTCCCCCAAAATAGGGGTTAGAATACGATATTAATAAAGAAATATAGTGAATTTATAATATTATAAAATTTTAATACTTATAAATTATTACTTTTTAAATAAATATAATAATTAACAATTATTCGTATATAATACCTTATTTTATTTGTTATTATAGATTGCTCACACCTTATAAAAATATACAATAAAATACTATTTTTTACCATAATAATAATAATAAACGAGTTATAAACAATTATTTAATATAATTTTAAAATTTAACTTAAAATTGTATTAACAAGTGAAGAACTATCATAAATTTATAAAGTTGTAAATTTTTTACTAAATATACAAATAATTACTTTTCAAGATATGTAAATGAGTTGTTGGTGGAGAGAGTATTAATAAATGATGAAGGAATATAAGGAATTGTACTGTGCATCAAACAGTGTATTGACATATTGGTCTAGTATGGTGAATGTTAGAGATATATATGTATATATATATATATATTCACATGCATTGCATTATATATATGGGGGCGGCAACGTTGAAGGGATGAAAGGAGCACTAGTTATTGCATATGACTAAATTGGCAATATATCATGACATTGGCGACAGAATGATCGGTTGAGTTATCAAAATCAACCATACTTTTGGGTCCCTCCCACATTGTTCATCATCTCCAAAGAAACTCTGGTGACTCCGTATCTCTCTCTCTCCTCTCTCTCTCTCTCTCTCTCTCTCTCTGTAAATCTCACGTCACATGCAGCTTATTCTTATTCTGGAGCTTCGACACATTAAACATGAGATATGCCTAAGCTTCCTTCCACGTTCCTTGATAAAAAGGCCACTTTACCTCATACCTGAGAAAATCTTCCTCTCTCTAAAATGGCCTTAGAGGCGGTGGTGTACCCACAAGACCCATTCAGCTACTGCCCCGACTACACTGCCGGCAGCTTCCTCGGGGCGGAGTACGGTGTTTACCCTCTCGGGTTTGATCAGGTGGAGGATGACCATGGCGGAGTCGACAAAGCTTCTTCCCATCCTTCTCCTCCTACTACTGCAGCAGCGACGGCTTCGGGAGGGAGGAGGAAGAGGCGTCGGGTGAAGAGTGCGAAGAACCGGGAGGAGATAGAGAACCAGAGGATGACCCACATCGCCGTCGAGCGGAACCGCCGCAAGCAGATGAATGAGTACCTGGCCGTCCTCCGTTCCCTCATGCCGCCTTCCCACAGTCAAAGGGTCAGCCAGTCTCTTGAATTTCCTCTCTTCTTCTCCTTCCTTTTGCCAGATGAGGGAAAATCTGTGGCATGCAATGATGTAAAGTCGCTGAATTTCATCTCTTCTTCGCCACCCTTTTCATCATTTCTGCCTTTCTCGTGACTCCCACCTTTCAATTATTACCATTTTTTGAGTATTTCCCTCTTTGTGGATATGACAAAAAATGTATCTTTGATGGGCTTTTTTTTTTCTTTTCAGGGTGACCAAGCGTCAATTATTGGAGGGGCCATCAACTTCGTGAAGGAGCTGGAACAGCTCCTGCAATCAATGGAAACCCAGAAGCAGCAGCCACCATTCTCGGACTTCTTCAGCTTCCCTCAGTACTCGGCCACCAGGGCGGCGGGCGAAGCGGCTGCTGCCACAGATGGGACGGCGGACATAGAAGTGACGATGGTGGAGAGCCACGCGAACCTCAAGATCCAGTCCCGGAGGCAGCCTAAGCAGCTCATCAAGCTCGTGTCCGGGCTCCAGTCCCTCCAGCTTGGCATTCTCCACCTCAATGTCACAAGTTTCGGCGACATGGTGCTGTACACGGCCAGCGTCAAGGTTCATCTACGCATACCTACCTACCGATTATAGAAGCTGCCAAGGGACTGACTAATTTGGCCTTTGCATTGGACAGGTTGAGGAAGGCTGCCACCTAACCACAGTGGATGAAATCGCTGCAGCAGTTAACCAGATGCTCCGAAGAATCGAAGATGAAGCAGATTTCAGCTGAAAGCTTCAGCTGCTTTCAAATCCCATTCCATGGATGTCATCTGATCTTCCATTTTTGCTTCCTTTTATTCTTGTTTTAATCCAACCTTAGCACTGTGCAAAGCAGCTTGCTTCTAATCAATCTAGCAACGAACCTCATCTCCTCCACTCCACACCTTCATGATTTGCATGTGTAGACTTGTATGTCGATCTGATCTGATGCAGGCTGAGAATCAAGTAACATTGGGCTAAGTGATACTGATATTAATACATTAAGTCGAGAATACAATACAGAGATGATTCATGGGCGTTCTTCCAACGTCTAGATCCACCTCAAACTTACATGCAGATCATTCAGGCACCATGGAAGAACTGCCCTGGTTGCGAAATGACAACCTTTTGAATCAAGTTATTCGAAACCTTTGAAGGGAAGGTTCGAGCTTGCAATCCTGTTATGCGGAATCTGCAGATGCAGCCGATTTGAGTAAGGTGCTGTTAGCTCTAACATCCTCCTGCTCTGGAGATCTATCAGCTTCGAGGTGAATTTGTCTCTCCGAAGAAGAAGAAGAAGAAGAAGAAGAAGAAGAGGAATGGTCCATGGAAGGTGAATCAGACCCCTTCTCCAGTTTCAACTCCTCTTGAATCTGCAGATCTTCTCTTTGCGATTCCTCTGCCTCGTCTGCAACTGCCATGTTTTCAGTTCCCGAGTTTCTCATCTGATCCCCTCCAAGATCATTGCTTTCACTTGAATCCTCCATCTGGGCATCACCGATAGCGTGTGGCCTAGTAGTGCCAAGCTCTGCCCCACAAGGAGCCACGACATTTGCCCGACAAAGCGGGCAATTCGTGTGAGATCTGAGCCATGTATCGATGCAACGAATATGGAAAGCATGGCTGCATTTTGGCAGCAGCCTCAGGGACTCGCCTTCCCTGAAATCGTTCAAGCAAACAGAGCACTCCGACCCTTCAATCAGCCCATCCCCTTCCCTGTACATGCAGACAGTGATCGTGTTAATGATCGACTGCTGCAGCCCCACCGTCGTGATGAACCAGATCGGGTGGTCCACGCGGTTCTCGTCCAAAAACCCCGACGTGGGTGGCTGAGGGTTGTTCATGGATCTACTGCCGCGGCAGAAGCATGACTTGACGATGACCAAGTAGTAGGCAAGAAGGACGAAGAAGCCAGCGAGTAGTGCCAGGGAAGTGATGAAGGACGGGGAGAAGAGGCCGCCGCCGGAGCTAGGCGGCGGCCTCGGCGTCGGGGTCAGCGGGGCCGACGGAGGAGGAGAAGAGAAGTAGAAATCGTCGGGACAGTTGTAGTAGGGACACCCCGGGTCGCAGAAGTCAGGGCAGTAGATGGTTTCATTGGAGGCGGCGGTGAGGGCAGGGAAGAGCTTCCTGCTCCTTATCGCCATTGAAGAGGAAGACTAGGAAGGAAGCAAATTCGTCTCTTTCTGGGGTTAAGTGAAGAGAGTGATGTGCTCAGATCTTTCCATAAAATAATGAATCTCATTTGTGGGTGTAGAGTTGATAGAGCACACATCTCATCTTTTCTGCAATCATGTCATAATCAGGATGACAATCATATCTTACCTTTGTGCAGGCAGGGTTGGTTAGGTGGGTTTGAGTAATGCTCCAGATAATAATATGAGTTCTTCATTTGCAGGGTGGGTAAGCAACTGACAAGATGAAGCCCCCCAATTTCCAAAGTGAAACTGATACCTCACCTAAAACATCAACCCACCCCCACAGCACTAACACTGAACCAGAGGAGTCCATGGAAGCTTGGAAGAATCAATGGATGCTTGAAGGTTTCTTGAGATGGAAGAACTCTCAGCTGATGCAATCCCAATCGGGTATTCATTCAATAAAGGTCTTCATCAGTCACCTAACATCAACCTTCCCAACTTTGCTTCTAGGGTTCAAAACACTGCTGACGAGCTGCTGAGTTCATCCACGTCAGCCAGTATGAACGCCTCTTTCTATTTGAAGTTGAAGCCCCCTTTTGTCCACCATCATCCACGTCGGATTGGTTGTGTTTCCCTCCCATCCACGTAGGAAAAAAGAGATGAAAACGAGCCGTTTGGGGCTTCGTCAGCTGCCACTCGGCGGAACCGAGACGACGTGCTATATAGAATAGTGCACGTGTGGGTCCCGCTCACAACGGCTAGATCTTCTTCCAATTTGAAATCAACCCTCAAAATTTGAAACCCCTTCTTCAAAAGGATTTCACCAAAAACCAGAGAATCTCCGGATCGGAAAATTCTGCATTCCGCTCCGAAGCTTCTTCAACTCCAGGGTTAGGGTTCCGGTGTCAGTTTCATCTCGTTCAAGGAAATAGGATAGTTGACTTGAGCCGCATTCAAGCCATGAATCTTCCGAAGAGAGTGGAAGTATGCATCAAGGCCACGATAGATCACTGTTTAGGTCTCCCTGGATCAGAACGAACCCTCGAACTGGAACTCCGTGCATATGAAGAAATCCAAAGAGAACTTCAGGAACGGTTCTCGCTTCTGCAGTCCCAGTTGAAAGAGAAAGAAGACCAGATCGATCTCGCCAGGGTAATTGCAGAAAATAAAGTTTTCTTTTGCTTGCAACTAGGTTGATTTGATGATCGTTTTTGGGATGAAAGGGTCTACAGAACTTTTGTGGTGGATAATCAATTTGATTGGACGCCGGTAACTTTATAAATTGCTTATGGGGGATTTTACAGGCCGAAGCAAGTATGAATGCTCAAGCAGTGAAAAAGTTTGTGGAAGAAAACCAGAAACTAGCAGCCATGTGTGCGAATTTGTTGGCTGAGTGCAAGAGATGGGAGGGGGAGTGCTCCCTCTACGATAATGACAGGGAGGCTTTGATGGACTTCGGAAATGAGGCTCATGAGCGAGCCAAGGAAGCAGAGGCTAGGGCACAGCGTATGGAAGAGGAAGTGCAGCGGTTATCAGATGAGTTGCTCTGCTACAAGGTCAAGCTGGAATCCCAAGGGGTAAGGATCCTATTGCATTTCTTTCCCTTGAAAATTAGGATGGTGTCAAGAATAGGATTATGCTATTTCCAATAGTGCAGCTGCAGTTGGGCATGGAGTCGGATTTGCTTACTACTAGTAGATTACTTCTCTAGGATGTCTTCAAGGTCACTTGATATGTTAAGCAACCAAAGTTCTCTGGCCTTGACAGTTGTTCATGAAGGAACCTAGGTTTTGAGTATCATGATGTTGTTAGTGGTGAAGATGAGCTTCCAACAGAAGAGAATTTCATTGGATTTATTTCTTTACATGCATATTTCCTATGCCACCATGATCTCATAACTTTTTTTTTTTCCTTTTATGAAAGGATGGTGAGAGCCTAGATGTGGAAGAGACTTTACTTGAATCAGTATTGGACATGGTTAGCAATGGCGGATTCATGTCTGCCACTTCATTCCTGGAGACAAACAATGAAAATGAATCATGTAGAAAATTGTTAAACATGTGGAGTTAGTGAGTATCTCTATATTGTCTCTCCTGTTTTAGCATTATTGTGCTGGCTGTATTTAGTATGCCTTGTATTATATTATGATGCTGTTGTTATTATTGCAGCCTAAGGCCAACAACCCAGAAAGTACTTTCAGTAGTTGGAGAAGCAAGGAAACTGGAGAAAGACAAGGAACGTCTAAGGGTCAATCTTCACAAAGCTGAAGAGGAAGTGAGAAGATTCAAAGCAAACTATATTTTTCTGAGTTTTCCCTCCATTTCTGGACAAGTCCCGACCTGATCCCACCTAACTCATGCAGGCCAAGCTGCTTTTCACTGAGAACGGCATTCTAAATGAGGAAAACCAGAGGCTGCTAAGGCACTACCAAAGGGTTATTGGTTCTGGTACCAAAAGTCCTGGAACTACTTCTGCCAAGGTGAGACAGGGCTTAATATTTTGCTAAACTTGAAGACAAGATGCAGTATGTTAATAATCTTTAATGCAAAGCTGCCATCAATAAGCCTAGCCATGGATGGATAAGAGATGCTGTCTCCTTTTGCAGTCAAACAAAAGAAAATCCAGTACAGCTGATGCCAAAAGACTCGATTTTGGTGACATGGATCTGGTCAGAGCGCCCCTCTCGCTCTTGGAATGCTGCAATTCAACCGACTCTAGACTGCAGAAGAGACCCTTATCTTCTGCTCGAGACTGATGAGATCGCCATATCCTTTTCAAGTTATTTTGTCCACCATTGATTATATTCCCAAGTGTAATGAATGCCATTCGTAGGTAGGACTTGCAAATGGACTTGCAAGTGTAATGCTTTGCAAAAGTTGGCCTTTTTTCCACAGAATCTGATCTTATTCATCATTTACATGAAAAAGTATGAGATGGGTGGATCATATTGAGATTCAATTGGTCATATATTTAATAAATAATATTTACAATATTAGACTAACGATAAATAATTAATGATATATATTTGACATTGTTTTATACTATAGAAATCTTCAATATAAATGCCATTTTATTTAAATTTAATATATCCATAATTACAACTCTAATATACAATTTATTTTATATAGTAAATGTTACATCATTAAATATGTTTTAAAAATATTACAAAAATTTTAATTTATCAATTAATGATACTTTCAAATATATCATTTTATATTTGGTAAGAAAATATTATTTTACACCAAAATTATTTTGTATATTCTAATTTTGGTAAGAATATAGATGATGAAATTGTCTTAACAAAAAACAAAATAAAAAGATCAAATCTTAAATTTCTATTTTTTTTTCTTTTTTACCCCCTAATTTATTGAATTTTTTTTCCTATTTGAATGAGTGAAAAGCCAAAGTGATAGTAAAAATAGAAGTGTTGGACAAATTATTAATATGTAAAAATTAGAGGACTTAAAGCTTAAAGCGACTCTGAATTTTCAGTTCAAATTCAATCCTCTGCGAAACCATTCCGGCGGAGGAATTCCCTCACAATTGCTGTGTTTCAGTTACGTCTTGGCGGAGGCGGGAGTAGAGCGGAGCGACTCTAGGGTTTTGGAAGGGGTCGGAGCCCGTATGGATCTCCCTCCACTGATCGATGACTGCATCAAGGAGTCGATTGATTACTCCCTTGGCCTTCCTGTGTCGGCTCAAACACTTGAGGCGAAGCTTCGCGCCTCCAAAGAGGTTCAGAGTGCACTCCGGGACCAGTGCTCGCTCCTGCTCTCTGAGGTGAAGGAGAAGGACCGCCTCATCGAGCTCGCTAGGGTATGTCGTTCTTGCCTTTTGCACGTATCCAATCAAGTCTAACTCTGGTAGGGGGTGATGGTCGAGTTTTAACATTTTCAGGGAGAGGCGAGCATGAATGCACATGCGTTGAAGAGGTTTGTGGAGGAGAACCAGAAGTTGGCCGCAGAGTGTACCAAGCTCGTGGCTCAATGTGATAGGTGGGAAATGGAGTGTTCCCTCTTTGAAAGGGACAGGGACGCACTGATGGATTTTGGGAATGAGGCGCATGAGAGGGCCAAGGTGGCTGAGGCTAGGGCCCAGAAGCTGGAGGAGGTTCTAGAGCAGTTGTCGGATGAGTTACAGCAATGCAAGCGCAAGTTGGACTTATGCGAGGTAGCCTTTTGGTTGCCTATATTTCTGAATGTATCTTTCCGATAATGCAATTTGGATGTGCATGGAAACGCATGTGAAAGTTGCAGTTAGGATTGGATTCTAATGCATCGTTGTGCATGGAGTTGGAAATGATGTTTTGATTCACCTTGAAGCAAAACAAAATTTATTTAATGCATGAGTGTGTTTTCAAATGATGATTCAGATTATGGCATCTTTGGGAGTCAGTGCATGTTCCCTTGTCAATTGCTGAATACCTGGTTCCCTCTTTTTGAAGGATGAAGAAGGGGCAGTCCTGGAAAAGAACCTATTAGAGCCGATTCTAGACATGTTGATTAAAAAGGATGGACTTGCATCTGCTTGTGCATTCTTGGAGGCAAATAGTCAGCAAAAAGAGTGTAGAAAATTGTTAAAACGGTGGAACCGGTGAGTGTTTCTCCCTTCTGTATTGCATCATCTCTACCATTCTGTCCTTATTATTGTAAATGACAGGGGATCTGTCTTGTCCGTTTGTTCTTGAGATAGATATATTTATTTCTATGGAATTTCTGGAATCTGAATACTCAAGTTCTCCCACAGTTTAAGTCCAAACACACAGAAAGTTCTGTCTATGGCTGCAGAAGTGAAAACCCTTGAGAAAGATAAGGAACTACTGAGGATCAATCTTCAAAGAGCTGAAGAAGAGGTGATAGAAACCAAAGATCCCTCTTGTTTTGTCTTATTTAAAAAATATATACATTTTCTGGACCTCATTCTAAAGGTGTTCAATTGGATACAGGTTAAAGTTTTATTTGATGAAAACAACATTCTGGAAGCAGAAAACAAGAGGTTGCTGTGGAAATACCGCAAGGCCCTTGGTTCTGGAGACAGAAGTGCTAATAGTGCTTCTACTGCCAAGGTGAGAAGATCATAAACTTGACCGCTCTTTCTCATGCTGACTGGGATGCTCAACATGTACATGCCGGGTTTATTATTTCTACCCTTTGTCTACCCTTTCAGTCCCAGAAGAGAAAATCAAAATCATTAGCTTGCAGTCCAATTGAGAAGAAACTGAATTTCAATGATGTGGAATCAGCTAGATCGCCATTCTTGCCCATAGAGTGCGAATCTCCAGTCTCTAAAATGAAGAAATGAAGGCAGCTGCATACATCAACCATCAGCTAGCTCTTTGTGTACCCTGGGCATATTGCTGACATTGACACTGGAAGTTGATAACCATTGACAAGGAAGACTGCAATATACTAAAATTTCTAGCCATAGAATTTTGTTCATTGTGAGAAATGTGGTTGTAGATTGTAGAAGTATTCTTTGTCAAGTGACATGGATCTAGAGAGTTTGTAAATCTAGAGGTCCTCAATTCATTGAATAATGGAGGAATTGTTGATTGCTCCTGACGTGTGCATGGTGGTGACAATAGAACAACTGATTCCTGAACTTCTGCTAAGAATGGATCATTATCAAATCACCAACATCTTGTAGGTTATTGTTGGTTGTGTTGTGTGTTCTTTATGATCAATCAATTACAGAGCTCGTACTGTACTGTTTCTTGATTGGATCTGGCAAGAGGAAATGCTGAATTCCAATCTTTTGATACATAAGTTAGCTACACAGCAAAGAGAACAATTATTCCAAGCATGAAAAACAAAAGCACAGAAGGTGAAAATGATGTGCACTGCCTCTTTTCTGGCTAAAAACAGAGACTAGTAGGAAGTTGGGATGTATCAATTTATGAGAGGAAAACCAGAGCCATCATTCCCACCAGTGAGGCCATGAGAGGCCCGAGAGGGGAAATGATTCCTCCTGAAGATGACCCCGTGCCTGTAGTGGTGGTGGGTGGAGATGTGGTTGTGGGTGGAGATGTGGTGGTGGTGATGGTGGGGGGAGGCGAGCCTGAGTCAGAAGGGGTGGATGGGGTAGGGGAGCCGGAGGATGCCTTGACGGTGACAGCAAGCTTCATGCCACTGCTGCAGTGGCTACCAGTATTACATATGAAGTAGTGGGTGCCTGCAGTCTTGAGAGAGATGGTGGTGGGACCGCTGCTGTCGGAGCTGATGGGGTTTGTAGCTGAGCAGCTGCTGTAGTCGCTAGAGCTCACTTCATCGACCGAGTGCAAGCCACCATAGTTGAACACTGCAAAAGCACACCACCACAAGATCACGAGATCATCATCAGCATCAGCATCAACACTTTCTTTTAACTTTTCACCTCCATTGCAGGATCCCATGAGTCACTTACCCAGGCTGTCACCGACCAAGAACGTCTTGCCGCTGGCCCAACTGGAGTAGTCGTTCCCCAAAGCCCACCCCGACCCGTCACCCACTGTGTACACCGTGGCCATGCTCTGTCTTCCCAAGCACAAAACTGCAACAATCGTCCATAGAATCCTAAAGTCAGCCATGCCCTCTGCCCTGTTTAGCTTTGCTCTGCTTCTTACAACCTATAATGAAAAGGCAGATTCAGCCAGAGAGAGAGAGAGAGAGAGACTGTAAGATGGGCAGTGTGTTTGGCCTCTGGCATGCGGTTTATATAAGGGTGCAGAGGGAGGAAGGCAGAGCAGAGAGGACTGGGGAAGGAAGGGTTTTAGTCAATACCTAAAATGGTTTTTGGTAGAATTTGCCCCGTCGCCTACTCCATTTTCCATCAATACAGTGCTTAAATTAGTTCAGCCACAATATCATCCCTTGATGATAGACTTAAGTAAGATTCTTGGCCACCTAATGCCATCACATGAGTGGGTCTCCCTTTCATCTATAATTATAACCGAACCCCATTAACTATACATAAGACTTTCTTGGATGCAATGCACCAGCAACCTCAACTAGCACATTTTTTTGGTCTATCAAACCTAGAAGCTCCCTGAAGACCGGCTCTTGCCAATGATGAAGCATTGAAGATGCCATGATAATAGGAATCATATTCGCCACTCTCAATCCCTCCTACTAAAAAGATATCACATACAAGCTGTAGATGAGTTGGAAGCATGTGATTTTAGCTTTCCCTGATCATCTTTTCCATTAGGGTGACTCTTTATCCACCAAGAATGATGATGCAGTTCTGGTAGAAGTCTTTTTTACTCTCATTTTTGTGGGGTTGTTGAGAGGTAGACATTCTCCATCTAGACAGCATGTAAGCTAAGGAATGTATCTGTTTGATGTCTCTGTTCTTCAGATTTTGAAGACCAAACTCAAACACTTTGGCTTAAAGCATTTCCATATTTCAAGAAGCTAACTGGATCTTCGATCCAATTGCCCATGATGCTGTTTTTCAGATGATGTGAGCAGAGGACTTTTGGTTTTGCATCACCAAACTTCCACCAAACTGTCCCTTTCCATGAAGCTATGAATTTGCATCTCATCTTTTAGTACTATTTTTATCAAACTAGCTAATTAGATAATGGAGATATACTGGGTTTGGTGAAACCATGATTGAAGATGACCACCACACCTACTTCTGTTTTAATAAAGCTGAATAGACAGCATTCTAGATGCATATACCCCAACAGTCCCAGTCCCAGTTGCTGCCACCATTGCTGCCTTCCCAGATAATACCGCAAACCTGAGCAGAGATGCAGGTAGGTGTGTTTGCTGCATATCCAAGATAGATGGAAGCTGGATTCAGTTACCGGGAGAAGACGATGGCATGGCCACTCGACTTGATATAGACTGCCCACCTAGAAGATAATGAGAAATCAATAAAAAAAATCATTGCTTTTTTGCGTAACCCCAGAGAAAACCAATTATGCAGGACGATGAAGAGCCCTAAAGTGGGATAGGAGTTGGTGTCTGGACAGTTCTTAACTGGTCTTAACTGGAAGGAAGTGGCACATGGCGGACTCTTCAGCTGAGTTGGTGAGTATAAGAGGTTATTGGGACACCATGGATATTATAAGGCTAGTTGCTGCCCTGCTCGGAGGATCATCTGAATAGTGCTATCATCCATGGTCAGCTCTTGAACTGGCAATTGCAGCAAATGGAACATGTTAGTTCCTGTAGATATGCAACATATGAATTAAAAGGAGAATTCTTTGACTTTTTGGAGTTCCTATCAATCCGGATATTGAAGGTTATGATGGGAAATGAGTTTGGTGGCATTAAAATGGCCATTGGTGGTGGCAATGCACAGGTTGTGATCAGAAAATCATCAATCACAGGTCACAAAGAGCAGGAATCCTATCCATTGGCTTAACCTACTCATTTCTTTATTGTACCAAAATGTGGATGAGCCAAGGAAAGTCAACCTGTCGATCACATCACCTAACAAACCATCGCCATTGTCAAGGAATATATGAAGCTGAAACAAAATGGGAAGGGCATCATCATCATGCATGCCTAAAGCAACTGAAACAAACTGCTATGGTGTGATCCAACAAACAGGGTGCTCTTAAAAAGACATTACAGAGGAACGGGAACCGAATTGATAGCAGGAAAGAAAGAAAAAGTCTGGGGGGCGGCAGTTGGTGCAGCTCTAGCATCAGGGGCGGCGGTGGAACAGCCCATTGACAAGGAGGAACCAAACATACCATTCTCCAGTAAAAAAAGGGAGCCATACTTCTCATTATGATGATTTGTAGGATTATGGACTGATAATTCAATGGAAAAAAAAACCATGAGCCCATGAACGAGCACTTATGAGTGATTCATGACCTTATTGCTTGCTATTCATGGTCTCATGCTACCCTGCTAAGTGCTCCTTGAGAACAATGACAGTGGCAGCTTTCAAGGAACCATAGCTTATGATGCAGGCTTTGCTTCAAGCAGAATCGAAGAGAATGAGGCAACGCTGTAGGTACTCTCCACTCCCCGCACGCCTTCAAAGACAAAATCATTGGGTGATGCTAGATTAGTGTCCACCTGCAATGGTAAAAGTCCAAATGAAGCCCACCAGAATCAACTCCATAAGCATTGTATCAGTATACAGAGTCAAACTGCATCACTTGCCATGCATAAACTGCCAACTTTTGGATAATTTGCTCAAGAGGGTTGATGAGATAGAGAAATTAAACTCACCACGCGATACCAGCGCCGATTCTGTGGAGGTGGAGGGATCCAGACTTTAACAGAGTAGTCGTGAGCATTGAAGGCCAGGTAAATATCTTCATTTTCTCCATGAAGCCTACAAGATTCAGGGGAAATCATTATGCTATATCTTCAGGGTGTCTGATAGAGATGAAACTCTGCTACTAAGGTAGATGGATATTCTCGTACGTGAATGCCAAGAACTTGCTATCAGGATTGTCCCAGTTGTCCTCGTGCCAAGTTACATCGCCCTGTGCATGCCAAGAGTCTACTGAGCTCCAACAAAACAAACCAAATGGAACATAAAGGAGCAAGACAAACATGATGAGAATCATTGGAAGTGATTACTTTCTTGAGAAAATCCTCCTGGCAAAACACAGCATGCGTCTTACGGAACTTTATTGCCTTGGAGAAGAACCCGAAGTGGCTTTTCTTCCTCTCCTCCAACTGTCCCAGAGAAAGAAAACAGAATGGCAGGCATATTGTCAGGTAATGTGAAAGAGAAGCAGTGAGCTAGGAAGTGAAAAGAAGAACTACCTGCTTCCATTGGAAATTGTTAATAGCACCATCGTGTCCATAGCTGTTGTTATTTCCATACCGCGAATGTCCATATTCATCCCCCATTACCATCATGGGTGTTCCCTAGTTACTCATTTCTCATTATTACAGAATGAGAGAATAAGGCCGACACTTTTCAGCCAATATCAGCAGTTTTTTTTTCTTTTTTTTTGCTTAACACAATATTAGTATAAGTCACTTGCTTGCAACAAAGTTACCTGAGAAATCATCAATGCCAAATGGAAGTTCTTCATTTGCCTAGAGCGTAGGGCATTGATATTGGCATCATCCGTTTCTCCTGAAAGCAATATGCAAGTATAACCATCTTTTCTACAAGCTCACAAGATCTTTATTGTCATCTTGTCAAGTCAACAAGAAGTTGAAAACTAAGAAAAAGAAGATTTTACTCAAGTATCCACCTAGAAAAAATCCCGTATACTAGTGCAATGTTTAGCTTACCTTCAGCACCGCAGTTCCAACTGTAATTATCATTGCTTCCATCATTTCCACCCTCCCCATTAGCTTCATTATGCTGTGAAGTCCCCAGCACTATGTGATAAAATATGGTTTTGGAAAACGACCCTATTGAAAATAAAGTTGCATGAACATACCTTAAAATTGTAGGACACAAGATCATAGAGTGTAAATCCATCGTGTGCAATGATGAAATTAATGCTATGATAAGGTTTCCGCTTATTGACCTGCAGGAATTTGTCCAGCTGATTACAGTAGGGAAAACCAATTACGAAAATTTCACTTTTTCTTGGGAGAAAGTTTATATAGCAGTTGATAAAAACAGTAGAAACACAGCATCTCTCACTCTATACAAGTCTGCAGACCCAGCAATCCGAGTGGCAAAAGTCCCCTTCATGCCAGCATCACCCTGCAATGGTATAAATCAGAGAAAAGTACATGCTGGATGAATAAAAGAAATAATAATCGGTTACAAGTACACAATGTGAGACAGGTTGCGATTTGTCTAATATAACCCTTTTCTCCATCAACCTTAATAAACCGTCTTATATCATCCCGGTATTTTCCATTCCATTCGGCCCATCTGCAATTGAAGAATCTCATTAGCAGGAAATATAAGTGCAAGCATTTACAAACATGCATCAAATTCCTTTCTTTCTTAAACAATAATCACAGGAATCAAATAATAATATATGAAGTAGAAATCTGGAATAGTGACTCTCAAGGATGCCAATGGAACTGAGTAGACGAGTGTCATATTAACCTGTCCCAATTAGGAAACCCCCCTACAAGGTAAAGGCCTCCACAATCCCATGGTTCAGAAATTATTTTGCAGCGTGACAATGTAGCATCCTTGGCAATTGCCTAAAGACAGTTGATTGAAGAAGTTAATTTGGTGGACTACACTTTTTGTTTTACTCATTTGAAAGGAAAATGAATTACTTACTCTAATCAATGGTGGTGCACTAAGTGGTGAACCATCAGTTCCTCGACACAGAATGCTAGCAAGATCAAATCTGAATCCATCGACATGGTATTCAGTAACCCTATTGCCATTCATTAAATAGGAGAAAAGAAGCAAATGAGTTATATATTCAATAGTTCATGACAAAGCAGAATGAAAAAAAATATCATTTTGTAAGGTATTATGTAAATTAAATTGATATAATTAAATTTCATAAGTTTCACATCCTTTCATGCGTACCAGTGCCTCAAACTGTCAAGGATAAGCTCAAGAACAACAGGATGGTTACAGTTGAATGTATTTCCTGCAAATCAACAGGGTAACTCAGGTTGTCCACACTAATCAGTGTTAATTGCACTCTCTAACCATCTGGAAAAATTAATAGGAGCACACAGGAAAAATAGATTCACTTAATTTTACTGACATTCCAAAAAAGCAATCGTGCAGGACAAGGGAAAATAACTAAGGGCGAAGAAGATAAATGTTACCGCAGCCAGAAAAATTTAGAAGCTTGCCACCATTATTTAAATCCAACATATAATAGACCTACAAAATTTCAGTGTCAGAATCCATCCTTACAAAAAAATGATCGGCCATAAGCTATACTAGCTCATATGATCAAACTAATTGATAATATATGTAGCCTTTTTCTTCTGCCTTTTGTATCAGATATTTTCCAAAGAATAAACAAGGAATATGGATATGTCACCTTATTGTCTATACCACGGAATGAAGTAGTGTATGGATATTTATCATCAGCCTCATTCGTGTGATTGTAGACAACATCCAAAATGACCTGCAAATAGAAAAAAAAATATCTATCTATTAAAATATACCCATAAAGTGTCTCCAAAAAGGAAATATGTTTAGAAGTAGAGGAACTTAATTCCAGAATAAACAGTGCAGATGAGACCTCAATTCCATTCATGTGCAAGGCTTTGACCATTTCCTTGAATTCCCGTGCAGCATTTATTGGTCCTCCACCAGAGCTAGCGTAACGGATCATTGGAGAAAAGAAGTTTATCGTTGAATATCCCCATGTATTGATCTTCAAAAGTCACGAGTACCACCAAAAAAAGATTTAGAATATTTAGGTGATCAAAACCAAAATTATACGAAATTGTAGAAACTACTAAATTGCAGAAAGTAAAACACAAATAGAAACTTGCCATGTGATCTCTAGGATTTCTGCGCCTCTGGAACTCAAATTCATCAAATTCAAAAACGGGCAATAATTCCACTGCATTGACACCAAGCTCCAGAAGGTGTGGAATCTGAATAAGCAAGGAAAGTAGGGTGTATAGTATTTAACACACAAAAGCAGAAAAAAGTAATATAAGACTCCTAAAGATTCTCAATTCTAACTAGTTAGAAATTGAGCAAATAACCTTCTCAATCACCCCAATGTAGCTGCCACGTTTATTTACATCTAGACCACTAGATTCATCAGCTGTAAATGCACGGACGCTCATTTCATATATAACAAGATCTTTCTGCAAACAGGATAGCAAACATGAACGTGAGAATTTTGTATCTCAAAAGGTAAATGGAATAAATATTGATATTGATCAATTGAATCCTCTCAACTAGGCTCCTTTCCTTCTAGGACCCCCACCCACCCCCAAGAATTCATTTTTTAGAACTCGGCCTATTCCAGCGATAAATTTAAGGAAGATTGACATGCTTAAATTTCATATATAACATATTTAAAGGAAAATTATTTATTTTATTTTATTTTTCCATTTTCTAAGAGAGAATAAGATCCTCTAGACACATCCTCAGGATCTTGGTTTCCTTGCCCCTAGATTTTATCCTTTATGAAATCATAGGAATAACTGGTATACCTCAGCTATATTAGGCAACTTGTAGTCATGGCCCCAGTCAAAAGGCAAACTATCAAAATCATAAGTCCCCATAAACTTAGCCAGCTTTTGACTAGAATCTGCAAAAACACGACGCCCGTCCACAAGCTTTGCATAAGGATCCACAAGCACGGTGTTGCTGTCAAATCGATGTCCATCATGCCAACTTTGAGGACCATCAACTCGATAACCATAGAGTACATCACTACGAGGCAAACCCTGAAAGTTGACAAGCAATTTCAGCAATATAAAATCCAATGAACACATTGACAAAGAAAATGATAAAAAAAAATGCATACGGACACAGAGGGCTAAAGTGCAGTTATTTATTTATTCATTCATTCATTTATTAAAGGGATTCCTACTGAGTCGAGGTAACCCATGAATAACCCCAGAAGGCCTCTTGGACAAAAAATTCATGCTGGTGGCCATATAAAATTAAAGGAGGAGAAGGTTGAATTTTAGGCTAGCTTGAAAGACCTTATTTTTCAGTGGAACATGTGAGCTCCTTAATAAATAAAATAAGATGATAACCTCAACACAGATGTGCCATATGTCTCCAGTTTTATTCTTGTGTGAATCCAAAGCCAGCTCAATTGTTCCACCACCTCGTTTTCCCGACTTTCCGCTACATGAAATTAGAACCAAGACTTCATAAAATATAGGAAGCTACTATATTATCCACTGGTTACAAGTGACTATCTGCAGATAAATTCAAGCAGAAAAGCATAACCCTCTTCTTCAGAAAAAAATGTTCAGGTGGGAAAGGGACAATTTAGCTCAATAAGTCTCAGCTAACTCTTGCCTATTCATAATATAGACAGATTTCGAGAAGTAATACATTGTCAATCTGTCAAGGAAAGGACTATACACAACCATGGACTGGCACAATGAGTTGATACAAAGATACTTGATGTATTCTGCTTATACCTGGCTGGAAGTGAGAGACAAAGTGTGACTGCAGTTGCATTCTGAGAAAACACAGCAAAATTCAATCCATTACCGACTTCTGCCACCCCCAATGGAAATGCCTGGCCTGGAAAAAGTTTGAAGGGGCGCCGAGTCTCTAATATATGCGGAACTTCCTCCTAGAAATAGCAGAAAGAAAATAGTCAGCGCAAATATCACACTGATAACACGTGATGGATAGAGTGAAAAAGCGTGAATGTGTTAGAGAGGAGAGTACCAGAAATCATAAATATACAACTTTCAGTGATGACAATGATCTTAATTTCCAGTTTGGAAAAGAGTAAAGTACCATCTTCAGTATACTAAGCAGTCAAAGGATGAATGGGTACAGATACCTCAAGGAGGCCTTCTTGAGCATGACGGCCATAGACTTTGGTACATTGAGAATTAATTCCATCCCATGTCTGATCTACCAAAATTCCCAATGATATCTCTCATAAGAAAAAGGAATAATTATACTATAGAAAGCAAAAGGACATAATATGAAATCCTATCTACCAAACTGGAAAATACTCGCCTTAATGGAATGACTTTGCCCAGCTCTACCTGATGTACATCTGCTAAACTTCAGTCTGGCAATTGCATCAAGAAAGACATGAAAAATTCACCCAAAAGATTACAAATTCAATATAACAGAACTAAACTACAAGATCTAAACTGGACATAAAGATGAATTGATTTAAACTGACATCAGATTCAGTATTTTGAGGGCGACGTGTACTAGGACCACATATGGTGGGTCCTATTACCGAGTCTGAAATGACCATACCATATTAAGGTGTAGATTATTTCCCCTGCTGCTATGGTTCGTTTTCAGATTGGGATCATCTGTAAGTGGGTAGAAATTTAAGAAAACTCTTGCTTTCGATGAGGGAAGAAAATGATGGTTAGGCAATTCAAACTTCTGCAAAGATTAAAACCCTGTAAGAGCTAGGGATAGGCATTACAGGGCACAGATCCAGACATTCATTAAAGGGGGCGAACCTCAACCATGAATCTCCGAGGGATTTAAAATTTTTGGTAAAACTCACGTATATGTTCTACGAGAAAAAATCCCTCCTATCTCCATGAATCATTTGCTACCTTGGCTCCCTTCTCTTCTGTATATTCTCCTTCATATCCATCACCGAAATACAAATTTCAGCATGAAATTATCTTGAAACCTGACCATACTCTAATCTAAGTTGCAAGTACTTAAATTTCGCATTATCAATCCTATAATGTCCGAATGAGACCCATCGGATGAGAAAATGTACCCGGCGGCAGCTTAAAAAGGCCAAACCACCTAAAGCGCTTGACATAAAAACAAAATTAGCAAACCATCGGCAAAACAAGGCATTTACTTGGCCAAACAAAAACACTGCAAGAAAAAAAAACAGGCAAAGAACTAACTACCCCATAGGGAGGATCCCAGAAGCTCTGAGCTGAGAACTGCCACCGAAGACACGAGTGGGAGAGCGCACACCAAGCTTGTTCACGGGAAGATCAGGAACAGAATCACAGAAAGGTGAATGGAGGATGCAGATTCCTTGCTGTGAGTAGGCGAAGGTGTCCATTGACGCTATCGAAAGACGAAGAAACCACTGAACAAGAATCGAATCAGGATTAAACTTTATGTAGGGGCAATCTGAGCGGGGGTAAAAGACACGGGCACTTCATCTGTGATTTTTCGCGTCTTCTCCATGGAGCTTTCCCGATTTGTAGAGCAGCATGGAAGCCTGCGTCGTGTAGCCGTGTGAATGTCTGCCACGTGGCCGGTCTGAATAGAAGTAATTCGTCACCCGGTGCACGGTGGACACGAGTCAGGATGCGGGTCTCATCGTCATAGGATCAGTACACCGGGAGCACCAAAATGAATGATACTTCATTTGCTTCTACTTGAAATATCAACGGTCCACGTGTATCTTCCCGCGGGAAAATATCTTCGCATTTAATTTTTTCCCCTCAATTTACAAAAAGAAAATTCCAACAATTATTTGACACAAAAATTGACCAAATCATATTATATTTAAGTTCATCGTAGTATGTACCTTATCATATATTTTAATTATATTTATTTAAAGTTTTAAATTAATAAATGAAAATATTATATATATATATATATGAATATTTTTAATATAAAATCACTTGAAAAATGAAAAAGAAATGTTATCCATGTGTACAAATCGAGGAATGAGAAATGTCCAAATTTGTAATTCCCCAGAAGAAAAAGGAAAGAATCTTATTATCCATTATCACAAATAGAGTAATGAGAAACAAAACAATAAAGTGAAGGCTGTGGTTGGAAGGGTGTGAGGGTTATTTTAGTAAATTTATAAATAAATTAAATATTAATAAAATATATTGTATCGATAATTAGGGCTAAGGCCCAGCCCAGTGTTTGAGCAACCCACCGAGCAAATGCAAGTTCTTGGTAGCTAAAGTGCTTCTTTCGGTGCCTTTGTTGTACATCGGACGACAAAGCGTGGCCGCGCGATTAACTGAGGTGAAAAGGTTCGAGCTTTCGTTTCTGAGTCATGCAGTTCTTTACTTCCTGTTCTAGCTCTTACATCAGCGTTCTCCCGTGTGTTCCTATTCTTATGGATTGAGCTAATTCATTAGCATTATTACTGCGCGAATCTGGATTATTAGTAGGGTGGGATTATGTTTGATTAGACTGAGGTCTGTATCCGTTGATTATGAATCGGGTTGGGAATTGTGATGACATTATAGGATCACCTAATCTGCGCTTGCTTAATCCTCTATTGAGGTATATAATGTCTCTCTCTCTTCTGTCACTTTGGTTTTCAGGTGAAAATACCTAGGAAGAGACCAAAGGATGCCTTTGGGGCTTATATTGGGGCTTGCAAGAGCTGCTCGGAGGAAGCGGACATCATCACTTGACATTCTTTCCTCAAAGCGTGCTCCCCGGAATTATTACAAGGGGAAGAATTGCAAGCCCACTGGATTTCATACTCGCAAAGGTTTCATCTATTTCTTCTCCTTTGTTAGACTGCAACAAATGTGCTGTAATATTGAACTTGATATATATATATGTGGAAGAGAAGGTCACTTTTCTTACTGTTACATGTATCCATGTTGATGGCATAAGAGCACTCCTTGCATTAATTAAGACCCTTTGAAATTCATATGATGAACTTGTGATCATATGATCTTTTGGATATTGAAAATGAAAGCCTGTGAAATCAACAGCCTGAAGTGACTGGTAGAGACATGGCATATATTTTATCAGAATTTGCATTGCAGGTGGATACGTTGTTGTGCAAGAGAAACTGCCAAACTATGTGGTCCCTGATTTGACAGGTTTCAAGGTATCCAAAATCCAGCTTAAATTTTCTTCCCTTCTTTAGGACTTAGAAATCTTCATTTATACATGGAAAATTTAGGATCTTCATGCTGATTTATGAACTTACTCATTGGAATGCTTCCATATGTTCAAACTCCCTCCAATGAATTGCTTGATCTGTCAATTGATAGAGCAGTTACACACATTTCAGTCATGCTGAAATACCCTAGATTGGTCAGGTCCCTTAATGGAATAGATATGCCATCATTTCCCACCTTTTGCTCGGCTATGACAACATCATCTGCTGCTTCTTCTTCAATATTTATTTATTTTCATTTCTGCCTGCTGCAGCTGAAGCCATATGTCTCTCAGTGCCCTATAGAAGTGAAGACTGCCGAAGCTACTGATGCAACCGAGTGAGCAGATGGGCTGATGGAGGAGGAATTCTCCCTTGCAAATTAGCAAATTTTACACCCTCTAATTGTGTGAAAAAAGCATTAGGTACTAATTATAAGATTAGCTTGCAAGGTGCTTCATCCTTTGGTCTGGTGTTCTTCTCCCTTTTGGAGTCATTCTGAATCAATCCCCAGAATTTGACTCTTTCCTGAAACTATTTGTTATCCTTTGATCACTTAGCCGTTGGTCAAATGGTGCTGTTGTAATCTCCTGCCAAGAAGTTCTTCAATCCGAAGGAGAAAGGCTTCTTCCTCCTGCTAATAAATTACATACATCAGGCCATTACATCAGGTTGGCTGCATTGTTCCCACTATAAAGATTTTCCAATTTGTTCAATATGGCTGCCCTACCCGATTCAGCATGGTTCTTTCGAGTATTTGGTGTTTTAAACCTTCAAAGGAGTAAATTTTTCTTAATATTTCGAGTAGACTATCTTTATTTTTCTTGCAGGAGTCAAGCCATGGGCCATTAGTGAGCTTCCTCGTTCCTTCACAGGAGAAAAATCTTCCTCCTGTGAAACCAAGATAGATTTTCTCTGGTTCCACCATTAGCAGAAGCTCGGCGTGATGGAATTTGCTTTCGGTTTCATTTACAGAAGTAGTTAGCCGAAAAGGATGATGGCAGAAGCCAAGAGAGATCTGCGTTCACATCTTCCACAAGCAACCTGTATCGATCCTCCCATTGTTTCTCATCTCAAATCTCTGATGAAGAAGAAGAAGAAGAAGAAGAATAATAAGAGAGATATGTCGGTTAGGTTCATAGTGATTGAGACTTTCTTGATGCTCAAGCTAAGGGAGCAGAAGGGTCTCCTGATTAGATTTGAATTGTTTCTCCGGATTTTCTGCGCCGCCCTTCATGGATAAGTTCGTATACACACAGATGAATCTCAGCCGCCATCTTCGATTATGATGGGCCCACCCCACCCCGTCTCCGCCGTTGATTCCTTTCCCTTCTCGCCAACTTTTTCCACCGATCTTATATAGCCTGTCAAAAAGGCGATTTCCATGAAGGCCCCCACGAAGCTACGTATGAAGAAGCACCCTAGTCTTCTCTTCTACATCCAACCATCCCCATGCATACATGAATCATGTTCTATATATTCCCCGTTCTATGGCTAGCCCCGGACGATAGAGGCGGCGAAGTTAATGAGAGGCTGCTGCTCCGCCGCACACGGCTCGCCTGATAATGCAGAGGGATATTCCTATGGTGCTCCGTCCGAAGAAGCCCGACGTGCGGTGCAGGAAGCACCCGAAGCACCTGCAGTCACCCGGTGTCTGCTCGATCTGCTTGAGAGAGAAGCTGGCACGGCTCTTGAGCGGCTCCGGCACCTCGTCCACGAGCTTCAGAGGCGGTGCCCGTGCTGATGACTCCTCGTACTCGTCCTCTTCGTCCCTGTCCCCGTACGAGTCCTCGTCTTCTGCTTCTTCGACGCAGATGTCTCCGTTGCGTCGGTACAGGTCGGTGAAGGGACCGGGGCTGCAGTTTGGTCGGAGGAGTGACGAGAACAAGGATGCCCTAACGAAGAGCCGGTCGATCGCTTTCTTCACGAGGAATAGGACAGGCAGTAAGGAGGAAGACGGAGAAAACCATGATAACAAGCACAAGGTCAGGTTTTGGTCGAGGTTAATTCCGAGGCGAGGGAGAAGAAGGGTGGGTTTGAAGAGGGTTTGAAGCCCTCCTCCAAGACAGCAAGGGATCAGAAGTAAAAAACTGAACTTGTTGGAAGGGAGAGATTCATTTGATTTTTTTTTTTTTTATGTTTACCTTCTTGCTGGGTTTACTGTGATGGTGTTGTAGATCACAAGGAACTAGGGTTTATTAGATTTTCTGCAGATAAGATTGTTTGATAATACATGTCATACAAACATCAATAAAAATGTTTGTATCAAAATTGAACGACTTCACAGAATTTGGTATATGATGTAGAATTTTTAAGATGCGAATGACAGGCTGACAACTGCCGACGGAGGGAAGTCCGTTAATGTTCCGGGGAATTTTCCAGGACGCCGTGTACAATAACAACATTAAATGTGAGACACGGTAGGTAGGTACGTAGAGGGAGGGTGGACCGACAGCTCAACAAAGTGTGAAAATGCAAGTGAAACCAATATAACATTAGATTATTTTTTTAGTTTATATATAAAGCTTTAATCATTATATTTTATTATTTTTAAGTTGGTATAAACGTGTAATAATGACCATTTCTCACATTATGCATATCTGATCTCATCCACTCCACGTATAAGATGGGTCATCCAAATCGTACTCTAATGGAATAATATTAAAGAAAAATAATTAAAATAATAAAATTATATTAAAAAAATTAACATTTGTTATTCTAATAAATAAGGTTGTTTACTAATCTCATTATAATCATTAGTGTATCCCTATTAATTATCTATTCACTCAAAATATACAAATTCATATAAGTAATATTTTCATTTGCCCAAGAAACAATAGAGAAAAAGGTATGAAATTGTTATGGATTTCTATTAAATATAGTCAAGCTTGCTTCATAGGTTAAGCTTGCTTGTTTAACAAGATTTGTCAATGGAGGTTTTAGCTAACTGGCTTTGACTTGCACAGCCAAATGCTTTATAGATCATTTTCTGTTATTTAAAAATAAAAAATATGAAATCTTGTAGCTGAACCTGTCAATGCAAAGGCAGAAGTATCAACAGTCACTAACCAGTAACCCGCATCAATTTGGTACAAAAACATCTAAGAAACAACATCAACAAGTCACTTGATAGGCACGGGATATCAAACCCCATCCAGCAGACAACATTGATGGTGCATCATGTCACAAAGAACATCCCATACAAATCACAGTCATGGAGACCTAGCAGAAATTTTCTACACATGAGCTCCAATATTCAAAATTACCCAAAGTAAAGCCTTAACTTTTAGAAATTATTCAATATGTTGGGGCCGGAGGGCATAACTGCTCACAACATTACCTTGGGCAAGTTTACCCCGAGTAAAACATGGAGTTAGCTCCAAATCCAGATTATGCAGGGATGAATAAGAATGTTAGCTCCAAACCAAGCTCCAATACTATTTTCTGCAGTTTCTACTCCCTGAAAGCAAATAATGAAATTATTAGTTCCTCATAAGAACGTAGATTCATTCACCTTCTTTGATTACCGGGATTTCCATAAACCTACAATATTATCATTGGTGTACACTTAGCAATAACATCATAGGAAGCATTTTTGCCTCCTATAAGCATCTTTCTAAGCACCCACAATTGTACGGGTACATAGACGACCCGTGTATCTAAAAGTATTCATACTCAGATTGAAACTCTAGGAGAGAGCTCATAAGTTAAGATCTAGACTATAAATGCAGGCATTATTTGCATAGGCATTTTCTTTCTTCCAATGCCTCCAATATAAATACCTCCTGCAAGTCAGAATCATTACAAGAGTGGCTCTAAAAATTTAAAGCCCAAGGGCAGCATCATAGGTTCATTAAGCCTTTCAGTCTGGTAGCTATTACCTGTAGCATCTCCAGGACACTTGACTGATAAACAAAAGTTAATCTAAACAAAGGAATATCCAAAAACGACTCTTTAATAATTGAAGAGCAGGGTATCTTGTCTTCTTAGACTCCACAGACTCCCCATGAGAAATGCAACTTGATATACTCAGGTGCATACTGAGTAGCAGTTGGATTTTGATTAAACTGGATAATTCAAGCAGAAACTACAGAAGGAGAACCACTTGATCCACTAATCCAAAGGCATGAACAAACTAAGGATCCATCAGAATGACAGTCATTTCTCCATGGACAAAGAAAGAAACACAGTACCAGTTGATGAGCCATCCAAACAGAAAATGCTGCATGATTGGGACCTTTTCCAATACCTCCGCCTTGTACATCTTCAGCAACCCACTGTTAACCTTCTTCCAGTGTGGTACCCCGCTAATGTCATCCAGTAGAGGAGAATGTTCAGCAAACAGACCTTTCTTGACCTTCTTAATGAAGGTGATACAAGATAGGTACATATACTCATTGGAGAAGTTCTCCAATATATCTTCATTGTGAATTGATTTTGGCTTCATATATTTGTGGTCAATCAACTGAGCTGACCCAAAAATGAATGGCAAAAAATGGTAGTCATCAAGTCCCCAAACCCCATGAGATCCAGCAGGCTCTAGACAGTAGACAAGCTGCAGCTTTCTCATTAATTCTAGATAAGTAACAAAAACCCGAGAAACCAAAGCTTGGTAATCTTCTTCTCTAACGATCCCCATCCTAGCTAAGCAATACAGCCAGGCAGCAAAATTGGTCTCGTGACCAGTGCCGTAATCAATTCGGCTCGAATTCCCGAAACTATCCATGAAGTAAGGGATGATCTCAATGGTGGAAGACTTGAAATCAGATGGCAAAACTGTCAGCATCATTGATTCGCTCTGTTCGAGTAAACGCTCCTGCCAAGTACGATACGCTATGTTACCATACCGCGACGATTGCGGAGCTGGAGGGATCTCATCCACCCAGCGAATCAGGGTTTCAAGGATCGTGACGATTGAGTTAACAGCGGCGGACTGATGACAGGTGTCGGAGATCTTACGGCCGCGAGTCGATTCGGAGAGAGCAGCAACGAAGCCGAGGAAGTTTCCAGCTGAATCGGATGAAAGGAACCTCTTGATATCTTCCGGAGAATTGATCCGTTTCGTGGGGACTTTGAAATCGTAGGGAGGGGAGATGAGGACTACTTTCTGGGGCTGAGGGACCGGGGCGAGCATTATGGCCTTCTGCTGAGAACGGAGTGATTCCGGCGAGAGATTGATGGCAGGGGCACGGATGGGACGGTAGGACGGCGGAGGGGAGATCCCAGGGAATCCCTGCGGCGCGGAGGAGTAGGCTGTTGGACCGCCGCATTTGGCACAAGTTCCGTGAGAATGTTCGTCAGCCCGTGAGGCGGTGCAAGCATCGTTGGAGGTTGGCGTGGGAGGGGACTTGGGAGAGTGGTGAGGCTCTTCGGACGCCATAGAGAGCTTCCAGAAGTGGCAGGCGGAGGAAGAGAAGAAGAATGGGAAAATGGAACGGTAACGTAGTTTAGCAATTTACCATTACCGCTACCGCTGACCGCTAACCCCCTAACTATTTAATAAAATATTTTTTCCTACTTATTTAGTAAAATAAATTAACTTATATATTAATATTAAATATTTATCGTTATTTTTCAATTTGTACTTTTTATTTTAGAATAAAAATAAATTTAAAAATTTAAGGGGAGATATTAAATAATAAAAATTAAATGTAGGAAATTATTAATAAATAAAAAAAATAGGAGATTAAGGGGAACAGAGACAAGAAAATCCTCAATCAATTATTTCATTTCACACTACTGACAGCATTTCACAATCTGTTCACAATATGAGGCCATGCCATATGCATTATTCAGACTTTAGAAGGAATTTCATATAGATATATATATATATATATGTAGGAAAATAAATCAAAGTGTCAAAAAAAAAAAAGAATCAAGGAACAAAGCACAAGGGACAAAGCTGCAGCCAAAACCATTTACAGAAAGAGCTACTCCACTCTTTTCCTACTTCACCATCTTCCTTCAGTAGTCCTGGAAGTCTTCCCTGTCCAGCCAACAAACACACACCCCTCAGTTCAATCCAATAATCTTATTTTACCAATTTATTCTTCTTGTTTATTAGGAGCTATATGCCACCCTCTTCTATCCTCTAAATCGAACAACGATGCATGATATGTCGTCTTTACTGTCCCTCTTCAAGGCCTCGGCTGTTAACTGCTTGGCTGCCAGTAGCGGGTCCTTGATCCTCCTAGCAATCTCCACTGCTTCTTGGTTCTCCAGCACCTGTTCAAGACAGCATGCAGGATAATATGATTTTATCTGTTGAGACTGACCATCCTCACTTTTCTCTAATTTTGTAGAAAATGTCAGAGTTCTTAGGTCTTCATTTTTCGTGTTGATGAATTCACATTTTTCCAGGCAGAAAAGAACATGGGCTTTAAAGGGTAATAAAGATAAAACATCTCCACTCAGCTTCACTCTCGTTTGTCAAGAAAGGACAATGGAAAACTGGATGCAACTTCTAGGTCGGAAGCACTGAACGAATATTTATCTTTCAGAAATTGGATGATTACCTTCCAGACGCCATCACTTGCAAGGATTAAGATATCAGTGGCACCATCAATACTGGCATTTTGGATGTCAGGGTCGGAGCGGAGATGTGTTTTCAGACCCTTATCTCCAAAAGCTCGAGAAACTGCAAGTTGTCCATTAACTCTTGGTACATCACCTAGAAAAAGAATATTGCAAACATCAATTCTCTGTCCAAAAAATCCCAAGGCTTTTGGCTTCCACTGTGCCTTGAAGCTATAAATTACCAGGGGATATTTAATCAACAGCAAAATTTCTTCACAAGTTCTCACTGGCCCTTTACTTCAAAGATAATCAGCCATCAACTTGGACCAAACACTTCAACATTTTACAAAAAAGACTACTTTTAAAGTTCAACAATGAATATAGCTGTCACAAATGGTTCTGATTAGAAACCTGGCATGTTTGATACAAAGCCGCCTCTGTCCTCGATGCTGCCTCGCTCTGTGCTGGGCTCATGGTCTATGCTCAACTGAATGGCCTGACCCCCTCTAGAAAGAACTGCTCTGGAATCTCCGACATTAGCAACCCAAAGGCTTCGTCCATTAACTAGTATGGCAGTGACAGCAGTGGATCCTCCATATCCAAGGTCAGAGGTGTGGGAGAGGATCGTCTTGTCTGTCATCTCATATACTTTGGAAATAGCCCCAACAGGGTTGATCCAGAACTCTTCCTGTATAAATCAAATAATCAGATTATAATGGAAAGAAAATTGAAAATTTAATTGACATGGAGGAAAGAAGATTGTAAGTTTTCCCGAACTTTTATGATACCCGAGCTACATGAAAATTTCTCTAGAGAATAGGTAAATAAAATGATATCATTGCTACTTGATTTCTCTGACCAAAATAAAGCATTGCTCTCGATAAGTCTTCTGTTGACAGCCAATGAGAACAATGCCAATTTCTCCAATAGTCCAGTACATAATTTACAAAAATCACCCATCTCAGTACTCTGATACCAGTTATATTCCTGAAATATTTGGATCATGATGCACAGCCAATTTTATCCAAATTTCTTACCTCTTTCAGAATATTGGAAAACAGATACTTCTGGAGGTAAGCAGGCACTCTATCCCCTAAATGGCCATCATAGATAGCAAAGAGACCAAGTTCACGGCCTCGTTTCTGCACAAACTTTGCTACATGATAATCCTCCATGGGATGATTAGCTTTCCCTTTCACAAGGCTGAACCCATACTTGATGCTTCCCTCATGGCTTCTTCCCTTGCCTGAGGCAGCCATTGATTTTCCTCCAACGTGCTGAATAAGAGAAACATGAGATATAAATGGTATTTAGGACAAACTTAAATTCAATAAATAGAGCAACAAAAGGGGCAAACAATCTGAAGCTTATCACACACAAAACTGATGCATATTCAGAACAAGTAGCAGCAGCCTCCTGCCGAAAACTGCCATACCCGGAAAGAAAAAGGGAACGTTGAATTCATATTTCCTTGGGAGGAAGAAGTGTAGTTAAGCCCCTAGTAGATAATCCAACAGAAAGCTAGTGATTTAGGGGCTAGATAGACTACCCACCCAATTCTGGTTCAGTACCATTGAAGGACAGTCAAATTAGGCTTATAACACCATCAATAATCTAACCTGAAGATCCGAGAACCCAAAGCTATAGAAGGCCCATCATAGTGATATATGTATAACATACAAACAACTAAATAATGGATCAGACCCTACCCTTAAGCTGATAACGGAAACCAATGGAATTATAAACATGTAGCTAAAAATCAAGACGCAGAACCTCAGATTTCAAGTTGTGTCAAACCTGAGGATTTGAAACTGTGAAGCAGCATAACTTGTCCATATGAGAGTCACCAGAGAACTACAATTCGTGGAATAAAGCTACCAACTTTCAGGGAGTTTCTGCCTCCTATTGAAATTCTGCATCAAACCCACGTCCCCAATCTGAAAGAAAAACTGCACGAGCAAATCATAAACATGATGACTACGGCTGAAAATATCAAACCCTAAAGGAACAAAAAAATGGACCTTAAAGTACCTAGTCTTCCTTACCTCGTCCAATCAGAAGAAGCTTGTAATTCTTTGTTCTTCTTTGACAGTTTGAACAAGCAAAAAGAACAAGAGGTAGATGAACAGAGGAGAAAGATGCAGAGAGGTTGAAAAGGCAAGACTTTTTCCAAAAGGGATGCCAGAAATAAATAGCACACAACATGGAATTAAAATAATGTACAGTGACAGAGTAAGGAAGGAATCATCAAAAGTGGGCAGAGAGAAGCTTCATGTTTTATATTTGGGATTATGAAGTGTTTGTGTAAGTCTTCTCCGTGATGGAAAAGAAGGGGAAAGAAAGCTGCATATTAAAGAATAAAGGGGAAAAAAGAGCGGCACCTGCTAGAGAAGCAAGCCTCCTCATTCCGTTGACCGGGGATTATTTCCACTGTTTGGTCTGTTTCTTCTAAGCCTCATTTTCTTCAATGTGGCTTTTCGCCTTCTTACACAGATTTTTATACTGTAAACGCGTTTCTTTTTTTTAGTTGCTCATTAAATATTCTATTTATTTATTTATTAATAATGTATTTATTTAATAAAATCAATATTTTAATTTTATTAAATATTTTCTTTTTATAAATTTATTGTATATTATTATTATATAAAATATGGTACAAAATAACTCAATTTATTAAATCTTATTTTATCACTAAGGTCCGGTGAAATTAAGAGGTTGTAATATAATTTCTCAAATATTATTTTCAAATAATCACCAAAATATGATCATATGTACAATGGATTTTATAGTAGAATAGGATACAAAGTATTCAATGACGGATGATTTTATTCAGAAGTCACTTGAAGTTATCCAATTCAAACAACAATCTTTGGAAAGGATAAAACACTGTCAAGTTTATTTGATTACGTGCCTGTCTGCAATTAAAATCAGCTTAAGCTAGAAGACGGGGAGGAAGAAGAGCAAAGCAGGACTTTATACAGGAGATTGAAGAAGACTCGTCACTGACTCTCTAGAAGGCATGCTAGGAATGGCTCCCTTGACTTGAACACATAGTGAAGCTGCAGCAGCTGAAATGAAGCGGAAAAGCTTTCAACGAATTTATCCCAGCTCAGAGAAGAAATAAGAAGGAAGGAAAGTTGTAAAGAATGAATACCAGCAAATCTCAGACACTCCTTTTTGGATTTGCCTTCTACAAGAGCCACAGCAAAAGCAGCAGTGAATGTATCGCCTGCTCCAGTTGTATCGAGTACCTTTGGAGCCATGATGGCGGGTTGCTTGATTGGTTCTTCCCCTTCCACAAATAAGGCAGACCCTTCTGCTCCAAGTTTCACCAGAACTTGTTTAACTCCCTGAAAGCAGATATCCATCTCTCAATTCTCATCCTAAAAACACAAACAAGCTAATGGTTTACCAGTTATCGGGTTAAATAGTTAGAATTGCGGGTAAGGAGTTAATTATAAGATAAATTACAAGCCGATACAGTACATGAGAATTTCCCAAAAAATGGTACATCAAGAAGCTTCTTAGTTTTCAACAGTAGCCTAGGACCTAAGAATATAGTCATCATCTAGGATTTTATTATCCTGAGAGAAATGGACACCCATCTGAAATATCATGCATAAACTTGATGAAATCACTGAATGCTAGTACCCATCAACTCAAGCGCGTGAATTTAGGCCCCAAATGAAAAAGGAAACAATTAAGAACTAGATGCATTTACTTAATTTGCTAGAACACAGCAGGCAAAAGGATATTCAAACCACCATGTAAATGCCTTAGAAAGAGAATACAGAACTTGTAAAGATGTAAGACACACCATACTATGGAACTTCCTGGCAGCCACGGTAATATCTTCAAAAGATTCAGTCGGCATTCCTGAGAGACGGGCAAGCTCGGATTCATTTGGGCTAAAGATATCAACGTATCTTAAAAGTTCGGAAGGTACTGGCGTGTCCATTCCTCCTGCGTCTAAAATGACTGGAACACCTGCAGTCATTGCAGCCTGTGCATATACATAATCATCCATTACCGCTATTCACTTACAGCTAGAAGTGAATAAAACAGATACGGTGTGAGCATACATGAGAAGCTGCAATTCAGTCATTGAATAATTCAATGGAGTAAATTTTTTGATGCAACTAAGGAATATATAGGCACTTGAAAGTGCTAAAGGACTGACCTTAGCGACCTGAATGTTGATGTCATCAGGAATCTCTCGCTGAAGCAAGACCACTCCAGCCTTCTTCACAATCTCCAGACCCTCCTGGTCGCTTAGAACGCTCGGCCACCCGAACGTATTCGCTCCTCCCACGATTATTATTGAGTTCTCCCCGCCCGGCTGCAGCATTACCACCGCGTGTCCGGTTGGGGAGCCACCGACCGACTTGACATAGTCCAGCCGGACACCGCCGACGGCCTCCAGTGCATCCTTGATCAACCTCCCGTTGGCGTCATCCCCGATCTGGCCGACGAAGTAGGTAGGGTACGAGAGGCGGCCACCGCAAGCTGCCTGATTTGCACCCTTGCCGCCGGCCAGTGACTGGCCGGACTTGGCAGAGATTGTCTCCCCTACCCCCGGGAGGCGTTCGATCTCTACATAGATATCGGCATTGGCGGATCCGACAACCACCAGCGGAGGCAGGTCAGAAGTGGAGTTATCGGTGGATGAAGCTACCGAAAGAGCCGGAAACCGATCCCAGCGACTTCCCGGTGGTAAGAAGAAGTTAGGAGGTGAAAAGAGTGAAGATCGGCGAGCAAATTTTGGGATCTGGAGTGGGGAAGTGACGGATTTTGGCTGCGCGAAAGCTACTGAACTCATCGCTCTCCACTGCTCTTCCGGCGACCTTCACCTGCACTAGCAATCATTCATAAAGCTCCTGAACTCAAAGCCCATTTGGGCATAAATTGGGCCGGCTATAGGCCCATTGCCTTATCGAGATCCCAAGCGCGCGCTACAAGATACGGGGGGGAGTAGCGAATTCCGTCGCATGACCCAATGATCTACATCCACGTGTGAGTCAAAAGTTGATTTCAATGACTCAGAAGGACGAACGGCCAGAGATGGAAGACCCCACTTACATCCACGTGTGAGTCAAAAGTTGATTTCAATGACTCAATGATCTACATCCACGTGTGAGTCAAAAGTTGATTTCAATGACTCAGAAGGACGAACGGCCAGAGATGGAAGACCCCACTTACCCGTTATTGTGTGGGAAGTAGCAGATCGCAACTCTATTCTGTATGCGGGAAAAGAACCGGAAACAGCACCCAACCCTCTTCAAAGAAAGACGACCGAAGAGGACTAGTGAGAGACTCCGAAATTCGGTTGTTGTTGCTGTTGATAGTGCTTTCATCCTAGGACAGACACGGGGAGAGGAACAGTCCCTTCTTCCTATCTGACGGAGGAATCCCTGACGCTGTGGAGTGGAAAGGTCGGACCTTCAGGAGCTTCTCCTCCGATCACTATGGGGGAGAATGAGAACGCGGTGGATTTGAAAGATTACTCCTTTCTGAAGGATTTCGCGTTGGAGGTCGAAGAAAGACGAGAAGGGGAAGAAGGGTCCTTTGCCTTTTGCTTCTGGGTCTATCTCTTGAGTTCCGCCCCTTTCCCTTCTACTCTCATTCGTCAGGTGAGTCGGCCGCCATCTTCTTCAGTTGTTTTCCTGTCTCTTCAGTTTCAGCCTTCTCCTTTTTTCTTTTCTTATTATTTAGTCGGTTTAAGGAACTGAAGTCATTCTGTGTCCTGCGTCTTTCATTGCCTTGAATGGTCTTTTTCGTGGTCAATTGGGAGCTAAATCCGTAACACGAATTTATTTTGGCAGATGATTATGATGTTTATTACTTGAAGCTCTAATGCAATCTCTATTGGCTTATGGCAATTCTAGTTCTCGGGTGTTGTTTATATGCATTTTCAAACATCAATTGCAATGCCTGTACATGGAGATGAATGAGGGCTCCTGTCTCTAATATTCTAATGATTATGTTACTATTTCGAGCTTCTTCTTTTTGTAGTAATTATAAGATCTCGTTCTTGCTTAAAGAAGTTCCATGTATTTGGCTATGTAGGTGGACGCTGATACACAGTGCAGTTCTCCTCTTCTGGTAGTTAATGATAAGAAGAGAATAGTGTTACTTCCACTGTCTTCCTCCCCAAATGATAATGCTGCAGATATTAAGGATTCAACTTTGTTGGATGGCCTTCCACATGCTTCTCCTGAAAGTGATTTTCCCTTGGAAAAATGGACACACGTTGGGTGTGAGGTATCTGAAGAATAAAAAATGTTGCTATAGCTCTGCATAGATGATTGTATCTGGTTGTATCTTCATTGGAGTTTTTTTATGCTGGCTTATGATCTTTCATGATCAGGTTTCCGCAGGTCTTCTACGGCTTTATATTAATGGGGTGCTGGTGGGGGAGAAGACTCAGTCATCTTCTGAAACCCAGGATTCAAAATCTAATGGCTTGAGGAAGATAGATTTGATGGGCAGTGATAACAGCGAGACTGCTTTATCCTGCTGTCTCTACAGTCCAAAGGTGTTGTCGATCACATCATCTATGAAAGATGAATGCAAGGTACACTTCTTTGAAGAACTTGATATTTCTCTCTGCAGAGAAGTAAACTTGACTTGACTATATCTATTTGATTGCAGGCTTCCCCGGTACATTTAGCAGTTGATAATTCATCAGCTGTGGACATAGAAAAAGGCGGTGATGGCATTTGGAATATTGTTGGAGGGAAGGTTAGGCAGAGTTCTATGTCAAATCCTCTGTGTTTTTCAATTTATCCTACAAGTGCCCCTTTAAGTATTGCATTATTTTCATTTATTTGTATTGCAGGCCTCATGTCGAAGGAATTTCTCTTTGGATGTTGTGTTGATGGATGCCTCTGGAGAGCCTGTAGATATGGAAATCGAGGTTAGTGCCTTTTGCAGAATGGTTCCTTTTTTTAAAAAATATATATATAACCATAGTTTTTCATTTGCACTCTTTTTACTTTGACCAGATTGTTGCTTCACTCATATATGCTGACAATGGGACACCTGTGGAGAAGACAAGTGATGCAGAGGCCCCGCTTTTGTCAAGCTATGATGGTATGGAATTTGATTCGTGTGATAGGCCAAGCAAACTCTTGCAAGGTCGCGCATCTTTTAAGCTCAAGATTTCTCAGGTGAGGTTTATCACTTATTCACGTATGTTCAATGTGCAACTTTGGTGCCATAAATGAAACTCCAGGCCTGTTTGTTCTAGGTTTCTAGTCAATACATGATTCATTTACATTTACTTTCATGCCAAAGCTATGATTTCAATAACAATTGTGATATGCCCATGGGAAAATATACCTTCCCCCATTTCATTCATATAATTAACTTCTAATCCACCCTTTTATCATTTTTCAACAGAAAATACATCTTTTGAGAGAAGATCTGACATGCACTGCCTTATTTCTATGTTTTTCCAGAAAAGAGAAGTGGAACACTAGGACAATTCTCCATAATTATTAGACTTGATTGCTTTGGTTTCATTAATTATTACTCCTGAGTGCAGTATCTGGACTTTATGCAGTTATTCCTTGTGAATCTGCAAAATCTTACATTGATTTTGTTTCCCAATTCAGCTTTCATCAAAGTGTGATAACAAGCTTTTCTGCATTAAGTTTAATGTCCCAAGAGGTGGAAAGTATCCTTTCCTCGAAGCTTTCTCCAATCCAATCCGCTGCATTTCTCGGAATCGAACTAATCGTACATCCTCTGTCATAATTTGGAAAAGACCAGCTGGGTTTTTATCAGTGAATGGTTCTCAGTCATCAAGAGTTAACTTTGGGTTATCAGATCTTCCAAGAAGCGCTGTGCATGAAGCAAAGCCCAACCCTCTGTCTAAACGGGTCAGACTGGGGAACTACAGCTTTGAGCAACCTGATGATGAATGCAACTCCCATGTCCAAATTGCTAGTCAGGTAACTAAATACTGCTTTTCTAGAGATCAGTATTCCTTTGTAAGTCTTCCAAGTGAATGTGAAGTTGCAGATTATTGGTGGAGGCGTGTTATTATAATATTAATTTGATTTTCATTCTCATCTATTGATTACTAAATGCTTTACAATGCAAAGTACACTAAACTGAATAGTGAGGCCAATGAAGGCTGAATATTTCAACTCTGAATCTTCTACTGTAATGTCTTGCTATTCACTGTTATATCCTGTTTATCTGTTCCTTTTCGGGGAAAAAAGTCCATCTAAAAACTTTAGTTTTAGGTGGCGCTCTCTATTTCGATGTGGTTGTTAAGATCATGGGTGTCACGGGATGCCCTTTCTACATATTATTGCTTTCAGATCGGCGATAGTTTTTTTTTTTCTTTTTGAACATTATGGAAGAAAGTATTTATTCTGTTGTTTTTCTCTATGTTCAAAATCTTTTCTTGCTAGTATTTGCAATACTTGATTCGATCATGATATTTGTTATTAGGCAAAAACCTTCTCTAGGACAAACTCTAAGATTGCACTGGAAGAATCTGAAGTGAGAGATAAGTCTCCATCAGACTCAGATAGTACGAGAGGAGCAAACTCCTGTTACAAAAATTTGGGTTCTGGGAATTCCATTTCAGACTTGGCCCTTTTCAAATATTGCTTGGGAGTTTCAACAGAGAGGACGGTTCTGCTAAAGGATATTACTTCTTCTGCTTCAAATGAAGAAATATTGGAATTTGCAGATCAGGTCTCCCTTTACTCGGGATGTTCCCACCACCGGTAACTCTGAAACCCCTTATGGCAGTTTTCCTAGCATCTTACATAGTAAATTGGATTGCCAGACATGTCCTTTTGTGTTTGTAAAAAATGCTTTTTCCCTTTCCTGATGTCCACTCAGGAGCCAAATTAGGATTGCAAAAAGACTGATAGAGGAAGGAACACGATTCTGGAATGCAATTTCACAAAACAACCAGCATGTCAATTGGGAGAATGTGAGTTTTGAGATTGAAGAGCAGTTCATGAGGATTTCATGCTGCAATACAAGATCTCTCAGCAAACAGGTTGTCTTCCTCTTCATTTCTTCATCCGTCTCAGGCACGGTGCAGTTTCATATTAGTGATTGGGCCATCTATCTTAATGTCATGTTTGGTTCCTTTTCTTTTTCTTACCGACAGGATTTTGAGATTCTGCGGAGAGTTGCTGGTTGTCGGGATTATATGACACAAGAGAATTTTGAGAAAATGTGGTGTTGGTTATACCCTGTCGCATTTGCTCTATCTAGAAGTGTGTTGCGGGAGATGTGGAGCTCCAAGTCACCCAGATGGATTGAAGGATTCATCACAAAGGAAGAGGCAGAAGCTTCACTTCAAGGCCCAGGTGGATCCCAGGAACCGGGGACATTTATTCTTCGGTTCCCTACTTCAAGGAGCTGGCCACACCCTGATGCAGGAAGCTTAGTTGTGACATATGTTGGCCCTAATTACTCCCTTCATCACCGGCTTCTCTCCCTGGATCACATGTAAGATTCTGCAGTGTGTCTCTTTATATGCACTGGCCAAAGAAATTCCTTCTGCAAATTGACTCAGACCCTTCTGTGTTGTCTCTGTCTGCTGCAGCATTGATAATGGAGAAAAAAACGGGAGACTGCTACCGGAGGTGCTGTTAGCAGAGCCCAATCTGTCCCGGCTAGGGAGGTAAGACAAATGTCTCTTTTTTTTCCATTTGGAGTAAAGCTCTTAAGTACTCTTTGGATAGAGAATGGCCAGTTAATAATATGCTATCCTATCTTTACTTGGAAAAAAGCAGGATATCAGCAAGAAGTCGGTAACTTCATGATTTGCATTGCTGTTCTTGAGAACTATATTGCTCCCCCATGACATTAGGCAAAGAAAGTATCTATGTACAATTTAGTATATGCAATGCTGTTGAGCCGTTCAATATGATCAAATATGAGTTCTGTGTTTTCTGCATATGGCCAATGGCTTTGGCACTATTGAAGGCCAAATCAAGACCATCAAATCTAGTGAAAGAGGCCAGAATGAAACTGTGAGACAGGAATCTCATAATATGCTGAAGAAACCAAACACTGATGTGCTGCATATGCTTTCAAATCACTGAATTGTTACAAGTAATCAATCTGCCATGTATTTCACACACACTTTGATTTATTAAAGAAGGTTTTGTACTGTTCAGCAAACATACAGTGGCCCTTAGAACTAACTATCTTCTTCACACAGCAGCAGTAGGCAGTAGCAGACCATAGTTTTCATTTCCAAGTAGCTGGGCACTGCCATGGACTGAAGCTAGTACAGCATATCAGAAAAAGAGGCTACCAATGGTGACTTGTGGCCCCAACAATTATTGCAATTGTGGCAATGATTGCCTGCCCACCAGAACATGAACATGATCTTTACCCATCTTTCATAAAAAGAAGCATTAGTAGTTGAATAATGAAGGGAAAGAGAAATTGTACACTTACAGCAATTGTACAGGCAATGTACCCAGGCTTCTCTCGGGGATCCACTCGGCCACAGAGTAGCACGAGTATGCCCACATACCAGGGGATGGCGCCAAGGAAGAAACCGATGATAAACCTTCATGGCAGTAATAGAATGAAGATGAGCAGTTGACTAAAATACAGCAGGCCAATGCTTGAGACCACAAACTCCAATCTCAGTAAATTTCACACCTTTGCTTAAGAACGGAGATGAAACATCGAATCAATTAGTTAACTTACAGGAGCCAGCCGCAGCCGAGACCGCAGCAAGGCAAGCGTCGGAGCCTCACCGGCGTTCCCTCAGCAATAGCATAACCTAAAGAATTCAGCAGTAAGAGGAAAACAGAAGACCATATCAATTCAAGGTTCAAGCTTGCAGCTACGAAGCCCCTACTTCTGAGCACTTTTCAGTACAACGATCTCACACTCAGTTACAGATCGGGCGACGGGAAGAGGACGCACCTGGAACTGTTTGATAGCCGTAAGGTGCGGGGAGAGGAGGAGCAGAAGGCTCGCCGGAGGCGCCCGGGGGAGGGACGGGCTGGGGGAAGCCAACGACAGGCGGCGGAGGAGGGTAATTGGTGACGCCCTGGAAAGTGCCGTACTGTGTGGGGTGATCCCCGACACCTCTGCTATTTCCAGCTTCTTCCTCGGTACCCATCTTCTTCTCTTCCTTACTCCAAAAAACTTCAGGCGACGAAAGAGAAAAGCTCTTATCGGCGATTGGGTGGGGGCAATGAAGTCGAAAAAGATGGTGGGTAGGCTCAACTGTCAAGAAAATTGATGAAGGGGCAATATCTTGAATTTTATATACAAAAATCTCGTCTTTATTTTCTCCTCTCCATCGCCATCTCTGGTCTTTCACCTTGGGTGCAAAGCAATCTTCTAAGTAATCAATACTTTATTAGCTGATGAATTATCGATTCCGCCTGCCCAGTCTTAGTCTTGCCGACATTATGGCAGGTGGCAAGTCACATGACCACCGGCAAGTCAAATTCAACCCCATTGGCGTCACAGTATGCTGCAAGAGGGCTGGAATCGTCTTCTCTTGTTCCTCTTCTGGGTTTTAGAGTGACAAGGATCAAGGAAAAGAAAGAAGATGAGCATCACAGAGGTTTCCATAATCCACCATGCCTGCATTGTGCTGTTCTTTCTCTGGTTGCTGTTTGAACTCAAATTGGGCCACCCGATTGCCTACTTCGTCTCTCTGATGTATCTCGTCCTGGTAATTGTTAGATTAAATCTATTCTCCCTCAACTGGTTGTGCTGATGAGGGACTTGCTTCACTGTTATGTCTGTTGAAATCATGATTTCAAGGCCATGTGTTTATCAAATATCAGAAAAAAGTTATCTGTTTGGTGCCCTAAAAGAAAACCGGTAGAGAATTTATGGTGTTGATGGGATTATAGATGTCTTGCTGCTGTGCTCATGTACAGGTCCATGAGCGTTATGTGATGAGATTGAAAAAGAAATTGCAATTTGAGGAGAGAAAAAGGTCATACCAAAGAAGGGTATGCATCTGTCCCCGGGCTTATGAGTATTTTTCCATGGAAAGTGTCAATATAAAGGCATGATTTATTGGCTTTCTTTGCTAAGGTGCTTACTGATTCGGAGACAGTCAGATGGCTGAACCATGCGGTGGAGAAGATGTGGCCAGTCTGTATGGAACAAATAGCCTCGCAGAAGATACTTTTGCCTATTATTCCTTGGTTCCTGGAAAAATACAAGCCATGGACAGCCGTATGGTGCATCCTGTTCTTAATCCTCACTTTTTTGAGCTGTTCATTACAAGTAACTGAGCCCATCAATTCCAGTCAACTTTTAAAATTTAAGACTTCAGTAACTATAGGTTGATCCTTCAGTTCATTATCTGGATTATGATGGTAGCAGTGGAGAAACAAACCCAAATCTTTGGTTTGAGCTCATTGGCTTATGTTTAGGGCTCTGAAGTGCTGAATTCTACATCTTAACTTGTTTTGAAATCCATACTCCTGTCTGTAATCTGCATTCATCTTGCAGAAAGACGCGGTAGTCCAGCATTTGTACTTGGGAAGAAACCCACCCATCTTTACAGAAATGAAAGTCCATCAGGGTTCTGAAGATGACCACCTGGTGAAACTAATTTCTCTTCAAAGATTGTGACTCATTGATCTTGGGTTCTACTACTATAAGGTCTATTATGGACTGCAGGTTTTGGAATTGGGGATGAATTTTCTCACAGCAGAGGATATGAGTGCTATTCTAGCTGTTCGGTTGAGGAAAAGATTGGGATTTGGAATGTGGACTAGGTTGCATATCACGGGCATGCATATTGAAGGGAAGGTAAACATTGTTTGTTGTTGGGTTCGATCTTTTCTCAGCTGTATTTGAAGTTGTAAGAATGGTTTCCTCCCTTTCTAGGTGTTGATTGGGGCTAAATTCATACAAGGCTGGCCTTTTATTGGTCGTTTGCGGGTATGCTTTGAAGAACCCCCGTATTTTCAGATGACTGTCAAGCCTATTTTCAACCACGGAATCGATTTAACTGAGATTCCTGGCATTGCTGGGTGGCTGGTAAGTTATGCTAAACTTTTGCTGCTGCACGATATTCCATTCAGCTGCAGAGTACTGATTCATATTCATGAAAAGCTTTGGTAAGCAAATCTATCAGAGGATATAATTCTCTCAACAATTGCATGAAAAGCTTTTTTCTTTTCAAAAAAGAAGTCGAAGACAGAAGGAAATTGAAAACAGAATTCATACAATGGACCGAAGGAAATGCTGTTCAGATCCAAATCACTTCCATTTGTCATCTCGTGTCTAGAAGCTAATGAGTATAATCTCCTTTGCTGGGCAGGACAAACTACTGTCTACTGCATTTGAGCAGACACTTGTGCAGGTAAGTTTCATATGCTTCAACATATATCTGGGGAGAAAACTGTAACACGGTAAGGTCAGTTTTCTTAGTCCTAAGCTTAGAAGAGTTGGATCAACATTAAATCTGATCATTCTAAATGTTGCAGCCAAACATGCTTGTTGTTGATGTGGAGAAATTTGTTGCACCTGAACAAGGTAATTCGACTTCCTTGTGTCATGTGCCATGTATTGAACTTTCGGTTTTTCAAGTAAGATCTGAACTTAAATTAACCAAGTGCTGTAAAAATCTGATCACAGAACCATGGTTCTCCATTGATGTGAAAGACCCTCTTGCTTTTGTGATAGTTGAAGTCATTGAGGCAGCTTGTGTGACAAAAGCTGATTTGAATGGTCCGTATATAACTTATTCTTCTAGTTCTTAAATAATGCAGCTTGTCTGTGCTTAACTTTATGTTCTTGATCACAGGATTAGCTGATCCCTATGTGAAAGGCAAACTGGGAGCTTATGTATTCGAGACCAAAATCCAGAGGAAGACACTATCTCCTAAGTGGCTTGAAGAATTCAGGATCCCCATCATTTCCTGGGAAATTCCGAATATTTTGGATTTTGAAGTCTGGGACAAGGATGGGTTATTCGATGATGCTCTTGGGTTGGTCCCCAACAGATGATGAATTGGCAAACCTTTGAACCTTGTCAACGGTTGGAACTGACTTGAGATCTATTGGATTTTCAGGAAATGTTCGGTGAACATCAGTGATATTAGAGATGGGCGAAGATATGATACTTGGGTGGAACTTGAGGATGTTAAGAGGGGAAGACTGCACCTCGCCATAACTGTGTTGGAAAAGAAGGGGAAGGTTGTTCTTCTTGTTTAGTTTCCTAAAAGAAACCAGTCCAGTCAGCTTGTTCTGCTCCTGATAATCTGAACTGTAGTTAGTCCAATTCCTTTGTATGTCTTCTGGAAAGAAGTTGAGATAATGAGTGATTTATCATGATGCAATCTTTTATAGGGTGATCAAAGCGAAGAAGGAAATGCAGAGAGCTCTGTTGAAGAATTACTGTCTATAGGAGAGAAACCGAGTTCATCCGCAGATGAGCAGCAGCCTATAGGAAATTCATCCTTATCAAGTTCATCAAAGAAATCCCCAGGGCAAGCAGATAAGTTCGAGCCCATTGATGTTAAAGGGCAGAAAGAAACCGGGATATGGATCCAGCAACCCGGAAGTGAAGTCCCTCTGGCCTGGATCCCTAGAAAGGTGAAGGTCAAGCAAGGTGACATCAAGATCATCAGGGAGCATAATGAAACCTTGGGGATGGATCCCGCGGAGACTCATGGGAAGCAACAAGAGAAACATCCTGAAAGCCCTGCTCGGAACTTCTTTGGGAAGTTCATTTCAGTGTTCCAGCAGTCCCCAAAGAAGCACGATCAAGTCAATGCAGATGATGCAGTACTTCCATCTCCACAGATCAATGTTCGAGGAATCAGTCTAGTTGTTGGGAAGGATGGAAATTTATCCCGGGAGGAAGATGTGGAGGACAAGGCAGATTCTTCAGCAGATAACAATCCGTTGGGTTCAGAGTGCCATAGTATGGACAACACCATTGAGATTGCTTCACAGTCTATTACCTCTGAAAAGTCGAAGAACACTATATTTCAAACTGACTCAAGTGGCCTTACAGTTGAACAAGGCAATATTGTTGTGAAGGAAGGATCAGGCAGTGATATTTCAAGCCAGAGGGTTCCAGTTGCGGGTGTCATGGAAGGAGGAGGTGGTTAAAGGCTAGTGGAGTTTGTAAATAATAGCGGGTCAGGCTGTTTGGCATTGAAGTGGAAGAAGCCATGTCTGTTTCCTTGAAGGTCTGATGATTCAGTTTGTACTACTTACTCTGTTTGTTGTGTAGCTTCTTTCTGTCTCTAGTAAGCTGTGAAGAAGTGATTGCAGCTTGATCCTGTGATGCTGTGTGTATATGCATACGATGGACATTGACATAGGGGTCGAAGATATAAGAAAATATTATGTAAGGATAAGTATTCGTATTTATTCTAATTAAAAGTTATTAATTATAATTAGGAAAACTTTTGGAACACGAGTTGGATATTTTTCTTTACTCAGAACATGAGCTAATCGGATTGACTTACTCCGATAAAGTACGGGTGCAAGTAAATTGACTTACCGGCAAGTGGTTACAAATAAGTAACACTTTACGATAAAATCCTATTTTGCCATATATTGAATTGATGATATGTGTGCTTTACGATGTTGGTCGTAATATATGACTGGAATTCCCAATCCTATCATTCATTCATGAGCTGTTTTCTTCGGGGGCCCAAGTCTCCCTTCAACTTGAAACTGCAAAATAATTGCAGGCAAGGAGCCATTACACTCTCAAGTGACCCATGCTGTATAGAAGACAGACCGAGACCACTAGTGCACATCCAGCAGGCATGTAAGCAAATTTTTGAGTTTTTTTGTATTATTTTATGTAAATTAATGAATTTTGGTAGTATGGGGCTACAATGGTGTCGACTGAGTAACTTGTGTCGTGTTGTAAACATTCTTTCATTAATGTTGGGACCCTGCTGCCATGCATCTATCCGTGTCAGAATCCAAGTCTTATCATATTGACAACGATGACATATACGAATAATTAGAGCATACTGTTCAATGTCCATGCCATGCACTCAAGAACAAACCTAGCTTGATCAACTCCGCGTCCAGTCTGCGTTCGCCGACTGCCCCAACAACCAGCCCTTGGACCCGTGAACTGGTCGACCCAGTAAGCCTATACTCGACCTACCACACTTGGATGCTCACTTTTGCATGAAAAAGGGCAAGCTGCATCAAATGGATGATGGAGAGTAGATCATCTGGTCAAGTGCTCTTCAGTAACTACATTCATTGCTACCTGTTATATGCATGCATGTATTCATTTGTATGCCATCAAATGGATGGATCATGGCTCAACAACCTAGTCATTGCCCAACTGGTTTTCTTACACTTTATAACATGAGAAGAAGAAGAAGAAGAAGAAGAAGAAGAAGGTGAAGTAATCTAAGTGATGACGACTTCTCTCTCTCTGTCTCTTCTCTCTTTCTCTATCTTCTCTTCAATTCTATAAATAGCTACGGAAGTCCAAGCCATTTGCTTATGAGCTTCTAAGAAGAAGAAGAAGAAGAGGAAAGCAATGGTAGTCTCTTGCTTTCTGGACCTTGCCTCCAACCTATCATGGCAGTACCAATCCCAGATCCCTCTTGTCGACCTCTCGAAGCCCGATTCGAGGCACATCATCGTCAAGGCCTGTGAGGAGTTCGGGTTCTTCAAGGTGGTAAACCATGGCGTCCCCCTGGAGTCCATCTCCGAGCTGGAGTCCGAGGCCCTCAGCTTCTTCTCTTTGCCCATGTCCGAGAAGGAGAAAGTAGGTCCAGCCGACCCCTTTGGCTATGGGAGCAAGGGCATCGGCCCCAGTGGCGATGTCGGCTCCGTCGAGTACCTCCTCCTGAAGACCGACCATTCCTTCAATTTCCAAAAGCTCCCACAAACCACAGAGAAGTTTCCGTATGAGATAGAATCAAAAAATTGATTTTTTCAGTCAAAGTTGTCTCTTTTTAATCGGGAAACTGTATTTTTTTTCCAGCTCTGCTGTGAAGGATTACGTATGGGCGGTGAGGAAGATGGCGTGCGAGATTCTCGAGCTCATGGCCGACGGCTTGAAGATTCAGCAGAGGAATGCGCTGAGTAAGCTCCTAATGGACAAGCAGAGTGACTCTGTCTTCAGGCTGAATCACTACCCTCCATGCACTGAGCTCGAAGAAGCTTCTGGTCATGGCGGCGAAGGAAGCAGGATCGGATTCGGCGAGCACACTGACCCTCAGATCATCTCCGTCCTCAGATCAAACAACACTTCAGGGCTTCAGATATCTACCAGAGACGGAACCTGGATCTCCGTCCCGCCCGATCACACCTCTTTCTTCATAAACGTCGGTGACTCCTTGCAGGTGAGCTATGGCTCCACACATCTTCATGTACCATTGCAGTTGCATGCAACAGCTTCGGCTAATAAATCCTTCCTTCCTTCCTTCCAGGTGATGACCAACGGAAGGTTCCGGAGCGTGAAGCACCGCGTCCTAGCCAACAGCTCCAGACCTCGGGTGTCGATGATATACTTCGGAGGGCCGCCTCTGAGCGAGAAGATCATCCCGCTGCCCTCTCTGCTGGCTAAGGGCAAGGAGGAGAGCCTGTACAAGGAGTTCACATGGTTCGAGTACAAGAGGTCCGCCTACAGCTCGAGGCTCTCCGACAACAGGCTCGAGCTTTTTAAGAGGGTTGCAGCCTCCTCCTAGTAATCCTCCTAGAAGTGACTGGAAATGCCTCATTTTTCATCCATATTATCCGGCGTCCCAGTCCGACCCGAAACTGAAAAGGGCTCGCACTCGTAACGACCCGAATGTAAACTTTCCACAAATATAAAGAAAAAATATTCAACTCGATTAAATATAAGTGGTACCGACCTGAATTTGAAAATTTTGGACGAATATAAAAAAAAAATACTCAACTCGATTAAATAAAAATGAGTACAGAGCGCACTTATACCTAATTCGAAATTGTAAACGATACTATTTTCATAATTTTAAAAGAAAAGCATTATTCACAATTTTAAAGAAAAAATATTCAACTCTATTAAATAGAAATAGGTGGTATTAATACTTGAATGGATATTTGGTCTGAAACTAAAAGTTGGGATCGTATTTCGCACCCGCACTCCTTCCTAACTCGAAACTGTAAAAATAACTCGTAATCTGCACTCCTATGGAAGAAAAATATCCAATTTACTCGTCCCATACCATACCGAAAACAAAAGCAAAATGACTAACATAATTCATCACCTTCAAAGGAATTGCACAAACATTTAGCATTTGAGATAGAACGGTAGATGACTAACTAGAACACTGAAATTGCATGGGAGTGTTACAGCCAACACCACACACTCAGTATTTTGCAGATCATTTATGGTTCTTCTTTTTCCAGAGATCCCCAAACATCCGAATCCCCGATCCTTTCCTTCTTCCTCCCCCGAATCCATCCTCCCCATCATCAGCATTTCCATGCAACCCAACAAAGCCCGTGTACCCACTTGGGATCTCAAATATCGGCGCAAAGTGCTTATCCATTGATGCACATCGCCCCGGGATTCTCCCATGGTTTGTCTCGGGTTCATCGGCAAGCACAGCAGCTGCTGCATCTGCTGCTTTTCTCCACTGCTCGGTCTGAACCTGGAGCCTCTTCATCTCCGCTTCTAATGATTCCTTCGCTTCTTCAAGGGCTCGGAGCTTCTCATTCAGATTTTCGTTACTCGTGTGGCTTTCCCCGAGTTCTTCTTCCATTTGCTTCAGCCTCTGTGCCATCTCCGTTTCCCTGGCTTGAGCAGAGGACATGGCCTCGTTTAATTCGATGATATGCTTCTTGAGGGATTCGGTTTCTTGGTTAGCTTCACCGAGCTCCCTTTCTTTTTCCTCCAGCTTGCTTTTGAGTACGCTTATCTCGTCCTCCTTTGCAGCAGGTTCAGGTTCATTCGCCGCGAGCTGCTTCTCTTGTTCCTTTGGCTCCAGTCTTTTGGAATCTCTCTCTTCTCTGTCCGATTCTGCCACACCAATGTCTTCTTTTCCAGTCTTGAGCTCGATTCTTACCTTTTCTTCCTCCATGGGAACTTCAAAAACATCAGTTTCCTGCTCAATCTCATCAGGAATGTCCTCTGATGGGCTGCTCCTAGCCCTGATCTTGCACGATCCTAGCCGAGGAGTCCCTTGAGGAGCAGGAGAATCATTCCTTTTCTTCCTGCCCTTCTTCTCAAGCTCTGCCTGAGCCTCCTTCTTTGCCGCTTCAGCAGTCTCCAGCTGTTTCTTCAAGCTCTTGAGCTCTTCTTGGGCTTGCCCCAGCTGAGACTCCAAGTCAGAAATCCTCGTCCCCAGCTTCTTCTGAACTGGCTTAGACTGAACACTCCGAGGGGATCGCCGGTCTCCTACCCTTGGGCTTCTGTCAGGAATGGTCCGGTGATGAGATGAATCAGAATCGGAACCTGCTGTCCTGAGCTGATGTGGGCCGCGGGGAGACTGCCTTTGCTTCATTTCTGATCCTCTTGTTGCACTGAAATGAAAGGTTCAACACAAACAGTTCACATACTGGAAGCTGATTCAAAGAACATGAACTTCTGAACAGCACAAAGTTTCTGAATCTCTATCACATGATTAAAAAGCTTCATCACTCACCTCACCCGTGACATCTCTCTCCTGCTTGAGGATAGGATTCTGTCTGAGGATGATTAAGGTCCTCCTGCTACTGAGAAACCCAGGATCTGGAAAATGAGAACTGAGGCATGAAGGATAACAGCATGAGAATGAGTTGAGCTGCATTCAAAGAAGATATGACTTATCCAGGAATGATTAAAGCATCTCCATGGCTTTTTGTGAAAAGAAGTGCAGGCATGCTTACTGCACAAGAACAGATCAGAAAACTCCAACAGATGCTCAAATCTGTTCCTAGAGCAGCTAATGACATTATAAGAACACAAAAGGTCACTTTTTTTGCATTAAAATCCATTACCCAGAGAAAATCTGATTATCACATTCAAGTGCAGTTGCTTTATAGGATGTAGTAAAAAGCTGCTTTGCCTGCTGCCTCTTTTCCAGGCACTTTCCTTGAGCTCATATCCATCATTTTACAGAGGTCATGCTTTTTTGAAAAGCAAGCATTGCATGATAAAAGGACCTGTAAAAGGATGGAAGAAAAGACACAAAGGAGAGGAAGAGGAGATAGCATTATGGGCAGAGAAGCCTTATCAGGCTTGATGTTAAGTCATTATTTAGGAGCATTAGGCTTTTGTCCTCTAATGGCTGTCTAGGAATCTTTTGGCTGATTCAAGTGAATATTCAACAAAGCTAAATACAAAGGGGGAAAATGCTGTGGAAGCCAAGCACAGCTAGATCTAGAGATTACTGAGTTGAACTGAACTAGATCTTAAATGCAAGTTGAACTGCAAAAAACTTGAATTTTGCAGCAAAACAGAGCTCGAATATGAATACCCGACAAGGAAATTAGCAGAAAATTATGAATGTAAAATCTGCAATGTAAAGAGTTTGTATCAAGGCAGAACACCAAGAAAGCTGAATGCATTCAAGAAGAGGTTATAGGATGGAGAAAGCTGAATGCATAGACAACAGAGAAAGATATTGGGGATTGGATGGTCACCTTAGGGAGAAGCTCTAGGATTGTCAACAAATCAGTGAAATCCAGGAAGGTATTTATCCAGTAAAATGCGCTCCTGCTCTCAGGCTCTCTCAGCACACTGTCGGCAAGGACCACAATGGAGGGCAGAGGTACCAAACCAGCTTCAAATGGAGGCGAGGGAGAGAGGGAGAGGAGAGAGAGCGCTTTCAGTACAGAGAGTAAGTGTTTGATTTAAAAGAAACAACCCATTTAGATCAGAGTGCAATAGTAGAAGGTAACAGTGCTTGCCACCTTGAAGATTGGTCCAAATCTGACTGAGAGGGGTGAAGAGATTAACTGCAGGAGGGGATGTAAATCCTGAGAAAAGATCTAATGGATTAAAATAGTTATGGAAAATGAGCAGAAGAAGAAGAAGAAGAAGAAGAGATCAAAGAGGGAGATGAGATGAATTCTTGGAGGACTCAACCTGTCCCTAGACCAATCTTGTCTGTTTCTCATGTGTTTTTTTCAAAGTTCAAACATTTGTTTAATGCCCGTTCTTCTTCCACAGAGCCTCCACTTGCTTGAACTGCAGAGTGCTGGCTGGCCCCACTCGAACACATACATCTACACAAAAATATTCAATGACCAAGCAGACAAATATACCCAAATGCAAACCAGAGGTCGCCTCTCATCTTCCTGTCATGAACTCAAAGGCTCTGCTTTTACCAGGAAATAAGAGGATAAAAACAGAAACTCAAGGACTTTCTTTGCACGGCATAGGTGCCGATGACTTACCTTTTTTCCTTTGTTATTTCATGGAAGTTCCTCAATAAACAATTGATGTTGTGGGTCTGTTAGAAGAGGCCCTTTGAATTTCCAGCTTCGAACTTCTTCAGATAAATAGTCCAGCCAAGTGCAGTAGATTCTGAAAGTAGCCCAAGATTAGATGCTTGTTGACATTAGGAGACGGTGATAATCTGTGTCGGTTTAACAGACAAACGCATCGCTTTCACCGTCTCAAGACCAAGCATGTGCAAAGATGGGAGTTGAGGGAAGATCTTGTCTATGGTGACGTCTCCAACCACCTTCAGCCAGCCGAATTATTAGATGACCCACAGGAGCAAAATCTATTAATTGGCCTCTACCTTCTTCAACAACCAGAGACCCCCAATGCAGGAAAGCCATAAACAGGTAGTGGCCATGGCCTTTCTGGTGAAACAGGAGACTGCTTCTGCTTTCTCCCGTTTGAAATCAACACCAAGCTCAGCCTTGGAGAATGTTATGTTAAGCTCAGCCTGGAACATTACCTGTAATTAGTCCAATGAAGAATCTAAGTCTAGATTTCCATCAAAGATGGTTTGAAGAGAATCAAGAAAAAGATAATCTCACAAAGAGTCGAACTTTTCTCTTCCATCAATTCAAAAGAAGACAGGCATTCCTTTTTTGTACAAGGCAAACAAAAGAGATACATGTGGAGTAGACACCAAGCTTCAAAGGTTGTAGCTCACAAGACTCAGAGGTAGGCTCCCTCCTCACAAGCTCAGACCAACATGAAGAGGGGTAGAGGCAGACAGGTAGAGCAAGGCCGGTATGGTGAACACTTGAGAATAGAACATACAAATCAAATTGACCTACTATCCAAGGATGACCCACAGCAGGACATTATGAACCACAGCCTTTACTAGTGCCACATGGTCCCTGGCCCATTTGTCACTGCCCTGGCCTCGGTGAGAGAGACTGCCATTGTGAACATCATCTGATCCTCGAAGCTCTCCTGAAAAACGGGAGAAGGAAGATTCTGAAAAGCTTGGCCCTGATCTTCTACACCGTGTTGGGGCAAGTCAGTAATGCCACTATCCAGTTCTGTTGAATTGGAACTCCGGTAACTTGTTCCTGCTTCAGCAATAACTGAACCGTGCTCTACATTCCATTCCCCATCAGTATGTGAGATCTCAACAGCAGGGTAATACCGGCTGCAGCTAGGGAGCATGTTTAGATTGTCATAAGTTGGTTGACTCAAATTAGCACTCCCCGTGCATGAGGTGGATGAGGATTCTTCGCTTGTTTGCTGGCGCTCAGCAAGGGCAGCTATCGCACAGGCAAGCCCACCAGCAGATGTGGATGAGGCAACAGCTGCAGTTGAAGTGTATTGATCTTTAGAGGAGATGCATTGTTCCGGAGGATCTGACTCGCTGCCATATCCCGGAGCTTTCTCCTTCCCACTCTCCTATTCAAGTGAATTTTTTGATACAAACTCAAAATAAGTTAGTTGTAAAGGTATAGATGTCTGATGAAATAAAGGGGAAAAGGATGATCAAATAGTCTGATTACAAATAAGGGACAATCAAATTCAACTGAAGTTCAGTGCAGTAAATTGAAGAGTTAGTATATTAAAAATATATATAGAACCATATATGGATTTGGAAGAATAGATTCATAAAAGTATCACATAAAAGTATATAAAATATGTCCATACACCTCCTCCCTATCAGCAAAAGATAGACTCAACTCTTCTGGAAAGAGTAAGATTTTAAACTGGTAGACAGATGAATGCTACCTGAATGGAAAGCCAAATTGCTTCCATGACCATTATTTCCTCCAGATCCAAATCAAACTCTTCATCCCTGTAAATTTCACATTACCAAATTTATTACCAGGCTAAATGTGCATTCTTCTATAGTTGAAATCCAATGCAGAAAGGAAAAAGCAAAATGGATAATCAGTATATAGCAGAAAAGCCAAATAACAGTATGAAAAGGATCTGTTGAGAAATGGCAACTTATTTCATATTACATGGCATCTATCTTTGTTCTCCAGTTAAGAATCAGAACTTGCAATCTAAGAGCCACCTCACAAAGGAAAGCAATATTGGCAGATAAGAGTATACAAGAAGGCAACAGGTATGGACATCCCAAAAGCACAATCTTATTCATGTCTCGATGAATAAACCACATTAATTACAGGAAATTCGATTTAACCAGTTGCATGCATTTCATAGTGATTTACTGTGAAGGCCTCCATCCATTTGCAAGGAAGTAAGTTGTACATAGAAATACTAATTTCAGAAGCAAGAAAAAGGTCTTCTTTAAGTGGTCACAACAAGAAGATCATCACCATACCACAATTATAATAGGCTAATTTCCAAAACCTCCACTAAGATACAAGGTAGTAAGTTGCACAAAAACAGTTCATGAAACACTGATCACCTGTTGCTACTGAGAGGTGGAATATGCCTACTTGCTGAGGGGATACACGCAGTATCAGAAACTATTTCCTCGTCTTGACCGAGAGACTGTCTGTATGGAGCTTGGAAATATGACAGAGAAGAATTGAAAGATAGATCAATGAACTATGCCTTTTTAATAGTTTCTGAGCAGCTACCATCATCAGAATGATAAGAAAAACTGCAAAGGCAGAGCATAAACTAAAGACAAAATAACACCAAAAAAAAAAAGAAAAACTTTTATCAACAATGAAAAGTATATCAGGAAAAGATAAGAAAATGAAACACATTTTTAACCTTTCAATCTATGAAATATTCATTGGAAGTTGAGGCACGAGCCATATTGGAAGGATTAAAACTTGCACAAAAATAAGGTTGGCCCAAAATCATACATGAATTTGACTCTCGCACACTAGTTAAACAAGCATGTTTCTACAAAAAGAATTGGCACTCAAGCAGTTTGAATTCTGCTGTACCCGATACTATTGGATCTATTATTGAGAATAAAAGAATTATTTCATTTTCATCTTCTTATTGTACAGATATTATATAAGATTTGATATATTAATGAAATATTATTTTGATGAGTAAAACAAAATCCATAAAATATTACAACGCAAATATGAAAAAAACATTATATAGGTACCTCCTGCTGAGCTGCACTCAATGTCCTCAATTTCCATGGTTCTACTATGAGAGCTTACATCCTGCCTCTTCTGCATCCTCTCTTCATCATCTTGGAGTTCCTTCTGTCTCATTCTGATCTTAGCTTCTATAACACGTTGCTCTTCCTACATAAATTTAAAATATATATATATATATATATCCCTTAGAAACAAAACATACTGCAGTCATAATATATTAGAAAAATCATAAGAATATGCATCTTACAATTTGTTCAATTCCCTTCTCCTCCTTTGACTTCACACCACGATACTCCACAGCATAATTTGAGGTTTTACAAAAAGGACACCTCATCATGTTAAGGAATTTAATGACAGAAGAACCTTCACATTCATTAGAAAAAAAGGTCTAAATTATAATTCAATTCTAGGCTCCACATAAGAGGATACTGTGTAGGGCGCATCGAATTAGGAACCTTCATCTGCAGAAAGCATTCTACAGCAAAGAAAATGGTTTGTATGATCGGGAAATGAAAGCAAGAATAGTTAACCAAATGAAATTCCATAATTCTTGAAATGCTCACCTGTACAGATGCCTTTTGTACAACATCTTGATCGATTAAGGCTCGGGTAGTACTGCAAGTAGAAAATAATGTCAAATGTCAATTACACCCCCTACAATTGACATCTTCTATAATGTAAAATGTAAACACCCCCTCACACACACACTGACCATCATCTTTGTGACAAACTAACAATGTAAACAGCGCAGGACAGAACCCATAAATGCTTTGAAGTTCAATTTGGCGAAACAGCAAAAGAAAAAAAACGAACCAAAAGGCAAATGGGGCATTCTTCGAGATCAATGGTGCACTCTTCATCCCCGGGATAGCAAGGAGCAAGCTTAGACTCGAGAATCAGTTTCCTGAGCTTCTTCATATCCACATCTTTGTGCTGGTATAGTCCCTGAGGTCTTGTATATTTCTCATCCACCAGTTGCTTCCTCCTCCCAAGCTTATTACCCATCTGTTCCTTCCCTATAATCCTTCCTCTTATTCTTATCACCCCCACCCCCCGCCCCCAATTTTACAAATTAAACAAGAAAAGTAAAATAACCAATACTGGCTCTAGTTTTCAACTCAACAACCCAAATAACCCTACTGGTATTTGACATTGAAAGCTGTCCACTTTACAAAACAAACCATGCCCTCCACGGCACCTCCTCATAGAGACCAGTATTTGGAAAACATTCCTGCGATCCTGAAATATGAATAAAGACTTCCAGACATAAGAAAACAGACTAAATTCACAGTCCAACCACAATCTTAGTGCTCAAAGGAAATCAAATTACCAGGAAGATATTTCAATGGTCACTCGAGTTGGGATAAAGTTAGCTTCTTTTTGCTAAAACCAGTCTCCATCCACTGTCCTAGAAGAGAAAGGATGGGCAGAGAATCAGGATAGGGAATTGAGCAACAGGACAAGCTAATAAGCAAACCACGGCTCCATTATTTACATCAGACAACCAAGAAAGAACCGGAATCCCCGCAAAACTAAGAAGTCCGATACGATTCAAGACGTAGGGCTGGAAACTGGAAGAAGAGAGCAAGAGGAGAGCAAAGATGATTACCGTAAGCAGAGCCCTTGGGATTGTCGAGTCCAGCAGACACAAGGAGCCTCCGCAGGGAGGGAATGGAGATCGAGAGATTTCGCAGGACAAGGACAAAGAAGGACAAAATCAGAACTTTCTCCCAGAGAGAGAGAAAGAAGAGAGATTAGAAATGTGGGAGGAGGCAGGTGTTCTTGTTCAGCTTCTTTCTGCAAAAAAAAAAAGTTTTTCTTTTGTATGAGAAACATTAAAAATCACTTCTTTTTCAACTCTACTTACTTTATCTACGTGTTTACTTGCCCCTCTAACTCCAGCTCTTCTACCCGTATCCCTCTCTATATACATGACATTTTCACATAATCTTGCTTATGGGTGACAGAACATGAACTAGCTCCGAGTAAATTCCACTGATTACTTGCTAGAATCTATATGATTTTCCGGCCAAAATGAATCACCACTTGAAATATAAGAAAGAATTGATTGCTGGGGAAGAGACGTTTGCTTGGAGGAGAGGGATTTGATCAGAGAAAAGAAAGACACCCAGGAGGAAGGGTGAAGGATGAAGGAAGGATAGAGTAGGGAAACAGCAAGGAATCTGGCAAGTAGTTTCTAACTCTCTCCTTATATGATTGCGTGGAGTTTGAGACATCATCCCAGTGGAGTTTGAGTCACCATCCCCTTGGCTGAGATTGCATCATGGAAAGGTTAGGGCTGTAAGGGCTGTTAGTTTGGTTGACCAAAGATCCATTTGGCCTCTCCAAACAGGACGCTTGTCGCTTGTCATGAGCAAAATGGAATCTAATCTACACATCCCCGACAAAGATTGTGGGTAATCTAATCTCACCCCATCAATGATTACAATAAGGCAATGCATATCCCACAAGATCTTAGAGTTTGTGATAAACAAGACATACCCGTGTAATATGGAGTGTGTGATCTCATTCTCACTCTTTTAAAGTCACATATATAAGTTAATCATGGACTTGCCTTGAGGGCCTAAAAGATGGCTTCTAGGAAATGGAAATTATGATTCTGGGAAAGTTGAAATAGGGTTACTGCTGGGGAGGAAAAGAAGAGCAATAGAAAAACCCAAAAAAGATCCCGAATTCTTTCACCAACCCTGCATAGAATCACAAGTTATGGCTGTGATAACTGATTTAAATGTTGGATGGGCGGGCGACTCGGGCCCTCACCGGCGTCTTCGAGGGGCTTACCCTGAAAAATGGCAAAAAGATGTGAACATTTAGCAACCAGGCTCTGGAAGATGAAATAAAGGCATTGTTTATCGGTGGTGGCAGGACCTCATGGGCTGAGTTCCCAACAGCATTCCGCTGCAATTTAGTGCAATAATAGCGCTCTCAGCCTGCTCGTTCAAAAAGGAAGCAAAAGAGCAAACAATTAAGATAAGAGAATTTCTCTGCAGCCTCATATCTTTTGCAGGATCAATTGAGAATCAGATGCTATCAGGGCTCAAGAAAGAGTGACCTTTTTCATTTTTCTTTCCTTTTTTGCTTTTAATAACCAAAGGATGCAAATCTCACCACTGAGTGAAATCTAAACTCGGCCCAGCAGAGTGAAAACATAAAGGACAAACAAACAAGAATCAATGATAAAGATGTATGGGACCTCAAATTCCCAGTTAGGCCATCATCAGGCTTTGTATTCTTTCTTCCTTTCTACCTTTAGCTAATATGACTTGAGAGGAAAATATTAGGAAGGCTCACAACCTTTCCTCCTCATTTCCCCTTCTTTTCCGTTATGTAAAAAAGCATGAAATAAAACTCACCATGGCAAATTCAACAAAAGCCATGTGAGTTAGAATGGACTTGTTCCCCATGAAGCCTCAAAAGGGTAACCTACAATTCCGATAAACAATATATAATCCCATAGAAATCAAAAACAAAGAAAGGACATGATGTTATACTTGCCTAACCTCGCCACAGGTTTCCTCAAAGAACTTCTTAACATCAACTTGAGAAACCTGCAATCACAATAACTCCACTATAGTACATAGTCATAAATCTAGGAAGTAGGGAAGGAAACATAACAGAATGGGCAACATGAACGAGTTACCTTTTTATCAATATTTGTACAATAGACTGTCCTAGAACACATTTCGCGTTCATATTCAATCAACATTGGTCCGGTGAAAAAAAGTGTAAAATTCACCTAGTAAAGGAATATAAAAGTTAACTTGTGTTACATACCCTATGGAGAAAATTGGGATTTACGTGAAGAATAGCTGTCTTTGAGAGTAAGACCCTGACAGGATAATATCCTAGCATTGTCCCACCAAGGTTCAGAGAATGAGCCAAAAAAACACTGTGAACCAGTCACATTGTGGAGTGGGAAGAACTCTCTCATATACCCAACCACAATACTTGATTAGTTAATAAATCAGCTTGCAGCTCCCATGATTATCATTAAGGGTTCCACAAAAGCTACCATTCTGACTAACTTGGCAAAAAGTGAATCTTCTTGAACCATACTAAGAAAGGTGGATAATATAAAATGGGCCATAGCAAAATTATCTTACATTCATCAGCAAATTCCACAAATGCAAATCAAAGAACTGAGTGTGGATCACTGAAAACTCAACAATCGATAACCTTCAATAGTAGGAAAAAGATCATTAACAGTCACCCACAAGTCAATGACTGAAATCACTTCAATCAAATGCTAAAGCATTCCCGCCTCTAAATGCATACTAGTATAGGTTAACTTCATTGTGTGATCTGACATAAGTATGATATCTTCTTCGTTGAAGCTTCAAATTACAGGTTAATGCAGTCCACTTTACATGCTTGAATGAAGAATGAAATTCCATGTTATCATCATAGCTCAAGTAGAATTTCAAAGTTAAAAAGAGACGATAGTGTCACAGGAAAAACTCAATTATTACTCTCTTCTTCCTCTGACATGCCATTTGATTTGAAACTACTATATGAGATATTTTACAGCTATCAGCCAAAAATATAAAGCAAATGAAAGAAAATTCAGTTTTTTTGTTTATTGAGGATTGAGATGATTGTAGCCAACATCTTACATGCTGATTGATACAGAAACATAAACTGTTCTTCTGATACTATCTTCCTTCTGAACTCTGAAACCTCTTCCATTCAATCTTCTTGCTCCAGTTGAAAATATTTCTCCTCTAAACAAATATAAGATTGTAAAATTGAGCTTCCAAAATATACAGAAGACAGTTACATGCAAATGAAAGTTAAGGGACTACATGGAATTTTGCTGCTTCTAGCGAATTCAGGGGCTCCACCATCATCAGACTCATTGAGGAGTAAAAACAATGAAAGAAAACTGACTGCAATAACCAGCTTCCCTAACGACATACGACACATGGTCTCCACAGTCCAACGAGATCAATTATTCGAATAACACCAAAAAAAAAGAAAGAAAAATGAAGAGATCAAGGGAGACTGTCAGTACCCTCCGATTGTTGGGGAAATCATCAGAGCTCAAATTCTTGGACAGAATATTAATGCCAGATTGGAGCTGAGGATGGTGATCGAGATTGGGGGAGTAGGAAGAAGGGACAAATTCCTTAGCCAAAGGATTCAATTTGGTGAATCTCCAGAACTGGAACTCTTCTGATTCCAGCCCCTGCAACACCAACCAGAGTAAGCAAGAGGTTGCAATGTTTATGAGTAAATATCAAGTACAAAATAAATATGATGATATTTTTAATTATAATAAATTATGTAAATAGAAATATGGAATAAAATTAAAAAAATAATAAATAGGTATATTAACTACAAACTGTATTTTTAAAATACATAAAAGAAGATACTGTCAATTTAAATTTCCCCACATTTTTCTATCTTTCTATTTTTGACACCGTGTAAGGGCATAATAGTAAAATGAACATCCTCTCCCTAATGGAGAAAATCGACGCTACTGAAACAGCGAGGGAGGGAAAGAGAGAGGGATTGCGCGGGTTTGTATTGTGCGTCTAGAGAGAGTGAGATAGAGAGAGAGAGAGAGAGCCGGGACGGAGAAGAAGATGAAGGAAGAGGTTATCAGCTCCGGAGGAAACAATAATGATGCCCTTACTATCGCTAGATCATCACCGGCAGCGAGGTAATTCTTTCAGTTCCCCTCCATTTTAAGTGCTAGGGCACGCGGATCTGTCTCGGCTCCCATCAATTTCTTCACGTCATGCCGTAATCGACTGTGTAGTTCACGCCTCTTTGATTTAGTGGAGCTTCCTCTAGCGTTATGCTTATTCGGGGTTCTAATTGAGGGTTCAGTCCACTCGAGCTTCGCCGTAACTGCGAATTGAGATTTATTACTGATCGTCCAGCTCAGTGGTCTTACTTTCTTTTTGACGCCACGTGGTGTAACGAATCCGGTCCTCACTTGAATTGCATCTATTCATGTCTCTGTCTCTTGTTGTGATGATATTATCGTGCTGATTGTTGATACATCTGTATCACGCAGCTTAATCTTCACTCTGGCATAGTTATTTGTCTATGGAACGGATACCCACCCTCTGTTTAAATGTAATTGATGTAAAATTGTAGGATCTCTGGACTGAAATAGTCACTTCCCGGTCATAATTTGATAATTATCATGTGTTAGTGTGCTTTTTCATCCCTGATAAGCCATCTCCGTCCTTCAGTTCTGCTGGGGCATCATCTCCTGCTGTTCTTGTAAATGCTGGTAGTGTGGAGTGGATGGGGCATGGGCAACCTTCTAAGGGTGGCAGTGTATCTTGCATTGGACCACACCCCCAAAAGCCATCTTTGAGCACAAATGTTGCTGGTTCTACTGTTGGTTCTTTTCATGCTTCATGTAGGCCTTGGGAGAGGGGAGATCTGTTGAGGCGCCTTGCGACATTCAATCCTTCAAATTGGTTCTCAAAGCCTAAGGTTTTAAACTAACTTAAAATGTGGTGTGTGAATTAGTATTTGCTTGTGAGTTAATATGAATTGTTGATATATGACCCGTTTAATCTTAAACAATTAATTTCAAGTAAGAAATCAACTATACAAATGATAATTTATAGCAAAGTAAAGATACCTTGAAATTCTATTTTTGCTTTCACTGGACATGAGATGATCTCAGATGGTTTGGAACTTAAAGAAAGGGGAGGAAAAAAAGAAACCTGAAATTTACTCTTTTACATTATTTTTTTTTGTATAGACTGCAAGTTCCTTAGCATGCGCTCGGAGAGGTTGGATAAATGTGGATCTGAATAAGATTGAATGTGAATCTTGTGGTGCAAACCTCAAATACAGTCCATTTTCAAAGACACCGTCCGGAGGTAAACTTTTATCGGCTATGTAGCCTTTCCTGGTTCTTATTATGTTAACTATTCGATATCTCTCAACTTCTCGTGGTGAATATACAACATCTTATGAAGGGAGGACCCTTATTTTTTATCTGGATTTATGTAATTCCCAAAAGCAAATCGAAAGAAATGTTATTGAAATAACCATTCTGAATCATGCTGATATAAGTGCTGGAAATTCATTATTTTGCATCTTCTGGAAGCCAATACAGCTTCCTATATCACATCTATTGTTTATTGTATACTTTAATGAAGGCGACGGTGCCAAGGAAGACTTTGCCGAGCAGCTTGATGGAGGCCACAAAGTGGGTTGTCCTTGGAGAGGAAACAGCTGTCCTGAAAGTCTGGTGCAATTCCTTCCTGCCCCTCCATCAGCGCTAATCGGTGGTTATAAGGATCGATGTGACGGCCTTCTGCAATTTTCAGTCTTACCAGTTGTATCTACTGCTGCCGTCGAACAGATGCAAGTATCACGAGGCCCTCAGATGGATCGTTTTTTGTCCAATTTGCAGACCTATGTACATGGGGAGCTGGGCTTCAAAGCTGAATATGTCTCTGCACTGGGGTCTTTGGATGAAAATATGATTTCATACGCTCGTGTAAGATATCCCTATCGCCATGTGGAGATTGGTGTTTCATTTACTTTCTCTACTTTTAACCTATTGATGCCACCTTTATATTTCACCTCCTTTCAATAGGCACAAAAGCTTATTAGTATTTGTGGATGGGAAGCAAGATGGCTTCCTAATATTCAGGACTGCGAAGAACATTCTGCTCAATCGGCTCGCGATGGAAATACCTCAGGCCCATTGAAAAAGCAGAGCCTCTTACAGGATCCTGGCCCCAGTCGGAAGGCGTTCTCATCTTCAGCCAATAAAGATTATGGTCAGGATGAGGCTCCGGGTTCAGAGTTCAAATGTGAGTCTAGGTCCCCTTTGCTCGATTGTAGCTTATGTGGTGCCACTGTTAGGATCTGGGACTTCTCCATTGTTGTTCGTCCTGCACGTTTTGCTCCAAATGGGATTGATCTTCCTGAATCTAGCAAAAAATTGCCGTTGACACGTGGGATCAGTGCAGCCAGTGGAATTAGTGGATGGATTGGCCATGATGGTGTAGATAAAGATCGAACTGATGACCATGATGAGGCTGCTACCACTGGGAAAAGAAGGTCCACAGCACATACTGGAATGGATTTGAATTTGGCAACATCTGGTGGATTATCCTCAACACAGGTAAACATGACAGTTTTATCACAACAGCAGCAAAGTGTTTTTTTAGGGAGAGATTCAAAAGCTGGCCAGCCTTCTGGCAGTGAAGTTGGAGATCGTGCTGCTTCCTATGAATCACGAGGCCCAGGCAAACGTAAGCGGAGTGCAGATGAAGGTGGGAGTACTGTTGACAGGCCGCCTCTAAGGATTCACCAGGCTGATAGTGTTGAGGGTACTGTTATTGACCGGGATGGTGATGAAGTTGATGACAGTAGACAATATTCAGCTGGCCCTTCGAAGTGTGCCCGAATTTCTGATGCCTTTGGAACATTTCGTTCCTCCTGTAGGAGTGATTCGTCAGATGCTGGTCCTAGTCAACCAATGCCTTTTGAGATGGAATCAAATGAAAATAGAGGTGATCCTTTTTATCAGAGAAATGACCAACTTGTTGGTTTTCCATCTACAAGAGATTCAACACATGTCTCCTCTGTCATTGCTATGGACACAATTTGTCATAGCGCAGACGATGATTCACTTGACAGTGTTGAAAATTTTCCCATTGAGGCATATGATGTAAATTTTCCCTCTTCCTCAACATATGTCAATCATGATTTGAATGACGTGTCAGATTTGAACTATAGCATTCAAGCACAGCAGAGTGCTTGTTTTCAACCAGTTGCTGCAAGGCATGGAGATGCAGGAGTTAGCAGCACAGTTGATGGTGAGGAAGTTGTCAATACTGAAGCTTTGACCACACAGGTAAGGGATGGCATCAGTTTTGGCATCAGTGGAGGAAGTATTGGAATGGGTGCCAGTTATGAAGCAGAAATTCATGGAACAGATGTTTCAGTCCACAGAAGTGATAGTGTTGTTGGGGATGCCGAGCCTGTAGCTGAGGTTATTGAGAACCAGGGACAGACTGGTGAGTTTGCTCCAGACATTGGGAATACAGATGATTTTGTTCCCGGGGAAATGGTGCCAGAGGATCCTCATGGTGATAGTCAAGATGTCATTTCTCAGTCCATTGGAAGAGCAGATAGTGGTTCTAAAATTGTTGGCCCAGCCAAGGCTGAATCTATTGAAAGTGGTGAGAAGACACGCTGCATGGATGTTTCATTTCAGGGGACTGTTGCTCATCCTTCCCTTTCTTGTAATGCTGTCATATGTTCTGGACATGAAGCTTCCAAAGAGGAAGTGTCCCAAGCTCGGAAGGCATCACCTACTAACAAAGGGCACTTCCTGGAGTCTAGTTATGATGTTGCTAATGGTATAGCTAATGACCAATTTTGTCTTCTTTTTATCCACACTTCAAGCTGCAAAGATCTGTCAAACCTATTTGTTAGCTCTTCATTGGCTAAACACTGGACTGAAAATTAAGGGTGCAATATGTATGTCAGCCCTCATTATTGAAATGAAAAATCTTCACATATCCTAATATTAGGTTGTTAGCTAATGGCCATCTATGCAGAGTATTATGAATGGTAAATGATGTTTTGTAGCCATTGAAATATGAATACAGGGCCAGAAAAAATAAAAATATGAGTATGTTTCGTTTCTCAGAGGAGCTTACTTGAGAACATCACCAGAACACTATCCTCTGGCTCTTTCTTTTGTGTGCTCTCTGACTTTTAGTTTTCCTAATCTGTTTTTTTAGAGAACCCTCTATGTTAAAGATGCTGCTTGTGCATTTTCAGGGCCTCCAGTTGGGGAAAGCAACTATGAGGAAGAAGTGGAATTTGATCCTATCAAACATCACAATGCCTTTTGTCCTTGGGTGAATGGAAATGTTGCTGCTGCAGGAATTACAAGCGATGGTTCTGGTTCAAGTTCCAGTGTCAGTGCTACAGCATTTTGTGGGTGGCAGATGACTCTAGATGCATTGGATACCTTTCAGACCCTTGGAAATGATGCTGCTCAAACAGTAGAGTCCGAGTCAGCTGCATCTAGGCACAAGGTCCTCCATTCTCTACCTGTTATATCTTATTCTTGATTTCTGGTGTCGAATCTACATGCATGTCCTTGCATGAATTTGAAGGTTTTTCCCATGGATCTGTTTCTTCTCTCAATACTTGTGAAGTTCCTCTGAAAAATTACCATCCTTCTGTTTTAAAGGATGACCGCTTCACCCCAAGCCAAAATCTCTTGGCCTGTCACTCCTTCAACAAAAGCCGTGGTCAGAACTGGAGACCATGAAGACAGGCAGGGAATGCACTGGAACTTGATTCACTGTCTTAATTGAAAATTTGGAGGCCACATTAAATGGCCAGGAAGTCTTTTTATGGTGCTTTCTTTCACATGCAGAGGCCAAGCTTACAAAAAATGGTTTGCTTAGTTGGGCCAGGAGGTGATATAATAATTTATTTTACTTGAGTCGGATACATTTTCTGTAGTATATATAGTCTTTACTATTGACTTAGTAAACCCTCTAGTGATCCAGAAGCAGGACAGCCGTGGTGGAGCTTGTTTTTTACGTTGCTAGTTTGCAAAGCGTTCTACAATTAAAGTACTTATATAGAAATGGTAATAGATCATTAACGTTTACAGTTGAGTGCTTCATTTTGCTGCATTCGATGGAGTTCATGTTTCCTCTTTAGATGGAAATGCAGAAGAGAAATCTTTAGCATGCTGAAGACGCACAATGTTTGTTTTTATCTATCTTTTAATGCTTCTATCTGCCCCCATGGTTGGGCTAAAATCTCAATTGTGATTATGAACTTCGAGTGGCATATTATTGATGGATCCATCCTACAACGACTAGCTGTTTGTTTAAAAACAAAAGCACACGAGAGGGAGGCCGATGCCTTACACATTACTAGTTTTCCACATATAATGCATTGAATCGAGTCCCGGGGGCCTCCTCGATGCTCTTGCCGTTGCGGGAGGATGAATGGTGAGGTGCAGGGGCGGGGGCGTCGAACCTGCTGAAAAGCTTGTAAGAGGAGATGAGGGAGAGCACGACGAAAAAGCCCACCGCCACCATGGTTATGGCAGCCGAGGTCATGGCTTTCCTGCAGAATCCGTTGAATGAGTCACACGCTTCACTCCAGGTCGTGGATGAATCTCCTTTGTATGCCAGGTATAGCAGCTCTATTGAAACGGCTCCCGCCGCCAGGACCACGTAGGTGAGCATCTGTAAAAGAAACCATGAAAATGTAACTCTAAGCTGGAAATGGAAGTGGAGGAAGATAGATGAAGCGATTGGAGGAGGACCTGGTCGAGGAGGAAGAAGGTCCATGCTCGGGACATGGTGGAAGGGCGGGGGACGGCCACGAGCACGGCGGAGAGCAGTGAGTAGCCTGCGCATATTCCATTCGCATGCACCAAGTACCTGAACGAGCACGCAGGAGGGCAAGCGAGAGACGCAATCATCGGATTATGACGATGATGAAATCGGAAGCTCAAATTGGATGAGGAGAGAATCGATTCGCTCCACCTCACCTGAAACCTCCGAGGTCGGAGTACGAGACGGAGCCGTAGTCGTTGGACTGCGAATCCTTGAGCATGATCACCAGAGCGGCCACGCACAGCCCCATCGGAACCAGCCTCAGCAGCGTCTCCGTCCGGCCGTTCATCAGCTTCTCCTCTCCCCCTTCCTCTCCCCGTCGCAGCGATTCTATCGATATCTCCGCCGTCTCGTACTTGCTGCTGCTGCTTCTGCTCTCCTCCATTCTCCTCTCCCTCTCTCTGGATGACGATGAGGACGGAGAGGAGGATGTGATACTTTAATAGAGAGAGCTGGACAGGAGGAAAAAGATGGCGTCAGTCATCAAGGAACTGATTAATGTCAGTGATCTATGTGGGGCCATTGCCATTGAATGAGTTAGTTGGCTTTGCAGGTGGAGGCATTCAATGGCTTCTTCATTGCAAAACTCTTTATGAGACCATCTGAGGACACCATCATCTTCTCCTACGATAGATTTTTTTGGGGATTATTCGAGAAATTTCATAAATAAGTGCGAATCTTCTCAGTATTACCTGTGTATAGAGGCATCTAATTAGAATCCACCACCCTCAAATTCGAAGCAGATGATAATGGTGGAAATTCTGGTATCCTTCAAGCAGATGATCTGGTCGTCGCCGTGCAGAGACTTATCATTAGACCGTTTACTTTTGGAGTGGACATTGAATCTTGGCAAGTTGAAGAGTCAAATTGAGAAGGACAGCAGCCATGTCAGTCCATCCAGATCCAATGTTCATCAATTGGAGTTTGAAAACGTGTCATGGTCCAGCCAACATAAGCTCACCCATCTTAGGCCACCAACGGATGAATGGTGTGTTGGTTGACGGAATATAAGCTCACCACCCATGAGCAGACATCGGCCATGGCCCAACAAGAAAAGGCAGTGACTCTGAGCCCAGAAATTGGGAAGCCTCATCTTAAATTGTACGGAAAAATCAAGCCTTTCATGAATATAAAGTTAGTACACATGAAGAGCACGCCACCTATATTCTACAAATAGCAACAACCGTGAAAAGAAGATGGTCAATCATGCATTCACCCCGCTCGAGCTCTCGGATGGATAGTTGGAGGTGGCATGGTTCTCAGACCCCGAAGAGGATGCGTAGGACTCGGATAAACCACACTGGTTTTACTGAGCCAGATGAAATCAAGCAGTATAAACCACACTGACTGACTGACAAACGGATATCTAACCAGACATCAAATGTCCTCAAAATGGTTAAAAGGCAGGCATGTGGTTAGAAAAACTCAAGCGGCATTACAAGAGAACTTACAGTGTACCAGCAACCCGAGTGCTAACATGGGTCGTGTTGGATGGGATGAGCTTGGCAAGGCCAAAATCGGAGATTTTTTGTGTCAGGTCAGTATCAAGGAGAGTATTGCTGACTTTAATATCTCTGTGAACAATGTGAGGCTGTTCTTCATCATGGAGGAAGGCCAGTCCCCGTGCAACCCCGATACAAATTCTATATCTTATTCGCCAACTGAACTGGATATTGTTTGGATTCTTTCCTGCAGGCATAAGTTGCTTGTAAGGTATGCATTCTATGACTCCAACTTCTGAAAGATTCTGATCTTCATGAATTTTGAAATGGTGAATACAGAGATAAAAAGGAAAACATGGATTGCATTGCTCAATGGTAAAAATACAGGCTTGAAACACAGAAATTTGTTTACCAAGAAGAGTATCTGCAAGGCTGTTGTTTTCCAGATAGTTGTAGACCGGTATCCGATGACCATCACCCACACAACAGCCATAGAGTTTTACTAAATTTTCATGCTCAATGTCAGAGATCATCTTGATCTCTGTCAAGAATTCACCAACACCTTGGCTTGATTTAGCTGAAAGAACTTTCACTGCTGCAAGCTTTCCATTTTTGAGTCGTGCCTGATCAACCACAGTTCCTCATGATGATTTTTGTCAAAAGTACAAATTAACATTTGCTTAGAAAGCAAATCATACTTGTCTATCATAACTAAAGGATGGATGATAAAAATTACCTTGTATACTGGGCCGAATCCACCTTCCCCAATCTCATTAGCATCACTAAAATCATCTGTGGCATTCCTTAACTCCTTATACCCCAAGAGTCTAACATTGTGAATGCTTGAAAGTTCTGCAGCCATTAAATACATACTTGGGATGATTTCTTTGCATTAATCCACTCAATCTAGTGGCCATAAGAGCCTAGATTGATGATTGAATAATCGCATAAAGGTTTAACTTTTTGCAAGGTAAGAATAGTCAGGTGATTACCATCCTCAACTTCAGATTTTGAAGGTGCATCTGATTTTTAGTCATGGCAACAAGATACACACAGGGGGTCACGAATCTTCCTATGCAGATTGATCACAAAAGCTTTTGGAGACCTGCAAATGTGAATCGCACTGATCATTATTTGTGTGCAGCATCACCATTGGCGCAGCCGCCAGCAGCGAACTGATCGGACAGAGCGTGTCCCCGAAATTTACGGACCGGTTGGACCCGACTCCTTCTGGTTCGGGTCTCTTGCCATCCCTACCCAGGATTGCTTCGCTGAAGCAGGGCAGAGGCCCAATCATACTTGGGCTTTACGGGATTATTGTATGGGCCTTACGGGCCTCATATTGGAAATAGAAATTCCTCAGTCTTGAATAATGCATTAAAGTATTTACGCTCTACTCTACTGTTGCTAATGCTGTGTGTGTATATATATATATATATATTCACTCTGAATGGAGCATTGAGCAGCGTACTCTTTTCATCTCTCCCACTCTCTCTGAGCTTGTGTTAAATGTGACTCATAGCAAAAGGGATCATAATTTGTCTTGTAGCTGAGATTCCTCACAGCGCTCCGATTCCCCTAGCCTAGGCTCTCTGTATGATCTCCGGCCATGGCGTCCGCATGCGTTAACAACATCGGCATGTCGCCGGACGGCTTCTTGGCGACTTCCTGCCCGCCCTACACCTGGCTCAGCCCCCGTGTCTCATTCAGCCCCTCCGATGGCGACTGCTCAAAGTCCGGCTCTGCACTGAAGAGGCCGCTATTTCCGCCGCAGAAGGAGGAGGATACCGGCGTCTCCAAGCCACCGCCGGTGGAGAAGGCGGAAGCGCGGGGAGAGGATGCGGATCCGGAATCGAGCGGCGGAGACTTCGAGTTCTGCCTTGAGGATCCTGTGGCAATGCTGCCCGCTGATGAGCTCTTCTCCGATGGTATGATTGTGCCTCTTCAGGTATCAATGCTGGAGTCTGCTGCAAGGGCTACGAACTCTCCCGGAATGAGCTCGCAGGACCTGATGGCGCGGCGACGAAGGAGCGACGTCTCCAGCATGGACATTTACATAACCTCTCCCAAGGCCCCTAGGTGCTCGAGCCGATGGAAGGAGATCTTAGGTCTGAAGAAGCTCTGTCAGAATGCAAATGCCAAGGCTACCGAATCCACACCATCTCGTCGCACCTCAATACCTTCGTCTTCCTCCACATGTAATCCGAAATCATTCAAGCATTTCCTGCATAGAGGCTCCAAAGCCTCAAACACATCGGATTCATCCCTCAATATGCCCCTTCTCAAGGATTTAGATTCCGACTCCGTCATAGTCTCGTCTCGTCGGTCGCTCTCTTATCCTTCTTCCGGAGGCGGCCACGAGCACGAGGACATCCCTCGGCTCTCGCTCGATTCTAACAGGCCGTACTCGAAATGTTGTCTACCTAAGAACCCGAACGTCAGCAATGTTCCTAGAATGAGGCTGGTGAAGCCGAGAGCGGACATTCCGAGGCTGGCGGCTGACAATCCGACGCAAAATAAGGCGGAGCGAAGTTCAGTGAGGAGGCAGCCGGTCGATTCCGGCGTCTTCACTCCCAGAGGGATATCCGCCGATAGTCCTAGAATGAACTCTTCAGGTGAGTGTTATTTTATCTCACTGGGCATTTTAAGCAGCAGTGGATTCCTTTTATGCCAAGAAATGAATGGACCACTTCCTCCCACTAGGTGAAAACTCTTTTTCTGCGATTATTCTGGCAGGTAAGGTGATATTCCAGGGCTTGGAGAGGAGTTCTAGCAGCCCCAGCAGCTTCAATGGCGGGCCAAGGTTTAAGCACAGAGGGATGGAGAGGTGTTACTCGGCAGGGGTCCGGGTCACCCCGGTCCTCAACGTCCCCATGAGCTCTCTGATCGGGTCATCCAAGTCGGGTTCGGTTTTCGGATTCGGACCTCTCTTCACTTCCTCGCCCCAAAAGAAGGATGCCACTTGGAACGGAAACGGCGGTAACAGCAGCCGCAGCCATTTCCACCATCAGCAGAGCAGCATTGGCCGGAACAACCGGATGGATAGAACCTAGACAGAATGAAGGAATGTAGGAAGCTTGTTGACCTCTCAACCCTTTTATCTCTTTTTGAAGTCTTCACTCACAGGGGTAATGTGACGCCATGAGAGACTTCATTTTATTGTGCCGGATTATCGAACTAATCTCTCAGCTTTAGGATCCCTTCAGCTCTGTCAGGTCATCTGATTTTGTTTTTCCTCTCCCTTTCTAACTCAAGAAGAATCATGTGCAAAAAAATCTCAAGAAGGATGAGAAAGTCATCATGTAAATATCTGCGGGTCCCCCATTAATTATCTCCATTTTAGTTCTGCTTTGAGTCCCAAGAACTCTCTGGAGCTAGCTGGCTAAACCGATCCTCGGTATTTTCCTTTGGTTTGGATAAACAGATCCATGGTGGGGATAGGATGAGGGAGAGGGGACGGTCATGGTCATGGTCATGGTCATGGTCATGGTCATGTGGTGATGTCAGTATTCCAAAGGAGAAGAGTAAACTGCTCTGCTCTGCTCTACCCTGCTCTGCTCTGCTCCTTCATCTCCTCTCTGAGTACATGTCTGCTGTGCTGTGCAATGCAATGCATTTTCCGTTTGATGCTTCTTTTTCTTGGTGGTGGGTGGGTCATGGTGATGATGCTCAGTTAGGCTGAAGAGGGAGGCTGGCCGGTGGTGGGGCTTGCAACCTCTGGAAAGTGCTGCTGCAGTGATTCAAAGACAGTATCAGAGTTTGCCAGCTAATACACCGCATACCCACATTCAGCCTCTCTGCTTCTTCTCACCCTTTTTTTCTCGAAATTACTGTTGCGGGTCTTCTGTGATAAGCATAAGAGAGACACCGTAGTCCAGTGTCCCTGTCCTCCGGAGCTAAGAGAAGCTTAACTGGTTGGTGCCTGCCCATTGGCAGATTTGATTAGCCTTACCAAAGTACAAAGTAATGATAATGTTATGCACGCTCTGGAGTCTGGTCCAAGGGATGGATGGATAAGAGAGAATGGCATCCGCAGATAAACAAAATTCACTTGTCGCCTTCTGCATACTATACAGAACCAAAAAATAAGACTTTTTTTCTCCTTTTTTATGGGTTTAATCATCTCCTCTGTCTGCTGAGCCTGAGCACACTCTCTCTCAGATCTTTCCGTGCCCTTCCTTCCTTCCCCCCTCCCTCCCACCTCCCCCTAGCATCGATAAAGGAGGCAAAGGGTGTCTACCTTTCCTAGAATCTCCAAAGTTTAAACATTTGAAGGATAACACAAAAGTTGTCCTTGAATAGTGGGGTGGGTGGGTTGATGGGGACTCATTTCCTTAGCCAGGAATCCCTCATTATTAAGAAAGTTTGGCAGCCTAGCCTAGTCTACCTAGCCGCTCCATCTATTTCATGTAATAGCATCTAGTACCTAGCTGCAGATCTTCACAGTGGCCATGCTTCAAGCCCAAAAAAGCCTCCACCCACCCTTTTCCCAGTTTTCCCTCCTCTATTTAGAAACAACAAAAAAGGAAAACCCACAAGGCACCATAGACCATTTGGATCCATCTCCTAAACAATCAACCAATGTCAGAGAGTAGTGGCTGTGCCATTGTGTGTGTAGGCGTGCCTGCCTGCATATATGCCCATTTCTTCTCTTCTCTGTGTGTGATTTTATGAGGTCTCCAAGAAATTGAAATGCTGAGTACTGTTGTTGACCGTGGTCAAACTGGGTGTCCCTCTTTTACTTCTCCCAGAGTTCATTCACTCATTTCAGATTCAAGTGGGCAAACTGAGGCCCCTGCCCCTGCCCCTGACTCCCCTGTCTCTGCTCTTTTCTTTCTTCTGTTCCTTTGACTCGTGAGTGAGTGAGTGCACTTACTTGCCCCAAAATTTGCTCCAACATTATCTTATTCAACCTTTTATCGTATTCCTCAAGACATATAATTAACCCTAGAAGAAACTGGACATTGTGGTCTTCCATGGAATGAGGGTCACGCTATCTTGTTAGAGTGGAATTCCCTCTATGTATCAGTCTCTATCCATTTTTCAAATTCTGGGTGATGGGTTTAAGGAGGTGCAGTGCAACCATGGCTGCTAGGCCATCGGTGAGTACAAATCACATGGGTCCCTCACAGTGGCCAATCGCCCCATCTGGTCATTTATCTACTACTACATGGCATGCCATGTGAATCACCTTTTCCTGATTAAAGTGACGAAGCAGAAGAGGGGGCCGGGCAGCAGATTCGCCGGGTGTCGACAGAGAGTTGGACGTATGCTGTGGGGTTTGTGTTACAGGATGCCTGTGATCGAGATCGGACTGCTTGCCAATCCGACAAAAAAAAGGGCAGTGATTGTGGGGTTTGTTTGCAGTGACGAATGATGATTAAGATAAGTCGTGTGATGATCTGTCGAATAGAAACAAGAGGAATGGTATGGATCCATCAATTTAAGTGGAGTATGGACCGCCCCGCGGAGGACTCAGGGGGCGGGGCCGCAGATGGGGCTTCTCAGAGAGTACGATGGTACGTGGTGACCGTCTTTTTGTCTGTTTCCCCGTTACGGTCACGTGACGGCCCCGGCCCCTTTTGCCAAATCCGGCACCGTCTCTTCTCTGTCATCTCTGCCGTGCAACCCCCACCACTACCCCCAGATTACATCTTTCTATCATAGTATACATATATATATATATATGTGATTGGTGGAGAGATGGTATGTGGGTCTCCTCTCCTTTTCATCTCACATGGAGCGGAGCAGCAGGAAAATTTAAATTCAACCTTGAGGATAAGATTCCTTACTGGGTATCTCTGCATTTTAATGGAAACTTTGCTTTATCCCTTTATGGTGAAGGCGAGGATGAGAGAGGTGGAAGATTCCTTCCCATGGGCTCCACCTGCAAGACCATTTTCTTTCTTCTGCTAGACAGATTTTCTGGTGCTGAGGTATAGATAACCAGTATCAACTCATATTTAGGAATTTATTCTATATGGGCTCTATGCCAAACATGAACTAGTAGCAGCACACAGAAGGAGTACACTGATTGATCCAGATGGAGACAGACATACAAGCATGTGTAATCATGTTAATATTGATGGAAGTACTATGGGAGTTAATAACAAGCAGACATCCTCAGTATTAGACCAGATCTCCAATTGAGTGCTCATGGGGTGGCTGTGGCTGTGGAAGGTGGTGGAGTCATGAAGGGAATTGATGGGATTTTTGGAAGATATGGGATGGTGGGAATAGAGGACAGGGGTGGGAAGGGGAAGTTCGGAATTGTGGGGAATGTTGGGAAGGATGGAGCCGTGGGTATGGTCGGAACAGTAGGATATGGAGGTGCTTGGAGAAGCCGGCGGTTCATAGCACCAGAGCACATTTGGCTACTCATCAGGACAACAATTGCAACCATCAAAGCGAGGAAGAAGTGGGTAGAAGAGGCCATGATCAGACTCAGACTAAGCTGCAGTTCCTTGTTTATGGAACACAGGAACAATAGGCCTGCAGTGCAGATCAGAAGGATGTCTGAATGGCACACATATATATATATGTACATATAGTTCATTTATTGATAACAAATGCCTCTGGCAGGTGAGTGGCATAATGTTTATTTATCTCAAACACGTAAGGAAGCCATGGATGGTTAGGAAGTCACCTTTGTCAGGTGATCATCTTACCTAACCATAGAAGGGAGGAAATGCTGACTTGAGGCCAATTCAAGCACCAATGTTTCCTAAAATGGATGAAGCTTAAAGAAGGTTTGAAAACCCATCATGCTTGTTAATGGTTCATGCTTGTCCTGAAAGGCTTATATGGGTTGTTTTTGGAAATTATGAGCAGTTGAACTACCACTGGAAATTTATGTGCTTGCAGTAGGGATCTATTTATTAGATGAGAAAGAGGTCACCAGCTGCAACTATTACAGTTGGAAAGCAAACAAGCATGTGAAGGTCATTTCCTGGAACCAACAACTAAAAGGTTCAGTCACAACTTTGCTTGATTCTGGTCATGAAACCAGTTCCATCACTTCAATGGTATTAAATTCCAAGCACTCATAATTGTATTTATATTCCTTTTAAGTTGGCCAAATGGGCAGCCACATGGATGGATTAATGAGAAATATTGCACTAAGAGAGAGAGATCGTGTTTGGAAGAACATGACACCTCAAAAAGAGAATGGGGTGCGTCCATATTTTGGGCCCATTAAAGGCCTGATGAGGTCCATATATAAACCGGTCCGAATAGTTATGGGCCGGACATATGCTTATTATGGCAATGGCCCAATATCCCATATGATATAAACCTAATGTGGGTCAATTATGGGCCCATTATACAACACCCGGCCCATAGAAACCCACTATTCCTTACATCTGCCCGGAATGAGCCCATAATAAGTGGGTTTCTATGGGCCGGAGTTTTGTAGAATGGACCTATATTGGGTTTAGATCATATGGGATCTTGGGCCCTCGTCAGAATAAGCATATGTTCAGCCCATAAATAATCGAACCGGTTTATACATGGGCCTCGTCAGGCCTTTAATGGGCCCGAGCCGGACTCTTCCTCGCCGCTAAATGGGCTTGCATTTCATACTAAATGGGTTTTTGCTGGCCCTTAAGGGCTTGGAATGTACTGATCCTTCTGTGGGCCTTGGTCGGGTCACTAAATTTTGTGATACGGGCCTGCATTGATCACCCGATGGGCCTTTTGGTGCTCTGTCGCAACCCGCACCAGTTAATAAGACGGAGAATGAGGGAGAAGATGCATGACACTGTGCACTTTCTGGGAGTGCTGGTCCCATGGAAGAAGGAACAGAGTGCTCTGCTTATCAACACCCAGAAACGCACGCAATGGTCAATATCTACCTCTGACCGCCTCTTAATGGCTGGTTCAGATACGGATTGAGGGGAAGAGATAGGGTGCTGCTTTTTTTTTTTCCATTACTATTACAAGACCTCTGCTTTAATATGGACACATCCTCCATGAGTTTATTTCTCTGATGCTTTGACATGTGAATTCATTCAGGGTAAGGTTGGTTGGGTAGGGCAGGGCACCATCATCAGTGTTACTGTGAGGCATGGGATGGGAGGGGCCTTTCATCATTCTCTGCTACACCAAGTCCACACAAGGTCCGCATCTGCAGTTGACGCAATGAAAATTAAATGGACTCTTGACTATTGAGTGGAACTGCAAATCTGCTATAAAATGGAAAGCATACCCACTTGTTCCGGAAGCTGTGATTTGACATCATTTTGGACCCGAATCTTAGCATATTTCTTTCTTCAAAACTATAATAGAAATCCAGATCAGTGATGAAGTTAGGTTCCTTTCTTTTTGGGGCAGGCAGGCACAGGCTCTTGATCAGAGGAATCGACCACAGGGAGATGATTTTCATAAAACAGGGTATAAACATCAGGCTAAGTGTGTAGAAACGAGGGGAAGCCAATTGCAAAATGGACCAGAAGGGTATCTATGGTCGACCCGACAGTCTGATCTGTGTAAGTGACAGAGAACTGGGCCACTCACAGCGAGTGATGGAAGAAAGGCTCGAATTGAGAGAAGGGGAAAAGTGGTGGGGCCACGGATAGCTCACCTAACGTTAATGGTGATGGTATGGTGTCTGGAGCGTGAAGTGATTCTACTGTCCCGTGAGTGTACGCAGGTAGGTTGGTGGGAGCAGAGCACATGGCGACGACACTACAGCTCGCAGCAGCAGCAGAAGCAGAACACTGTTGCATTATGAGTTGTTATTTGTCTGTCAGAAATAACATTATTAGTGCGCATCAGCATCGTCATCATCACCACCTGTGCGTGTACAACGTGCATCCCACTGGTCCATATCATCTTCCACTCCCTTCCCCCTCTCCCTCTCTCTCTCTCTCTCTCTTTCTCGCAACCAAACATACATCTACGGCCACACCCACCCACCCACCCTGCACCCTTTGAGATGAGCAAGACTGGCATGGGTCATACATACATGGGTGCATGGTTCCATTAGAAAGCTAATTTACACTAGTATTGAACCAGTCCGGAAAAGCCAGCCAAGGTGCTGGTGCTGCCCTTCAAACATCCCATAATTCTGCAGTCATATTACTATGCACTCCTCAAGAATACTAGAGTGTTTACCGTCTCGGGTAAGTATTCGAGTTCATTGAGTTTCGTATTATTTGATAAGGTAGTTTGCAGTGATACATATCTAATTAAAAAGTTATAACATATAAATTTTAAAACTTCCCTATTTTATGAAAAGTAAAATTATATTCTTAACAAATACTTCGGGTTCCGGCTAAACTTGGATGGATTGCCGTTGGCAGCATCATCTCCGTTCAATTTGAGTACTGGAGGTCTGTAGTGCATATGATCTTCATGTGTTTTATATACGAGTCAATTGGGTAAGACTAGCAAATGAGGGAGAATCATGACAATGCCCTCTTTCTGCCCTTCTCTCTCTTTTTGCAGGTACTGGGCCCATTGAAGAAGGGGGGAATGGCTGAGATCTAAGCAACCTCCATGAAGAAACATAGCTAGCTAACGGTCAAATTATTTCACCTTCTCCTCCCTTCCTTTCTTCCTTCACCAACAATTTCATTTCATTCCATTGCTTTTTAGGGAAGAGAATGGCAGGAATAAAGAAAGGAAAGGGGTTGAATTATACACACACTGAAACTCCCTTCCCTCTCCCTCTTTCTTCCTTTTTTATTTCTTTTCCAAAAGGATGCAGTCCCACAAAGCAAAGGCAATGTTTCCCACTTTAAGTTAAGATATCCCTGATGATGATATCACCTGTGAACTGAACGAACCCTTCTTCAAGCACCTCAACTCCTCCCTTCTTCAGCCTGTTCATGGTGCATGGATCCTTCACCTTACAAAGAAACTTGCATCAAACAAAGTTGAACCTTCCACATCTTTAGTCTTTAAGTTGAACCATCATTCATCCAACAAGGAAAGGAATGAAATATACCAAAAGCACCATTAAAAAAAAAGAAAGAAGGCGACCATTTTAAAGAAAATGGAGAACAAGAGCTGCACAAGTCAAGTTTCCTGCAATTTGCCCTTAAAAGTGGAACCCATAAAGACAACCATGATGGATACCTCCTCTCCTTTCATCTCCTTGGTTCCAACTATTCCCTTTTTCTTTCCTCTATTAATTATTACATGCCCATCCACTTTTGTTTTCCAAACAGTGGTTCTTCCTCATCCATGCATGCCATTGTCTCCTCCACCTTTTTTTTATTTATTTATTTTGCAGTGGGACTCCTCTTGCATGCTTTTGATGGGGTTACTTTCAATGTTCATTCTTTTTCAGAAAAAAAATGGGTATCTTCCTTTATCTCTTTTAGGTTTCTTGGTGGCTCATAACCTAAAGCCACCAGTGGACTAGCAAGATCAATAATTGAACTAAAGGTGAGAAACAAAGGGATCCATTGGACATGCCCACTCACCCAAATTCTACATTGGTGGTGCCTATTGGAATCCATCCTTGATTTCATTGCTTGTGAAATGGGGATGATGCCACGTGTCACGTACAACAATACCATATTATAAAAATAAATTAAAATCATGGGTAATTAATTGAGAAGGTTGAGAATTGAATTGATGATTTAGTATTATAATTTATACATCGGGTCATGTGTAGATGGGCCAAAGTGGACAGTTACAATTAATTTGACACTCCACGTCACTCACATTAAATAATTTTAAATAAATAAATAGGTAGACGAACCGGATGGAATACCATAAACCCGGTCTCAGAGAGAATACCGAAAATACCCCTCCATGCACTATTCCATTTCCCTTTATTTACGCCTTGAACCGGATGGAGTCATTAACGACGATAAAACCGGGTCCGAGAGAATACCGAAAATACCCCTCCATGCACTATTCAATTTCGGCTTGGCCCACTCCTCATCGATTAGTCAAACAAAAGGGAGAGGCGTTTCCCTGTCAAATCTGAATCCCCATAAATGGACAAAACCCAAACCACCCAACAATACTTTCTCTCTCTCTCTATTATGTCGATAGATATTCTCACCTTTCTCTCTCTCTCCATCTTTTCTTTTTCATTTTATTTATTTATTTATTTATTTTTCTCTCTCTCTCCATCCATCACTCCTTCTCTCTCCTTCCCACTACCATATTAAGGCATCGGCAATACCTTCATGCCTCTTAATTTGCATGCCCCTTCTGCGTTCTGCCTTCTCCTTCATCTTCCCAACTCTCTTCCCCCTCTCCTCCTACTCCCAAGAAGCTGCTGTTTCGCCTTCAAAGCAGAGACGAGGAACAAGATATCGTCGTCGGCGTCTGAGCGGTGGCATCAATCTCCCATTCTGTTTGGATGGCAGTGGAGGCTCGTCACCTTAACATATTTGCGCCTCAGCTCTTAGCCAATAGGTTGTTACATATGCGTCCCATAGAGACAAGCATCTCTATTTGCAAGTGCAGCTTCGGAACCGCTCCGCTTCCGCGTCTTCTTCGCTGACGTGTTTGTTGGAATTTTCATTCAGGGATATTATGATGAGGCCGATTGATGCAAACTCGAGTGTGGCCGGAGCCTACAATCTCAAGATGGGACATAGCATCCCGGTGTCTGGGACTTCCACGGTCGTCGACATGGCGGGTTTTCTTCCGATGCACAGCTCTCTGATCACTGATCCCCTCACCCCGAAGACTCCGTTGAAATCCGACAGTGGCCTAACGTACAACAACAACATCCCGATGATACCGAGGAAGCGCTTGAGAGACTCCTCCAGTCAAATCCTATCGTACACGGCTCCTCAGAGGGGTAGGAGTTGCAACTCGAATTTCTCCTTCCTGGGCGAGGACGTCTCCCTCCAGATCGAACAGCAGCGGCTGGACACTGATCGCCTAATCGCTCATCATGTAAGCATTTCGGCTTGTTTATGTGGCACTGTTGCGTGATTGTTGAGCTCTTGATTGAATTCCTGTCTGACATGTACCCCTCTCTGCGTACAGATGGAGAAGGTGAGGCTGGAGATAGAGGACAAGAGGAGGAATCATGCGAGGAGGATCCATGTAGTTCTTGAAGAACAGATAGCTAAGAGGCTTCGGTCCAAGGAAGAAGATATTGAGAAGATTACGAAGATGAATTGGGCTCTCGAGGAGAGGATAAAGTCTCTGTCCGTCGAGAACCAGATATGGCGGGACCTGGCTCAGAACAACGAGGCCACAGCCAACGCCCTCAGACTGAACCTCGAGCAAGTCCTGGCTCACGTAAAGGATGACGCTACCATTGCCGGCGGCGGCGGCGGCAATGGACTCAACAGCAGCGCCGCCATCAACAGCGGCCATCCGCTCGCGGATGACGCCCAATCCTGCTGCGACAGCAGCGACGTGGGCGACGACCGAGGAGCGTTCGATAGATCGTCATCACGGGAGGTTGCAGCGGCGGAGTCCTGCGGCGGCGTGGACAGGAGGTGGTGCCGGAGTTGCCGGAGGGAGGAGGCGCGTGTGCTGTTATTGCCGTGCCGGCACCTCTGCCTGTGTACGGTGTGCGGGTCGACCCTTCACACATGTCCCGTGTGTGATTCCCCCAAAACCGCCAGTGTGCATATTAACGTGTCCTGAGCTGGAAAACAGAAAACACTTCCTGTATAATCCCTGAGAATCCGTTCTCCTTCAGAAAACTGTTTCCAAAGACCTAGTCATCTCCATTTCCACTCATCATCTGTCTCTCTCCTGCTAGACCTGGTTAGTTTACATGCTCAAGCTACTGCTAAAAACATCTTATTCCATTTGTTCTTTCACAAGGATTAGTGTTCGTTCAGTCTATCTATGGCCATCTGAGTTCCCATGTGCATGGCGGTACCATATGAAGTTCTTGGCCAACTTTGACCCAAGGAAGGACAAAAAGCCATCAACTTTCCTGCATCCCTTTGTTTTCTTCTTCCTCCCTTTCTTTTCAAATTACTATAAGTAAAAGTCCTACTGTGTAATTATTGCCACTCTACTCCACACCACACCAGGCCATAAATGGCACTGACAGAGGGCTTGCCGTTTACTATGATTAAATTAAATAAGAGCTGCAGCAGATGAAAGATGGGTGGTGGGGTCACGAGGTCTCCGATTCAGGAGGGGTCAGCGTCCTATCCGACAGAGAGACATCATAGTGGAGGTGGAGGTGGAGGGGGCTGTGGGTGCAACTCGCGGTGCTGTGCGCGTGGATAATGAGTGAGAAGGAGGAGGCAAATGCTGGCACCCAAAGCCGCGCGCAAATGTCGCTGTTTAGAGCAAGTGGCAGACTAGACCATCGCCCATTCTGCTCGCGTGCTTCTCACGTCCCTTCGTCCTCACTGCTCAGATGCCCACATCCACATCCTCGCTAGAAGAAAGAAGGCAATACGACTCTCTCTCTCTCTCTCTTTCTCTCTGGTTAGCAAAAGACAAAAGCTTGGAAAAAGCCAAACTTGAGTACCAAGAGAAAAAGGATGATACCGAGAAATGTTCCTCTCACTGCTCCGGCTCCATGGCCATGGATTTGTGAGTCCAAGCATGGGAGTTCAATTGACAATGAAAAACCCACTTACCAATGGCCTCGAAAAAGATGACCCCTGTGTCGTAACATGCGTAAATGTTCCTTTGGATCGTCTCCACAAGTCACTGTCTTGAAAGAAATGCAGCATTGGGAAAAGCAAGGGAAGAAGATGGGTCCAGCAGTAGCACTAGCAGGTAATAATGAGCCACTGGCTACGACTACTTTTGGGACACGTTGAATAAGAAGACAATAACATATCAATACAAGGGGAGGGGGTCAGACTATCTTTTTATGATTAATATTCTTGCCGGTGGAGGAGCTATGGCGGTCCTGTCCTGTCCTGTCATGTCCTGTTCTGTCCTGTCCTGCCTAATGTTTGGCAGTTTTCCATCCTCTGCACCTTTCAGCCTTTACAGCAGCCGAGTCCCCACCCACCTCCCGAAGGAGGTTTTGGCAGCACGCCATGATTTCACAGGTTAAAAACTTGATGGATAGCTGCTCCCACGTCACTCCTAAGACAGAACAAAACTTTAAAAATCTCATTTTGGAGGGTTGAGTGCGCACTGAAGAAGCTTGTGAAAGCCGGAGGTTGGTCTGTCATGGTCTGGGAGGGAGCCAGTAGGGGGTGGGTGTGGGTGAACCGGGCGGCGACGGTGATAGGACATTACAGAGGAGATGGATGGCCATCTCTGCCACCCAGAATTGGGAGATGTGAGGAGTCCCTTTCTTGCCACCGGAGTCAGTTTCTGTCCATACCATTCCCACCGTGGAAAATGGTGAGAGAGAAGGAGAGAGAGAGAGATATGGCACATCCCAATCTTGAATGTAATATATCCCCATCACCATCCCACCTCCGTCCTGTCCTCCATCAAAGATATATGACATTGAGAAATGCATGAATTCTCAACCAGCCAGCCGGAGGAGGAATCGGCCACAGCTCTGTCAAGAAGCGTGACAAAGTAAAATAGATATATTAAGCATGCAAATCTTATTAGTTAAATCAGAGGGGACGGAGAAGGCGGAGGAAGGGTTATCAAGTGTGACGGAGGTGGCCGTGGACGAAGAGAAGAGGGGTAGGGTAGGGGGTGATGGTGGTGGTGGTGGTGGGGCCCAGAGTTAGCATTAAATAAGGAAGAGAACGGGGGGGGGGGGGGCGGGGGTGGGGGGTGGGGGGACAACACAGAAAGTAATGGAGATATTGTTGCAATACTTGGGGGACTGTGGCGGGGCCCGCCATATCAGGACCATCCTGTCCCTGTCAGTGGTGTAGCAGCACATCAGTGGGCCCCACCACCCTCATTTTAATCTAAAATATTTAACTTAATCAATATTTTTTCATAATTATTTTTAAGTATTATTTAATTCTATTAGAAAAATAAAAATAAAATTTCAACCTTTTTTGTCATAAATAATATGATCAAACTATATGTTTAGCTAAAAAATTTCGAATAAAGTGAAATAATTTTAGTTTAGAAAATTCCTAATTTATCACTTTTAAAAATATTGCAAGTCTTAAGTAGGTGGATAGACTTGACCCTCAAATTTGGATTTTTTTTTGTTGTGCTTATGCCATGATCCCAACAAATGAATAAACAATTGGTGAGATTAAAGTATATCTAGATTAGATTTTGACTTATATTGCATTGCATCTTCCACTAATCAATGTTGTACTTGATTCATATTCAATGGTGGTGGAGATTTGTTGTGGATTTAGACTATTGTGTTTATTTAATCATGTGGACCATGACCCTTTATCATAAGTATAGTTCAAACCCACCTAAATTAGATATTCCTCTATCATAAGTAATATAAATAATTAGTCAAACATGTACAATACATATATATATATATATACTTAAAACATGTTTATCCATATGTGATTTTATGTGTCATAGGTTATATGTATTTGATGGCATGAGAGCATATCATATAAACCCGAATGAGATGAACTATAATATGACATTAGGTCATGTATAATAGGGGTTGATGAATAGGGATTGTGAAAAGGGCATTGAAAAGAAAGGATAAAAAAAAAAGAGAGATACACATTTCTTGTTAAATGGAGTCATTGGAACCACCCCCAAGCATTTCCCTATGTGCATGCTCCCACCAAATTAATCTTCATCCAAGTTAGACCCACAATTTATTATTAGTTAGAATATCAAATAAATTGTACCCATAAACCAATCTATCATAATAAATGCAGAGGGAGCAAGAATCAAGAAATCAACTCCATCAATTGATGATGATGATGATGATAACCCTAGTTGCACATTCACTATTTGCCCATCCACTAGCTTAAAACTAATGCCCAAGGGAAAGGCACACCAATACATGGTTACAAAATCCCATGTCCCTTTATTCTTGATTGAATCAAGGAAAGTGATGTGTGAGTGAACCAACCCCATTGACATAGAATCATGGGTCTATGTCATGTGGGGTCCTCCCCCCCCCCCCCCCGCCCCCCATGTTCCACCTTCTTCTTCTTTTTCTTCACCCCACCTATTCTCCACCCTACACAAAAAATAATTAACCCATTATTCTATCATAGACTGATTAACATACGGGCACTCATCGCTCCATCCAAATGCATGGGTCCCAATATGGGCAGATAAAAGCATGCCAACTTCGATCCGTCATGTAGGCACCCATGTCCAGACCAGTCCAATGAGGGGTCAGCATCAGCATAATAGCGCTCAGCGGGTAAGAGGAAAAGCCATAGCTGATACTTTGCTTGCAGGTGTTAGGTTTCTGTTTCTCCTTTCTCCTCTCTTTTTTTCAATTCTCTATGTATCTCTCATCATCTTTTTGTTGGGGCATACGAAGGAGACATTTCAGTGTAAGAAAATTGATATAAACATGTCTTGTCCACTTCGTGACATGCAAGTGAAACCTGCCATTTTAGTCTATATATATATATATATATGATCAACAACAGTCATTAGCTCATCTTTCATTAATGTAATGTATGTATAGTATGCACATGCATAGATCCAGTGAGCATCTGATGGGCCATATGATGATGGGAAACATAACACTTTTCCTTTTCATTTTGCTTGTTACCTTATGAAAGGAAGGGGGGTAGGGGGGACTGGGTTCATCATATACTATTCCATCTTATCACCTTTGTCCTTGTTCCTGTGATCAGTACTATTCATTCCATCATCTCAGAATTGATATTCTGCTGCACCCTTGATCTCCTTTTTTTTTTTTCTCTTTTTCTGGTTGTCCTCTGTTACATTCCCCACTCTTTTACTTGCATGGGACCCCATAATGTCTCCATTTTCCAATTTCACATCCATATCTCAATCAAGAGTCACTGATTAGGATGATGAGGCCAATGCAAATGTCCAAGATTCCCACCATTATTTAACTTTAAACGTTCGGATTTCACTTCCTCTTGTCGGTTGTGAATCGATTCTCCACTTGGACCAGAGATTTGATTTTCCCATATGTAGAGAGGGGATATTGGTTTAGTTTATGCAATAATCGACATAAGAGACCTCCACATGAGAGTTGGCTATCCTTTTCAAACTCTTTGGACAAGGAATCACTTATTAACAATTGTTTTGAAACAAGGAGACCCTTTTTTTGTATATTCTAATGGAGGAAAAAAGAGGGAGAAAAAAGTAATGGGTTAAATGAATTGCCTTAAAAAGGGGAAAAGGAACATAGGAAAAAGAAGAAATAGTCCGTGCTTGTAAAGAAGAGTAGGGGAGGGAGGGAGGGAGGAAGAGAGGGAAATCTCTTCTCTGTTCTTCTGTGTTCTTTTCTGTTCAATTTGACTGGAGAAGAGAAGAGAAACTATGTCAGTGGGCATGCAATGCTAGAAGGCACTAATGGTGGGGTCCAAGTCATCTATCTGCAAGGTGGGATGTGAGGATTCCACAAGACCCTCCTAAAAAGGAAGAGTGAATAGGGAGGCCATCAAACCAGCAACACTTTCTCTTTAAGCTTAAGCTTTCTTCCACCAAGAAAGATCACAAATCTCAGGGAAACAATAAATGGTTCAGGGCTGGGAATTTTTTAACTGATTTGTAAGCCCTTTTGCACATGGAATAGGAGTTTGAGCCTGGTTTGCAGAGCTGTGGTCAGTAGATGAAGCTTATTAATATTGGGTTTCTGGATGTTAGTTTCATACGTGTGACCTGTGACTCTACCCACAAATGGATAGATTTGGTGGATCAGAAGCGGATGAGTCTTGTTTATTTTATCAAAATGATGATGATGATGATGGTGATCTATACACGCACACACGCACAGGCCTACACATTTTGGACAACCCTTTTTCCTTCTGTCGCAATCAGAATCCCCACTACGGGTGAAAGTGAAAAATGCTCCAACCAAAGTTGAACGGAGAAAAATCAAAGTGGAGGGGAAAAGGTGGGATAAAGTTGAGCAACTGTTACAAACTATTCATTCGTCTAGTGATGATGATCGCTCAATGGCTGTGGGTCATTGACTATGTAAAGCAATGGGCTTCTACAGCACAACCTAAACAGTGATCGTGATGACGATGAGAGTGATGATGATCGATGCCTCCACACGGTCATGATCTTTCTGTTCTTTGTTGCCTATGGGACACATTGAGTGTGTACGAGCATAGCAACATAGCATAAAAATTGACAGAAAAGATGGAATTTCAATGTGTATTGAAGCTATGAAAGGTTGGATCAGAAGATCCGGAGAACAAAGAAGGCCTGACCAGAAAAAGGGAACTGATTCTGATCAAGACGTCTTGGAGTGGGCTTATTCATCCATTACACTGAACCCATAAAAGAGATGAAAACTTGTGGGTTGGATTTAGTTCATGGCCCCAAATGGAGAGGGCCTATTCATCCATTTTCATATCTACACATGTAATGAGGGCCTTCTCCACTACATGAAGTTCAACCATGCCATCAGTATTCAGCCCTGAGGTTCTGAGAATGATCAGCAGAACCCAGGCAGATACCATTGATTGTCTCACTAACATGCATTAGAAAAGAGAAATGGGGAAAGCAGCAACTAGGAAAACAGAGGGATGCTGAACCTCCAGTGTATGTACCCTGATCTCATATGTATCAACAACTATGAAAACAGAGGGATTGTCTCACCATTAGAATATGTATCATGCTGAACCTCAGTGTCTTTGCATCAACTCTTCCAAGTGAAAGTAGTACAACAGCACAAAATTTGCACAATATAGAGTTGCTCCGTGACACTAAATCAACACACAAGGTGATACTGAAACTCGACAAAATACTGGTGACACAGAAAGGGTACATTGAACCAAGATAACTAGGCATCTCAAACCTCCAGTGTGCAAGAGAGTTTCAGAAATAACAAGGCTCGACAACCAAACTGAAGAAAAAGGTTAAATACTGATAGCAATAGATGAGATGTTTGAGCTTAAGTACTAGATCTTGATGCAATAAATGCCTAGAAAGGACTTACCCATACATGGGGGCCACAACCTTTCAGTGTAACAACAAAGGGGTCCCTCACAGCTTGTCTTCGAACTCAGATAGAGGAGTCATTTGCTCCTTCAAACCCTTCCTCTTCCTGATATCTGCAACGAGCTGAGAAGCCTGAGAGCCAGCCTCCAGAGGATCAGAAGTCATCATGTCCCAGTGATCAAACACACACTGGGGGAAGGCCTGACCAGATGTTGCAGCCCTCAGAGTGCTGGAGAATCCGAAGGACTCCACCACAGGGAGGTATGCCTTGATGTTGTAGAGAGGGGTACCTGGCCTCTGAAGCTCCTCAAACACATGTCCTCTCTTCTGGTTCAGGACAGAGTAGATTCCTCCAAGTGCTTGTTCAGGGGCTTGGATCTCAACCAAGTACACGGGTTCAAGGAGCCTTGGCTTGGCAGTCAACTGTGAAGCATAGATGACCCTCCGAGCAGTTGGAATAACCTGCCCACCACCTCTGTGAATAGCATCAGCGTGAAGCACAACATCACAGACCTCAAAGCAGATCCCTCGCATGTTCTCCTCAGCCAATGCGCCTTCTTTGGAGGCCCACTGAAAACCAGCAACAACGGAGTCCTTAATTTCATTAAGGTACTGCACTCCCTTACACATGTCCACCACCATGTTAGGTCCAGTGGTTTCAGGGCCAAAACACCAGATCTTCTTGGCAAGGTCCTTGTCCCAGCCATACTCCTCAGACAGGATCTTGGAGCGCACCTTAGGGTCATCCCTCGGGCCAATCTTTCCATCATCAATGGCCTCGGCAAGCCCCTCTTCCAAAGGCCGAGCCTCCATGTACAGACGGTTGTGCTTGTTGGGGGACTTGCTCATAACAGTGCGGCACGACTTCTCAAGAACAGTCTCCCTGAAGGACACAACAGGATCAGACTTGACAATCTCAGCACCTCCCATGAAGTCGTCTTGAAGATCCTTCAAGCAGATCTCAAGGTGAAGTTCTCCTGCACCAGCAATAATGTGTTCACCAGATTCCTCAATGGTACAGACAACCATAGGATCAGACTTGGCAAGTCGTTTAAGCCCTTCCACAAGCTTGGGAAGGTCAGAGGCAACTTTACACTGAACAGCAACCCGCACGACTGGAGACACAGAAAACTTCATGGCACGGATAGGGTGTGCATCAACTTCTTTCTCATTAGTAAGCGTAGCATTCTTTGTGATGAACTGATCCAATCCCACCATAGCCACAGTGTTACCACATGGAACATCCTCCACTGTCTCCTGCCTCTTCCCCATCCAAATAACAGTTCTTTGAACACTCTTGACATAGAGATCCTTCTTCTCACCAGGAACATAGTTTGGACCCATGATCCTAACCTTCATACCAGTGGACACCTTACCAGAGAAGACACGGCCAAAAGCAAAAAACCTACCCTTATCAGAAGCTGGAATCATCTTAGAAACATAGAGCATGAGAGGTCCTTCAGGATCACAGTTTCTGATTGCCGTAGCGTAAGTATCGTCAAGAGGACCCTCATACAAGTTCTCAACACGATACTTCTGCGCCTTAGAAGGAGATGGAAGATGATAAATCATCATTTCCAAGAGTGCATTGCTGGCAGGAAGCCAGGTCTGCATCACACGCTTCATCAAAGCCTTGCCCATCAGGTCCTTCTCTTCGGATTTCATGCTGACCCCAAGTTTCTGCAACATGGGCCATAACTTGTCCTTCTGATCATTCATGCATGTGTTGATGATCTGCTTGATTGGCTCATAGCAGAACTGCACAAAACCTCGCTTACAAGTAGCAGAGCCAGTGTTCTTGCTGGTCCACTTCTTTGTAGCAGTATCAAAGAAGTTTTCGCCCCAAAGACGCTCCATCATCTTTGACTCATCAACACCAAACTTTGAGGCATACATCTTTGCAAAGTTGGTGAGTGTAAATGCCCATCCATGCAGGCCAGCTGAGAAAGCAACTGTCCCTTTTTCAGGGTACACCTGAACATCTCCTAGAAGAGGGTCCTCATAGGTTGCCATGATAACATTAGCATTTTCAATAACCCTCTGGAATGTCTGATAAGCCTCCTCTCCATCAACCTGTAGTTCAAGAAAGCATCTGTCCATCTTGTTCACTGTCAAAACAGGCCTGATCCTCTCACCCAAAGCCTGACGAAGCACAGTCTCAGTTTGGACACAGACACCCTCAACACAATCCACAACCACCAGGGCACCATCTGTTATACGGAGTGCAGCTGTGACCTCTGATGAAAAATCTACGTGTCCAGGAGAATCAATTAGGTTGATCAGATACTCGTTGCCATTCCTCTCTCCCTTGTAGTTCTTTAGGGATTCATCAGACATCTCATAGTAAAGAGAGATTCCAGTGGACTTGATTGTGATGCCACGCTCTGCCTCATCAGCACGAGTATCAGTCATACGGACATCTCCAGCAACTTCCTGGGCGATGATACCAGCAGCAGCCACAAGGGAATCGGTAAGAGTTGATTTACCTGAATAAAAAAAGAGGTTCTCAGTACCATATAGAATTGTGTTACAAAAACCTGAAAAAGCTTGTGAGGAGACAAAATTGAAATACTCTTTCCCAAATCAGGAGAATACCAAGGAAAAGGACGCATGATTATCAAATATATCAGAATTTTACCCATGCACTAAAATTGCAAATGTGGCACATAAAAGAATGAATGGAAGAGGGAAGTGGCATCCAGAAGTTTTTCTTCTAACAATCACAGGGGTATAATTAAAATCCACTGTTATTAACACAAAATGGATTTTTAAAATTTTTTATCAGAAAAATAATGCATTATATATCATGTCATATAGGTATTATATCACTTAATATTTACCAAGACAGAGTCTTTGACTGAAATGGGGCATTGTGCTAAAGTCTTTGACTGAAATGGGAAAAGGATTGTATTATATTTGATAAATGACCAATGTTTCAGATAAGATATTAGCCCTAGAAAAGACAGATCCATCAGATTTTCCAAAAGAGGTAGTGGAATCCATGACCTGGTCCTCTTAATCCTTGCATCTTAAACACGGAAATCCTAGAGCATCAAGGGAACTATATAAGTAAAAGTGATAAACATACCGTGATCAACATGCGCAATAACAGACATATTACGAATGTTGTGCTTCTTGTCCATAATCCCTCGGAGCTCCTCGGCTGTGAACTTCACCTGTACCAACAGAATATGAACACTTATAACATGAATAAAATGGACAACCAGATATAATCGCAACCATCAAAACATCAGTACACTAGTTAGAGTCTTACCATCTTTGATGATTGAAAAATTATATCCTCAGATTAATGGGATGAACCTACAAAAACAGTGAAACAACCATGATTCAAACATCAGTTAAACCATAAAGATAAAATTACATTAAAGCACTGAGCATATATAAGAGCCAACTTAATATTGCCAAGCATAAAAGAAAGTCCATAACTATTTACCTCAATAATTCATCAGATCATACAGAAGCAGGACCCAAAGACAATATATAGTACAATATAAATATATAACAGAAACATGCAATAACTCCAGGTTCGCCAAAATAGAAGAATTCTCAAAACTTACCCTAAAAGTAAAAAATCTAAACAGGAAAAGTAAATAGCAACATCAATACCCAATTGACCATCCACAAAATTGAAGTACGCACCACACGCGGAAAACGACGACGTAAAGGTAGAAGGTGATCCATCGTCGGACACCATAACACTACATCTCTAGTTAGACTGATAGATAGCTCAAAATAAAGTCTAGAAAACAAAATATCATATATTCGCAGTAGATCTAAGAGAACAAAACTTGACCATCTAAGTGATAGCAAAGATAACAACTAATATTGCGGAATCGATTGAAAACCGTCTTACGAATTCAAATATAACAACACGTAGAAACATCAAAAGAAGATTAGAGACGAAAGAAATTGCAGAGAGAGAAGGAGAACAGATAAGTTTACCAGTACGCCGGCAAGTGAAAAAAGTGGCTAGAAAGAAAAGTTATGCCAGTGGACTTACCCTCCGTTCTATCCAACGCATATATATATCTATAGCACAGGTGGAGAGGGAGACTTGAGATTCGATGCGAATATACGAGGCATGTAGGGAAAAACCCTAAGCGGGCCCCCATAACTCGCAATATTCTCCACTTAGTTTTCTGATAGGTACTGGAAAATGCTCGGTTTATAATGGGCCTAACTTATGCCCACCAACGACTCCTTCATGGGCTTCCCAAATGGAAGGACACATGAGAGCGGTTACGCCCACATCATCTTTTCCGTCCATTACATACGGCCGTAGTGGGCAGTAGACCGACCAAAATATTTTAGAATCAAATATAAAAGAAGGTTTAAGGATAGCTCAATTCAGTTAATAAAAGTTTATTTTGTTTAAATTTATAAATATATATATTTTAATTATTAGTTCAATTTCTTATTTATTTATTTAAAATTGTTAATTAAATGAAAAAAATCAATCAATTTAAGTGAATAATTAACTAGTTTATCTTATTTGTCCCGAGTATTATCAAAGCTAATAATGCATCATACACAAAAAAATGGTTGTTCTTTAATTATTAAGTCTTCATTAGGTAAAACATAGATTATATGAGCTCAAAATGGTGTTCATTTTACAAGCCGAATAAAGAATAATCAAGTGAGTGCCCTAGCAACTACTAATCATAATCTAGCATCAAGCTAGGGTGGAACGGACTGGGACCGGCACCCGACTCCACTAGACCCCTAGCAAAATGCACTTCATAGGGTTGGTACCCAACCACTCTCCTAATTGGGTTTAATTCAATCCGAACTCGACTCGAACGGGTCCCATCTAGTTGTACAGTTATAAATAGAAAAGGATCCATGCACTCGGTATTCGATCGGGTTTTGATCGCCAAGTACCACCCAACCCAAGTAAATTGGTATCTTGATTCAGGTTATTATCACCTGTGCAGGAGTGTAATCGATTTTAAACCACCATAATACAGTTATATTAAAACTATATTAATTATTTTTGTATATATAATTTTACAAATTATATAATTAATAAATTTTATAATTAAACTTTATTATGTTTTATGAACAATTGTAATAACTAGAGCAATACAACAAATAATTTACTAATTTTAAATCATTTTATTTTTTATACATTAATTTTAATTATAAAAGTCATTTACAAGAAAATTATTTAAATAAAATAATTTAATATAATTATTTACTTTTAGGTATAATACTATCACTTATTAACTTATATAAAAAAATGAAATAAATTACTATAATTTTTAATTTTATCTAAAATAGTAATTTTAAGTATAATAAAATTAAATTATATAAATTATATAATTTAATATAATTATATACAATGTTGTAAATATTTTATATAGTTAGAAAATTATAATTTTATATATGAACTATTTTATATACAATAATATTAATTTATATACTGAAAATAATTTATTATAAATATCAATTTTAACAAAAAAAATTCCACCCCATACACAGGAATGTGGACTAGGAGGTGCTGGAGACACTTGGTTCTCACAAGTCAAATGGACTTTTCTGCCACCCCATCCTATTATAATAAAAAAAATTAATGATAATTTACTATGTTGAAAAGTCATTTTAGAAGAAATCCTCCATCAAAGATGATCATTGCTACCATAGGAAACGATTTGAAATGCCCTACCAAATATAGAGACAAGTTATCTCCTGCATTCAGAATTTCAAATTGAAGTAAAAAAGGTTGAGTGGGACAAAAAAAAAAGCAAACCTCTTCCTGCTAGAAGCATCTTCATTTAAGATCACTCAAAATTGAAGTGCTAATGAACATTACGATTGAGCAGTCCCTGGAATGACAAATAAAGATCCTTGTTCTCTGCTCCAAATATTTCCTCGGCCTTTCTTAGGGTCTCCTGAAAGTATGAAGACAGAATTGATTAGGGTAATGAGAGCAGAATGCCAAACTGAGATTGACATTGGTCCATGATGCATGCCAACTATCACCTCCCGCGTCTGCTTCTGAGCATTTAGTTCCTTGATGTTTGCCAGAAATGCACTAAATTGTTCATATGATAAGCGAGTCCTACATCCCAATAAAAATAGAACAAAAGGGGAAGATTCAATTGTCTGTCACTCCAGAGAAAATATGAAATAGGTGGGGAAAATACACAATCGTGTAAGAATACCTGGCTTGCCGAAAGAATTCTTTTCCATCAACTCGCGGAGCATGCCCTGAAATCATCACAAAGTAACATATAAGAACAAATTCACAAGAACGTATGCGCAATTTGTTAGGATATGATGCAGAATATAATGTTCAATAGACCCCGATAAAGTTTGTTAGAGAGGTAAAAGGACTTGGATTCTCCTAAGTTGCACAAATGGAAGAAATGATTTGACAACACAGTTATATCCCATGGGAAACCTGGGAGTGAACGACGTGGAGGAGAGTTTGCTGCTGATGACTGCTGACTTGATGAGTACCATGAAGATACAGTATTTCGACCTCTATAATCGGGTTTTGTTGGAGACGCCGCACCTGAAGATTTTTGGGGAGATACAGTACAAGAATATCTTCTTGGAGAACCACTGGTTGAAATAATTTTTGGTGTTGCTGTTGGAGTAAGCCTCGGAGTAATATATGGAGTAATGGAAAACTTTTGTACAGCATTCCGAGCATCTGCAGGAAAGAATGATGGGTTAGCAATTGAGATCTACAAACAACAGCATCACTGTGAACATATGATGGAAGATTAAATCTAATAGACACATGTACGCGTGTGAAGCAAAAGGCAAGTGAATACTCTCATTCATGCTATTCACAGTATCTGCGGTGCTATCGAAGGACTTCTGGGACTCGAATCTATTTGCACCTGCATGCAGGAAAGTTTGTGAACGTCCCATCATAATCCAGAAATTCATTCATTTCTGAAAGGAAAAAATGACTCTTGGCACAGTATTGAAGCTAGCAACTGATAGAGAAAGGCAATTAGAAAACAAGGATACCATTTTCAAGATATAACTTAGGATTCGACTGATCACAGGTCCGGATGTCAACAGTTTCAGTCTGCGCCAAGAAAATTTACACAGTAAATAAGCACAGAGCAGTAAAATCCTTGTTCTTTTGGACGAGCATTAACATTCTTGCTTGAAAACCTGGTTTGTAATGATTTTCCATTCCGTGAGAAGAAAGCAAGAGAACATCTATCAGAACGGAAGAGTATGAATCAAAATTAGCCAAGGTATGCTCTTACAGATGAGTTGTCATCACTCAGTGATTGCATGAGCTGTCGCTTAAATGCCTCAAGCTGTTGAAAAAGGAAGGATGTTATTGATTGCTCAAATCATAGTATATTGTGGTGGCCAGTAGAATAAGCTTAAACTTTGACAATAAAAGATCAGTATGCAAAGATGATTAATCTGGTGCTGATGAAATTGCATAATCTAAGAACATTACCTTGGAAAGATCACGGTTGAGCTTCTTTACAGTCAAGGATAACGAATCTCTTTCCTTGGAGAGTCTCATCTTCAATTATAAAGAAGAAAAGACAAGTAGTATAAGCTTCACATTCAGTAGGATAACCAAGAACAACGATCAATGCTCCCTACCTCAAAAGGTATATGAATATTGCAAAACGGTATCAGTTTCATAGATTATGCAGAGAATATAAACCGATTCTTGCTACAACTTCGTACAATGAAGAAAGACTAGTCCAACAGAATCATCCACCGAGAGGTAAATAGTTTTTTCTTAACGAGCTACAATTCTTTCGGAAAAGCCCTAGCCATCACGATTGACGAAGATGGCAAGCACAATTCAATCTGGCATGTATATAGTAAGCACGATGGTCATATACACTTCATCGGAGCAAAAAACCTAGCTATTAAATTTCAAATTATCATATGGATGAATTGCAAATTTAGCATGAAATGAGATACAGTAGCGCACATTCTCATCGAGGGCGGCCTTCAGCCGAGAATCCTCTTCCTGCTGAGCGCGCTCGAGGCGGAGGACCTTTTCCTCGAGCTCGGAGACAAGGCGGTCCTTCTCGTAGAGTTTCTGACGCAGGCGGGAGGTGTCAGACTCGAGCTTGGAGACGCGGGAGGCAATGGCCATGGAGGTTATCTTGCGCGCTAGATCCAGCTGGTCGTAAGGGTCAGACGAAATCACCGAGAGTATCTCATCGGGGAGGTCGAAGTCGGGCCCGCTACCATTGCTAGTGCTACTGGACATGCTGAACAATTCTTCCCACCTACAGAGAAACGACGGAGATAGGAAGAGAGGGAAAGAGGTGATGAATTGAAGGATATCCGGATAGAGTAAGGAAGGAAGGAGTAAGTAGGGATCACGGAGAGAGCGTTTTGGGCCTTTGTCTGTGAATTAATCGATGTCCTCAAAACCCATTTGGTGTTTTTCTTGTCTTTCTCTGCAATTTGAATTTTGGAAGATTGTGTTTCCCTCCAATTATGGAAAGCTGTTCCTCAAAGACGCATAAATACAATGCATGGAACAACAATGAGAAATATAAACCATTCTCAACAGCTGGTGGGAACACATTGATACTGTAGCTGGTGACAATGTGTTTCATCTCATCTACTGTAGCTGGTGGGAACTGGGAAATCATCTGAAGGGAAATGTCATTCACCATGGTGGAGAGATTATCCAGTCTTGAAAATTGATCATGTTGAAGCTGGTCCAATTCACTATGAGTTTCCAATTACCCGAGCGATCCTTTGGCTCTCACAAACTCGCGTAGCTTCTTTGCAGCAGAAGCCAGTGTTTCTTCACTTTTGCAGAAAGCAAATCTTATGTATCTCTTCTGGTAACCAAGGCCGGTTTCCTTGACCATGTTCGGCTCCTCAAAAGTGCATGATGTTGAAGGGAAAAAGCCACGCCCCGGAACTGCAACCACACCAGCCTCTTCAATCAGCTTCTCAATGCATTCAACCTAGTAGCACATGTTCACTGTTAAATCAAAGGGGCAATATCACTTGGATGAGGAATATAATATACGAAAAGTGTATACATCATTGAGCAAGCAATTCTCAGGGAGCTTGGCAAACAGAAAAAATGACCCCTGGGGCTTGAATGGAATCCTAAAGCCAACAGTAGCTAGCAGCTCAACCAGAAAATCTCGCTTTGATTCGTAGTCCTGGAGAGAACAATAAATAGAAGTATAGATATGCAGTTAGGTTGATGGTATATATATCACAAATCATATTATGAGGAGAGAAGGATCTTTCAGACCAACTTGTCTCAATGATTTGAAATAATGGGAAGGACATGTTAAAGCAGTCAGAGCAGCCTCCTGGAATGGTGCAGGGGCAGAATCTGTTAATCTAATGTGAATATTTTTCACAGCAGAGGCAATCAATGCAGGAGCAATTGCCCATCCAATCCTCCAACCTGTTGCACCAACAAAGAAAATTGAAGAATAATTCACAGTAAATGTAATGAAAGATGCAAAAACAACAAGGCAACCCACAGAGAAAGTCAGAGAGCATGGGGAACAGCAAGTTGAACATTAAAGGAACTTTCTGCATCTATGCAGTGGCATTATGCATGTACCAGTGACACTATAGGTTTTCGAGAGTGAAGAGGTAAGGACTGTTCTCTCTTGCATTCCTGGGAGAGAAGCAAGGGATACGTGCTTTATGCCATCATAGGTTATGTGCTCGTACACCTAAAAACATAAGAAAACGAGAATAACTTGTTGCAGGTAGAAGCTAAGTTCATAGCTACAACTATTGGAATCATGTAATGCATAGACGTATAAACAAACTCTGGGAAGAAAGACCAGTGAATAAGACATGCCTACTGGTAGAAACAAAATAATTCTAAATTAAGGGATGATAGGTGTTTAAGTGCATACATATTTGTTCTAGATAGTAATATCCTAAATCTTCATAATAAGACTCATAGTCAACATGGCTTCATTCCCCCATGTATTGCAATCCTGGAATAGCAAAAGACAAGGAAGGAACCCATCCCATAAACCTAAATAACAGGAACAATATTGTTGGCAACAAATCCATTTTGAATATACTCAAAGTAATAATAAGAAATTATAGTCCAGTCATGTTTCTGATCTTAAATGCTAGTGGAAGTTTAAGCCACGGTGTAACACAAGTAAGAAAAGGCCAGTCTTAGTACCTCATCAGTTACTGCTAGACAGTTGTTCGTACGGCAAGCTTCAGCAATAATCTCAAGCTCATCACGAGAGAAGACTTTTCCAGTGGGGTTGTGAGGACTGCATCATTATTTATCAGTACATTGCCCTAATAAGCAAAAATGGTAGAACAAAAAATCGGATACCTTCCCAAGTGATAATAGACTGAGAGAACTATGACTCAATATAGAATTGGCTCCCAATTTAAATTCTGTTAACTTGTTGTGAAGACTAATACCATCAGCCAAGCAAGAATATTGCAATTTGCAGAGATAATTGCAATTCGCAGAGATAATTGCAATTCGCAGAGATAACTTGTTGTGAAGACTAATACCATCAGCCAAGCAAGATCCATTTTGAATTATGCTGATGAAGAAAGTGAGATCTTACCTGTTCAGCACAACAGCTTTGGTTCGCCCTGTAATTGACTTCAAGAACTTCTCAGCATTCAGCATCCATTGAGGAGGATCAAGCTCTACATATACCTGTAACATCAACACATGCCAAATACAGAAAATATGAGACAGTTCTTCATAAAATCGAAACTATACACTAATAAATCGATAAAGAAACGCACTGGAATCCCTCCTGCAAGAGAAATGCAGCCTCCATATGTTTCGTAAATGGGCACGAATAGTATAACCTCATCACCTGGGTCAATTACTGGTCAAAGGAACAGAGTAACACCAGAAAACCCAAGTCAGTATAATTGAGATGATCATATAAAGGAAAATTACGATGGATACGCACTGGAGAAAATGGCTGACGCAAATGCCTCCGTTTGACCACAACAAATGGCGATATCAGTCAGAGGATCAACTTCCAATCCATGAGTATCCTTCACTATTTCCGCCAAGCGATCGCAGATTCCTTGCACGTGCCTTCAATCATTCATGATATATAATCAGCACACATTTCATTCCGCAAAAAACTCTGAAATGCAGATACTAACTCGAACCTGTACTGGTTGAAGTCGGAGCTGATGGCGGAGATGGCGGCAGACTTGATGAGTGGAGGAGCAGGAAAATCAGGGAAGCCCTCGGCGAGGTTGATAGCATTACATCTCTGCGCCAGTTGTGAGAGTTGCTGAATGGGTGAGGAAGTTAATGTCTTCGCCACCCTGGACAGCTTATCCTCCATCTCCGGCCGAGCTTCAGATAGAACTCAGATGCAGTCGCAGCCTTATCTCCAAAATATTTACAAAATCACCCCGAAAGATATTACTGTGTTCTAGATGAGCACATACAGGCCCATTCTCTGAATACAGCCCAAAAATGCACGGCCCAACTGGAATGGCTAAAATAAATTAAAGGAAGCAAATGTTTTCAAAAAATAACATTTTTATATTAAATTATTTATACAATTTTCCAAGTGGATCCCATGTGTTTTGTAATATTTCACTAGCCATTGTCGCTCTCACGGGCCCGCAGATGAGCGTCACATCCGCCGTGCTTCCGCCACTCGCAAAAAGCGTAGTCTGATATGATTATGTGATTCTACGGCACGCGCCAGTGTGCGTGAAGGTGGGGAAGGTTGTTTTAGGGTTTTAAGATTACAGATATTCAGTATTTATAATAATATTTTTAATATTTTTTATTTATATTAAATGGTTTGAAAGAATTTAAATGAAAATTGAAATATATTAGATTTATAAATTTGGAAATTTATTGTCCATTGTGTCTAGGGACAATGTTTGAAATAATCAACTCCACCCCAAGTAAACTATATATATTTTTAAAGGAAAATTGCTATTCTGTGAGAAGGTGCAGGTGGCCAATGATGGAGCGCAGCAAATCGCACCGTTGATGACCTCGCCTCGATCCTTTTCCATGTTACTTCCTCAATGGTACAGAATTCGTCTTCCCTGTTTCTATGCGAACCGCTGAATCGGCATAGCTGTAAATCGTGAAACTCGAGTGAGAGAGAGAGGGAGGTCGGGGGAGGCGGCGAGGGAGAGGCTGATCGTGTTGGACGGGTTTAGAGGGAGGGAAAAGAGGAGAGGCGGAACAATAGCGATGATTACACGATCGAATTTGGCGGAGCAGTTGAGGGAGTATCAGATTCAATCGAAATATGATTGGGTGTCCGTCTCGTTCTTCTCCTCCACTTCTAATTTGGCATCCTCGAGGTATGAAATTTGGATTGTGGACATGAGGCCGTGATGGATTGTATGTAGATTCTAATGTGCTACATGAAAAATTCATTTAGGATCTTTTGGCATATTTTATTCTGAACGAGGCTTCCATCTGCGCAATTCACTAATCAGCAACCTGATCATGCCAAGTTTGCTATAACAGAACTCTTCCATTCTGATGAAAAGTTAGGAATTGTCAAGTGTTAAAAAGAGGATGATTTGTATAATACCGATATTTTCGGATAATGTTGATGCATCACAACAGAGTAACTCCCAAGTTCCACGCGTCAAATGCTTTTATTCCATTCAGCCTTTCCTTCATCGGTATTCTTTTCTATAGACATGCTTCTGCAAATTAACATAAGTTGTATCTTGAAATTGAGCTCTAGCTTGCCTAAGGTGGCTTCTAAGGAACAGATCAGCTTTAATGAACTAGTGGATTTTTTGAGAGGGCATAGTTGGTGCTGCCTTTGTTTTGAAGTCATGGCGGTGGTTTGATCTACATTTCATGCATTATAAAGGGGTTCTCTATGTGTGTTCTGGAACTACGGAAGAATGGCATAGAAACCTGGCATGTAAATGTTCCAATTCCATGTTATCTGTTATTGGTCCCACAAGTACTTTTAAGATGATACTCAGTGATGTCAGACATTCTTCATCTTATTGATTTTCAAGTGTATCTAACCAAGTCTTATTAAAGCCTTAGAACTTGTATTTCCATTCTTGAAGAAGCTAGTAATGTACATGAAAATAGTGGTTTTGCTCAATATTTTCAAGAGGGCGACTTCTGTTCCTACTAATGCTTTATGGGGGTACATATGCTGCAGCTGCTTGTGGGTGTTGTTTCCGCTTGTTGTTTAGCTACTAGCTCAATTATGATCATCCCATGGATTATTCAGGAATTTGTGGCCACTATTTGCATCTCTCCTACCATGGTGGTCTGAAAATGCATGAAAAATTTTGAATTTGTATATCAGTAATGATGCTGTGCAGTTGCTTCTTATATCCAGCTAGTGATAAAAGGGATGATACCTTCATGCATACAAACTCCATGATGTTTTCAGTTTCTGAATCCACTTCTTTGGATGCAGGGTAGATATTGCAATCTTCGTAATATGGGAACTAGTCATCCTAGCATTCTTGGTTTTCTCTGCAGTTTCTTTATACTTTCGGAACATGCAGCTTGCGTTAATCTTGCTCTGCGTTACAGTGCTATTGCTACTATGCATGAGGATCACAAAGCAAGTAAGGCTTGCCCGGAAAAAGAAGCGAAGGATGCTTCTGCCATTATCTATTTAGAACTGGCTTCAATAGCAACTTTGCCCCTGTCCATGGATTTGCCTCTATTCACCAAAATAATGCATCGTCTCCTCAGCTCAATCACTAATCCGACAGATTGAAGTTTTGTGGAAGGATCAATGTTGATGCGTTTCTGTTCCTCAGCAATCTCACAAGCAATCTTGGCAAGAAACGTTTAGGAAGAATTCCTGGGGTTGAGTTTTTTCCTAATATACAGGATATCCATGTGCATGGATATCTGGAGGATGGATGCTGAGATGATAGGACATGGAAAGTTTCATCAAGAAGAATCAACCATGTAATCTCTCATCTCAAATCAAGGGGATATCAAATGTATCAAATCTTCAAGTTTCTTCGCCCTCCCTCTGATTTTCTTTGTTCTTTTAATGTTGGTTTCTTTTACCACATCAATGGTGGCTCTAACAAGTTATAGTTGTTTTAAGCATCACCTTCAGTTGTAAAATGAATGAGATAGAATGCTTCATGATGTAAGCTTGATTTTTCCAATATCTTCTTCGATAGTTCTGATGACAATGACGAGCGTCTGTCTCGTATATGTGGGCCGCATCGCATCAGACATTTGCTGTGGAAGTGGAAGGCGATGAGAGAAGAGAAGCAGGGCCCGTTAGAAACGACCCAACTTTCATTGGGCCGCGTTGTTTGAAGGGGCCTTGATCTGGTGCTGCATCCTCTGTGATCAGCAGACCCGAGCTTCCAGTGTCTCTCTTCTCGGCTTCCAGTTCCTGCACCATCGGCATCTCGTCTTTGACCGGACTGAAACTGATACATAGAGAGATGGGAGGAGGGCATGGTCACGGAGAGGGCACAACGTACAAGGGCTTTACGGTGCATCAACCAAAGAGGTGGCACACAGTCACTGGCAAAGGCCTCTGCGCCATCATGTGGTAATGATCTCTAAGCCAAACCCTAACATCGACCCTTCCTTCTCAGATTCTTCGATTTCAGTACAATTTTCCGAATTCTTGACGATATATATTGTCTTGTTGTTAAAAATTCTGCGTCTTCCTTGTTTGTTTGTCTGAGCATTGATCTGATTCGTCACCGGAGAAGGTGGAGTGGTGGGTTGGAAGGTCTAATGTCTGGGTTACCTCAATTTTATTCACACTGCATATAAATGATCAGCTCTAATGCGTAATTGGTGTTTTCTTTCTTCTATGCTTGCCAATCTAAAGATTGCATTGAATGAAAATAGAAGTTGTTTTGGTCAAATTGAGAGACTACGTTACTGAGAATTCACTTGTTCAGATAATTTCTCTCTGTTGATGAGGAATCTTCTGCTGATCATATCATGTTGGATTTTCTCGCCCTTGGTCTTTTCTCTCTGTGAAAATACATGGAAGAGATAGTATATAATGATTTCATAAGTAGAATGCACTTGCACTATTGTTATACTTTCACCAATATCATCCTAATCCAAGTGAATTCAACTGATATTTAATGCTTCAGGTTTTGGGTCTTGTACCGGGCTAAGCAGGATGGTCCAGTAGTGCTGGTAAGAGTTACCTTCTTAGCTCCTGGCTGATGAAGCTGTTCATGATGAGATTTTCATTTTGACCCGAATTACTCGGTTGGTATATTCTTTTAGGGCTGGCGACATCCTTGGGAAGGTCATGAAGATCATTCTCATGGCCATGAAGAACATGAGGTATGTACTATCTTTCTCCTGTGATAGTTGCCAATGGGTGAACCCCCTAGTTATCAGTACAGGTTCATGCTTTATGTTTATTTTAACATTCTCAATCTGCTTCCATTTGTAGTCATCTCACCGAGAAGATGGAAGCCATCAGTGACTGCCGCCATGAATCGAGAAGTTGTTCTTTGCTATCTTTCTTTCAACTCAGTTCAATAAATATTGTTCATGGGATTGTGATGATCAACAGAACAGGAGTTTCTCGTATGTGACATGTTGCCAGTTTGTCCAATGCTCTAATATTTTGTGTTTACTTACACATGACAACTTCTCTGTTGCTAAGTCCCCTTTCAAGGGTGATGGAATCTTTGCATTCTGAGTTTGTTCAAAACCTATCCTAGTGGGTGTTTCATTATCATTATTGAAATAGCCAACTTGTGCCTGCTATTCTTGGACGCCTGGATCTAATGAATTACACCCATTCAAATCTATATGCTGGAGGAAGAGTCTTGAGCCTGTGGACAGGCACGGACTAGGGTTTGTCATTTATGTGTCTCTTGGCTTGATCCTCCCTACCCTGATCCATTAACAACATGGATAATTATTGTTAATTGAATGAGTTGATTTTACTTGATTCTCATTCCTTTTTGTGACTAACTCTTCTTAGGATTTGAAGGTTCTTCTCTTGATTCATTCACAGCTGCCTCTTGACATGTGAAGGAGCCAACTATCAATGTGGGATCACTAACTGACCCTGAGATTCCTAATGGATAAGAGGATACCATGAAAGGGGGCCTACATCTTCAGGGTAAGTACAAGCTTATCCAAAATACACGCACATGTACCTACTTATCTACTAAGCAGCCCAATCCTCAAAACATTGCTTGGCTCTGTTTCCTCGTCCAACATCACTAACAGCTCTCAATCTCATGACCTTTTGGGGCTCGGTATCCGAGGGGGTGACACGTGTCGCCCTTCCCACCTAGAGTTTGTTCCACATAAGTAATGGGGGGTGCGAGATTCCACCTCTCGGGCCCACACGCCGAGCTCACGTGGATGATCAGATCCTTGGGCTTTGCAGCCATGGAGAGACTGTGACTGTGAGTGAGGGAAAGCTCAAAACCCCAAATCACTGTCGATCGATCTCTCCCTTTCTATCTCTATCAGTCCTCCATTGTCATATACTCGGATGTTTCGCCAGCGAGGTTCGCCGGTCGCTGGTCTATGCTCTAATTCCTCTATTCCCACTGACCCATTGTCTCAATTTTTCGCTCACTTGGTTCCTTCGCGCTAGTTCAGGCCTAGAACGATCAAGCTCTGCCTAGGGCTTGCCGATGACATCGTGATGAACGGAATGGCGTCCAGGCTTCTCGATTTCCCGACGCTGGTGCTGCGGCGCGGGCGTGAGTCGGACAGTGCGAAGCCCGGGAGGAGGGGCGGCGGTCAAGGTCAGGTCAGGCTGGGGCGTGCATGGGTCAGCTGCTGCTGCTCCGACCCGGTGGTTCCTGCCCGGAGAACAATGAGCTCTGAGAAGGCCGATGACACGTGGCGGTTCGATCTGCAGAAGGTTGTCCCGGCCTCTCACAGAGTTCGAGTCCGTGCCACGCCTTCCATGCCCTTCCCTTCTCCTCAGTATGTGTTTGTTTGTTTCTTTATTTCATTAAGGCATTGTTTGATGCGGATAGAATGGTAATTTAAATTAAAGATCATGAAAATGTGTTCATTTATCTTCCCCAAATGGCTGGTTAAGAATCTGCTGCATCTGTGGAATGCTTGGTGCTACTAAAGAGAACTCATTGTTGCTGCTTGAGAAAAAAATTCCCTTTTTCTGATTAAATATTGCTGTAAAGGAGATGGACAGTTGGCATGTGAGAATTCTAAGGTTAAAAGGCTTTCTCAGCAACTGCTCTTTCAAGTACCCACCTTGCTGCATCGGGAACACCAATCTTTATCCATGTGAAACTGGATGATCATGCAAAAAGATTAAGCTAGTTAGCTTTTGGAGTTCTTCCCCTCTAGAAGTATGTACTAGCTCTCCGGGCATGCCTAGTAGTGGTAAATTGGCCAACCAGGGCAAAGTTACTGCAGAATGAGAATGTTACTGTTACCTACATGTAGTTTCTCCAAGTAAAGCTATGTATGTGAGTTCTTGCTGAAAATTTGAATATTTTTTCGGGTGATCATGTCTATGCAACTTTCCCAAAGGAAAGAAAAAGGTCACCTGGTATTTTGAAGTGACGAGTCTTTCTTGCAGATCACCTTTTGTCCCAAAGCAAGAAAGGTTTTTTCGACGATGTACCCAAAGAAGTTTTATTCCACAATCTCGAGATACTCCGCCAAAAAGAGGTAGATTAAATTCCTCGTTCTTCAAATTTCATCGTTGTGGAAAATATATAAATTGGCCTGTTATGTGAAAAAAAAACTGGAAATATATCTTGCTTTCTTGTCTGCTTCTAACTCATTTATCCTCTAATTGATCCTAGACACTGGGATTGCAAATGAGAAGGACTGGGGCATCAACTGGTTAAATGATCACGTTAATGAATCGGGCACTAATGAAGATGGCAGCACTTGGTATAGGGAGAGCGGAGAGGACCTTGGGGAAAACGGGTACAGATGTAGATGGACAAGGATGGGCGGTGGATCTCATGATGGTTCTTCAGAGTGGAAAGAAACAGTATAAAATTTTATATCACCATGCCTTTATATATCATACTTGGGAGGCGGCTGTTTCTTGTTAGCTATTTATACAGCAGATGATGGGGAAATGTGCATTCGTGATGAAATGTGCAAGAAAGAAATGTGTCCTGAAATCTAAAAGTTGAATTGTTCTTTATATTGATCGCATTACCCTCAGATTTTTATTAACTTCGTGTCTGGCTCATATAACCATTTTGTTGTATGTAATTAACCATCTGCACATGTAGTATATGTCATGCTCTAACCTCATGTATATCTCCCATAACAGATGATCATAGATTCATATCTTGTTCATGAGATGATTATATCATTTCTACTGTATTGTTATTTATTTTGTTATGAGATATTACACCAGGTGAATTCATTTAATCTGATCTTTTTATCTTATTTGCAGTGGTGGGAGAAAAGTGACTGGAATGGTTACAGGGAGCTAGGTACATCAATTTCTTATAGATGATTTTCATCTGTTGAGATGATTCAGTTATTGCCAGAAATTCAACATTAATTACTTGTTTTGCATAAATTGCAGTAGAAATTTCTTCTGGAATTTGACTATCTACATATAAGAGACAGTTTTTTTTTGTTCTTCATTGAAATTATTAACCTGCAGTTACACTCTGATATCTTTCCCGGTAGTTGATTGGTCATTTGTAAGGCATCAATAGCTTTAGATGTGCCCATTAAGCTTGTATTTGCTTGGAAATTACATATTTGACAAATTGTTACAGGTTTCTTTAATATTTTCAGAACTTTCATATACTTTATAACCTGCTCTTTTCTGTTATTGCTTACTGAAAAACTTAATTGCCTTACTTTCCTCTGTCCCTGGTGGCCTCATTATACCTATAAAATAGGGAAAAAAAAGATATACCTTCATAGATATTGATTTCCAATTTAACTGATATATCATAGTTGACCATGAAAATGAATTATTTTTTGTTACTTCCAATAGTAATTTTCAACAAATATTTTTCTCTTTATTCTTTATATTGTGAGATGTAGGAGTGGAGAAATCCGGTAGAAATGCTGAAGGTGATTCATGGTGGGAAACATGGAATGAAGTTCTGTATCAGGATGAGTGGAGGTACATCTTGTAGTATTTTAGTAAAATTAATTTTAGATTCTCTAGAAGATGCATATTTTATTTATAGGCAAACTTTATATGGGCAAGTACATCAATTTTAATACTTGTCTTGTGAGTGCAGTAATTTAGCTAGGATAGAGAGGAGTGCCCAGAAACAAGCAAAACCAGGAACTGAAAATGCTGGATGGTATGAGAAATGGTAAGTTAGTATTGTGGCAACACTGTTTACCAAGACAATACATCAATTGCATTTCAATAATGAATTTCTCCCTGGTAACTTAGGTGGGAAAAATATGATGCTAAGGGGTGGACTGAGAAAGGTGCCCACAAGTATGGCAGATTGAATGAACAATCATGGTGGGAAAAGTGGGGAGAGCACTATGATGGGAGAGGATCCGTCTTGAAATGGTTTGTTCCTCTGGTTTTAATGAATGATCTACATTATGTTTCTTGTATTTATGAGATATTCTGAATGTTTTGATACTTATCCCGCATATTTGGAGAAATAAGTGGTAGCTGTGGCATGTGATTATTTTTCAACCAGTGGGCCTTCACAACTGAAATAATTGTGTCAACTGTTGGATTTATGAATCTTCTGCTGGATAATGTCTTGTACAGACTGCTAAATTGCCTGGTTTGTTGTCTTTTCAGGACAGACAAATGGGCAGAGACAGAACTTGGGACCAAATGGGGAGATAAGTGGGAAGAGAAATTCTTTGCAGGAATAGGTTCACGCCAAGGGGAGACTTGGCATGTTTCTCCAAGCAATGACCGTATGTCCAATTCCTTGAAACCCCTTTTGCTTAACTGGCATATTTTTGGCAGAAATTCAGATCAACTGCCTGGGAGAGATTGGTTATATGTCTAGGTGAGTTGGGTGTGGAAAACATTGGAAAGACAAGAGAAATCCTAGTCGAACTTGAATTTTAGCTTTTGGTTTTCTTTTGAGACCACATTTCCCTGAGAAGTTCGTGCCAATACTCAGAAGTGGAGGTAATTTTGTGTATTTACTTCATTTGGTAATACATAGTAATATCATAAGATACATGCATACTTTTTGGTTTCAAGAATTTTCAAGTAGAAATTGTCCTTGCATCTTTAGTTATCTTGCAAAACAGAATTAGAATACAAGCGCCCCGGTATGACAATGGTTGTTTTCTTCATTTGTAGGATGGTCGAGGACATGGGGCGAAGAACACTTTGGAAATGGGTACTGGACTTTCTACTTTATGGTTTAATATGTGATTACCCAAAGACTTCCTTAAACTGATACATCATATTCTCTGGCACCAGGAAGGTGCACAAATATGGAAAAAGCACCACAGGGGAAAGCTGGGACATTGTCGTGGATGAGGAGACCTATTATGAGTAGGGAGCTTGAATTTGCATCTGCAATTTCGTAATACTGATCGCTGACATGGAGTTTTACGTTTGGAATTCCAATTTTCTAATGGCGTATTTTTTGTTCTGTCACAGGGCTGAGCCTCATTATGGCTGGGCAGATGTGGTTGGGGATTCGACACAGCTACTTTCTATACAACCCCGTGAAAGGCCTCCGGGAGTTTTCCCGAATCTCGACTTCGGGTCGATACCTCCACCACCTCCTCCAGAGTAGTCTCCAGACTCTACATCCATGTAAGAAGAGCCACTCAGGTAGTGGTCATTGCCTTCTCTGTTTCTCTTTTAGTTTAGGCACACAGCTTGGATATTTATGGCTTCATTCTTAGAGCCTCAATTGGAGTGGCGTCTCAAACTGCTTCTGTAGCCGAAGCCTGTGGTTCAACTATTTGTTTGATTGATTCATTCTTTCTGAATTGGATTTGGATGTCACTGTTAAGACAGATGAGGTCCAAAATGGGGATGGGAGTTTGATGGGCCTTGTAAGGGCCCAAATATTACATTAATAGCCCATGCAACATTCACGAACTGTATCATGGGCCCTTGATAGGTAGGCCTCAGGCCCCGTTGTAAGGTATAAATGCTTTATCAAGCCCATTGGCCTATGTTGTACAAAAATCTGCGACTCAATGGGCTGAAATGTTGAGCACCTGCCCAATTAGTAAGATCTAAGTTACATTCGGGCCCATGAACCCTGGATTGCCGAAAAGATCTCTCTGATTGATAGTTGCTCAAGATCATGGGCCTAAGGATCACAAAATCTACCGGAATTGGGCTGAAAACGTTTGTGCGAAAGCCCACTACGAAAATTATAATATTTTCTTGACATGGCTCAAGGCATCCATAGAAAGGGCGGTTTAGTGGGCTTAAAGTTCAGGCTCAAGCACTGCTGGATTGGAAGCTCAAGGCCAAGCCCACTACTAAAATCTAAGTGGAAGATCATGGGCTCATCATGTCCAAATAATAAAGCCCAATGGGTCCATGTTCAATATAATGAGCCTTGTTTCTCCATACGGCCCGGTGTACCGGAAGTTTAGATTCCAGCCCATGCGTTCTAGAAATCATAGATGGGCTGGACTGGAAGCTCAATACCAAGCCCACTACTAAAATCTAAGTGGAAGATCACGGGCTCATCATGTCCAAAGCATAAAGCCTAATGGGTCCAAGTTTAATATAATGAGGCTTGTTTCTCCATGCGGCCGGGTATACCGGAAGATTAGATTCCAGCCCATGCGTCCTAGAAATCATAGATGGGCTGGACTGTAAGCTCAAGACCAAGCCCACTACTAAAATCTAAGTGGAAGATCACGGGCTCATCATGTCCAAAGCATAAAGCCCAATGGGTCCAAGTTTAATATAATAAGGCTTGTTTCTCCATGCGGCCCGGTGTACCGGATGATTAGAACCCAGCCCATGATCTCCAAACCAACTTCCAAAATTACCCCTTACGATAGGCTTACCTGGTGAGAAGGCAAAAGCCCTCTCCATTGATGGCTTCAGAGCCTACTTACAGGTTCATCAGTACTGCAATGTTCAAGCGCCTTGAATCAAGGATCAAGGCAATATGGAATTTGTGGGAGACAAATTACAGTAGTTCCTTCTTTTCTATTCACCCCTCTGAATAGAAGATTGTCTATCATACCTAACCAACCCTCTCACTTATAGTGGCAATCAAATACATGAATGCAAAATTTCCTTTAATCTTTAGGCCCAAGCTGCACACCATTTAGCATGCTCAATAGCCTTCAACCTTCTATATGAATCCTGTGTAGGAAACTTCCCCCAACTGGAGTAGAATGTATGATTTCCTTTTGAATTCATGTACTTTATGCTACTAGCCTGAATTTCATATGGTCAATTGCACTTGAGATGTTGCACAGCGACTTCTCCAAGCAGAATGGACCAGAAAGTGAGCGAATTTGTGCATTGTCTTGGCCCCATAGTATATAGAATTTCAACCTGCATTGATGCTAATTCCCACCACAGATGTCAGTCTCAGTCTGGCATACAATACAGTAATACATAATGCCCAAGCATTTACCTGAACATGGGGATAATGCAATTCAGATGTTGAATGATATTTGGATTTTCACTCTTCCTTTTCAATGCACTATGTGCCGTAAAAGTTTAGGGACTGCACAAATCAGTGGTTTCCATTCAACCAGCATATGTAAGGACCAGGAGAATATCTTTACTGCAATGAACTAGGCCAACTTTCATTCTTACACAAGCAGAAGAAGCCATATTTTAGTACCTCAAATGTCAACATTCTAATGCAGCATTACACCATGGACTTTGGATTCGCAGATCCACTGCACAAAAATCGCCTAAATCCAAGGATGGTGACTTAGCAGCCAGAGCTAGAACTAAAAATTGTTTCTATGAGGTATAGTCGGAGTTTAAATCACTCCTGGTCCATGAAATTGGTCAGTAAAAGTGAAAAGAATGAAAAGGGAAAAGCATCCTTACAATTGCAGACCCAAATCAGTTTGCTGAGAACTAACCAACAAGCTTGAATTTGGTGAGCCTTGTACCAGGAACCGGGCATCGGAATTAGGAGGAATTGGACCGCGTTCTAGTTTATACTCGGGTTGCTGGACGAGTCGATTCCAAGAAAGCTCCTCTGATGGGGGTAATGGCCTGATAGGATTGAAGGATTGCAACCCACCGGAACCATGAGATGAGTTGTTAATTGATTCAACATAATTTGCAGGTATCACCCGGTTTGTCATGTAACTACTTGAGACCACTGCCGGAGTTTCTGAGCGCATTGAAGCCTCAAATAAAGCAGGTATTGGTGATAGCATGTTTTGCATCATTGTACCCATTGTGGCAGTTGAGTAGCCTATATCGGCCTGATTCATTGAGTTTACATCACCGTGGCTGTTGCTTGGAGAAGTTAGCTTGCTTTGAGAAGCCAGTCTTCGAGTACTTTCAACATCTTCCACAACATTATTTAAGGCCATTGAAGGTGAAGCACTTGGACGGCCATAAGATGAAAATGTGTTCTGCCCCTGGAAGAATGGAGGTGGAGGTTGCCCCAAAATTTCATCCTCTCCAACCCATCCAGGACCAAAATTAACTCCATTGGGCAAAACGCTCCGAATCTTCTTTGAAGCAATTCTCCAGACAACAGGTCCAAGATTAGCAGCAAATCGAGCTAAGCTTCTTGCATAGCCATGATCTTGTGTCTGTAAATCTACCTGATTAAATAATGAAACTGTCATATAATAACCTACCAAATTTCAAATGAGCTTCAAGAATATATAGGAAGGGAAACAAAATATCCATTGTATAAGTAAAGTTCTCATAGCAGTTAACTACAACTACCCGAGGACCAGTTGAATTTAGATATCTGAGTTGAAACCACAGCACAAAAGAGAGGAAATAAATGAAAGAGCATAAATAAAGGACATCCCTACATATTATGAAGGGATTATATCAGAGTAAACAAAATCATACCACTGTTAGGAACTTCATCCGCGGCTCAAATGTGGTCATAATAGAATGCTCTTGTCCAGTGGATTGTTGATTATAGCTGTCACGTCTATTTTCGTCTGATGGAGATAGTTTCTTCCCTTCCTTCATTACACTCCTCACAACAGAAGCTACAAAAGTAAGGTAAAGTGCCTATCAATAAAAGCAAAGACAACCAACAAACCGAATCAACAGAGAGCAAGAAGCATTGATTTGGTCAAGATACCTGGAAATTCCTTATCAAGCTCCGCAAACCAACTATTTTGACTTTCTCTGTTTACTCGGGTGGAGACATTATAATTAGAATCAGCATACTGAAGGACATAAGGATCAGGTACTTTCCTCAAATTATATGCAGCTGATGAGAGTGAATTATCTCCATTAGCAAGAACGGTGTCTAAGGAAACCTCAGGACCAGTGCGGTCGGTTGAAGATTTCTCTAGTTTCTTTGGGAACTTGCTGGGGGGTCTGCCTCTCCGAACAATTTTTGTTTGTTGTGGTTCACTATCCTCGCTGTCCTGCCTCAAATTTTCAAAATCTTTCTTTGCAAGCTCTTGCATAGATCGAGCCTGTGAATAGTAATAATATAAAAGGATAAAGCAAGAGTGTTGCAATCGTAGTAAAGAAGGAAGTTCAGTCTGAAATCATCCTCAGAAACTACTAAAAGCCATACCTGCCGAAAGAATATTGAATCTGGGGAATTATATTGCATCGCGTTTGAACATATCAATAGAACATCTTTCTGCAGAAACATATCAAAAAACAATTTGTAAGTGCTAGGTAGACAAAATCAAATGCTACTATGAAACTTGCCAAGTGCTGCAGTAGCATATTTCTGATGTCTGATATAATCTAACATTAACCCCTAACAAAAGGAAAAAAAAACCCAAAAGTCATCTTTTAGACACTATTAACTTTTGTCATGAAGGCTCCATATTGTGATTTATCAGCTGTTTTCTCAAGAAGTCTGGCCAATGTACTACAGTCACTAAAGGCATCTATGATAAAAATTGTTACAAAATGATTGTACTTGTGATTTGCTCTTCAGCATCATAAAGCCACCAAGAAATCACATGGACACAACTACAACCATTTTGGAACTATTTTTATTGTAGATTCCTCAAACAACTGTAGTGACTATAGTACGTAGACCAGATTTCTTGAGGTAACAGCCAATAGTATACATACGATAAGCATACAGGTCTGGAAAAAAAATGCAGCAGTTGAAATGTTCCATCCATACTTGTACACAGGTGGCTTTATTTATAAAACAAGACTAGAATGCTGGCAGTTCCAGAATATGGCAACAGTTATCATCCTTCGAATTCCCAGATGGAAAGCAACAATAGATAAACAAGGCAGTGAAGAAGACAGAAACTCCCAAGGTACAGTAGATGGGTCAATTCCACTTAGGCAGAGACACTATGAATTCACCCAAGAAAGAGAACATAAGGAAGCAATATGAATCATAAATATATCGAGCAGAGATCAGCCAAGTGATTAACATATAGCGGTGTACAACTTTTTATGGAGATCTGGCAACTGTTCTGCATATCAATGACAAATTCAATTGATAGTTGAACTACCTCAAATTGTTCCAAATTGGCATACACAGACCCTTCTAGTTTATTCCTCACGGTACCAAAATCCATGGGATGCTTAATGATGTCATGATAATCTGGAAGCTGCAGACATCGGGAAGAGAGATAAATATCAAAATCTGCTAATCCAAGTGTGATCTGGTTGAAGAAGCCTAAGAACAAACCTCTTCTGGATCCACTGGTTCCGAGAATACCCCATGCGTGTCCTTTCTACAGAAATTGAGCAACAGTAATCAGAGAAAAACCTCTCCATTTGAAAATATTCTGGATAGAGAGAGAGAGAGAGAGTGAACTGAGCTGGTGAATTAGCAAGCACGTACTTTTGAAGCCTATCAAGGATGAAAGCCAACAGCTTTTTGTCTGGCAAAGGTGTCGTGGGACCGGAGACATCCATAGACCCTGTCCACATATAATTCAAAACCTTTCAGAAAATACTTAAATAAGTAAATGATTAAACTGTATGAATCAAATGATGCCTTTAGATGAACAAGAGCTGCAATTGATTGATACCATGTCCATAAGTGTCTGTCCCTTTCAAGAACTTTTCACCCTGCAAAAAAAAAAGCCAATCACCATTAGCAAAAGATTATACGCAAGAATACAAAAAATAAGGAAAGTTCCGCTCAAAAGGCGGAGAAGGGAATGTTACTAAATATCCAAGTTTTTCCTTCTTATTACCCTACCAAAGTTATCACTTGCAGAATTAATGCAGGGGAAAAGACAAATTTGGACTTTACAGAAAGATGATGGTGTGTGAAGAAATCCAGACAACTAAAGGATATAAAATAAATGGATATTCTACTGCCAAAATTTTCTCTGAGCTATCAAAAATTATTAGAAGTCACCCAATTTAAAGACAGATATTAAATTGAAGTAAACTAAATTAAACCCAAAGGGGCTTGACCGAGTCAAACTCGTTCTCCACTTAACTCACTCAATTTCCAACAGATCATCGAAAAATAAATTTCAACTCTTTTTTCCCGCGGAAACCCCCAAAAAATTGACCCATTTATCTTCCATAAAGCACCTGAACTCAGAGATCCAGACGCAGAACCTAAGGGAACCTCTAATTTCAGACACATAAATTATTGGTTAAAAAATATGCATTTTTTTCAAGAAATGCCGGAACAGAGAATCACCTGGCAGTCAGATCCGACTGAAGGCTTGCGCCCGCTGGGATCCACATCGTGATTATCACCCCTGGGATTCGAAGAGGAGCCGTGAGGACCCGCGCCCGTGAAAGGAGAATCCGCCAAATTATTCGGGCCCTGAGAGTCCAAGCCGAAAAGGGGCTTCCTCTTCTTCCTTATGCGCTCATCATCGTCATCGTCATCTTCGTCTGCCCCGGAAACCCACTCCGATGAGGGGTACAACCCCTCGGAGCTGGTATTCCGGCGAGAGGATCTTCGGCTAGGGTTAGGGGTGCCACCGGGAGTTTTGTAGCAATCAGGGCTTCCGGTGAAGGTTTCCTGCAATTTCTGCTGCTTGAGTATCCGTTTCTGAATGTCGAGGAGAGAGGGCCGCCCCTTCTTCTTCCTCTTCGTCGTCGTCTCCGCTCCTTTGCCCATTATCTCTCTCGCTCTCTCTCTCTCTCTCTCTCTATGCGGGTATTATTATTTTTTTCCTATTTTGTTCTATTTCCATTACCCCTTTTTGACGAGAATTATTACGCCGAGGGAGGGGATTCGGCGCGTGCATCTCACTCGACACCCGTGCGAGTTACAAATTGGCTCCTTAACTAATTTGTTTATTCTACATTTAACCCTAAACTAATTATAATTAATTAAGCCATAATTAATTATAAGCTTGCATACTTCAAAGGATGCACTTTACAATTTTTTCAAAAGGATATTATTTAAGGTATTTTAATATTTAATCAATGATAATAATTGAATTTATTAAAAACTATTATTTAATACATTAAATTTAATCTATGAGTAAACTTTTATTATATGTTACAAACTTTATAAAATAAACATTATTTTATTGGGTATTTTTAAAATTCCATGTAAGAAATATATGTATTAAATAAGCAATTATAGAATTATGAGTACAATAATTCAAATTATTATTCATTGCAACATGTTTTGGGAAGATTCCAATATCATATATATTCTACATAAAGTTGTAACTAGAAATAACATAAACATACCCAACATGTAAGTTCCAACATTCTTGAAGTAGGATACCATGAACCCCCCTAATTTAGGATAAAGTGTTGATGCATTTGAATAACCTAGGAACAACGCAGCAATGTAAGTACAGAGCTACACACTTTTAGAAAATGCCTTTTTCCAGAACTTCATGCCAACTTCATGCCATTCTCAGGAAAACCAGAAGATAAAACAGATGTAATGAATGCTTTCATTGGATAAAATACTATTTTTTACAAAGTGTCAGTTCATCATTTATGTCTTGTCAATATATAGGCAAACAGCAGCAGATGTACAAGGCATGAAAGCAATTATATATAATCCGACCGAAATCTGACCTTATAGATTCCCATTTTCCCTTTTGGTAATCTGATTTTATCATTTTTGCACTCCTAATGTCCAGACAAACTTCTTGTGTCCAACTTGAAACCTGCCATCTCTGCCTCCTTCTGAACCTCCTTGCACTTTGCAATCCTTCCAGATGCCATGTACAGTCCAAGCAGTGCTTGGTATATGTCGTATGTTGGAGAAAATCCAGCTTCCTTGAGCTTGGAGAAATACCTTACTGCCCTTGGGAGATCATCCATTGCAACAAAAAGCTTGATTACCACACGGTATGCTGGAAGATCAAAGAGATATTCTGCACTCTCCATTTCCCAAATTAGAGCCATGGCCTCTCTGTATTTGTTTTCCATGTAATGACTATGAATGAGAGTGGTATACATGACAATACTAATATCACGCCCCAATTGTTTATACCAATCAAAGAGACTCTCAGCAAGTGAAAACTTTTTCAGCCTAACACATACTTTCATGAGGGCTGTACAGTCTTGTTGGCTCATGTTCAGATCTTCTCTTTCAGCAAGTTCATCTAGCAGTGCCATGACGAGCATTTCCTTATCGGGATTCTTTCCGAGCTCTAATATCATCTTAGCGTAGACACTTGTATCCAACATCCTGTTATAGTTCCTGCTGACTTTAAGAAGCTTCCAAGCAAGATTTAAGCTTCCCCCTCTAATGAACCCCTTGACCATAGCCTCAATGACACGCCGACTTGCCAGTTCAGCAAATTTTTCCAAGTGAATTGGAAGCTTCAACTCTTGGTCCTTTGCTAGAACCTCAACTACCGAAGCCAAGAGCCAGTCATCTTGAAGGAGGTGCGCTTGTTTCTGAGCCCATGAGAAGGATTGGAGAGCTCGCTCAGGAAGACCCATATGGCCTAGCTCCCTAACGGTCAATGACAGCGAACCCTTTCTCAAAAAACGGGCCCATTTGTCAAGGACTGTAGAGACATCTTTCTCGGGAGGGAGGTCTCTGATCTCCCTGGCTAATCCAACAAGAAAACCAGGATTACGGCACACTTGCTTAGACACTGATGCACGAGGAGAAACCAAACCTGACTGACCCAACTTTATGTGGTTCTTCGGGGTAGGGAGCCCTAAAGGTCTCAGCTTGTGGGGAACTGGAAGAGGTAGAGGTCTATCCCTTTGCAATTTCCCGGGTTTCTGAGGAACTCTTCCTTGAAAAAGGGATGATATTGCTTCAATCTCGTCGGGCTCCCAAACAACATCAGTCCCCTCCGCTCTATGGTCTTCATATTCATGGGCGCTTGCACTTAGGTCCTCCTCAGTCAAGGAGAGACCTGGATCGGTGGTTTTCTTTTTCAAGAACAAGTTAGTCCCGAACTCCGGGGGCAACTTCGACCGCCGAGGATACCTGAGGTTCTTGGGCAGCCTTTTGCAGTAGATGCTACTGTCCGGATACACCCTAAGGTTGATCACACCGTTCCTGAAGGATCTTCTCGTGTCCAGATAACAAGGGATTGATGCGTACATAGAAACGCACTTAGTACCAGAGGAGTCCACGGACCACATCATTCTTTCACTCCCGCCAGATGGATCAATTTTTCCGTGGGTTTAACTACGACAGGATCTCGAACTCTTTGAGGCATTCCGTCATACATCTGATCTTCTCTCCAGAAAACACGGACGGCTCATCATTAACCAACGTATAAAGACTTCGAGGGAACGAAAATGCAACTCAATGATCGAACTTAGCTGCTAACCCAATTGATCTAACTTTCATACATATGTAAAAACCACAGAGAGATTGAGAGAGATTGAGCGAGAGAGAGAGAGAGAGAGAGAACTGGTGATGGAATCAGAATGGATAGGAATAGGATACCCTTGAACTGCCGAAGGCAGGTGAAACTGAGAGCCGGCCCATTTAATTCTGCGGATACATTGGGCCTGGGCCTATAATATTTAATATAATAGTATTGAGAATAGCCCATTTAGTATGTCTCCTCAATTTAAAAGCCCAATATAGCCCACTTGATTATTGGTCGCCAGTCAGCTTAGCTAGAGCACAAAAGAGGAGGGTATTTAAGGCATTATCAGGAAGTAGAACCACATTACTTCAACCTCACAATATTATAATATCACATAAATAATATGATATTTAGATATCATTGATATTAAAAAGATAAATATAGACATATTATCACTTTTAGCCATTAGAATAATAAATGGAAAATTTTTAAAATATCTACTTTATACCATATTTTCTAATTTATATGAAATAATTTTCAATTTACAAATAATTATTTCTTTGAATATTTAATTAGAATTTACATATTTTATTTTATTAATGACTAATTGAATAATTATGGAAATGTATATAATATAATTAAGCCAAATAAAAAAGTGTAAATATATTAAATTATCACCTAAACATTACAAAAAATTTTAATTATTACAATAATAATAATAAATTAAATAAAATATAAAAAATCGTAAAATCTTATATTATTTAGTAAATTTTGACTACCTAAGAATTTCTCACCTTACATGTAAATAATATATTATTTTTTTTAAATATCTGATACTACAAATTAATTTACTAATAATATACATACTATAATATGTCAACTTATTATTTAAATAATAGTATTTTTATTCATATAGTCAATAATAAAAATGGTTAACCTAATAACAAAAAAGTTGAGCAAAATAAAATATTTTCTAGAATAATTTCTATTTTTCTTATTTTTGTTGAATTACTTTAAAATAATTTATACAAATAATAACTATGTGAAATAAAATCAAAATTAATTATAAAAATAATATTTTTATATAGAATTATACTATTAAAATAAAAAATAAAATATTATTATACAATTGAGCCATGGTCGGAGGGATTGGTAAGAGAAGAACAAAGCACAAAATGAAAGCACAACGGGAATTTGTTCAAGCTTAACAGTCACGCAGGCAAATCGTTGAGTAGTCCACGGATCGATGACGTGGCGACAAAAAAACAGGACATTTTTTTTGGAGTTGAAATCCCGCCTAAACCCCTGCCACCGGAAATTTTTCATTTAGACCGCAATTGAATTTCAATTTCGACCCCCTTTGCCCTTCACTTAATATCTCCTCTCCTCCTTCCCTTCACACCACAACCTCGCTACCTTATTCTCATCCTCTTGTCCGTCTCTAGAAACCCTAGCTGTCCGCACCGGTGAGTAGGCTCCGTTTCTGATTAGTTTTTGACGTTTTCTTGCCGTGTGCTGTGTTGTTTTTTTTGTTGATCTAGTCTAGTGTGCTGCAGGATTCGCCATGAAAGGAGGTAAATCCAAGTCGCAGGTGAAGAACGCCTCGTAAGTCCTCATAAAGGCTTCGTTTTTTATGCTTTATTTAAGTTTGTACGGGCGTTCTCCAGTCAACGTCTATTCGGTCATCCCTCCTCGACCTCAGATCCGAGGGATTGCGTTGCCTATGTTTATTCTAAAATTGATATCTCTCTTGATTCGTAATGAAAACTAGAATATATGCGCATACCCTAGATTTTTCGTTCGAACCATAGTTTGTATACTGACAATCCATGTTTGACATTTTTTTGTAGGAAATCTAAGAAGTCGTAACTTCTTAGATTTTGAATAACCGCGATGCATATGATCAATAAAATTGTGTTGAGTTCGTAGTAAAAGTTTATGGAATATAATGCACCTGTATAATGATGATTTTGTTTGGTTTGAATTGATATCTAGGACTGTGCTTTGTGGAAGAATTAATTGCTTGTTGTATTTTGGTACAGTCTTTCTGTCAACAAGAAAGCAGGTGGCACCTCAAAGCCAAAGAAGGCATCTAAGAAGGCTGCAAAGGACCCTAACAAGCCCAAGAGGCCTGCCAGTGCTTTCTTTGTATTCATGTAATTATAATGATCTTCACCTTAATACATCTAAGATGTCTCTTTAGCTAGTTTATGCATGAACATGAGAACACTTGTCCTTTTTAGTTTGCAAATTTCACTTTAAGATTATGGAGAGTTTTTTCTGTATCCATTCTTTATATTGTTGGTGTTTTTATTAAATAAAATAGGGAAGAGTTCAGGCAGACATACAAGGAGAAGCACCCTAACAACAAATCAGTAGCTGCTGTAAGTGACCTTTTTAACTTTGATTAATTTCTTCAATTTCGTTATTGGCAGCTTGCAGTAAAGTTCTCCATTTACTATGCATTTTTTAATTGAAAAACTATGTATTAAGATAGGTTGGGAAAGCTGGAGGGGATAAGTGGAAATCCTTGTCCGATGCTGTAAGTTTCTGGAATTCTTTATCATGATATACTTATCTTAGAGTATGAGAATGTTGTGTAGTTTACCCATTGTCTCTAATCATTTTAGGAGAAAGCTCCATTTGTGGCTAAAGCTGAGAAAAGGAAGGCTGAGTATGAGAAAAACATGAAAGCTTACAACAAGAGACAGGTGCATGCCTTACCTGCTGAACTGAGCTGTTTATTGCTTTGGTTATGGTTGTTAGGGTGTCTTGGATGGATGAATGAAATTCTCATTGTTTGGTAAAAAAATATTAGGCTGAGGGTCCAAAAGCTGATGAAGATGAGTCAGAGAAGTCTATGTCTGAGGTGAACAATGAAGATGAGGATGGTGATGATGATGGAAGCGATGAGGTATATTTTCTTCTGCCATTATGAGACTTAGTCCAAGGATTCTGCACTCTTTTTATGACCGGCTGATCTTAGTGGTGTCCCTTTCTCCCTTGCAGGATGAGGATGATGATTAGATTATGACAAAGGAGATAGATTTAATTTATCTAGGTCATCAACAGTATCTGAACATCTGTTTCAACTTATTGTCACTTTTTTAGCAATGATAAGGTGTCAGACCTTCTAAGTGCCCTTTCTTGTGATTCTGTCACTAAGCTTCAAGAAAGCTTATTGCCCCCTGGAAGGGCCAGTAGCTTGTTTCAATGTGTATGTTGATGGCAAAACCATTTAAAAAGAGTAATATCCATCTTTTGTCCAGTTGTTCATTCTAATATTTAATCCCTCCTTTATTGATTCCCTTCACCTTACAATAGTGGAAAGAACTCTACTGATTAAAAATGAGCCTCAGATGCCTTAGTATTTACTTTTTAGGGTAAATTGGTGCACTACATAGTCACGAAAGTGCACAAGAAATTGAGATTATGGGCTCCTAGTAGTATTTACCTGTTAAAGAGGGGTTATTATATTTTGGCACAATCCTAACATGATCTGTTTTTAGTCCTCTCCTTGTCTGCCCAATTTGCATCTTTTAGGTACACCAACTGCTTGAATTAAATCAACATAATAGTGACATTTTTGGTCAATGACACGGAATTAAATTTTCCTGCCTTATCTTAAGGTGAGCTGTTTCCAACTCAATACACAGGGAATTAAATTTTCAGAACCCTAAACGGGACAAGTGGTTCCCACCCCTTGCATGTTTCTGATTTTGGTCATCTAACTACTAAAATCAGAAATAGGTACTCAAATTCAGGAAAAATCATAAATAAGCAATAGTGATCTCATTCAGCTTGATTTCTACTCAAATAGTTGCAGAAATTGTACTCCAATAGAAGAGAAGAGGACCTATAAAGCCACTCGGATTATGAGCACATGTAAAGATGAAACATACATCTACAACTAAAGATCCAAGTGCTTCAACAAAATGGGCAGAAACCAAGCTTGATTTGTTTTGCTCTATCAAAAATTTGGTATACATGACATTAGGCCTAACTTAGTTGAAGGACTTGCAGTTTCATATACAGTGCAAACAATGGAATCACTGATATTCAGGATTTGTTTATTTCGGTGAACAGCTAGCTCTTTGACACAGTGATTAAGAACACCATTAATATGATCTGCGCTAGTCAACCTAAAAATTTGCAGCAAAACCAATATTTACTTTGTGCAAGATTCGCAGACTTGAAATAACAAGACCTTGACACCCCTAGGTCACAATGACATTACCATCATTCACTCTCTGGGAAGCTGGACTCCTCTGCGTAGCCTAAGCTGCAAAATCAAGGAACTTGTATTTTCATACAAAAGATAGACGCTTCATGAATCGAGTCTTTAAAAGTTTTTTTTTTTGGTTTTAACCTTTGATTTTGTTGTCCTCCATCCTTCACATTTCTCTCCCTTTGCAGTGTAAGAGAATTTCTCAATAGCCTTAAGAGCATCACTTTCTTGGCCGCTTACTGGCACTGAATGCTGCAATATATCAGCGGACTTATTAATGGTGATTACAGTTCTATTGTAAAAATATGAAGATTCAGCATTCTGCCCAAAGGATATCTGATGGTACTTATAATCATCAAGAATGTAAAAGGGGCTATACAACTTACTTTTATCTCTTGCAAGCCATTTTCTACATTCTGAACATTCTTAATTTCCAAACGATCAGCATAAAACAAAATCTGCACCGAAGAAAAATGTTGGTCAAATTAATCAAGCATTCTAGAGTAAATATATACAGTACCTGCTTGAAAGACAAACCTTGTTAAGCAAGTGGGTGTTAGATGCATCAGTTGCAATTATATGCACACCAAGGCAGATCCCAGGAGGGCTACAGAATGGGCAAAAGATGGCCTTGAACACACAACCATCTTCCTCAGACCAAGTGCTTCTCTGGGGAGGTCTCCCCATAGAACTATAGATCCGTGGATCTACGGATGAAATTTCACATATAATAACTGGTATACTCATGGACATACCCACTTGACTGGGATCAGTTTTCCCCTCCAACAAGGACACCAAATGGACTTTGGAAGAAGAAGAGAATGAACCGCTGATCAAAAGATTGTTCTGGGGGAGGCCTAGGGGGCTTCTGCAATATAAGCACAAAATTCTAAATCTTTCTTCTTTCCCATTTGAATCACTATTTATCATGCACCAATCATCTTCTAGATTAACAGCTAAATGTGAAGCAGCAACCTTTCTCCTTTTCTGAGTATGAGAATTAACACTTGAATACAATAACATTTCAGCTTCAGATTTCATGATAGAATTGTTGGTAGGAGCTTCTCTGTTAGGAGTAGTAGTAATGGTTGAACATTGAGCCACAGAATGTGTTATTCCAGGATTAGAAAGGGATGTTGACTGAGGGGATAATAACTGATTGGGAAAGTCAGCGGAACCATGAATGGTAGAAGAATCTGAGATAGGTGAAGTTGGGCTACTATTTGAAGAAGGGGTTTCCTTGACTATGCTTATATCTGGGTCTTCTTCCTGGAATGTGCTACACAAGTGTATGGAAGACCTGCTTAAGAGAGTAAAAAAAAGTGGATTGTTAATATCCTAGATTTACTGCAGAGAAACCTTGAAATAAGTCAAGGAAACAATGCAAAATTCACAGATCTAGAATGTATATGCTTGAGAATTTAGAGGATCTGTGATGATTCGGATCAACAAATTAAGATGCTAACTATTATGTTTGATCTTTTTTTCCAGTTTTAAAAGCACTAGTAACAGTATGAATCTACATTGGATACAGATTGCTATTGGTGGAAACTTTGGAGAACCTACTGCAGCAGAACATATGAATGTTATGTATGAAATAGAAACTTCAATGTGGAAATCATCTTAAAATTCACCTTGAATCATTTTCAAAGTCACTATCCAGGTCCATGTACTCTATATGGCTTTTATTCTCCATAGAAGATGCTTGCCCTGCTGCCTGAGCTTCAAGATCCCCTTGAGGTTTCAAGGGAGCAAAATTTTCAATTTCTGGGTTGGACACAAACTCTTTTGAATTCTTATCTGACTTGTGTCCATATTGGTTTTTCTCCCCTGGGAGAAATGCGGTAAGTTTCTGGCAAGTGACTGTTTCTTTCTTTACAAAACAGTCTGGTTTATTTGGTTTGCTGTTTTGAACACATTCCTGTAATAAATTTAGACAGAAATCATTCTGGTGGTTTCAAATTACAAACAGATTGACTTTAGTATTACCAGAAATAAAAGTACCCAAGCAGGCCAAAGAGGTAATGGAGATCTGACCTTGGCATCTCTGAAGAATGACTTTAAACTCTCCACTGATATATCAAAGCTCTCATACAGTTCAATGGACGTCCTTAGCCACTTGGAAATGCATATTCTATTCCTTTCTTCACGATAGCGCTCATCTGTTTCAGTTAGATTCAAGTACAGAATAACTATGTTATAGTCAAGACATCAGTGTTGAACGAAAAAGAGGTGGAAGGCTTATATCGATGTTGAATACTGTGATTGCTTGAATAGAAAAACTTATTACCTAATAAAATGATAGCTCCATAATCAAACATATGCCTTATACAGCGTCCTAAATATAAACAGAGAAAGCTGTCAGAGAACTGCTGTACATAAGGTTTTATTTCTTTCAACCAAGAAGCAAATAACTTTATGAATTTGGCCAACTCAAGAGAAATTCAATATCTTTACCTGCAGCCTGGTTTAAAGCACGAAAAGCTTGCTGACAATACCATTCACTTCCACTTATAAGGTTTTTCGATGACTTGTAAGTATCATTATACTTTTTCTTCAACCCAACTTGAATATCATTCCTGATAATGAGCTCATACATGTTCAGTAATTTTTTAGTCAAGAAATGAGATTCAAACAAGACCTGAAAAGGTCAAGATTACTTACACATTTGGGAATGGAATACCAACAACAATCTGCTTAAGTTGAGGAACTCCAGGTTGAATACTACTATTGTAAGTATATGATAATTGTGGCATACACTAATACTAATCAAGTATCTGTTTTACTTTTGTAAACTGAGGGATGCTTATAGTTTGTGTAGGAGCATTCATGTATCACTACTAAATTTAGATTTTAACACATCCAATCAATTGGCTGGCCATGATGTAGTGATTGACAATAAAGCTAATACTGATATTTCAGCAGAAAACTAAATGATGTTTATTCATTAATATGAAGCATTCATTTTTTTGGGGATGAAAAAAACTAGAAGACATAGTAAAGGTAATAATTTGAATTCAATCATAGGATACAACAGCCCGAGCATTATCATCAGAAAAATCTATTCCTTCGGAAACCTGAAAGCAGAACATAGCAAATGATCCTTATTAGATATCATGGTACTTGAACGGAATGGGAAGCAAATCCATTCAAACACAAGTTTTATGAAATTAAAAAGACTATTCACCTTTCCCCTGCAAACTGCAAAAAAAGCAGCACCATCCTTCTTCAGCACCTTTGCTGCCTCCATTTTATTGGATTGGCTAGGACCCTCCTTTTTCAATCTTTTATTTCTTGGAAGCACAGGTTTACAACCCCGGCGAACAGCATTATAGTAGCCTTTCAAAATTGGCTCAAAATCATCCGGACTACCTCCCCTAGGTTCTATATGCGGGCAGCTAATTAGATGCAAACTTAGAGAACTAACAGAAAATGTGCAATAGCAGTTGGGGTAGATGGATTAGAGATGTAAAATTTTTGGTGTAAGCAAGAATATTGTATAGGGGATTCATGGTAACTTGAAGATGATCAATTTTATGTTATGCTAATAACTTCATTTGCACAGCACCAACCTTTCTATATATGATCTTCTGCACCTACTTGGGAACAGATCAATGATTTTTTTTCTTTATTTGTCAGATAAAAAGATCTAACAGAAACATTAGAAACTAAGAAAGATAAATATCAAATGCATTTAGTGGTTTTAACTCTGATAATGACAGTACGATCAACCAATGGAACATCCAAACCTAAAAGGAAATACTAATGGAAAAGTATATGAACACCTTATCAGAATAATGGCCCAAAACAAAAGAAACTAAAGAGTAGGCACAACCCAAGAACACTATCTACTTGATGCAGTTACTAAAAGCAGAACATAGCAAGATAAAGGAATTATTACCACTGAAAAGGGATTTCAATGCACTGAATTGAGACCACTGGCCTGTTTCACGCCAACGTTTGCACAATTTATCCATTAGCTTGTAACTAGGAAAAAAAACAAGAGATCCACCTGGAACAATCTTCAAGATTTCCTCTAAAGATTTTCCAAGTGCATCCTACATAAGAAAATGAAATCAAATGTAAAAGTAAATGCTTCTTTTATCATTGGAAGAAGAACCAACAACAAATCAACCAAAGATAAGGAAAAAGGAAATAAATTTTCAACTTACCTGAAATGCGTATCCATCTGCAGTTTTGTAGCTTGAATTCAGGGGATAATTTTCTGGTCCGGTGCAGACTATGCCTCCCCAGACCTGCAAAAGGAAAAATGTTATGTGCCTATATTACAAAACTGATAAGGATATAGAATGAAGGAGAGACCTGCGATTTGACATTGATCACGTGTGGAGCCTCCAAACAGGTGCCAAACTGAACACCAAGCTCAGAAGAGAAAGAATTCATTGGTGAGAGGGTCCTGGGTAAAAAAGCAGGTAAGAACAAAGTTCCAAATTGCACTATAGATAAACTGCTTTCTTTGAGATCTAATGCGAGAAACAATGGAAAGATTGAGCTTTGGCATTTAGAATACAAACCACTCAATTGAGTGCATCTCGTTATGGAATGCTTACCCAGATGTCAAGATCACTGACAGAGAAAGATCTGCAATGTCTTTGAACACAACTGCAGGGTTTAAGCACCATAAGCTCAAACAGTGCACTGGATACCCTAAACCAGTTCCTGCATGTATATTATCATTAAAAAGATGTTGCCGTGGATTATGGGTATCAACTATCAACAATAAAGATGAATAGGAACACTACAATGAGGCATCAAATCAGTCAAAGAAAGTACAGTCTTTAATGTTCTTTGTGTTGTTAGCTTTTATATTCATTGGAAAACAGAAGAGGATGTTTTTAGTTAAAAGTTAGACTTATTACACTAAGCTATCAAATTTCTGCAAATCCAGAATATGGAATTTTAAGGAAATATATCATGTCATCTCTGAGTATACAAATCCCCATATTGCATATGAACATAGAATTCTGGACAATATTGATTTAATTTCAATATTCTATATCATTATTCTGAGAATCTATGGAATTCAACAGTTCTTTATGTGTATATCACTTACTGGTATCCTTCTTAATATATCGTTGCAAGGCAAGCTGATAATCAAGAATGTGAGCCCCATTTTGGCAGAAAAAATAAGTGAGAGAAGAGAAAAGACCTACACATACCAACAAATCCAGCTTTAGAGAAATCAAATATAGTAGTTCTCCCAAAAAAACTTAGTATTCATAAGAAGGCAAGGTTTTTTTAGAGGTAAGACCTTCCAGAGTCAATACTGACTTGCCACTTAGATGAGGCTTATCGGACTCTAAATCTGTAGCCGCTTTAATTGCCTTCAGCACAGATAAAACAATTATAAGGAGAAAATAATTATATGCAGTCAAAAGTAACAGAAAGGAGTACCTTGGTAGCGCATTCAAGCAAAATGGGAAAGCACTGCTGAGAGATATGAACTTCTCCAAGCTCTTTTACAGCCTTGTCACCTGTCCAGCTATACATGGGAAAAGTGGCTTCCGTAAGATAGAATTAAACCATGTCTCAGTGCAGAATTATGCAAATAAATCTATAATTGTTAATGTCACTCCAAGATCTATTTTGCATAATTTCAATATCAAATTATAAGAACAATTTTATAACAAGAGATAGTTTAATTTGTGTTTTTGCATGCTTATGAAAAGACTCATTTGAACCCTTGGTATATATATACATATACATGAAAACAATTGCATCTGTGAAGTGATCGAAGTAGTTTGTGATACTATAAGGAGTGTCATGTCAATGAAGTGGAAACAATTAATACAAAGTGGATACTTTGCATATAAAAAGTGATTACAAAATTTCATTTCAAAAAAGAACCCATGCTGCTAGCAGAGCTATATTCAAGGAGGAACCAGACCTTAGTTTATATTACGTCTGTGGCTGCATAAATGCATCACAAAGATTTTCTTTTTTTTAATTAATTTTGTGTGGCCCCAACATCAGAATCAAAATTGTTGATAACTGAGACAGTGATTCTATGCTTGGATATCCAAGATGGTAGGTGAATGAATCTCACCAGGAAACATAATGCTGAAATTCTCTCATCTCTAGGGTACTTTTCCTCCTGTCCATCCAATCTATGAGTTCCTACAATGATAATGGGTTCTAAGTTCAGTAAATGTAAATCAATCAAATTTCAGTGCTTTAGACACACAATGTATTACCTGTATTATCTCACATAAAGGTTGATAAATGAGGGAATCGATGGCAAGAAGTTCCTTTAGTTCATTGTGCAATTCTATCACAAGAAATAATCTTATAAGTAACAGCATTAAAATAGCAACCTAGCAAATAGTTTTTCTTTCCCACTTACTGTCCAGAACATCTTCTTCAATGTCCACACTACCAGCTTCACGAGTGATGTCCTCTATGTTACTATAAAATGAAGATCCTTAATAGTTTAAATAACTGGTGAAAAATACTAAAAGTACCATGCCCTTGAAATATGGCTAATATCTGTCAGTAAATATAGAGGGGCAGCAATATGATGCAAGGTCAGAGAACATACTGGGCTTCATCAAATATTATAACAGCTCCCTTAATATCTACATCCATTGCTCCTCGAATAACTGGGTTAACTAAGTAGCTATATGGACAGAAAACCAACTGAGCATCACCTGCCATCGATGTAGCAGCATAATACGAACAACCTGAAGCATAACAAAGTTTCCACTTGAGCAATATGGTGGCCATGAAAATAATGAACAAAAAAGGGAAAGCTGATCAATTTTTTAAACCTCTCACAACTTGACCAACTTTGACAAGATCTTCAATATCATGAACCTCGTGGCAACCTCCCTTCTGAATGGATGGATGAGCTTTAACTTTATTAGCATTTCTGCAGTAGAAAGAAATTCAGAATGCTTCCAAATATCACTTCACTGCATCTGCTAAGGAAAAATAGAAAGAGATAGAAACTACGGACTTGAATTCACTGCATCCTACATCCCTGTTCCTTAAAAGTAGTTTGCTGAAATATAGAATTAACATCAATTAGAAGAAAATATAAAAGGCGTCAATAATTAAAAGATAACATGCCAAAATTAAAGTAGCACCATTCTTCATCAAGATTCTCTTTCCCTCTTAATTGTGGATTTGTGCAGTAATGCTTTCTAGAGGCCTGAATGTAAGGAGATATAATACATTAGTAATGTACATTAACTTCAACTTTACATGGATTGCCAAGAGGAATGAGAATACACATATATAAAAAGATACAGACAGAGAAACATATATATCGCATAAGGCCCATTGGTGATGATCAGTTACTATTATACAAGTTTTTATTTAGATATAAAAGTATCTAAAGGCAATATTAGAATAAATTTGTGAGGCAATAATGAAAAAGCCGATAATAACCAAGACCCACCTCCAGAAATTAAAGTCCATATATATAGATAATATCAAAATACATGAAAACAAATTAGTACTAAGTGGATACGCAAGGATCATCAAACAATCAAAATTTCCCCCACTGTCACATAGAGGAACAGGATTACAACATATCTGAGCTTTGAGATAGCATGAAAAAATTGGCACTATCATTTTTCATGATATACAGCAATCCATTAAATAAATTTTGAGGTTCAAACATCTAAAAAGCCAGAAGTCAAAAGAAAGATGTGAAACATACCAGAATAGCCATTGGAACCCGATAAGCAGTTTTCCTGTATTCACGTATGACTTGGGAAATCTGTGAATGTGTCCTCCTTAAAATAGACATGGTAAAATCAAAAGATCTTTCAGGCACCATTTCTTCATGAGGATATGTATTGTCATAACTTTTGGTAAGAAGAATGTAACTAATAATCCACATATTTATTTAAACATCATCCATGAACAAAGAGTTTTTATTTTAAATCAGTAACATTATGCATTTCAAAACATGAAGGAATTCAGCATTTTCATTTTCTCAAAAATGGACTTGCACAAACATACTGGTGGAACAGATCATGCCTCAGCAATACAAGTTTCTCCCAAGATCATGAATTTGCCAACTTTTTAACTACCTCATGTAACTATTTTGTCTACATAGGGAGTAAACGAAATTAAACTTACGTGGAATAAAAGATTGTGGGTGTCGACTTTTTTTTGGCCTTATTATTGCCTTCAGATGGGGGTTGAAGTACCTCTGCATTTCCTTGCTCTGTAAAGAGATCACACATTAGTGACACTATTCTCGCTACTTATTCACATATGTAGTTGTCACAGCTACTCAGTGTCTTTCCTGGCCAATATGGTACTCCTAGATCATGAAAAATCCATGCTTTGGATCGTATAAAAGTTACCAATTTCAAATCAATAAACTTTACATACTGATTTATAAATTTTCGAGTTTATGTTTTCATATGTTAACATTTTGTAGCTCAAATTTAAGAATAGCGAAAGAACTAGTGGTATATTAGCGTTTGAGGTAATTTCGAAATAATGTCGTACTCAGCTACTGCTTCTCCCACCATTTTCTGTTAACCGCAAACAAGAATGACATGGAGGATTCCCTTCGTCATCTGTAAAGGGAACGGAGCAGGAACGGTTTAAGAAATCAAATATAGTGTAAACCGACATACTGGATGGTTCATCTTCAGGTACAAACCCGCCGCCATAGTTCAACGGATCGGTAAAGGCCTCGGGAGCAGGCTTCGACTGCGAGGGTGTCACGCTCTGACTCCTGAGCTTGTAGTTCTGCTGCCACGCGAGGGTTGAGCAGAGAAGGGATAGCGACTTCCCGGTGCCGGTGGGGGACTCGAGAAGCGCGTGGCAATGGCCGTCCCTCTGGGCTCGATCCAGAGTGGAGATGACCCGTCCCATGAACGCGAGCTGGGTTCCGTACGGCTGGTAAGGGAACTCGACCTGCATGCCTCCGATGTGGAGTGCATCCTTGGCTGGCGTCTTCGGTTCGGCACGGATCTTAGACTTAGGCTTGTTCTTGGGCGGAATAGCGGAGACCATCGTTTGGTTCTGTGATGAATCAGTCGATGGAAGCTTCTCTCCGAGGCCAGAATGCTTTCTGATGGCGGTGAATGGTGCGATTGTCAATCAAAAACTGCGATTTAGGGATTTTGGCGGGAAAAGTTTTCCGGGGTAGGCTCCCCGCTCGACATTTGAAACCCGGCTAAAAGAAGAAAGAGGAGAAAGTAACAAAAAAAGAGAGAGGCTTAACTTATCATAAATTAAAATTGAGGGATCAAATGGTTAATATTAATAAATTAGTAGATTAATATGTTAGAACACTCTAAAACTGAATTTCATATAAAAAACGTGTACAATAATTTGATAGTATTATGATAAATTTTATTTTAGGGGTTTAAAAGCAATTGTCATATATTACTTTTGTTGCATGCTGTAAGCAATTTCATGGCTATATTTGATCAAATAATTATAAATTTATGCATACTGCCATAATAAGTAAAAAATGTTGGACTATGTTGGAAAAATGAGATAAGGCATTATATTTAAAAAGTAATGTGTTATTATTCAAAAAGTTTGCCTATGTTGATAGAAAATAATAATTTAGTACTCAAATTCGTAATTTATTTCATAATATATTTATTAATTCGAATCAATTATATGTATTTAAGGATATATACGAAATAATTTATATATGGTGGGTAATAAAATTATCTTAATAATTTAATTATGAAAATTTTGATATTTGTATTAATAAAAAAGTTATTTTAGTATATATTTAAGTATATTAAGTATAAAAGTATTAAAGATTATATATAACTCATAATAACTAATTCGTTGTAGTATAGTGGTGAGTTTTCCTGCCTGTCACGCGGGTGACCCGGATTCGATCCTCGGCAACGGCGTTTTTTACCAAATTTTTTTGCCTTCCTTTGCTCTGAAGCCTGCTTGCCATCCCTCTGGTTCATGTAGGATGAAGCTTCTATAAATGGTTTTCTTATGATGTTTGAGATGAATGCCTGCAGATTTTCAAAATCTTTGAAGAAACATAATTTGTTGAGCAGTTCATGGCTACAAGTCCACCTCTTTCTTCATGGGATTTCAGCCCGACATTGTTGTCAACTGTGCTGCACTTTCCATTATCCGCCCTCAGACTATTTCACATGTTCTTAAGTCTCTTCCAATTCTGGTATCAAAGAATGAAGGTAGATTAATTGTTTACTTAGTTATGAAAATCAGCCATGCTTCTAATAATTCACATGGGGGTCAGGTGGTTCCCATCTTGTGGAAAGCTATGGACTCTAAATCCAGAGGATGGGGGCAGTGCTCTGCTCTGCTCTGTTCTGCTCTGCTCCATTAGAGGAAGTCTATGGGACATGGAAGGCGCTCAAGAAGTGGCATAAAAAGGCGCCTCAGAAGAAGAATGAAGGCAAGTCATGGAAGGTCCAGATACGGACCCTGGGTGGCGGCCCTCCCGGCAGTTCACCGGTGCATTTCCGGCCCCATGGTCAGCACCAAGCATCAGATGACACGCGAAACCATCCATTACCACAAAAAAAAAAACAACTAATCTCATGTTGTCTTATATAGAAAACGGATAAGCCACCACTGAATTGGCTTCGGATAACTTAAACTAAGGGTGAAGATATACCAAATATTGGAATTTTCGTATAATAATTTCAACTTTATAACTAAGCTTTTGAGAGCGAAAGGAAGAAAATGGTTCCATTATTAACTCAAAAATATCCTAAGCTAAAAATATCTTAAACTTGATAAAAAAAAAAATGAACAAGATAAAAGCCGCCGCCCGATCAACGGCTGCCGCCCACTGCCCGGCGGTTGCGGGCGGACCGAACACGTGCGTAATACTTTAATTAATTAATATTATCCATATGCTCCAAAGTGGTATTTATCCATAAGGGTATTGGGATAATGTCGGCAAATGAGATCATGATTCGGATCATATTTCTGGGTCGGGTCAAGTCGATCCGGTTTGATAAGCCCAAAGGAAAGGCTGAATGAACCATGATAATTAGTGGACCAATCAACATGAAAAAAAATATGGTAGGCGGCCGTTACCGTTATTAAATTAAATTAATTTTAATTTAATTAATGATTAGTTGAGATATGTATAATTAGTAATAAATTATTTATAATATCCCAACTATTGTGGAGAAAAAATTGATATATTATTTTATAATTATTCAGTTGTTATATATTATATTGTAAGTGAAAAAAAAAGTAGATAATGTTTCCTTAAGAGAGTCAGAAGTTTGAGGGTGCAGATCATAAACTTTTATAATTATAGGGAGCATAAAGTGATTTTCTCCTTCCTTGTTCTATAAAGCTCCGACTCTCTCTATCCCTCTTCCGATCGACAACATTAACGGAAAACGCCCCGACAGACTACAGAGTTCCTCTGCCTCGAACGCATGGCTCGTCATTTCAGGTTCATCGGCGGCGGAATCTCTACGTCCGCCGCGTCAGGATCCAGTCCACACGACACTGACCCCGTCAGCTCCGAGTTTGTCCTGATAGTGGCCGTCCTGCTCTGCGGCCTGGTATGCTTGCTCGCCCTCGTGACAGTTACCCGCTGCACCTGTCTCCGCGGCGCCACTGCGCCGAACCAGCCCGACACCAAGGCCAACAGGGGACTCAAGAAGAAGGTCCTCCGGTCGCTCCCGAAGCTCACCGTCGCGACAGATTCCGAAGCTCAGTTCTCCGACTGCGCCATCTGCCTTGCCGAGCTCGCCGCAGGCGAAGAAATCCGTGTCCTCCCGCAGTGCAGCCACGCCTTCCACGTGGGTTGCATTGACACTTGGCTCCGGTCCCACTCCTCCTGCCCTTCCTGCCGCCGGATCCTGGCGGGCCCACCTCCTGCTGCCGAGAGCCACCCTCAGAAATGCGACAGCTTTCCCGCGGCGAGTTCCAGCGGAGGCGGCCTTGCGGAGGAGGAGGAGGAGAGGGCGAAGGTGAAGCAGGGGGAAGAAAGTGTATAAACTTTAGTTTCCAATTAAAAGTTAAAATTTTTACATATATATAGTGTGAATATGGTCAGCCTGCACATGTCCTGTGTCAACTTAGGAATTCAATAGTAGAGGATTTTACTACGATTAAATATAGTGCGTACGTTGAAAATATTATAAAAAAAATTAAATAAAATAATTAAATGTGATGAGATTATAAATTTAAAAAAAATATATTATTTACAATTAATTAATTTTAAGTATATATTAGTACAATTATTTTATTAAATAAAGTATTGACCATAATATAGTATAGAAGATGCTTTCATATTAATGAAGAAGAAATGGGAGGAGAGGAGAGACAAGGACAAGCACATGATCCATCCATCTTCTTAGAATAGAAACAAACAACCCATTCCCATACAGAGATAAGATAGTCACCATGCCTATGCCTTTTTTTTTTCACAAAGTGGGAGCTAGCTAACTATCTCCTACAAATCAAATCAAGGGACTGTGTGTCTTATGGGTCTGTGTCAGTCTGCCCTAATTTGCTCCGGGTGCCTCCTATCTATGCCTACTCTACCAAGAAAACAAGACCCACATGACAGACAGGAAGACCTGACCCCAATTCAAAACCAGAGCCTTCAAACTCAATCCAGTGGCTGCTGGTTTGACCTAACAGGAGGTGGAATCTGCCTTCCCTGCATTAACAAAGATATGATATCACATTGGATGGTATCTGCAAGTGGTGGAGTGGTCTTTTCCATTGATTGATTTGGTTGGGGGAGAGTTGGGTGGGGATTGGGATTGGCTTTATGCCATGTTTTTTTTGCCCATGTGTTGAATAAAGCCGACTCTAAAAGCCAAACATACTTGATCCCATTGAGGCAATGCCCTTTATGCAACACGCCCAACCCTTTTTTATCCTTCTTTTTTTATGTCAAAATCAAGAGGTAAGACTGCTATTAATTATAGTGTGATAGACCAATTGGGTATGAGATTAACACTATGCAAAAAGGGGTTCAAGAATGCTTAGAAGTATCTCGAGTATAGAAAAAGTGGGCTAAAAAAAGAATTCATTATGGGGTTTGAACCCGACGTGAATCGAACACGCAACCTTCTGATCTGGAGTCAGACGCGCTACCATTGCGCCACGGATCCTTAGAAGTATTTCGTCTATATTATAAATAAATTTATCAATCTGGAGCTTTGGAGTTTGATTCTCCTTCGCAGCTGCAATTTTCTTGATTGTTGGAAGATTGATCGCGTGCTGCTAGAAAGGCAATGTATGACCGTCCTGGCTCGGTGGCTGATCTGGTGAGGCTAGGGCAGCTGAAATCTGATAGGAGAGGCATGTATGATTCTGATACTCCTGTTCACTTTGCTTCAGAACTTGTCGTTAGGTATGCTATGCATTTAAATGAGATTCTTCTACTGCGATGATCCTAAAACCTAATAAGAAAAGTTGAAATTTCGCTAATTTTGACGAATATTTTCCCCAGCTCCAGGCCTCTCAAGTATGCGGACCCTTTCAGTAATCCACTGGTCAAGCTTGGTAAGAAAAATTCAACTGTGGAGTTGTGTCGAAAAGTTTACCAATTGGCTCCAGTCACTCTCACCAAAGAGGAGAATGTCATCCACATGAGAAGAGGCTATGGGGCTTATCAGTGAGCACTCTCTACTGTTGGGGAAAATGGGAGCAGGAGTAGTTGCAGCCTGTGAAATTTTTGTCATCATCCAAATGCTGGGATACTGCATATGCATGGCTGGAAAGTAGGCTCGAGGTTGTAAGTATGACTGAAAGGGCTTATTACGCAGTCAGAATGCGTAATATGCAATCTGAGCTTATTGGTTTATGCATTGAATTATCCTCTTAAAGGTTGTTTTCTTCCCCTTTCCAACTGATTGTGAAATTCTTATAATGACCTCAAATGTGTCTGCAAGGAGCTGTTTATAATTTTGCCTGTCTAGCAAAATGCAATAATCATTTGCCATGATTGATAGAATAGCCATCAATCCATGGTTCAAGTATGATTTATGGGGTATTCAAGGGCCAGATGTTTGATTGAACTATCTCTCCTGCATTGGATTTAACTGCTAATCTTAAAGGCATCTTTACCAAAAATCCATACTATATTTCAGGTTGTATCTGCAATTTTTGTCTCTAGGCATGTTATTGTTAAATTTCATTTATGTTTATTATTTTGTTGTTCTCTGATTCACAGTACACATGCTTATATGATCAAAGAGTAGTTTCAAAGATAATCCTGAAGAACCAATCTTAAAGCCTCAGCCATCCTAAGGAAATATGCACACTTCCAGCTACTTCACTGCAAAGCAACCCATGAAGCCATCACTATATATATAATCTCCCATCTTCTCCTCCTCCATTCATCAAAGTCACTCTTCCCATCTTCCAAATAAGAAGGTGTTCCAACTTTTAGGTGGGAAAAATGGCATCTTCTCCAATTTCATCCTCCACCGCACTGATTTTCCTCCTCCTATCATTGATCTCAGCATCTGCCCTTGTGCTCTCCGCCATGGACCGGGACTTCTCCATCGTGGGCTACTCATCGGAGGATGTGAAGTCCGTAGACAGGCTGATTGAACTCTTTTAGTCTTGGATGGTGAAGCATGGGAAGAGCTATGAAAACTTGGAGGAGAAGCTGCACCGGTTCGAGGTGTTCAAGGGGAACCTGATTCACATTGATGAGACCAACAGGAAGATCACCAACTACTGGCTCGGTCTCAATGAGTTTGCTGATCTGACCCATGAGGAGTTCAAGAAGATGTACTTGGGGCTGAAAAAGGTTGATATGTCCCGGAGGAGGCAGTCCTCGGACGAAGACTTTACATACAGGGAGGTTGTGGATTTGCCAAAGTCTGTGGATTGGAGGAAGAAGGGAGCCGTTGCACCAGTCAAGAATCAGGGCTCTTGCGGTAAGTGTCTTTCCAGTCTAGGACATTTGCACTGATCACTGCATCAGTGACGAGGAATCAATGTATTCAGACATATGGTCGATTGTATTACAGGGAGTTGCTGGGCATTTTCCACTGTTGCATCAGTTGAGGGAATAAACCAGATTGTTACTGGGAACCTGACCTCACTATCCGAGCAAGAGCTGATCGACTGTGACACGAGCTACAACAATGGCTGCAGTGGAGGTCTCATGGATTATGCATTTTCTTATATTATCTCCAATGGCGGACTTCGCAAAGAGGACGACTATCCTTACATCATGGAAGAGGGAACTTGTGAACTGACCAAGGTACTAAATTCAACTCTTTACCATCCACCCCTTGGTTGATGGTTGAGATTTCTTTGGACTGTATGGCTGAAAGTAAACAAAGACTATTAGTTCATTCATCAAAGCAAGCACACCATGCTGAAATAATATGCAGGATGAGTCAGAGGTAGTGACCATCAATGGATACCATGACGTGCCTGCAAACAATGAGCAGAGCCTCCTCAAGGCACTTGCCAATCAGCCCCTCAGCGTGGCCATTGAAGCCTCCCACAGAGATTTCCAGTTTTACAGTGGGGCAAGTTTTTGCTCTTTAGCTGATTCCAATCTCATAATGATGCAAATGCAAAATCAGAACATGGAGTATAATTCATCTAGTGCAGGGAGTGTTTGATGGGCACTGTGGAACCGAGCTGGATCATGGAGTGGCCGCTGTTGGCTATGGATCCACCAAGGGCGTGGACTACATCATTGTGAAGAACTCTTGGGGACCCAAGTGGGGAGAGAAAGGATTCATTAGGATGAAGAGGAACACAGGAAAGCCGGAAGGTCTCTGCGGGATCAACAAGATGGCTTCTTATCCAACCAAGACCAAGCGATTCATTTCTCTAATAAGTATCAATGCCACCAAGCTGTGGTGTTCCTGCTTCACCTTCATTGAAATGAACTTTCCCTTTTTCCACAGCATAGAGAATCTGCTATCATTCTTCTGAATGCCATTAAGAGAACTATTTCTATGGCTATGGTGACAACCCTGGAAAGCTTCCATCTGCCCATGTGTATGGAACTGGAAGTTACTGAATTGTGAAATGTGCAAACTTGATGGGACCAATCTGAAACATATGCTAATTAATGTGGCGAAACATAATATTGTAATAAATAAACACTGTACTGACACAACAAAGTTGGACTATTATTACCTCTGTCCCCTGCTCTGTTTCAGCTTGACCTGGAGATATCAACAGGGAAGATGCATCTGAGCGAGAACGAGGGCATAGAGGGCAGCACCTTTGTGGTCACCGGCGGGCTGGGTTTCGTCGGCGCCGCTCTCTGCAAGGAGCTCGTACGCCGTGGTGCCCGCGAGGTCCGCTCCCTCGACCTGCGGCCCACCTCCCCATGGTCCAGTGATCTCCTCGGCGTCGGCGTTCGATTATTCCAAGGTATCCAATTTCCTCCATCACCAATTCTTTTTATTTCACCCTTCATCCATACTTGATTGATGGAGCGGCATTCTTTTCATCAGCCGAAGAAACTGTACTGGTCTTGGTCATCGTTGGGATTATCATTTCTTTTATTGCTTCATGCTTCTAGTCTTTCAGATCCACGGACTCACTGGAATTGGGTTTGTAATCTTTAATAAGTCGGGCTATCTTCTCATGTTGTTCGATTCTCTTACGTTCTGTTCTGGGTGTTTGCGTAGTCCCACCAATTGCATAAAGTTTTCCCTTTTATCTTCATTTAAAAGGGTGGAGTTTTTTTCTTTTTTGATCTTGGAAACCCATCATACACTGCTTTTCTATAATCGCCACTAATGTGCTCAACTGCAGGTGACATCTCCCGCAGAGCTGATGTTGAGAAAGCACTGCGCAGGGCAGACTGTGTCTTTCACTTAGCATCATATGGCATGTCGGGGAAGGAGATGCTGCGGTTTGGGCGTGTTGATGAGGTGAACATAAATGGAACCTGCCATATCTTGGAAGTCTGCGTAGAGTATGGGGTGGAGAGGCTTGTGTACCTGAGCACCTATAATGTCATCTTTGGAGGTAAAGAGATTGTGAATGGAAATGAAAGCTTGCCCTATTTTCCCATTGATGAGCATGTCGACTCTTATGCCCGTAGCAAATCTATAGTAGAGCAGTTGGTTCTGAAGAGTAATGGCCGTCCCCTCAAGTAAGTGAAGCAGACAGCTTATATGTACTTTTTAGCCTCAAGTAGCATCGGGTTGAATTCGTATTTTAGAAGTGATTCTCCTTATGGACTAGATGCTACAAGCAGAGACTGTTATTCATCTTCTCGAGGTATAGTCTAATGGTTTGTAGAGTAGAAAAGGTAGCTAAGAAAATTGAAAGTAACTACTTTCTAGTTGTATCCTCCTTACTATTTATCTGCAAATCATCTCTTAGCCTTCTTGGTTGTGTACTCTCCAGGAAGAAGGGCAAACGGCTTTACACCTGTGCCGTGCGCCCAGCTGCCATATATGGACCTGGTGAAGAGCGGCATCTCCCAAGAATAGTATCAATGGCGAAGTTGGGACTCCTGCCATTTAGAATTGGCGGATCTCACGCTAAAACCGACTGGATCTATATTGACAACCTGGTTCTTGCAATTATACTAGCTAGTATGGGACTTTTGGATGATGTTCCTGGGAATGAAGGACATCCTGTAGCAGCTGGGCAGCCTTACTTTGTATCAGATGGTAATGAATGGACTGGATCTCTGAACCTTTTGCAATACTTTTAGATCCAATGATCCAGATAAGTCATGCCCTAACACATGTTTAGGTGGCATTAGAAGTGTGTTATAAATGTTGGGATGGAATTTGCTGTTACATTCATGTGCATAGAAGTAAATGATTACATGTGAAACTGACTAGAGCTATGTCTAATTTTGAAGTTCTCCATATTGAACTACAATCCAACACTTGACATCTTCTCCTCCTACAGTAGAACTCTTTCATACACTTCATCTAACAAGTATCTTTCCGCAGGGTCACCAGTCAATTCTTTTGAATTTCTGCAGCCTCTTCTTAGAAGTCTGGATTATGGTATGCCCAAAGCTTCAATACCCATTCCACATGCTCTCTTTATTGGAAAGTTTTTCTGGGCACTCTACACAGTTCTGTATCCATGGCTGAACAGCTGGTGGCTCCCTCAACCATTGATGCTTCCAGCTGAAGTTTACAAGGTTTGTGTCCTTTGAATTCGATTATTATAGTTCCTGCTGCACCCACATTTATAAAACACAATAAAAAGATGGGTTGTACTTGAAACCAATTCTCATGTGAGAATCCTAAATGTTCCATGATATACACATCTCAGAACTTTCGAGAATTATTGACTGCTTGACTCTTTAAAGCCTCTTTGTTCCCAAATATATGCAGATTTTGCTGCCTTTCTGTTGTAACAATGGATTTTTATGGTAGGTTGGGGTGACCCACTACTTCTCCTTCCTCAAGGCTAAGGAGGAGCTTGGATATGTTCCCATGGTGACTCCTCGGGAGGGGATGGCTGCGACTATCTCATACTGGAAGGAGAGGCAGAGGAAGTCTCTCGACTGGCCAACCATATACGCATGGCTATTTGTGCTGATCGGACTACCAGCCCTCATGGCAGCAGCATTCTTACCGGGCATCGGACCCCTGCGATTTCTCCAAAGCCTCGCTCTCTTCCTCTTCCGGTCTATGTGGATGACAAGGCTGGTGTTTTTCCTTGCAGTGGCCTGTCATGTTGGCGAGGCCATCTACGCATGGAACCTAGCCAGGAGTGTGGACCCGGACAACTCAAGAGGGTGGTTCTGGCAAACTTTAGCCCTTGGATTTTTCTCATTGCGGCTTCTATTGAAGAGAGCTAGGAAGTGAGATCTATGGATACATACCAATGCAGGCTTTTGATCTAGCACTGGGCACTGTTCTACAAGGTTATTCATAATTATGTTTTATTATAGCCTGAAAATTATGCTAATAAAATCTTATTAAAAATAAAAATAAATGGTGGATTAATAATTTAACTATTTTAATTTTAATATATTATTTATTATTAATTCAAATTTGAAATATATTTGGAGAGGCTCCAAGCTTGACCAAGAGGCACATATCAAGAGGGTTCAATTATCATTGTTGGGCCATTATGGGCCTGGATATATACTCAAACAAAATAAATGGGCTAAAAGATTTTAAAGGCCCAATGATCGTGCCACTGTTCCGTATACCTGCCCTATGAGAGAGAGATCACATGGGCTGTGGGGTCCGGCGGTGTGCATGATCACATGGTCTATGGGGCCCACTGACAGGCCGGAATCCGCGGGATCCGATCCCCACCCGCTCCACCCACCACTGCACCAGCTCCGGCGCCGCCAATCAACTTGTGCACCCCCCCCCCCCCCCCCCCCCCCCCTACATCCTCATAGTTAAGATCCATTTTCATTCAATTAGAAGGCATGATGCTAATGGCTCAAAATTTTGACTATTGACCATAATATTATATATATATATATATATAAGTTGAAATGGGATGAAATGTCACCTTTGAAAATTCAATAATGTCAGTCCATTTCTATCTCACTTGGCAATGTATGTCCATGTTCAGAAAAGTCAATGTTTCCCCTCTTCCTTCACTTCTCAAAGCACCATTTTACAGTCCCAATCATGACCGCACTATTTCACGGTGGGCTGTAGTTATATGATGATCTTCCCAATCATGACCACTCAAAAGAGAAAAAGGATCACTGACTATAAGATTCCATTTCCACTTACAATCCATGGATATATATATATATATATATAGGGGGGCTGCAAGCTGTGGGAATCATGAGGGTGATGCTTTTTATGGGGTCACTAGATTAGAGCCTGAAATGGAGAGGGTGAAGGAGAGTGCTGAGATTGGGGTCTTGTCATGCTCATGTGGTCATCCATCCTCTCCCCCTCCATTTTTAGCCTCTTGGGTCCACTTGGGTTGGGTGGGTGGGAAACTAGGGTTTGAAAAGCCATATTCCAAGTCCAAAACATTGAATACAAGAAACCTCAAGAGTGCTCCATTGTTTGAACCATTTGGGTCCCCTTCCATCTTCATTTTATGATCTGCAGTACAAGTCAATGAAGAACAGTGAGAATCTGCAAGTTTTCTCACTCAACAATGAACCATGGCACATGAGCACCCAGAGAACACTCAAATGGAGTACCCAACTCCAACTCATATGAGACTTGAAGAATCGAATCGAATCGAATCAAATCAAAACAAACCCTTCTTTTTTTTTTTTTAATATTAGGTGTAGTTGGTTGAACGTTGAATTCATTCAAGGCACAAAAGATCTAATCAGTCACCTTCTTCTTCTTCCTCCATTCAAGGGTTCTCCCAACTTGGACTGCCCCCATCCACTCCCACTAGCCTTGCTTCCGACAATTCCCCTCCACCTATACAATTTCCCAGTGATAATATAGTTTTATACACGAAAAAAAAAATATATGTGATTGTGTTAATAGGATTTCATAGACTATTTCTATTTTATTTCTTTTTTAATATTCTAAAAAACTAAATATTAGTTAGTTTATTTTGGTGGATTGAATTTTAGGAAGTAAAAAAATAAAATAAAATAAATGTTGACCGTGGAAGGATGGATATGGATGTAAGTTAATAATTGCACCATCCCACGTGCTCTGACATGTGACAGGGAGCATTGTCGGCACTTGCTAACTGCTGCCCTGCCCTGCCCTGCCCTGCCCTGGGAGACTCGGTAATGCTACAACACACACACTTACCCTCGCTGGTCTTGCTCCATTTTTAGATTAGTATATGATATTTAATGAATTTATATATATATATATATATATATATATTATGTAATAGATTATAGTGTATAATAAATTTTGGGATAAATTGCATATTTGTATATAGTTTATACGGTCTTTTCTTCTTCACAAGCTCAAGAGCAACAAGCGAGCTGGTTGAAGAAGACTGGAGCAAGCAGGGGAGGCTGTCTCTCTCACTCTCTTCTTCTTCTTCTTCTTCCTTTTCACCTTCAAACCCTAGTGTATGATATATCAGTCGAGGTTACTCTCATGAGATTCACAGACAGTACGTGATAAGTTCTTCATCCCTTTGAACAAACAATACGCAGGTATACAAATACGGTCGGTCTCTGCCTTAATACTCTGTTGGGTGACTCAATATCTGTTTTTTTCCTTCGAGAAAAGGAATGCTTATATTATATATGTGCAGTCAGCTGTTAAATCTCTTGTTCGTAAAGATGGCGAGTAAGTGGTGGGAGAGGTCCATTGACGTGTCGGCAATGGTCGGCGGTTACGATCCAGCGGCCTCATCGGGACGTTACGTCCATCAGCTCCTCCGCCCTACGGAGATTCACCTACCAGACCTATGCACTCAGCAGTCCGATCATTCCAAAGATAAATCGCCGGAGACTGACCAGAGGTCCTCCGACGCTGACGGGGATGCGGCAAACACTATCACGAGCTCCGGCGGCGGCGGGTCGGGTGCAACCACTTCCTCCCGCCGCTCCCGCGGCCGGCCTCCGGGATCGAAGAACAAGCCGAAGCCCCCGATCGTGGTGGCGAGAGACAACCCTAACTCTCTCCGTTCACACGTGCTGGAGGTCGGTGCCGGGGAGGACATAGTGGAGAACCTCTCCAACTACGCCAGGCGGAAGGGGAGGGGCGTCTGTATCCTGAGCGGAAGGGGCACCGTCACGAACGTCACCTTTCGGCAGCCGGCGGCTCCCGGAGGTAGCGTGGTGACATTGCAGGGCCGGTTCGAGATACTCACCCTCACGGGGACGGTGCTCCCTCCACCCGCACCGCCCAGCGCAGGCGGCCTCTCGATATTCCTCTCCGGCAGCCAGGGGCAGGTGGTCGGTGGGGCCATTGTCGGGCAGCTGGTGGCTTCAGGACCGGTGGTGTTAATGGCAGCGTCGTTCTCGAACGCCATATTCGAGAGGCTGCCGCTGGAGGACGAGGAAGGAGACGGAGCAGGCGTCCAAGTCCAGCAGTCGGCATCTCAGTCGTCAGACGTCACCAGTGGCGGCGGGGGAGTCGCCGATAGAGGTGGGCAGCTCAACGGCAATGGCGGCGTTCCATTCTATCCAATGGGAGGAGGGAGTATGGGAAATTTCCCATTTTCAAGTGAGATGTTGGGATGGGGAGGAGGAAATGCAGTGAGGCCACAATTTTAGTGATTAATTACCACATGGATGTCACTAGAAAGCAACTGCTCCTAATAATAGTTAAAAATGGACCGTGGTGGCACGTGCACGTATTAATAAGGATAACTGGTCCTTGTTTAGTGATTTGATTATAATATGCCAATTCTCACCCATTAACCCACGCTGTATAACATTTAAATTAAATTTGGATAAATATTAAAATTTAAATTAATAAAACTTTATAAATAAATAAACCCAAAAAGAAAACAATTACCCTTAATAAGTATAAAATAATAAAAATAAAAATACACGAAATAACGTGATATATTCGATGCACTAAACTGGATCTCATACTTCAGGAAAAAAAAGGCCAAAACTTGTATCCATTTCCGAAAGCTAGCAATCCATATAAGTTTCCACCCCCTTGGAAAGATAGATGGAAAATAATTCAACTTATTAAGCAGCAGACCAAAGTTAAGTCTCCGACTACTTCAAAGAGGCACGAGGAGTTTTTTTCTTTTTTTGTTCTTTTATCATGCTAAGAGGGGGAACTCAGATGTTGGACTGGCCATTGGATGAAGGGGTGGACATTACCGAGAGAACATCAGTGACCGATGACATGATGCTTAGTGCTGCCTTGAGAACTTCCTGCGAGCAGCCCGGCTTCACAATGGTTCGTATCTGAAGGGAGGGGCACGAGGATTTTGCATTAGAATTTAGTATACCATAAAGACATTTCCCTACGTGAGAAAGGTTGGACACTTGAGGAGAGTAAAAGATAAGCCTAGTACCTTGTCGAGGTATACTTGAAGTTCCTTAATACGGCCCATGTAGTCCTGGTCCTCCACGCATAAGCTTATGGGCTTGGAATCGGCACCCGGACCATCATACTGGAGAGGTCCCGGATTCCTATATATATCATCAAGCAAGAATCTTGTTGCATTTTGCCTCAGCAGTCTGCACGCTCGTTAGCAAACAAACTTCAGAGACTTGTACTATGGTATAGTCAGTATCAATTATCACCCATAAAGAAGGGCAGGTTTTTCATAAGATGATAATAGTAGTAGCAACCACTTACTCATAAGCCCTGCCTTGCAAGTCAACTGTAGCAGGATAAATAGCAGGCATTCCAAACGATGTAGCTCCTGGATTCTGAGCCCAACGCTTCACAGTCACCATAGCCTAATTTCCCCGTGCAACAAATATAAGTCAGAAGTCATGGCAGGTAGCAAATAGAATCCAGAATAGTACCCCCCCACATTAATTATTACGAAGAAACAAGAAATGGTAACAAAAAAAAATGCTGCCTACTGTGATTGGAGCAGCACCGCAACGCCATTTGTTCACAGGGTTTTTGAGGTTATTGATGGTAGCCATGTACCCATTCAGACCAGCTGCCAAAATATGGTAGCATATGTGTCCAAGGACCTGTATAGATATCAAAGCAGTGATTACTTCCCAGGGTCAATGTGATGGCCAGACCATTGTTTACCAACGATAAAAGAGGCCAAGTTTCTGAACTCACATAGGCATAATCACAGTCAAACTTTGATGGCAATGACCCTCGTGCCTGGTATCCAAAGAAGTGGCATATAGCATTGAACTTCTTCCCCTTGTATGTTCCTTCTTTCTGATACAATTCAATGTGAATCAACACTAACATTAGTACTATATGTGCAAGCAAAACAAATTGCATCACTATTTGGATATTCAATCGCTCTGAAAAGTGGCAGAAAGGGTTTTTATCGTCCAGAATATCAAACTGTACTAAAGGCTGCAGCAATTATTTTCAGTCCGGTATCTTACAGCTAAATTGCATACTTCATTGGATAACCACATTCATCAACCAAAATAAATCTATAAATTATAATGCAATCTTTAAGCAAGATAGGAATAAAGGGGAAAACTATCAGTCTAGTAGGTATCAACTAAAACATAAAACTGTAGCAGATACACAAGAGATGCAAACAAGGTTGTCTACCTAGTTTTAGAACACAAATGATATTCCCTTCCTTACTCCTATAGTTCTATTGTTCACTCTCAAAAGAAACTAGTCAAAGCAAGATACTCACTGTGCGTCTATTCATTTCAACTTCAACAAGATGGGCCAAAAGCTTTTCTGTTTCAATCTGCAAAGATAGAAAAAATGTCAATGTCATGTGGGCTATTTTTTCTCTTCAGGCATGTACATGCAAATCCAGCTTGTAACATATTTCATTACCTGGGATAACTGTGCAGAATCATCTGATTCAGGGAAGAGGAGCAGCTGTAACATTGAAGATCTTAGTTAAAAAAGATAAGAAAAGATGAAGCGCCAATGGGTTGAATAATAATTTATGGATATTAAATCTGAGACCTGTTTCTTGATGAATGGTGGCAGAAATTCAAACAATGCAGATGCCCAGGGCGACAATTGAGAGGAAATTTGATCCACATGGACACCTTGCCTGAGCAATCCATGAATTTCCTGCAATATTGCTCCTATAAGTACCAATGTACAGGGAAGGAAATTAAGGAGTGAAATCCAATATATAATTGAATAATCCCTTGTTTTTTTGTCAATATGAGGTGGAAAGAGGCAGATCTTAGTATCTGAGAGGTACCTTCAGAAGCGCATACACTTCGGGGATGCTTTCAATCAGCCCTTCTGGCAACAGGATGACACCGTGATACTTGTCTAGATTAAAAAAGATAACATCATTTACATTGGCCATATCAACAAGAAATAAAGGGCAAAAGGCATATGCTAAGTGAAACCTTGCTCAGCTCTGGCTTGGACTGCATCACATATCTGCTTTGTAATGTCAAAGAGAGTAAGCTTTGAAGCAGCAACTTCCTCCCCAAGAATCACCTGGAGAGAACAATTGGAGATGGAAAATGCAAAAAGAGGATCTTCATACTATAAATTGTATTCTACAAACATAGAAAGGAAATGCTAACCATATTAGGATGAGACTGAAGGGTACATTCCAAAGCTACATGTGATGCTTTCCGGCCCATGAGCCGAATGAAGTAATAATACTGAAAAGAAACACCAATGCTTTCTCAGGTAAAGGGAAAAGTGAGTATGCAACACCAAAGATTCAAAATGAACCAAGTCATGTGAGCAACGAAACAGGGAAAATACCATTACAAGAACCAAATATAAAACACTAGAAGTAATTTGGATGCCTATATCTAGTTCCACCTATATTTAATTGTAGGATCATGGATATAACCCATTTCTGATTATTTCTTGACTAGACTTGTCTTTTACATTTGGGGTATTCTTTTGTTACTGCCATTACCTTTTCTGCAGAGAGAGCATCAGTGCACACATTGCTGATAAGCTGGGAATTAACCTGGCCATCAATGAAAGACGAAACTTCAGCCTCTTCAAAAAGACACTATAGTCAAATTGCTATTTTCTCACAAGAGTTGTTTTTTTTTTCTCCTTGAACAAGTACTTCACCGTCAACTTATTAGAAACAAATGCTGAAGTATTACCTTGCAGATAGTGTCAAACCCAACATTCATTTCCACAAATTGATTCTTAAGATCTCCATTCAGGGTAACTGGAACACCAACAACCTGCAGAACATCGCAACATGATTAAGATTTTAAAAAGAAAGTAACATCGAGAACACTTGGATGGTCCAAATAAAAGAGTTGAAAACATGTGAAATTAGCAATATTAAGAATACCTTGGTGGGGCACTTTGCTTCAGCAAATGTTTCTGCAAGTTGAGCTGCATCTGTGTTTGACGTGACCCCTTCAAAGACACCGAAACTGTTACAAACATCAAAACTATCTCTAAATGAATAGAATCAGGATGGCATGAAGTAAAACTACCTCCAACAATAACAAGGCCATCCAATTTCAACTCTTTGCAAGCAGTTAGAGCAGCATTAACTTGCTCTGTCGTTCTTATTTGATCCTTTGTACGACCCAGCAAATCATAACCACCTTGATGTAATAAAAACAATGAATATCTTGAGTTTGAAAAAACTTACAATCTGTTGAACATAGCTCTATAGAGCACGACTTACCTTGATTCTTGTAGGTTGTGAGGATTTCATCTGTGATCTCAAGTGTCTTTTGTGCAAACAGACCTTCAGAACCACCTGTTTGAAAAGGCTTAAATGATCAAATAACAGTCATCTTAAATAGTGATGACATTTCCCAGTGTCATTTGCAAACAAAAATAAATTCTAGCTATGACTATCTGATGAACAGGGAGAAAAGAAAGATATCAGGCTTTTCGGTTTGATAAAACTATCTTGATAAATATAAGGGCCTACTGTGAACTGACATGCTTGGAACACCAAGCATACTGAAAACATTAAAATGTCAAACTAGGCCACATGATCAACAGGTGCAATTTCATGTATATATCTGACGATATCCGTACATACCATTGGGTAAAGTTATAGGTTCTATAAGATGAGGCCATGCAGCACATAGACGAATTACAGAAAAATGAAATCTGTGGCAGCTTTGGTATTGCCACCTTTGTGGCCATATCATAAAATATGTAATGGTTGATGAGCCACTCACCCAAGAATCCAAGTAAAACGCTCTTAGGGTTGTGGATCTTGAGAGCAGTATGAAGGCCCCAGATGACATTATGTCCACCAGGAGATTGTCTCCCACAAAAGACAAGACCCACCCTGCAGAAAGATGGGGTATACACCCCAGAAGAGGTTAGCATGGGTAAAATTTCAAAAGTTACAAAGCTTTATGCGATGGCTCGATTTAGATGAAAATATTTTATTCAGATAAATTTAGGTATAAAACTTTTATTAATAGTTTAATTCAAAGATGCCCCTTTATAAAAATTAAGACGCCAGAGAAAGTTTTACTTGTGATTTTAGTCATAATGAAGGATTTATCTGAGCCAACTAAAAATTTTATACCTAAATTGAGTTATCACACAAAGATTTGTTTCTTATTTGAGATTTTAGCAAAAAAAAATCCAGCATGTGTCGTTCTTAAAGATTGCGTCAGAAAGTAAATCAACCATTATATGCAAAAACACTTTTTTCATTTTAAATATAATTTCCCTTCCCAGAGTGAAACTGAAGTAACATTACAGCAATATAATTAATTTTCTTAACGATCTTGCTATCCAAAGTCAAGCAGATATCAACATGAAAAAGTGGACTATGTAACTGCAGGTTGCTATTACCGCCATCTTCTTTTTTCTTTAGAAGTATATTACATTATTTCTAATTACCTCATAACGGGATGCTCAGTAATGATCTTAGCATCGGGAACCTTGGCAGTCGCCCTAAGGAAGTGAGCTAAAGGTTGACCATAAGTGTGCGGGAAGTGTCTGCTTATGGTGTGAGCACCAGCAGGATCTGCAGCTGCAGTTGCATCTCCATATTCCACCCTGACAGTCGTCCCCTGAGCAGCAAATGCAAGCATGAGCTCATAAACTCATGGAGAGAGAAGGAAAACACGATCGTGAAATCAATAATAATGAGAATCACCGATAAATCAGCAGTAAGTCAAGGAACAGTCAACCCATTCTGCTTCATACACAAATGTTGTTGGCATTCCATAAACAAATACGTCAGATTTCAAGACTTCCCATGGTAGCATTAAGAAAAACAATCAATAGACTACAATCCGTACTCACATCTTGGAAGATATTATTAAAAAACGAGCACGTGTGCTGTGCACTTCCCCGTTGAGAGACTATCAATCCAATAAAAAATAGAAATGAAGAACTATCACTGGAGAACACAAAGGATAAGCAGCAGAACTAAAGCAGTCCACACTCGGAAATATCAGATCCACGCAGACAGGGAACGCTAAATTCGCGCAGCGTAAAGGCAAGCAACACAAGGCTCAGTAATATCAGCGAGATCCATCCACGGATAGGATAAAATCCACAGACGGAGCTACGAGAAGAACTTAGGATCCGGTATGGAGGAGCGTAATCGAGAGAGAGAGAGAGAGGGAACCTGGAGGCATGGAGGGAGGTCGGGCTGGTAAAGAGAGCGGAACTTCTGGAGATCGGAGAGCTCCCTGGGAATGCCGTAGTCAGAATCCATGGACGCTATCGCCGGCGCAAAGCTCTGCTGAGAGGGAAGAGAGGGAGAGGAGTGAAGAAGAATCGGCGTTGAAGTTGCTGAGACAAAGAAGACGGAAGAGAAGGGAGAGAGCAATTGAGAGACGCGGCTTTTATAGTATAGGAAAGGGGGATAAAAAGTATCCAAACAACTAACCACAAGCCCAATAATTTCTTACTTAATCATCTTTTAATGATGAGTTTACCATAATTACTGAGTTGGATGAACTACTTACCCGAGTCTATTTTAAACAAGGGAGGAGGAGGGAGCGGCCACTCTACTCGTTTTGACTCCGGGTCGTCATCTTATTTACGGCCTTGCCACACTTTTGTGGACTGACAGACCTGCCCCTCCCTGTATTCCATGCTTACTGCCTGGTCATTTTAGGTAGGGATATTCTGGTACTTTTACATAGCATGCTTGCTAAGGAATTTTCTCACACCAAACACTCCGGTGTATAGTTCGGCCTGCATGATTTGCCTTTAGGTAGATAGATGCAACTGAGATGGGACTCATAGTTCAGTCCTTCCTGGCCGTCGGATCACTCAGAGAATGACAGATCACCTGTCAGTAATCAACCAAACACCTAACAGAAGATGGGAGAAGCAGACAGCCAGTAGTAAATGATAATCCATGGCGTAGATTTCAATACAGTCAAAACAATGCAACAATGCCTCCACCTAAACTAAGAAGAGAAATAGGAGAAAGGAAGATATGGCATTTAATACAACTTTCCAAAGATAGCCTAAATTTAGATTATCATATCACATTTCCTTGGGTACAATTGGGTGCTTGTTACTAAATTTCACTTCTTCGTATGCAAAAAAAAAAAATCTGATTATATAATTTTAATTTAACCATCTTATTTAAAACATGATATTAAATCATATTAATATAATTAATAACTAATAATTTGCGATGGTATTCTATGATTTTAATATAAAAAATAAATAAAATATTATATATGTAACAGTAATTGAACAAAAATTCACTTAAACTAATAAATTATGGTAGTTTATCAAATATTTTAAATTTTAGTGGGAGAAATTGTAGTGAACTCTTATGCAGTATGAGAAATTGTAGTGAGATTGAACTAATATTAAAATAAAATAAAAAATTAATATAATAAATTATACTATTTATCTTGTTATAAGATGGAAATATTTTTTATTTTAACGTGCACGGGATTATAATCTTAAACATAATAAATTATTAATTTTTTTATTCTATTATTAATTTAATGTTCAAATTAGCAAAAAGATAACAAAGATAAAAACTAGTTAGGACCAAAAGGGGTACATCTTCACAATGGATCGGACATGGCAATAAAACTACATGAAGCCACTTTGGATTTGTAAATCACAAAGGGCATGATCTCCCTTGGGTAGTGGTAATCATGCACAAGAAATGTGACATTTCCTATCAAGGGGCATAGGATTATTTGGCTAAATGACATTTCAGTATGATCTTGGTAATGCTCTATATATTTACCCCAAAGATATTAGGATCAAAATATTGGGAGACGCTTGAATTTGATGCATCCACACACCAACACCATGTTGAATTAGTCAATTTCAAAGCTACCAAAGCTGCCCTAGAAACATGAGGGGAAAAAAATTAGACATAGAAAGAATGAAGAAATACAAGCTGTAAATGGGCAATAAAACTAAGGATACAAAATAGAATAGTCTCTGGGTCCAAGCACCACCAACTTTGTGGCCTAAATGATGCCCAAAATTGCTGCAACATTTAACAAAAGAATTATTTCAAAAACTCAAGCATTGATTGATATGAATCTAAGCTGTAGATTTGTAAAACCAGAGAGTGTTCTTAGAGTATTTAATAATCTAAACACACAATTAATCACCTATTGAAGCTGAGACTAATGTTGGGGCATGATAAAAATGTTCACCACTTCAAAATTTGACCCAAATACACATTGTCATGATGAAACTATGCACAAGCACATTTTATCTCTACCGGTTAGGCATACACCTGATGGGTCACCAAGACATGAGCTCAATGAATTGCAAGCACATGATATGCTGAATATTGGTCTAGAGCAACAGTTTCATCATTTACAACCAAGACATGATAGACATTTATCAAGGATGCATTTGCCGGGTCAATAATGAACATGGATATATGGAAAGCAATTATAGATGAAAGAACACTTATATTCAAAGTTACAATTAGTTATATCAACTCCAGATAGCCACTACTCTTACAAGAAAACCCAAATAAAACAATGGGCGATGCCAACAAGACCTTTAAGATGTGAAAGGACACGTTAGAAAAAAAACAATTGCAGATCCATCTGGTAATGAGAACTAGCCACCAGACATGCATTCCCAGTTCAGAACAAGATCTAGCACAAAGAGGCAAATAACAAGGGGCGGGATTAAATGCAGCAGCTACAAGGCACACAGATCACATCAAGCACTGTAATAGTGTAGATGGTAGGAAAAAGATACCAGAGCCAGAACGCAAGTCCTTCACAATCAAATGGAGACCACCCACAGTATCTAAGACACTAAATTGAACCACTCCCAGGCATATTTCGGGATAGGCACCCTCACTCTTTCACAGTTCTATTCTAACGTTCAATATTAAGAACATCGCATCAGAATCATTACCAGACGAGATGCAGTACTCAGGTCACTGCTCTCTTGCCTCCTTCTCTCGATTCCATTGCTCAATCCTCGCCCTCCGCTCCTCGCTACCTTCCCTTGCCGGACTCCTGCTCCTCCTCTTCCTCTCCTTCTCAGGCCTCTCCCGACTACTCCTCCCGTGTCCACCACGATAATAGTCCCTGTCCCTATCACGTTCCCGCCTATCGCTGTCTCTCCTATGCCCCTTTGGGCTTGCGCTCCTGCTCCGGCTCCTCCTGATCCGGTAACCCCTGTACCTTCCAAAGAGCTTCTTCCTCAGCTCCCTCCCGATCATCTTGACGTGCATGAAATTGCAGTACCCACCCCGGTTACAGTTATTCTCCTCGTACTGCCGGCACGTGGCTTCACGAAAGTCCGTCACCGGAGAAAAATCCGCTATGATGGGCCGACCCGAGTAGAACCGCCCCTGGAGGGCCTGAAGCGCGGCGGCAGCCTGATCCTCCTCCCTGAACTGGACGTACACATTGCCAATCATGTGGTCCGCGAGGTTGTCGCAGACGTTGAGAGACTCGATCTCCCCGAACTTTCCGAGCTCCTCGAAGATATCCTCGTAGAAATCCTCAAAGTGTTCTTGGATCTTTCTAGGATCAATCGGCTGGCCCTGGGCGTCGACCCCCGGGGTGATCATGTCTGGCCGATGGTACATATTGGACAGAAGGAGAGTCGGGGAGATGGTGGGGCGATTGTGGAGGCGGGAGCATCGGTCTCCATGGCGACATGCTCCGATCTTGAAGTAGAACGGGCAATTCACCCGGTCCTTCTCCGTACCGAAGATCGACGCCAAGTGCTCTGCCATAGCTAGGGTTTTTCGAGCTACGAAGTCAAATCAGCCTCGCACAGATGAAGAACCCTCGAGATTCTGAAACTAAATTTAATCATACAAAGTTTCTTGAACGAAGGAACTTTGTTTGTATATACCGTGTCCTACCATATTACTATGGGCCGAACTCAGAAGGGTGCATATAAAATGGACCAGACCCATATTCAGCCCATACACCCATATTTTTAGGCATGAAAGAATAAAATCCCAATTATAATTTTCATTCATCCATTCAGAATGGCAAGTGATGGGAGGCCCTAACCCACAATTGGTCAAGATGACCATGCCCTGCTCCATAGGACCCGAACCCACCTGTTGAAAAGTTGGGAGGTCCTAACCTCGGATCTAGGACAGGTCTGCCAGGTCTCATCCTAAATTGCTAATATTTTTTTCCTCATCAAATTGCTAATATTTTGAATTTGATTAAAAAAAACAAAATTAATTGGGTTAAGTCAGCCCAAGCATGATTAATCATGGTTCAAAGTAATTTCTGGATATCACATCAAACTTGAGAGGCAAGCTAAAGGTTTAGTATCAAAGATGATAGTAAAAAGCTTATAATTTAAGATTTGCATTGTTTCAAAAGCACAAGTGCAATCAACATGAACAAACAAGCTCGGTTCATGTTCACTGTCCAAATTCCATTATCAGTAGTAATCACAAGAGAACAACAAACATGCTTTCCTAACAAGCAAGCCTTCAGTTTCAGTACAGGCAGAGGTATGACAAAGGGTGAAAACTGGGCGTCACTTAAGCATCAGGAGAAGATCCTCCTGGGTCAGGCTTTAGAGATAAAAGCTGACCATTCCCGAGAACATGATAGCAATATTGCAGCGATGTTGAGGTGAATTACCTCGGTAGACTGTTCAGTGAGAAGTTGCGCAGCGGATTTTCCCTCAGTAGTTCAGTCTCCCTTTGAAAAAAAAATTTCAAGCAAATACTTCATCGGTTTATGTCAACATGTATAAAATATCACCCCCATGGAAAAGAAGGATTCAACAATGGCTTACTTCTTGAGCTCCTTGTTGTCCACTTGCCTGAGCTGCAAAGTGGAAGATTTCTCTCGAACTATGCCCGACCTGAAAAATATCACATATGAGAATATTATCTCTGTCACAAAGGAAAAGTCAAGGAGATCATGGTTGATGATGAGAGGTTATTCTGGTGAACTGACACTCACTGTGGGCACTCTTCATCAACAAAGACCTCGATGATGGGGCCGGAGGTGGTAGATCCAACCCGCTGCCCAGGTCTCTGTGGAATCTGCAAGAGTGTGAATTTTCAATTAAAAAAAATTACTTACCTATTGAATCATTGTTATAGTTGGATGAGGCAATAGGCAATCTAACCTTATGTGATGTCCATTTTGAAGGCAGTGCACTATTTTCCTTGTTTCTATCAGCTCGTCCGCCAAGAGTTTGCCAAGTGTTCAATCCCTTCTTGGGCATTTCCAGCTGATGGTCTAAGCCAGTGTCTGTGTTTTTGTCCTTGTAAATAGCAAGTGGAGCCCTAGGAGGGATGATGGAAAGCCCAATCAAGTAAAGATATGTTGAACCATAACTTCTAAGCCATTAGAATTAAATTTCAACAGTGAAAGGTCTAAAGGGAGTAAATTTGAAGTAACATAATCATAAAGATAATTGCAATGCCACTGCCTCTGATTGTTTGGGTGATGATAAGAAATTGAATAGTAGCTTATCTGCTCTAGAAGTCACCACGGTAAGGCAGAAAAACTGAACCAATTTAAGCTCACTGTGAGGGCTCACCTGTCTGCTTTCTGTTTCCTCTTGACCTGGTCATAACTCTCTGCAGTACGCTTGGCTGAAACACCAAGGAATATCTAAGAGAGTGATAAGTTAAAAGCACACAGTAAAGCAAACAACTTACAGTTATCTCCTTTTGCAAGCAGAGTTCCAAAACTACGTGCTGGTAAGTGATTCTCATCCTTTTCCTCCTACAAAAGAAAGATTGATAAAGTTCCCTATCAAAACTTTTTTCTTTAAGTTTCTTCAGTTTAGACAAAACATACATCTCGAGTTTTAGGCATTCTCATTGATCGTGCTAGAAACTTTCTGAAGGTATCTTCCAACTTTTTGACTGGATGAGCATTCCTGCAGAGTAAATAATTTAGTCAGCAACAATAACAAATCGATGTTTGATTATGCCTATCATAGCATCCACTTCAAGAATTCGATGTTCCACCAAGTTACCCCATAATGTATAGTCTACTGGGAAAATGATCAGGATAATTAAAGTATTTTGAATGTTATCCAATTTCAAAATCAGTAGAAATCCTTCATTTTACAAGAATAACCAACACAATTTTTGTGTACCATTGTCACATCAAATGCAGCAAATAAAGTTGAGAATGGAAAGCTCAAGTAATTCCATATATTTCAATAAAAGTGAATTTTGGAGAAATAACTTCCAAGCATCCAAGCTCCTAAGTAGACAGGAGTAGCATGTAGTGTCAATGTTGATTCTTCCATAATTACACTCAAGAAAGAGATTATACCTTGATATCCCACGATTTAGAATTTCATTTGCAGTTTTGACCTTGTGCTTTGTTTCCATGTGCAAAGCATAAGATATGTAGAACGAGGCATGTGATTTCCCTATCTCATTCACATCTAAGAATGTGTATATCACTTCAGCATCAGCACAGTTCTCTGCCTGCAAGTTAGCACATCCAACTAAATGCTCAATGGTTGAATCTTACAACAAGCACCAACAAGAAGATATAGGAAGAAAAGCCCACATATTCCAGCCACACTTTGAGGTAGCGAAGGTCATCTTTATAGCGATCAGAATGCCAAAATGTGCGGACACATTGCTCATATATGACAACCAATCCCGAGCAATCTCCACCAGGTGGATATGCCTCCTGAACCCACTTTATACACCTACATAGATTGAAAGAATAATAGGATAAGCATCATAGATTCATCAATATCACCATTAAAGAAGGGCAAATATGCATGCACTATATCCTGCAAGGAAATCTGCTGAACAGGGAAACGCTGCTTATCTTAATTCCTTATATCCAATTCGAGATTGCAGAGAAAATACCAGATCATTTGCTCTTATTATCCAAGTTTCAGCTTTAATCTATAATATTTCAAGGTATCAGGTCCACTGTACTGTCAATACTCTTCCATGGAGAAGTCCATTTTTATCACAAACTGATCTAGGGACTGTTCCCACTAAAGCCGCTTCCTATAATCAGTATGCACTGTAATTAATTAGGGTAGTTGATGCGTCCTTTATCTCCACAAAGCTAGCATGGTTTATAGACATTGTTCTCTAGATAATCCAGCAAAAACATGCATTATTTTACTTGAAGTCGAGTATTTAACATCCATTTCAGCCACGCAAGACGAAAATAGCAAGATTGGTCAATAGATAGAGAAGTATCTCACTCAAGCCACGGCTGTAATGGATCATCCCCTTCGTAGTGGTCGATAGCTTCAATCAACTTCCTGAAAGCGAAACCGCGACAAAAAAGGCACAAAACAGACCGCGAGAAAGTCAGCACGCGTAGCAAAAAGATCACTAGCTGGAATCGAGAATCGAGTAAATGCGTCATGGTGTTGAATACAGAAAGAATCCATCGAGGTGATTTTGACGGACCTTCGCTGGTCGTGGAGGGATTTCCTGATCTCTTTATCGGAGTGGGATTTTAGGGCTTCGTTGAGGACGTCGATCTTGCGGCCTCTCTTGAGAGGCCTCACATTCTCCTTGAAGAGTTCCCACTCGTTCCCTGTCTGCCGCTTCGAAGCCAAGAACTCCGTCTCCGGGTCCAGGATGCTATGCGCCTGAGCTTCCTCCATTGACGACCAATTTCCTACTCTTCACACCGAGTTGGGAGAGAGAGAGAGAGAGAGGGGAGAGAGCGGTGAAGGAGCCGTTTGAAATTCGAATTTGAGATTAGATCGGTTTTCTTTAGCTGGTGATAGCACTATTATATTAATATGGGCCTAAAGTATGAACATACGGCCCATATAGTTGATGTTGGGTTCTATTGGGCCCAATTACCCTTCTAAAGAAAGTGATTTTATTGGGCCCATTCAGCCCAACTATTATTTTTTTTCACTAAACAACTAAATAATTTGAACATGATAATGAAATGGACCGAACTTATGCCGCATGGTCATACACAAATATTTTTGGACCCACCAATGCATAAAGTAAGATATATTATTAATTAATAATAAGGTGCTTGAATATCATATGAATAATGTGTGGCCCAAATATACGGACATGTCCCCTTCGAGTATAAGAGAATAAATTACATCAATACTTTCTTTTTAATATATATATATATATATAATAAATTTATTATCGTAAAAACCATAGATATTAAAACCGAATTCAACCGGCCCGACCGGTTCAATTGCGATCGAGATCTTGTAAATATCGCATGGGCGAGAATGTATGTTATATAAATTTATTATTATATACGGTTGAGAGAAAACTGGAATTAGGGTTTTTGGTAGCACGTGCGAGAGGAGGCACTCGCACGTGAGATTCCCACTTGAGGAGAAAGGCGGCGGCCTTGTTGTCTATCCAATAAATAAATTAATATACTTTGGGAAATTTCTACTGAAATAAATTAATAGTGGAAAGGAAAGCACGGTTCGGAAACTAGATAATGAGATCTGGGCCGTAGATTTTAAGAAGAAATTCGAGACGACCGCCTCGCAATATAATGTTCGGCTTGCATTAGATAAAATCCTCTCTCTCTCTTCCTCTGTTTCTTCTACTTCTACGACTCTCCCTCTATACCCATCAGTCTATTTTCTCGATTCCCGTCCAAGCAAATCAGACCCATTAGTCCGCCATTTCTGCAGCTGCTCACACGAGTCAATCGGTGAATTGTTGGTCCGGATTTCCGAGCTCGATTTCACGATGGTACTGTTCGATTCTCTCTGCTCTGTAAACTCCGTCGTCTGTGTTATTGCCGATTCTGATTCGTTTTCCTCTGTTTCCGGTTGTGTGGGTTTATCAGGTGAGTTCGATCAAGTGTACGGGGAGCGATGGGTTGGGGCCACCGTGGCTAATCCCGATGCTGAGGGCTGAATACTTCGTCCCCTGTTCGATTCACAGCGACTCCCACAAGAGCGAATGCAACATGTTCTGCTTCGACTGCATCGGCGACGCCTTCTGCTCCTACTGTCTCGTCAATCACAAGGACCATGATGTCGTTCAGGTAGTATCAGTGAAAGAGGTTCCCTTTTTTTCCCTGCGAGCATTGAAGTGAAAAATTCCGTCTTTTCCGTCTGATTTGCTTCGCCGGGCGGCTGCAGATAAGGAGGTCGTCGTACCACGACGTCGTGAGGGTCAGCGACATTCAGAAGCACATCGACATCGCCTGCGTGCAGACTTACGTCATCAACAGCGCCAAGGTGGTTTTCCTCAACGAGAGGCGACAGCCGAGGCCCGGCAAGGGGGTTACCAACACCTGCGAGATATGTTGCCGGAGCCTGCCGGAATCCTACCGATTCTGTTCCCTCGGCTGCAAGGTTCGATATTTTCCATGCCTTTACGCCTCTGGATGGTCGGCCGATGGTCCAAGTTTCCGTCGTACCCATTTTGTGATTGCAGTTTCTAAGAATCTTTTTCTCTAATGAACATTTCAAACCCCTCTTCTGTGTGCTGTAGCTCTGGTTTTGGAATCTCTCTGTTTCTTTCTTGTCTGTCTGCGCTCTGTATTGACATGGGTTTTGCTTTCGTGCGCTTAGCTCAACGCCGTCAGGAATGGCGAGCAAGGCCTCACTTTTAGACTGAGGTCATTGAAGCAGGATCGTACCGGAAATGCCTACGAATCGGACGACTGGTCCGCGCCGAGGAAGATCCAGAGGACTCAGCTCTTCGCCTCCCCGAATGGCCGGACAATCAACACCGGAGACTGGAGATCATCGAGTTCCGGCGACTCCACCAGCATATCCCCAACAACTCCACCCATTTACAACAACAGGAATTCCAGGAGGAGGAAGGGGATACCCCACCGTGCCCCATCATTCTAGGAGAATCTGCTCAAACTGGTATAGCTTTTGTCTTGCTGGTTGATGGGATTTAGGCTGGCATGGAACACCAGATATAGCATATTAGTTGGATGTACATACATAGAACAAGAACACAAAAAGAAAGGATGGTGCTTGTGATTTCCTTCATAGTTGGGAACTTGCAGATAAGGAATGGATTACTGGTTTTGTGCTTGGGTTGGTCGTATGAATGTTGTCTCTGTAGAAATGCCTGAAGTAATTGCTTATTGGATGAAGGATTGGAGGAGTCAATGATAGGACAAACCCTAGACTTCCCCTTTTCTTCCTGGGCCATGCTCGTGGATGATGAGTCATCATTTTCCATGCCTATGTTGGGATTGGTCGGGTGGGGTCAGGCTTAATCGGGCATGAACAGAACACCCAAATAGTGGTCGAGTGGGGTCAGGCGTAATCGGGCATGAACACCCGATTTGGGATTTGGGTCGGAATTTGTACCCGATTTAGATTATTACTGTACGTATTGACTTAAATATTACACGTTCTCTAAAAATCTCATTGGTGTTGTCGGTACTCGGATAATTCTCGGTTTGATTATAATCAATTTTAAAATTATATTAATATAAATAAATTACAATAATTATTTGTATAAAATTATAACAGAATTATATATATATATATTTATAATGGTTTTTGTATATAAAAATTCACAAATTAAATAATTAATAAATTATATGGAAAAAAACATTTATGTATAATTTTAATAAATAAAATTTTAATTATAATAAATAATTTGTAACGTAATTATATAAATAGTAATCTGTAAAAACTAATTTAATATAGTTATAACAAATCTTTTATATAATTAAAAATTGTAAATTTTATATAAAAGTTATGTATAAAAATATTAATTTATATAAATTAAATAATTTACCCGAATTATAACTTTTTAATTTTATATACTATAGTTATTTTTATATGTAATATGATTGATTTGTATAAATTAAATAATTATATATAATGTATCAATTTATAATAAATTAAATATTTTATTTAATTATAAATTATAATTTTATATACAAATTATTTTATTTGTAACCATATTAATTTATCGATTTAAAATTTTTTATTATAATTATTTTTTGAATTTAATGTATATCAATTATTTTAATACGGTAAAATTAATTTATATAAATTTAATAATTATGTATAATATATAATATATATTTTCTATAATTAAAAAATTGTAATTTCATTTATAATTTATTTTTGTTGTTTAAAACATTATTTATTTATACAAAATAATTTACTATAATTATTTTTTAATTTATATATATATAAATATATTAGCTATTTATGTTTAGTAAAACTAAATTATTTAGTATAATTATGTATAATATATTAGGTTATAATAGATTAACTATATTTTATAATGAAATGGTCTCCTTGAGTTAAAAAAGGCGACAATGCAAGTCACTGCTTGCATGTCTGGCCACCCTTATCCGCAATCTACAAGGAAATTGGGACTTCTATGACTTGTCTTTTACATCCATGTTTGATTTTGAGACAAGCACACGTAATCTCACATGTCGAAGACAACAAGAGACTGACAGCCTCTGTCTCCTCTTATTCCATCTCCGGTATTTATCACAATTCCACACACTCACGCACGACAAAATATTCCATGTATATTACTTAGACACTAAGGTTCCATAATAAATTAATATATATTTTTTAAATTTTTTAAAGTTGTTTACATTTTAATTTGATTTTTGGAATACTAAAAAAATTTCATATATATATATATAATTTCCTTCCACTAATTTTTTCTTAAATATAATTCAGTTTAATTTAATATTGGTAGAATTTATGAGGGAATATATACGCATATAGTCAATTATTTTATTATACTTAATTATACCTAATAAGAAGTTGCATAAAAGACTGCTGGCCAAGAAAGGCGGCGCCGGCGCCGCTATTTTTTTTTTGTTGCGGAGACCCTTTAGCCACCCGACAGTTTTTCCGTTAGAACCGTCAAAGTATGGAACAAGTCAAAGAAAAGAGTAAAAAAATTATGACTTTGCCACAATTTCTTAAATATTGGTATATTATTATGTTATTTATAGTATTTAGAAATTTATATCATTAGCACTCAAAAGTTAAAATTGAGAAAATACATTTAAAAAAACAAGAAAGAAATATCGTAGGAGTTTGGGGGAAAGGAAGGTCAGCAGCATTAGCTGCTACGTCACCGCGCACGTTCCCAGTCAAAGTCTCCGCCACGTCACCACGCTGCTTGCTTGTCTTCCTCCCCCAGTAATTTTCATATATGCCTCCTTTCCTGCTACTTTCTCAGCTGCTTTCCCTTCGTATGTGACGGCATTGATCATGCCACGTACATTCTTCCGCCATTAAAGCGACCTTCTCCGTTCTCTACTACGCGTAGATCTCGCGTCTCACTTCAAGCTCTCTCTTGCAGCTCTCTCTCGAACTTCTGTCAAGCAGCGGCGACTTAGGAAGATGGGTGTTTGCTTCTCAGAGTACTTGGTCGCCGGAGTTAGGGACGGCGAGTACTCCACGCGCGCTGTCCCCACCACCAAGGTGATATCCGCCTCTGGCCAGCTGCACGAGTACGCCCTCCCCACCACCGTCTCGGACGTCCTACGATCGGAAATCTCCTCCTCGTCCTCCTCTCGTTCTTCGTCTCTCTTCCTATGCAACTCCGACAACCTCTGCTACGAGGAGCTCATCCCCGAGATGGGCTCCGACGAGCCGCTGGCAAAGGACCAGATCTACTTCTCGCTCCCCAGATCCCGCCTCGGCCGGCCGCTGTCGGCCTCCGACATGGCGGTCCTGGCGATGAAGGCGAGCCTGGCGCTCCAGAAGGCCGGTGCCACCATCAGTCGCGGCCACCTCAGAAGCGGCCGGAGGACGCGGATCTCTCCGGCGCTCGAAGTCACCAAGAGCCGGATGGAGGATGGTCCCGCACTCGGCGGCGCTGTTAAAGGGTTAGAAGAGGATCATTCAGAGAGGAAGTACCGGAGGCCTTATTCACCTAGGAGGCTGAAGAGGGCGGTCCGGTCGTTCAGGATAAGGCTGAGCACCATCCAAGAGGGCCCTGAGTCCGTCCATTTAGAACAACGGCGTACAAATTGACGCCATTATTTTCCCCTCTGATTTTTGTCTCTGTATTTTGATGGAGGATGATGAATTCCCTCCCTTCCGATCTTCAAACATGACAAAATTCACAATGTTCATGTTCTCATCGTAGCAGCCCAAATTCTTGGGCTGCTACGACCCACAAGTCGGTTTCCTATACCATGTAAAAGGTGATAGAAAGAAAATATAGAATAATAATTTATAAGTAATTTATAAATTTTAAATATACTTAATTTCCATCTATTGGTACACAATATAATTACTGAAACTAAAGTTCGCATAATTTATTCCGGGTTTTGTGGAACATGATCTACCTGCCACTCCTCATCGACTGGGAGTCATTCAGCTCATCGGACGAGTCCCAATCCAGCGAGGAAGACAAAATCCCGGACAGCATCATCAGAACTTCATACATTGCAGGACGAGAGTTGAGATCATATGCAACACACCTCCTGGCAAGCTCCGCCATTGAAAATGCCAAATCCAGCGGGTACTCATTCCTCATCGCTGAGTCAATAAACCCCTTGAATTTATCCTTCACGCCGTCTCCGTCTAGCACCTGGTTTATTGCCGATGAAAGCAGGTCTCCCCTATCCTTTCCCTCCTGCCCAGCAGCTTCCCTCCCTGAAAGAAGCTCCAACATAATGACCCCGAAGGCAAAAACATCAAGCTTCGGCGCGATGACACCGTTCTCAATATACTCCGGTGGCATGTAACCATGGGTTCCTACAACACGTCGAGTCAGTTGGAGCTGACCTTCATCGTCATCCATCGATCTCGCAAGCCTGAAGTTAGAGATTTTTGCCCGGAAACTGCCGTCCAGGAGGATGTTGCTGCTCTTGAGGTTCTTGTGGATGTAGGGAGGGTTGGCATAGTTGTGCAGGTAGTTGATTGCATCGGCAATGTTGTGAGCAATCTGAACCCTTTGCTTCCATGACAGACTCGGTTGAAGATCCTTATGGGTGTGGAGCCAGTCGCTGAGTGATCCATTCTCTGCATACTCGTACACAAGGTATGAATTCCCTTCCGAGTCTGTCATGATAGAGGGGTCGGAGCGTTGATGATTTTCAGAACCCGGATACCTTGTGGTTGATGATTTTCAGAATCGAAAGGGGCGATGACGCAGGAAGGGAATTCATACCTTGTGGTTGATGATTCTGAAAATCATCAGAACCCGCATACTCGTACGCAGAACCCGGATAACCTAATTATGTTCGAGTGGTTGATGATTTTCAGAACGTTGATTTCGCTCGAGAAATCCCCTTTTACGACCTTGACGGCTGCGTCATCGCCCCTGAATTTTCCCCGGTATACAGAGCCTCTGATGTTGCTTTCTTGTGCGAAGGAACCAGTGGCCTTCTGCATCTCCTCGTACTTGTAGATGGTCAGAGAATCAATAGCTTCTCGAATGCCATGGACTGACCACGAGGAGGTGTCGGTCGGCTGGACTGAGTAGTCCGTAGATGATGACTCCACGGCCTTCTTCTTCGGCGGAGCTGAGACGGGTAGCGTCTCTTGGTTCCTCTTCACCTTCGGGATCCTGCAATAGAAAGCCCAGAAGGCAACCGCCCCGAGAGACACCAGTAAGACTGCTCCTAAGCCGACGCCGACAAACACCCATTTCTTGGAGGAGCTGGATCCTCCGGAGACAGGAGCGGCTGGAGGGGTCGATGGAGGAGCCGGCGGTGGGGCTGCGGTAGGCAGTACAATCTTGGATGGCTCCTTCGTGAGGGGGATGAGGATGGGATTGAATGGGAAGATCGTGCTATCCTCGTGGAGCTCATTTGCCTCAAGCAGGCTCTGCTCAGTGACCCCAAACAGCCCGGCTATCTCGGAAATAGTGTCACCCCAGGTAGCCATATAATTGAGGAGGTACCGGATCCCGGCGGCTGATTGGGCCGGTGTCGGGCAGGCGCACCGGAGGGGTACCACGAGCTTCATCCCGATTTGTAGGGCCCTTTCCGGGTACGGGTTCTGCGCCTCGAGGGCTTGGCAGGTGGAGAGGCCCTGGTATGTTTCATTGGCCACGGTGAAGTAGGTCTCTCCCTGGGTCTTGAGGGTGTAGCTGGCATTGTGCTGGTAGAACTTGCCGGCGCAGGAGCAGTTGACGGGGGAGATGATCTGGGTGTCGGAGGGGATGGGCTCTACGTCGGTGAGGTTGTTGAGGGTCGCCATGATAGAGGGGTCGGAGCGGAGGAGGTAGCCGATGATGGCGAGGGAGATGTAGGGAGCGTTTGACCGGAAGGTAAGGTAGGACTGGCAGGCAGGTGGGTCGGATCTGTTGCAGGCGAAGCCGCGGGTGATATTGTCGGAGTTGCCGCAGTTGAGCTGCCTGTTGTTGAGGTACTCTTGCTGGGCATGGAGGAGAAGGGCGAGAAGGGAGAGATGTAGAGGGAGGAAGAAGGTCAGCAGGAGCTGACTTCTCGTATCGGCGGCCATGGAAGCACGGTGAGGGAACTGGGCTGGAGATCGCTTACTTTTGCCTAGTTGTTGGAGACAGGAAGAAGAGGATTGCCGTTGACGATGACTTTACTGGGAAGACTTAAATTACTTCACAGATGGATGGAGATCACACGGTTTCAGGCCAGGAGCTGCGAGCGGCCGCCACCCCGCCACGGGGATTTTCCGCCTCCTCACGTCGGTTGAGCGAGGTGGAGGCGACCGGAATATCTGGGCTTCAACCGACGTTGTTATGGCCATGGTAGTCGCAAAAGTTGAGAGTTTCAGTCAAACTGAACATGTGTTTGATGGTGCTGCCAGCTGGACAGATCAGATTCACGGTCTGAATGTCCACGTGTCAAAATATCAGAGGGCTTCCATCTGATTCCACTGCACCGCTTTCTCTGCGTTGCACAGAATAGCAGCTCCAGAAGCCACGTGGATCTGTTTGGGTCACTGAGCAGAGCAATTTTATTTCGTTTTGCATATTAATATATTGTAATTATAATTTAATATATTTATGAAATAAAAATAAAAATAAAACATGAAGTATGGGTAAAAAAATAAAAATATCAGAGGCTAATGGCTCTGTTCCGTCGTTAGCTTCTCGGTCGTCGTCTTCCTTCCTTATTCTCCATTATCACAATAGCTGATTCATAGGGTGTTCTCCGCACTGTAGCCTCCGATGGCATCATCGACCTCCCTCGTTGCCGGCGTTCCTCAAGTGCGCCCTTGTCTGCCGCCGCGGGACGCTGCTCACCCTAGGGCCCCGCTCAACACGAGCCTTCTCCGGTTGCCACGGTTTGGCTCCCGGTGTCAATCCATCTCTTCTTCTAAGAGGTACTTGCGTCCTATTAGATTCTGAATGGCCTCCAGCTTCAGTTGATTTGGCAGTGGTCCGCTGATTCTAGTAATTGCTGAGTGAGCTAGTTTTTGTTGTATTCCTCGTTTGTTGGAATTTTCGTGGTAAAATTACATTAAAGTGGATACTAAATTGGCTGTATACATGATAAGCTTCTCCGTGTCCATTATTTTCGTTTCTCAAAATCCTTTTGAGGCTGTCGGCTCATTTTTCTATGAATCTAACCTTCTCGATCGGAAGAAGTTGTGAGGTAGTTATCCTTTGTTGGTCCCCATGTTCTTTGCGATTGTATAAAAATTTTTATATTGAAGTTAAGTTCAGAGAAGTTTCTGTACTCTGAAGGAACTGAAGATGGGACGGGGAACATTGATTTTATTGTAGAAAAGTTATCAATTGGAACAAAAGAAACAGCGAAAGACTTAGGATGTGCATGTAAAATAACTAGGTTAATTTTCCAAAAAAATCTAGGTTGCTCTCAATGCGGTAGTTGCATATATACCTAGGGTTGTATAGCAGAGTTCTACAGTTCAGAATTGTCACATTAGTTTGCCTCCCAAGTGGAAGACTGTGCATGGTGCGATCTTATACTCGGGCATCCTAAGGAATTGCATTTTTTATACACATATGTAATGAAGATGCGTACACAAGTACTTTATTTATTTATTTATTTATTTTTGTGTGCGACACAAGTACTTTATTTACTACTAAAAAAGAGGTAGTGAAGATGCATTACTTTTGCTAGTGATCATTTATTCTTCTATGACTCATTTTGGATGCTTTTTGATTGAAGGTGGTCATCTGATACTGTGCGTGGTCGATCAAGGTTTCTTAGCAAGAAGAGTGATTTTAGGAGAAGAAATACATTCCTAATAGGTGGACAAGGGTCAAGGTCTCATGTTCCAGAGTTACACAATTGCATTTCCTGTTCAATTCTTCGACAAAGAGGTCACCTAAGCATTGGGAGATCTTCACCCAGGGCTTTTGATGATAAATCAAGGTTTCACTTGTCAACGTTGGATAAAGCCTTGGTGAGCTGGTTATTGCATTTTAACCCTTAGATCATTTAATCATGATATTTCTCTTGCAGGCTTGATTTTTCTTTTGCAATAAAGAGTTGTCTGAATCCTCGTTACAATACATGAAGCACTTGGATTGATTTTTTTCCCTATTCCCTTTCACCCTAGAAATATCAGCTTCTCCTATCCATTGGTTTACTGAATAGTGTTAAAATACATATGTTGGTATTTTATTTAGTTTCCATTGTATTAGCTCTATGATTACTATTTGGACAATTAGGCTAGTGAAAAGGACATGAGCTCATCCAAAAAACTCCGTGTTAGATAAACATATATATGGAGAAACAAATGTCAGAAGTTTCCAATGCCTGATAAAAATTATGTGCTACATGTGTAGTTGAAAAATAAGAACAGTTCAACTCATATTTCTTTTATTTTTTTTGTTTCAAAGATTTACTTGTGTTACTTAATGCTAAGCTAGTCAATTATCACATCTTTCCATTGCCCAATTGTTCCAAAGCATTCCAATTATACTTTCCCATATAATAATATGTATATGTATCTTTTTGGTGTATTGAATGGAGTACTTCAATAAATAATCAACTTTCTATGTAAATTACTGCCATAGAAGTCAAGCTGGACGAAAAGATTTCGTTGGGATGCATGATGGTGCACATTTCGAACCTCTTTTCTGCTGAAATATCCTTTGTCTTTCTCTCTCTCTCTCTCTCTCTCCAGGGGAAGTATGCCAGTCCTCCACGTGCAACAGTGGGCCCTGAGGAGCCTCATGCTGCTAGCATTGCATGGCCAGATGGTGCTGTTGAGAAACAAGATTTGGGTTTAGAAAATTTTGAGTTTGATAGGGCTGAGTTAGAGGGATTTCTGAATTCTAAGCTTCCATCACATCCAAAGGTATATCGGGGGCAATTGAAGAATGGTCTACGCTATTTGATCTTGCCTAATAAGGTTCCTCCAAGCAGGTATAGGTTCATGAAGAGCGACTATATGCAAGCTTCTGAAAGTTTACTGCTCAATTTGGCTATGGCAATCTTTTGCATACCGGTGAATCTGATACAGCTAACAACGATTGAAAATGTATATTTTCTGTTGCATAGCAGGAAAGAAACATATTCTTGTTTCTTTTGCCCAATTCAGCTAATTATTTTACTCTACCAGCCAATTTTCCTGGATAATCATCTTGCTTCTCAAATAAAATATACATATACGTGTATATATGTAACATAGTCTCAACTGCTTTAGTAGAGATCCAAAGGTAAATGTATATTTTCTGTTGACATTCCTGACCGTTAGACTTTGCAAGTGTTTTAGTTCTCTACTGATTTTCACTAGTGAATAACTTTTATAAACTTTCTGTACCATTAAGCATTTGTCCACATGTATGTGATGCACGGAGAGAGTTTCATCTACATATGCATCACTTGTATTAGGTTTGAAGCCCACATGGAAGTCCATGTAGGATCTATTGATGAGGAGGATGATGAACAAGGTATAGCCCATATGATCGAACATGTGGCCTTCCTTGGAAGTAAGAAACGAGAGAAACTTCTGGGAACAGGGGCCCGGTCTAATGCTTATACTGATTTTCACCACACAGTGTTTCACATCCATTCACCAGTTAGTGCAAAGGTTTGTTCACCATGAATCTTCTTTTGTTGCATTGATCATTTCTGCCATGCCAATTTCACAATACTAATCCTTTTCAGTGCTGATTGCACAATTCTATTATAATGTATAGTAGAAGCTGCCCTTTTATTTCTATAGTTACACAAGAAGTCTTCATGATTCTTATTTCCAATTGCATACATCATGTACTTGATCTGTGTAATTTATATGTTATACAACTACCTATCTATGTAAATTGAATGTGAAAAGTCTTTGTAAAATGACCATCTTTTCACCCCTTAGTATTATCTATGACAGGGTATCTGTATACCGGTTCTTGAAGCTTGTTATAATAACAATATGTGATCTCAATATTTAATTTTGTCAGACTACTTTTTAAATTTTTTCAATGCAGTACTGATTCGAACTGCTAACTTCTACTGTTTTGTATCATGTGTGCTTCACTACATTGCTTTGTAAGTTGTAAATATCCTGACCGCTTACGATTGGCAGGATTCTGGGGAAGACCTTCTTCCATCCGTACTGGATGCCCTAAATGAGGTAAGAATTGCATAGTCTTTAAGATTTATCTTCTTAAGAAAAATGTTTAATCTCATATCCACCTTGTCTATTTTCCATCTCGACAGATCGCTTTCCACCCAAAATTTCTTGCTTCTAGGGTTGAAAAAGAACGGCGAGCTATTCTTTCGGAACTGCAGATGATGAACACAATAGAATATCGTGTTGACTGTCAGGTAGAATCTCTGAAAATTACTTTTCTTATAATTTCTTCAATATTATTACATGTTTTTGAAATCAAAACTTTAAATTTATCTTTCATACTTCTTCTGCAGTTATTGCAACATCTTCATTCTGAGAACAAGCTCAGCAGGAGGTTTCCAATTGGATTGGAAGAACAGATTAAGAAATGGGATGCTGATAAAATTAGGAAATTCCATGAACGTTGGTACTTCCCTGCAAATGCTACATTATATATTGTAGGAGACATTGATAACATTCCAAAGACTGTCTCCCAAATAGAAGTACGTTTTATCTTATCTCTCTAAATATTTTTATATCTATTTCTATTTTATTCCACAGCATTATTATAGGGAATCAATTCTCCAAATAATCTTATTATGTTTGTATTTTTTTTCTAAAATTAGTTGCTTCTATTTAGTCTATGTTAGGGGAAACAGGGCTGGAACATGAGCCTGTGTCTCCTCCAACTCCTAGTGCTTTTAGTGCAATGGCTAGTTTTCTTGTTCCCAAGCTACCAGTTGGTCTCTCTGGGGGCTCATCTCATGATAAATCAAAATTTCCTGATCAAGCAAAAGTTGTTAGAAAGGAAAGACATGTGATCCGACCTCCTGTGACACATAACTGGTCTATCCCTGGCAATCCTGCTGATCTGAAATCTCCACAAATTTTCCAGCATGAGCTTCTTCAGAATTTCTCAATTAACATGTTTTGCAAGGTAATGCTCTCATGTCTTAATTTTTCTATTTTGATTTGTTGTGTCAGATGAAGATACACACTATTATTAGTATATTTATGATTTTTGTTGTTTGAACATAATTGCTTTATAACTGCCTATTCATATGATGATTCTTTTACAGATTCCCGTTAGCAAGGTTCAGACATATGGCGACTTGCGCAATGTCTTGATGAAGAGGATATTTTTATCTGCTCTCCATTTTCGAATTAACACGAGATACAAGGTTTTTCCTCTCCCTGTACCTTATACCTGAATATGTTATTTACAGTGTGACTTTACTAGTTGAGGTCATCATTATATCTTTTATGCTTAAGAAGGGATTTGTTTTTATTTGTTGTTCCTTTATATGAGACATTTCTCGTATATTTTATTGAACATATGTATCTTCCTGAGTTAACTAACAGAGGGGTTTTTCAGAGTTCAAATCCACCCTTCACTTCAGTTGAACTGGATCACAGCGATTCTGGTAGGGAAGGATGTACTGTCACTACACTTACTGTAACTGCAGAACCCCGGAATTGGGAGAGTGCTATAAAAGTTGCAGTCCAAGAGGTTGGTTCCTTTTCTAGATAGAAATGACTTACATGATGAACTTATTTGTTTATCAGATTATTGTTTTTTGGTAACTTTTATTATTTAATTCACAAAATATATATCTGTCCATAGTTAAAAAGTAAAAACAGCTGCATGCATGTGCACTAATTTATAAAGGTTGTGCTTTATTAGATGATCGTGTGTGTATGTATATTGCACGAATTCAATACTAAAGGCCGTGTTTTATTAAGTGACTACTGAATATCATGCATATTTTGACAAATTTTGAAAAATCTCATGATTTTACAGGCAGTTTCCTCTTCTGTTTGTTTATCCTTATTCTTGATTGGTGGATGATTATGAGCTGGGGTAGTGTTTAATTGAATCTCTGTCCTTTCATGAAAAATTTAATATCGGGCACTTGATGTGCGCTGTAAGTCATTAAGAAAGGAAAAACTAGTTTTCCAGTTGAAATTTTCAATTCAGTCAGATCCCTTACCTTTTTAGATGCTTTTATAAGCAATTATGATGCAGATCATGGAGCTATGCTTATATAATCAACTTTATGGATTTTATATGTTAAGTATATCGCATTATGCATGCTCAGATCAAAATCTAATAGACGATAAATTAATTTCACTATGAATACTATGTCATTTCATATAATTTTATTAGTTGTTTCCATTCAAATTTCATTCTTTCGCTGCTATCAATAATCATTATTCTTTTATGTCAAGTATTTGATATCTCTATTTGATGTAGGTTCGACGGCTTAAAGAGTTTGGTGTCACAAAGGGTGAATTGACTCGTTACATGGATGCATTGCTGAAAGATAGTGAACATCTTGCTGCAATGATTGATAATGTGTCATCAGTTGACAATTTGGATTTTATTATGGAGAGTGATGCATTGGGCCATACGGTTATGGATCAGATGCAAGGCCATGAAAGCTTGGTTGCTGTTGCCGGAACAGTGACTCTTGAGGAAGTAATTTTCTGTCCTATCAATCTGTCTTGTTTTGGATCACGTGGATAACTAAGGGCAAGAATTGATCTACAAAACATAATGAGAATAGAGAGTATGACTGAATCACCATCTAGCTTTTTTATTATCAATTTGATTTAAATAATTTCACCATATCAATTTGATTATTCATGAAAAGTCGTCATTCTCAACTTATTGGAACTTTAGAATTTCATGGGAACAATTTAGATTTGTTCTTTTAAATATTGACCTGTCATAGTGTACAAGCTCAAATATCTACTTCCACTAATCTGGAGTTACATAGACACTTACTGGCACCTTGTCATGTGGAACATATCAACGTGGGTCTATCTTAATTAACTGCTGGGAAATTTTGCTTTATCGAATATATGATCTGTAATTGATTTTGCTTGTAGGTTAATTCTGTAGGTGCCAAGGTATTGGAGTATATTGCCGATTTTGGAAAGCCTGGTGCACCAACTCCTGCAGCTATTGTTGCATGTGTTCCTGCAAAAGTGCATATTGATGAAATAGGCGAAACTGACTTTAGAATTTTTCCCAGCGGGATTATAGATGCCATAAAAACCGGGTTGGAGCAACCCATTGAGGCTGAGCCAGAGGTTCCTTTTCCTGAAAACTTGCTTTTCACTAATCTTTTCTTGAGATAGTATTATTATTTGTGATTGTTGTAATTGCATGTTCTGCTATTGCAGCTTGAAGTGCCAAGAGAATTGATTTCTTCACCAGAGCTTGATGCCTTGAAGCTGCAGCAGAATCCGTCCTTTATTCCCTTAGGTCCAGAGACAAGCATCATCAGAGTCCATGACATTGATACAGGAATTACACAGCTCCGGCTCTCAAATGGAATTTTGATTAATTACAGGGTATTCCCTCTTCTTTTGGGGGGCTGAATTTTGTTTTGTTGTTTTGAATCTTTTCCACAAAAAAATGTGGGTGGTACTGGTGGGGGTTGTTTTATGTTTGGCTTGCTTGCAATGTTTTGCTTATAACCAATTTTCAGGTAGAGAAAACACAAAATGGTTGGAATGATTTTTCTCAGACTGGCAAGAAGTAAACTTGAATACATCTGCTGAGGTGGATATGTACTCGCTGAATAAATAGAAATATTTTTTTCAGACAACAGGGATTTTCTTCATGGGTTTTTTGTGCCTTTTCTTCATGTGAATTCACTCAGATATGGATCTATGTGAACTCCAATTATATAATTTCTTATAAATATGCCTACAAGTGCAGATTTCACAAAGTGAATCCCGAGGTGGAGTGATGCGCCTTATTGTAGGTGGAGGAAGAGCAGCAGAAACATCTGAGTCAAGGGGAGCTGTTGTTGTGGGTGTGCGGACTTTGAGTGAGGGAGGTCGTGTTGGAAACTTTACAAGGGAGCAGGTATATGTTTATATAGTGTGGCGTCCTCTTTGCTGTTGAGGTCAGCTGGTAGCTATTGCTGAAATTTATATGTGCAAGCTAATAGAACCTACAGCTTTGTCACATCACCTTATAAATTGCTAATGTTTCTACATCGGACTAACCATAAATTTGAGCTTGATGTTCTGCAGGTGGAACTTTTCTGTGTGAATCATTTGATAAACTGTTCTTTGGAGTCCACAGAGGAGGTCATTGCTATGGAATTCCGTTTCACTCTTAGGGACAATGGAATGCGTGCGGCTTTCCAGCTGCTTCACATGGTGCTTGAGGTAAATTATAATGAAATGTAGTATCGGGTTGGATCTGCAAATTCAGGATTCATTTTTTATGCATTTGGTAAAGATTGTTGATTGGGTGCTTATTTGCGCTTTGAAATGTACAACATTGTCTCTGCAGCATAGTGTGTGGTTAGAGGATGCATTTGATAGAGCAAGACAGCTGTATTTATCATACTATCGTTCTATTCCAAAAAGTCTGGAGCGCTCAACTGCTCACAAACTCATGCTGGCAATGTTAAATGGAGACGAGCGATTTGTGGAGCCTACACCAGTGTCATTGCAGAATTTGTCTCTCCAATCCGTAAAAGATGCAGTTATGAATCAATTTGTCGGTGATAACATGGAGGTGTGTTGGTAGTTAATTACTTCTGCCATTTTGCTTTTTACCGGTCTTTTGGATTTTAGTTCCTTAAAGCTCCAGTAAATTAATTGTGCAGGTCAGCATTGTTGGTGATTTCACCAGGGAGGAAATTGAGACCTGTGTTCTAGATTATCTAGGGACTGTGAGTCCAACAAGGGGTTCATGGGCAAGAACTCAATCTGAGCCTGTCTTGTTTCGGACATCGTCTTCTGATTTGCAGTCTCAAGAAGTGAGAAATCTTTTTTAGTAGTTAATTGCACTTTGACTAGATTTTATAGCCTTGCAGGGACACCTATTAATTAAATAAGACAGTTTGGATTTTTGGGCATCTTTTCTTCAACTTCTGAACAAAATGGTTTTTCGCAGGTTTTCTTGAAAGACACTGATGAGCGAGCATGTGCCTATATAGCTGGTCCTGCACCCAATCGCTGGGGTTTCACTTATGAAGGGGAAGACCTATACGAATCAATCAATGAAATTTCGTTGTCCAAAGGCAAGTTTCTGAAATCTTTCCAGGTATAAGGCTAGGAATTTTGCATGTGTTACATCAACTACTTGACCCCATATTATATTTGCTTGAAATTATGGAGACAGAAGGCTAGGAGAGTTTGATTCATTCCATTTCTTTAGAATATCACTATACATTAGGAATTGGGAATCATTTCTGTAAATCTTGCAAAATATGTTCCTGCAATATCATGTGCTCTAAATAAGTTGGACGTGGGGCATGGTGTTTTACTTTCATAAACTATATAAAGAGCACATTTCAACTAGGCTTATATAGATATTACTAGAAGATTACCTTTTAAGTTTGTCGTAACAGAGATGATTCATCCTCATATTTCATGGAACTTGATCAACATACTAATGTCCATTGGAGATAAACATGGCAGGACCACAGTCAGCTTCAGGGGAATTAAATGCGGAGAAGGATGTTGTAACCACTAAACCATCTAAGCTAAGAAGTCATCCACTGTTTTTTGGTATTACAATGGGGTTGCTAGCAGAGGTGATAAATTCAAGGTAAATTTAATAATTATATCAGGCCAACTAGCCATGGAGCTCTTTATATTGATCCGATTATTTATCTCTGTCTTAATAATTGAGCATCACTAGAAGTTTCATTTATGGAGTTCGTTACCTTTACTATAACCTAGTGCAATTTTTTTGGCCCGTTTCATAGCATTGATGTCTGAAATCTTAATACACTTGGGACTTCCCAGGCTATTTACAACTGTGCGAGATTCCCTTGGGTTGACATATGATGTGTCCTTTGAATTAAACCTATTCGATCGCCTCAAGCTTGGGTGGTATGTGATATCTGTCACATCGACTCCTGCCAAGGTATAAAGTACTTAGGTTATATTATCCTTTGTGCAAGTTGCTATTTATGACATTCTATAAAGTCATGTTTTACTGCTTTTCAGGTGCATAAAGCTCTTGATGCATGCAAGAGTGTTCTTAGAGGATTGCATAGTAATAAGATTGCCCCAAGGGAATTGGACAGGGTTAGCATGATTTATTTTAATAATATACATTATTAGCATGAACAAACATTTTTTCTATTTCTGATTGACCTGTTGGCCTAAATTGCAGGCAAGACGAACTCTCCTCATGAGACATGAAGCTGAAATTAAATCCAATGCATATTGGCTTGGACTGATGGCCCACTTGCAAGCTTCTTCTGTTCCGAGGAAGGTAAAGCTGAAAACCACCCCATTTCGTGACAATTCCAAGTACAATTTATATCTTGAATGAAATACAACCATTAAGGGCATAAGATTTTATCATGTATGAAACATAAATAGTATTTCACATTTAGGAATTTCTCCTAATGTTGATCTCTATACAAAGTACAAATACCAGTTGATTGATAGTTGCAACTTCTCTAATTCTCAGCTGTTGGTTTACATTCTAATTTATTCTTCTGAAAAATGATAGGACATATCATGTATCAAAGATCTTACAGCGTTATATGAATCTGCCACTATTGAAGATGTTTACGTCGCCTACGATCAGTTGAAGATAGATGATGATTCCTTGTATTCATGTGCTGGAATTGCTGGAACACAAGCTGTTGACGAGCTCTCTGGTGAGTGCTTGCACTTTTATGACTCCTACACTTAATGATTTGTGGTGGAAAATTTGAAAGTACAATTGCTTTGTGCAACTTTCTTTCTGCCATGCCATCAGTTGGCAGTATAATACTTGGTTGATCGTTATGCTAAAAGTCTCATTTAGTTCCTTCTACTGTCCATTTTGCTTAAGAATGAGCTGCTCCTATGAGCCCAATATATGCTGTTTAAGCTATAATACATGAAACTGCAGTGGTTGCAACAGAGCCAAAGTTAAGAAAACTCTTTTTTGCTAAAAAAAAAGAATATATGGATTTGAAAATCTAATTGGTACATCTGGGTTTTTTTTTTTCCTTTATTACATGCGGTGGATCTCCTAATTCCATTGTAATGGCTTGTAATGACTCAAAGTTTGACCATATGCCAGCAGCAAGGGCCAATGGCATAGTCTTCTTGGCTTTATAGCTTAAGCAGTCAATTTTAAAATTGTGTCACTGCCATGGCAGCATCAATGGACCAAGGAGAATCTGATGAGGAGTTCCAAGGAGTTGTTCACACGGGCCGCGGTTCATCTACTATGACCCGGCCAACAACTTGATGGGTTGCACATAGTGTTACTCATTTTGGGAAGACTGAACGAGCATCATGAGGTATTATGCTTTATTAGTAGTCTACAAAGTATAATGCTTTTGTTGCTTGTGGGACATCAATGAAGAGAGAGCTATAGCTAACTTGAAACTCCATTGCCCCAAGAAGACTTTCATAGGTGTGAGCATGGAAACTCGTGTTTATCACTGTTCAAGATTTCAGCCCTTCTTCATGGTGCCGGGCTTCGGAAGAAGAATTTGCACGTCGACAAAACAGGAAAAATTACTAAGCTATCGACCAGGCAAGCTTTCATTGATTGCAATAGGAAATGTTCTGCTAGTCTGCACACTATTTGATTTTTCCTTTTGCGTATACTCTCACATTCATCCTTTGCTGGTCGGTGATACATAATTTGTAGCTTATTTTCATAGACTCAAATTAAAGTCAATTGGACTGCTAAGGTATGAATGAAGCAATAGGGAAGATGCAATTACAGTTTTTATAGCTCTTTTGTTGGATAAACAAACAGTTGAAAACAAATAGCTATATTGCTTAGGATGAAAACAAAGAATTGAGGAAAAGTTTATCAAGATGCCCTTGTGCATGGAATAACAACTTCTGTCTACCACATCACTTGTTCACTATTACACATCCTTCTCCCTGGCTGCATCGAGCACAAGCCCTCCAACTTACAAGTGAATATTGACCAAGGAAATAACATTTTTGTTGGCAATCAAAGTGAAGTACCAACTCCAGGAAGGAAGCTGTGTCATGATTCATCATACCTTTGAGTCCCCGGGATCTGGAAGCTTCACTAGAGAATTATCCGATCCCTCCTTCAAAAGCTCAATCTCCACTTCTGTGAGGCTGTTCTTTGGGGGTAGTGCAGCCTTGCCATTCTTCTGCTTTTCAACCTCAACAGCCCAACTGTACACTACCATTCCAGCAATTGCTATCACCATCCCCATGATGTTCTTGAAGGTGAGCTCCGAATCAAACAGCAGCCATCCTAGTATCAGAACACAGACTGTCTTCATATGGCCCAAAACCTGGAATGAAACTGCTGAGAAGCGTCCGATGCAGAGGTACTGACTGACATTGCAGAAGACGGCCAGCGAGCAAGAAAGAAGTATGAACAGCTGCATGAAAATTGAGGGCATTCATTAGATCAGCTGGCTGCTACAGGTTCCTGAATACTCTTAGAAGATCCATGTGCAGAGAATGAAGAAATCCAGGAGAATACTCACAATGGCACCAGAAGACATCTTATAATTTGTTATAGCCTTCCCATTAAGATAATAATCAACAAATGGGCCAAAGATAAGTAGTGAGACGGCTTGGATTGGAGCTGTCTTGCTCAGCAACTCAAAAGATCCAACTGAATACTTCTTCTGCAGTGACCCTATTGACTGTCATCAAAAGAATAAACAATATCAAGGTCCTGCAGCAGAGCTGGAGATAAAGAGCATTGAGCGTACTTAGATTCAAGGAACAAACTGTAAAAAGCTGGGGATATCAATGGAGATGAGGTTGATGTATGTTAATATGTGGCAGTGAAGATAAATAGCCTGGAATCAAGCTCAGACAATAAAAATGGTGGTGACAAATAAGCATATATACTCACAATTTGCTGCAGAGATGTAGATAAGACTGCCACACAGGCGCATAAGAAACCCTTTGCATTGACTTTAACGTCTGTAACAGTGCAAACACCAACACCAATGACCACAACCACGACGGCCATTTTCACCTCCCTCGTGTAGTGTTTGCTGTGAAGGATCCATTCCAGAACACACACCACTGGAATCATGCTCAGCTTTGAAATCTGCAGGGGGCATAGCACTATTAGCTGATAATATAGAAGAAATACACATGGGAGATGACAAACCAGGGCAACAAAGGCAATCCATACCTGGTAAAATCCAACAGAATTGAGCATCAGGCTCAAGTTCATCCCAGTAATGGACACATTGGCAACAATGGAGAACCATAGGAGTTCCCACAGGGGAACGTGCTTGGATGCCGAGTAACCAGCAGCATTTGAGGCCAGACCAACCAAAGCAGTCACAGCAAAATGGAAGCCAGTTAAGGTGGTTGCTGAAATCAGAAACCACGGAAGCAAATAGATATGTCAGGAACAATTACAGAATTGCTCCACGTCCAAGGCAAATCCACAGGTGAAATCCCGCTCATACATGGAAGACCATTATTGCATGGGCATAAAGGCAAAAGGCAAAGAGAGCTAACCGAAGGTGAAGGCGTAACCGGATGAGGACATGAGCTGCTTATTGGCCATTATAATTCCGACGGAGCTGACGACGTTCATCGCCCAAGCTCCGACGTCCGACACGGCGGACGACTTCTTCTCTTTCTCCATCTTCCACTATATCAACACTCTACTCCGCCAGCCACAGTGGAGCAATCCAATTTATTGCAAAAAAACGCAATAAATAAAAATCAACACGGCGACGGAGCTAGAAGTTAGTTCCGACTCCAAATCCAGAAGCCGAGAGAGACGATAGCCACCGACAGCTCCAAAATTCACGGAGAGGCACCCGCACCAGTTCCCGGATAAGTGCAGAGCCACCGAAAACTAGTAGAGAGGCTACTCCGCCGCCGAAAGGAGATGATTGAAGAGATTCAAGCTTCAGAATAGCATAGAGAGGGAATGCTTAAGAGTAAGAGGAGGAAAGGAGCAGCTGGCTCTCCAGCTGCAGCAGCTGGCTCTCTCTGCCTAACCGTCTCTTGGTTTTCTCATACCTTCACTCCCCCATCCTCTATTTATTGACCTAAATTAAATCAAACCATTCACTTTAATATTATTAATTTCCTTTCTCTAATAAAATAAATCTTTTTGTCAAATTTTTAATTTTGATAATATGTAAGAAAATATTATATATATAAAATTTAAAAATAATAATTTCATATACTTATAAATATATATATATATATATATAGATTTCTAAGTCTTCTAATCTAATTGAGTATGCCAATGTCAGGTGAGTCAAGAGATCACAAAAAGAGAACACTAGCTAGATTCTTGTTCAGTCAAGTGGTCACCTTTTGCCTCCTCTAAAGCAAGATCTGATGGATATGGCTACTAATTGAGTCTGTACTCTTGCATGACTTTGCTACTTCCGTACTCAAATCATGGCAGTGTGCACATCTACGGATGATGATGCCCAGAATGGCTCCTAGATCTTACTTCCAAGATGGCTTTCTTTTTTGGCGGAGACTTCCAGGATACTTGACTTGAGAGAGCAGTATCCTTCACCCCCACATGTACATGCCATTTATTCGAGCAATTATGTCCGCTCATTTGATGAAGAATAGGTTTTTCTCAATTAATGGAGATGGGGACAGGCTAGTGAAAAGGACCTGAGCACGGCCTTGAGCCAGAAGCAGCAGCTGTATCCATTCCCTTGTTGCTGGACTTTGGGTGTGTCAGGATACCCAGTCCACCCCCACCTCCGGGATATGCCAGATTTATATGTTCAAGCATTGATTGCACTGGAGATACAAAAGAGACAACTTCATGTACATTCAAAGCAGGTATGCAGAAGTTGTTGAGTGACTAGCAAGAAACTAACATGATCTTAATGATGCAAACTAGAAGTAATTCACTTCCTGACTAGGCTCTTGCAGCCATTGTTGGCAATTGCATAGCATTAGTGTGAGACAGGACAATTACCAAGGCTGATTTTACAAGGGAAGCTGCAGACTAAACACAGTCTAATGTTTCTTGTTTTAAAGCTGATATCAGATGGATACACAAATGAAGGACTGAGATCCTCTGAACCCTCAACAAATTATACCATGGGATAGAGGATGTGAGCAGGAAGAAAGCCAATGGTGTAAACAGGAAAAGTTGTTTTAAAGCTGAAGATTGAACTTGTGCTTTTCTGTATTGAAAAGGGCAGGCAGATGACTACACACAATACCCAACAAAGAAAGCAGGAAGCCAAATTGCTCGATTTTGAGTTGCCCCATTGAGAATGGCAGAATAGCATCCTTCCATCCTTATCTTGCAATGACACAAATATGAAATGCAAGTAGTTAATGCCTCATCTCTTCACCTAGTCAGCATATTCATTTACCCATCTAGGGGACTCAGATTATTGCCAGTCATACAGTGGGTCTTTTTCCCCGGGACGTTGGGTGTAGAGGACAATCAAATTATCAGCTAGAAAGAATTTTAAGATTATTAACCTCCAATTGGTGGTGCTCCAAAGCTGATCTCCACAAACAGCTCCTGAATGAAGCAGCATTGCTCCCATAAGGCAGGCTCAAGTGCACAGAAAGAAGAGTAGCTACCCGGCATCAGAATTGAACTGTGTAATCAATTGAGTTAATCTCAACACCATATCCGTCTCCTCGGATTCGAGGAGATGCCTTAGAACTCTCTTGTAAACTGAACTATTGGGTCTCAAGCCCTTCTCCATCATCTCAACGAGAATCTTATGGGCTTCAGCAATGTCTCCTTCTTTCTGATATAGACTGGCAAGCAATGTGTATCGTACATTTATCGGACTTTGAAGCCAAGAACTTATGACAAACTTGTATGCTTCTTCACGTTGCCCGGAATTGAAATAGGCTTTAATGAAGGCAGCAGCTGTGGACAAACGAGGCTCGATGCCCATAGTTACCATTTGATCAAGCAATTCTACAGCAACATCCACCTCCCTTGTTTTCCTCAGGTAGTAACAAATTAATACCTCATAGGTCAATGCATTAGGAGGGCACTCTGATCTCTGCATCTCCTCCAGCATTTCTCGAGCTTCCTCAATCAGGTTATTTCGGCACAAACTACTGATAAAGTAATTGTAGGTGCTCTCATTTGGGAAACACCCGGATTGCCTCATCTCAATCAGCAGCCTCTTCACACCTTGGAGATCACACCTCCTGCACATCTCTCTTACCAAAATATTGTAATGAGACACTCTGTGTTCAGTGATTGCAATAATGTACTTGGCTATATCTACTGAGCCCAGTGAGCTAAACATCTCAATCAAAGCGCAGATCCCTGAAACTAAACAGGATCCCCTAACTCCCTTCAAAATCTCCACCATATTCCTCACCGAGGACTTAACAGATGTCTTTGATGAAGCCAATACATTTAAGAATCCAAAAGCCTTCCTATTTAAGCACACTCCTTTCAAGCTGAACTCTTCTAGCATGGCAACCATGGTACCGTAATCATCTAGTCGCCCGCAATTATCAACAGCTAGGCTACAGATATCGGGATTGCAAGCATGTTCAGGGATGGAGGTTCGTACCCAATCAATGAACTCTAAAGCGGGAATCTTTTCAGCATTCATGGAGAAAAGTATCCGAACTAGAGTGGTAACAGGGAGTCTTACATTAAGCTCGTCAAGTTTTTCGCGAATACCGCCCGAACTGCCCCTAACTAACTCCATAATCTTCTCCAATTTCCGGTGGTGGCGGTCGAGGCGCCAGCTTCTCGATTCACCGGCGGAATAGAGCCGGAAAGTCTTGCTCTGTGGATGGAGGAGCTTAATATATGAAGGCTGGATAACAGGAGGGGATCTAGAGCAGAAGGATCCATTGGACGGGAACGGAGAAGATGAAGGACAGGACGGCCAACTGGTGCTCTGATCGGGATAGGAAAGTGCTAAGGCTCCGGCGAAGGAGGAGAGAGGATATGTCCTGAATGTGAAGCTGTAGGGGCTGCTCGGGATGCGCCTGAGATTCCCGTAGACGCTGCCGATGGCCATCTTCATTGAGGCGACATCGGAGGAGGGCGTGGACGTGAACGGAGGAGGGGCAGACGGCGGAAAGGGTTTTAGAAGTTGCCTTGGGGTAAGAGAAAGTCATTTAAATTACATTTCTACCCAAAACTTACATTTATCCATATTCACACCCCTCGAGTTTTCTTCTTCTCTAGATTTTGCCCTGTAAGCCAACTTCCCCTTTCATGCCCAAACTGGTTTTCGAAATGCTAACTCACCCACCCCAATTGCACCATTTTCTATTTAAAATTTATAAATTTTAATTATATATTGATATAAATTATATATAATTACTTCGCTGGTATACCTAATTCCAAAATTGAAAATCCGTGTTATGAACAAACATAGAGAAAAAATATTTAAATTAATACAATTATTATCCCTATTATCTCACCCGTAAAAATAATAATCAATTAGTATATATTTATTTAGTATAAATTTAAAATTTTAAATCGCATAATAATTGAAAATATTATATAAAATTAGATAAAATAAAAAAACTCGACCATTATCTATAAAAAAAAATACATTCTCAAAAATCCAAAAAAATCCCATTATTACAGCAACATATACTTATTGTTGAAATATTATAGCTTTAGAGCATCATAGCCCTCCTAGTGTGGCAGTGGTCGGTCAGCAGCCCTCAAGGTGAGATCAAGGCCCAAGTGGGGCACGACCCTTTTTCTGGAGGGCTAAGGTCTTCCCTTTAATTGGCTCTTTCAATCCACAGCACAACCACACAGCCGCCGTACCGCCTAATATGCAGAAGGCAAAAAGAGAGGTTGAGATGCCGTGCTGGCTCCGCCAGGCCTGTGTTGAATTGATGGCTACCGAGGCCCATCCCGGAAAATCGACAGCGATATTAAAATAATTTTAAATTAAATTAAATAATATATATATTTTTAAACAATATCATATATTTTGAGTTATTTAATTGGAGTTAGGAAAATTAAATTTTTACCCCAAGACATGTCCTTGGGTTCACCAGACAAACATGGACGTGTTTGTCGTGTAGCCGAGCGGATATGGGAATGGGGGCCGGTCGGGCACAGTACACGCTTTGTGAATTATGTGGCCGGGAAAGACTATGAGGGGTAGAATCGACATTTCAGGGGACAGCCCATGATGCAGAAAATTGCAAAGGAAGGGGCTGTAGCGGTAGGTACATCAATGATAATGATACGACACCCCTTTTTTGCGTTTCCATATCTCCATGAATCCTCAATCTAATATAGGCGGATTAAGCTTAATTTGTTTTTCTAATATAAATAAATCACGCATTAATCATGTTTATCGAATAATTAGTAATTTTATTAATTTATAAATTTGGATTTTAATTAATATATATATAAGTACATATTATCGAAAAACGGTAAAATTTGGGCCCCGCTCCGACTTTTTGGGTGGGAGGAGAGAGAGAGAGGGAGAGATGGAGAGAGAGGAGGAGAGAGAAGAACCTGATGCTGTCTTTTTGATGTGTGAGTGGGTGGTGGTGTTTTCTCAACTCTCCTTCTCTCTCTCTCTAGAATCCTCCACCGTGCGAAGAACTCCCGAGTGAAGCTTGAAGGTCTCAAGGTGTGTGTTCGGTGCAAGAGTCATTTTGTTCAGATTCATCTTCCTTCTCCGTTTCCAGATCTAGCTATCTTCGCCTTCTTAATCTTCAACTGCCTGAGACTCTACTGGTTTTTCGTTATTAGCTCATATCTCCGAAGAAGGATGACGAGGTCTTGCAGTGTGTGTGGGGGTGTGATTTCATGACGGAGGTTTTGCTGTCTTAGCTTGCTTTCCTCCTGGGGATCTGGCGTGTAGACTAGTTTCTTGCTCCTTCGCCTCTGATTTTTCTGTCACTGTATATGAAGCAAAAGTCGGTGTTCTTATTAATCTTCTCTTCTTTTCAGTTTGAGCGACTTGGAGCTTTTCTCCTTCGAAATTTCCAATCTAAGCTGGTTTTGTTTTAGCCGATCGTTCGGGATCCGATTGCAGATAGGGTCTCCCACTCTACGCGGTTTGCTATTTCATGTGAGCTTCCCTTCTTTCATCAGATGCTGTAAGCAAAACCGGAAACGTCTTTCTTCCACTTACTTCGTCGTGTGCAGCTCGTGTTGATGGGAACCGTCTGCGGCTCTCTCTGACATATTTCTCCGTCAGTCGTTCTCAAGGGCTTTGATTTCGTGTACTTCCCCCCGTCTTCCACTTGCATGAAATAACATTGCTTTGAGGAAGTTGGAGCTTAAACCTTGTTCTTAGGCTAATAACTGCGCTTCTATCTTCAAACCGTATTATTAATCCCATGAAATAACGCGCCTATACGTTTAGCTGGATCTTGTAATCAAGCCTCTGCTTCCTCTTTGTTTGTCTCGGTGGATCTCTCTCTCTCTCTCTCGACACTGCTTCCCCCTTTCAACATCTCATGTTCCTTTCACATCTTTTATATTTTTTTGCAGTGTGATGGATGACGATTCTAGTGGGCTCTTCTTGATTCCTCTTCATCTTTCCTGCTTTTAACCCCCCGATGAGCTGGCCTTGGCTTGAAGCGGATAAGGGTCCAGTCGGGACCTGCACATAGAGAGAGGGATAGCAGGAAGAAGTTAATCAGTAAAGATTCATAGGAAAGACAGCCGGAGATTATCCAAAGAAGAAGAGGAGAAGAAGGAGGGGGCTAGTGGCTGTTTGTTAGGAGGAACAGCACGGCCGAGGAGAGAAAGCTTTCACATCAGATGGTATCCATTGGAAAACCTCCACCTGCAGATCCTCCATGTGCCTGGGATGAGTTAATACCGCCACTGGACAGTGATGAGAGGGCTTCCCCTTCCCGTCAACTCCCCGATCTGACCCATGACCCCTCTGTCTCTAACTTCTCCATAAGGTAATAATCAATCTCTTCTCTTAATGGGTATATGTTCTTTATGGAAAAACAAAAACTGAAATCAGTGGGGTACGGTATATCCCTTTTGAAGATTTATACCCTTCGTCCCTAGTTTTTCTTATGTTCTTTGTGCTTCCAGCTCTAGCATGCTTCTGGGTTGATGTGGATTCTGGGTGATAGCTTTGGCCCTTCACAGCCAACTTCATGGGGCTTTCTATGCTGTGATTTTTATGGAGTATTTACATGTTTGTTACTGATGCATAAGATGTTCTACTTCTTTGCCTGCAGGAACTATGTATTTCATGCCCGGAACAAGGATATCAGCACAAACTGGCCTTTCTCCATGAGAAATCTTCAGCTTTGTCTGAAACATGGCGTGAAGGATCCACTCCCACCTTTCCAGTTCGATGATAATGCCACAAACCAAACATTCCTGAGGTCCCCAGTCAAAAGTAGCAGTTCTCTCGAGAAAGAGATTAGTGGGAGCAACTCCACTCCGGTGCCATTGAGGTTGAGCAAGGAAGATAATACTAGATCGCATAATGGGATATCATCAGATAAGGATTCTCCATTGATGGTGGGAGATGTATCTCAACTTGTGAGTGAGCTGATCACAACGCATAGGCAGCTGAACAGTAACTCGGTATCAGTCAATCCCGTTATTCTGCCGGATACCTCACATGCCAAGGAAGCTGCAGGTCCCACGGTTGCCTACAAGACTGCGACTGCCATACAACCGGCTGGTAAGAAGGGTCGGCTGCCAGTAAAGCTTGGTAAAAACCTTGAAAGAAGCTCGACTGAATGTATTGCTTCAAACGGTGCTGCCATATCAGAGATAATGGCTTCAAAGGTATGTCCTGTGTGCAAGGTCTTCTCTTCCTCGTCCAACACAACATTGAATGCCCACATTGATCAGTGCCTTTCCGAGGAACCGACTCCCAAGTGGTCAGCAGGTTCAAAATTGATTCGGCGCAGAATGAAGCCTAGAAAGACAAGGTTGATGGTGGATATATATGAGACAGCTTTGCCATGCACCCTGGAGGATCTTGATAGGAGGAATGGTTCGAATTGGTCAACGGGAATGAGCTTACCTTCTAAAGATGATGTTGATGAGATGGGGCAAAGAGTCTCTCCAGTTAACCATGATGATGATGTTGGTGCAGTTTACATTGACTCAAATGGCACGAAATTACGGATCTTATCGAGATCTAGTGATTCTCCACCTTCCTCTTCCACACTTGGTGTGTCTCTCAGACCAAGGAAGCGTTTTAAGGGAAATAAAAACAAATTTCTCCTATTCAAGAAGAAAAGGAGGAAGAAGAAGGCCCATAAACGTCATGAGTATATGGAACATGCTTCTCATAGCAAGGAGTTTCACCATCAGAAAGCAAGAAAGCATGGCTCTCAGGTAGTGTATGACATTTCTATTGACATTTATGAGGTTCAAGTCTTTCATCCTCTTCTTTGCTCAACGTGTCTTCATCACAGCAACAAAGATTGTCATGCTATATTTTATTTGACTTGATAACTTTTGAGATTGAGTTGGCAGCAAGGCAGTATCAGAAAATAATTTCGTACATGTGAGATTTTACCATCTACTTCTTCATTTTCCGAATCCTTTGCTTCTCTACAAAATAGAAAAAAAAATCTGCTTGCTGCATGTTAGATATTAAGAAACTGTTTGTTGATTGTGTGGTTTTAGTATCTCCATGCACATCCTACATTCACAGCAATACCTACTCGAGATGTACCAATTAAATATCTTGTTGCACATATGATCTTTATCAATTGTTAGTAACAATGAACTGTTTATGGCTGCCAAACAGGATCCCCGTGGTCAGAAAAAATGTAATGGGCTAAGGGGAGATGGCATGGATGAACCTTTACTGGTCCCAAGATCTCAAGGTCCCTTGCAACCTGGTATTAGCAGAACCCTAGAAGAGCGGACAGGCTCCAAAATGCCAGTTACCCTCAAGAAGGTAATGGATAAGGATAAGCATCCATTTCAATGTACTTTGCATGCTGCACGAGACATGCTCGTGGAAGGTGGACGATCATACTCTGCAAATAATGTCTTCTCAAATGAACATGATTCTGATTCATCCGAGAGCCCTAATAATTGTGAGAGGATGAGGGTTCCAGTAATTGAGGGTGGCTCTCCAAGGAAAATGAAACTTGGGAATCGCATGTTCCATGGCCCGGCTAGCAGCAACAGGGAGGGATCTAATCTTCTAACCACGAGGAAAAGGTGTAACCAGTTTTCGGACCCTTTCAGGTTTAAAGAAGATGGTGCAAATTTTCATGGTAGAGACAAGCTGAGTGTTCCATCTGCTGGTTGTGGAAAGTCACCGATGACTGCCGTGGCCTCTCGAACTCAAGCAGTGAGATTCTCCAGAGGAGAGAAACATGTGCCATCTGTTTGCCCTATGAGAACATCAAAGTTGGACGGTGTAAAGGGGAGTTCAACTACTGAGCAGTCAAAGATGTGTTTGGTGGAACAGGTAAAAGAAAGGGGCCAAGGAAAAGATCTGGACCCTAGTGGTACATCTCCTTCTGGAAGCTTTATGGGCAGCTTTGGGCAAGGTACTGCAAATCTGCGACACTGTGATAATGCTGAGGGAAGGAATGTTGAGTTGGTCAGTTTGAGTAATAAGCAACTGGGAAAGCTTTCTGGCATTGATTTTTCTATGAATGAGAGTGAAGATCATTGTGATGATGATATGGGCGGCTTTAACCTTCAGTCTAAATTGGGTTCTGATGACAATACTCTGAATTTTAGGAAGTATCTAAATCTGGATACTCCAATTGAGAATAGAGGACTGCATGACAGAAGTTCCACTGAGACATACAATGGGGGCTTGTCTCACATTGATGATCCTTTTCCTGGTATTATCGACAAAGATACTGTTTATGGCACAAATGAACAAGAATCTGATCTGAAAATGGATACTGATACTCATGTGCGAGAAGATTATGAGGTTGAGAGAATCCTGATTCCAGGCCCACCTGGATCCTTCCTTCCAAGCCCAAGGGCGTTGATCTTGGAGGAATTTCAAGGAAATTCATCTTTAACCACTGGCCAGGTCCTGCCTTCTCATGAACTACAGGATGCAGCCAATAGGGATTCATCAGATTCTCCAGTTTCTGCCACATCAACTATTTCTGACTCTGTTCCTGTGTGGCCTGAGAGGAAATGTGTGGGAACACCAATGTTTGTGGGCCATCATGAGGTGCATCAAGAAAAGGCATCATTAGATTCCTCTGACAGTGGCAGTGGCTTTGAGCCTTTTGCATTGAACAGTTCCTTCAGTCTCCAGCCTTCTACTATAGGGGTTTCATCTGAGAGGAGTATTGGAAAAAGCATGTTGTTCTTAAAGAATGATGATCAGCCTTGTTGTTGCCAGCGAAAAGAGAGAGGCTCACAAGGAAGTGCCCAAAGTTGTCTACAGTCCCAATTGTTGAAGAGGAGGAAACTTGGGTCTTTGACTGCAATCGACTTGGGAAAGTGCCCTAACCAAAGCCCAGAATCCATTCACGAAGAGGGAAGGTCTGAAGTGCTGCTTCCCCGGAGTGCTCTGGACGCCGAATCCGCATGGGAGAGACTATCTTCAGTTGCAGTTAATCCTAAGGGTTCGACCGAAACCGGGCCAAAAGTTTCTGATGGTGGCAATTCAGTCTCTACTACTCCATCTATCTGTAATCCAGTGCTCAGGCTGATGGGTAAGAACTTGATGGTGATCAACCAGGAAGATACTTCAACCCCTCTTGGCCATTCGCAACCTGCTGGTGCTTGGAGTAAGGAGCCGGCCTCTTCCCATGTTCCAGCACAGACAAGCATTTCTTGTGGCAGTATTCCCACTTCATCTAGCGGTAATCAACCAGCCCTTGCCAACAAGTTACCCAGCATGTCAGTAAACTGGCACAGCTGGGGGTACGCCAACCGGACTTTCTCCTTCCCAAATCAACCCCCCAGAAGCAATGTGGAGGTTTCCAATTCTCGAGATTCAAGACCCATGAAAGAAATTATCGTCATTGATGATACACCTGAAGATGAAATTACCGCTGTGGCAGTCAACACCATCAGGCAAGGTGGTTTCTCAAGGGAAAGGCAGACATCAATTGCACCTGTTGCTCCGTTTCCTATGAAAACAACTGCAGCTTATGAGCCAAGGCTGGTGGGCTCCTTTCCGTTAAACTACTCACGGAACACTTCCTTTGCTCATGGCCCCAGCTCAAGTCACTCAGGCTCAGGTGCTGTAGGGGTCCAGTGGCACCCTTCTTTCGTAGGTACTGGAGCATTCCTGCAGAGTCGCCGGCTCAGCTCAGGCCCACCAACGGACACCCACATCCGCACTCCAATGCCTTCCTCTTCAGGCCTGCCGCAGCAGATATATCAGTAGGCTAATCAAGACCCCCACCTAGCTGGTTTCCTATATACTGCTTTACTCCTAACTTAAAAGCGAGCTTGTTTACTACTCCTTTGGGGAATGTCTGAGGCTTTTCACTCATAGAGACTAGTAAATGTATACTCAGTTTCAGTTCCAGTTCCAGTCAGATAATAATTAATGCAAATGACCTTGGCATCACAGCCGGAGCCATGAGTTTACCTTCTGGCAACATTCATAGTTACTGTTGATCCTGCAAATTTCTTCAAGCCCATGAAAAATGACTCTGTGAACAGTCCTTTTCATCAAAAAGGTTTCTACTTTCTGGGCACTTTTACATGGTTACTGCTGACGAGTGTTGGTGGGATGAATTATGGGTGATGATGCTGCTCATAGTAAGAATCTGTGGTGGATAAGAAAATGGAAGAAAAAAAGAAAACTATGAACTTTGAGTTTTCATAGACTGTGACAATGGAAATAGAAAGATGGGCAGATGAAGGTCAGTGAAGAAGTTCAGTAATTTCATAGCAAACCCCATAATGAGATAACAATTGAGTCAGAGCTCCATTGGATCCATGGATGTTCATTGCATGCTCGGAGAAAAAGGTAATGATGGCTACATGATGACAGCTATACAGGCAAGCTGGTTGAAGGGAAGAAGAAAATGGAGGCGATCAGGTCAGCCGAAGAAGCTGGGGTTGTAGCCGTTGCTGCTGGTGGCGAGGATGTAGTAGGCGACGATGTGCCCGATGGATCCCCAGGCGAGCACGTCAACGATGTTGAAGCCGACGGGGTCGTTGGACTTGAGGAGGCTGACGTACTCCTTGGCCCTGGTGTCGCCGGCCTCGAAGTGCGTCAGCCCGTTCTGCTCCGGCACCTGCTTCGCCACGTTCTCCCTCTGGAAGTTGAAGAACACGAACCTCCCCAGGAACAGCGACAGCCCCGTGCTCAGGCTGATCACGATCGAGGGGTTCAGCTCAGCCCTTATCGCCACTCCGCTCCTCCTTCCTCCGGCGGCTGCGGTCCTCCTCGCTGCAGCTCCGGCGGCATTGGGGGCGGCCAGGGGCCTCAGGCCCCGGAAAGAGATGCTGGCGGGGGATGGCGCCGCGTATGCCTGGAGGCGGGGCTTCTGGACGGCGGCAAAGAGGGCCGAGGAGGCTGCGGATGCGGCGGCCATTGGCTTGGCGGTGGCTTTCTTCCCAGATCGCCGGAGGCTGATGAGGTGTTCGGTGAATGGATTGTGAGAGGGTGGTGGAGAGGTGCTTTATTCGGGGATCCGTGGTACTACGATTAGTCAATTTTTGAATATGACGTGGCGTATTCACATTGGTCACTTTTGGATGAGGTAGATTTTTATCTCCACGTGGCACTTCCCTCATCCGGTTTGCTCGGTGCTTGATCGCTCACTCATCGTAGTATCATCATCTATAGTACTGGCCCTCAAACTAACGGAGAATTACGTTTTAGTCCTCCAAGTTTTGTCGCTCGTGCTTTGCCGTGTCACTCTTCATGTTTTCTGGCTTTTCAACTTCTCTACCCTCCATTTCAGGTCAACGGAAACCGACCTTGATGGGCTGAGTCATCTATGCAGCTGAGACTGTGAAGAGGAATGTCAGCATATCAATCTGGAAAAGGGGAATCCCTCAGAATCATAGAATCGGTGGGTCTCCTTTACATACAATGCTCAACTGCAGTGTGAGTTGAATGATTTCCTAGCTAGCATGCATTCAATTTATGAAGGGCACTGCTTTCTTTGATGCTACTATCCGGTGGTCTAGTCTAGACTGTGGGATCTATCAGATCGTCAGATGGCAAATCCCATATCTCACATTCTGGATGGAACAATATATTCGATCTGCTGATCCTCTGGTCCTTCCCATCGCCGTTCTCATCATCAAGCCTACCTTTCATTCTGCTTTTTCCGTACAAGTTCTGGGTACACGGGGACCCTTCCTCCTTGTTCATGAAACTGGTGGGGCTGTAATGGGTCTCTGGCTCCCGGAAAGAGATGGAAGACTCGGGTACGAGGTTCCCACTTGGAGGAGCCAGTGAGATAGTGCTGTTGTGTTGTTCTTGGATAGTCCTTGTAAGGCCACGCTTGATCTTCTCCATGGTGTTCTTGTCTTCCTTCTTGTCCTTCACGCCTGTGCTGATATAAGGGGTTGTTGATGTGCTGCCTCCAGGAGGGTTTTCGATCTGGTGGCGGAGCTTATGGATATCTACACGCTTCTTGGCGGAAATCTCATGACAATTATGTAATTATGGACTGGTTGAAGCATATAACCTGTTGCCAACAACAGCATGGAGCCTGATGATGGCCTGCTCCTCTGATTCTGAGAAGTCCCCATGCTTGAGATCCGGGCGAAGATAATTAGTCCATCGCAGCCTGCAGCTCTTTCCACATCTCTGGAGTCCTGTGATGCAAGTCAATCAGAAGAAGCAAGCATTTCACCTTATTAAGCAGTGAATCTCTTCTGGCTAAAACAGAGACTATGGTCCTTAAGGATGCAGAAGGGCCATTACTGGCATTCTTAGGGATGAGGCGCCAGTTCCTAGTCCCATGCTGGGCAATGTAGGAAGAGAGCTTGTTGTCTTCCTCAGGTGTCCACTGCCCCCTTTTTACACTGTACTTCTCACAACAAGGAATTCGCCCCATCTCTGTTGTTCTTCCTCTGATAAAGAAATTTTGGTAAGGTAAAAACTAAGGATGCTCCCTCTGCTTCCTCATCTTTTTGTCACGTATTAGAAAATCAGTGTGTTAGTAGAAAAATAAAGAAAGGGGAAGGAGGGAAGGGGGGGAGGGGGGAAGAGTGTAGTTGTTTAATGGGCTTCTTCTGGAAATATCAGATTGAGAGAAATTGTTATGGTGCTTTAAAATTTATAATGGATATGTTTGATGAGGAAAAGGAGGGACAGAAAAAGGAAGAGCTGCATCAATTGAGCGTGTGAACTGAGATTTACTGGTAGCTCACCCACAAAACATGCCCTTCCTCTGGTCAAAGAATCCCCTCTCTTGACTGCTGATCTGTGTTGGGTTGCTGTCTGTTTTGATCACACGAAATTGGACCATTGATCATGCTAACGTTGTTGCACGTGTGTGTGTGTCCTTTTGGGTATTTTCCTGTGAGCATCTCCTCAGCTGTTCTGATATGCAGACCTGGTACTGGATGAGGTCATTGAAACTATCAGTTTCTTTGTTAGGAAAATTAAACTATTTCAGTTGATCTTTACCTGTACTTTTAGTAGAGATGCTGGCTCATGAAGGTTGAGTAATAAGAGGAAGATGATGCAGCTATGCCCATAGGCAAGTGAGAGTTCAGTATGATTAGCCACAAACATCTGACTGCTGAAGAGTCCAACAGAAAACTATGGGTCACCCACACCCAGTCTCTGCAGATATCAAGAACAACTTGGGGAGGCAGCTCGTGCACCAGAAACCCAATCTAATTGAATCATGCACCCTACTGTATATATGACACAATAGTCCAGGCATTTCATTTGCATGAAAAGAATCTGATATTTCATGCATTTTCTATTGGTCTAGATGACTTTCTTGAAGTCAAAATATCTGCTCAATGTACATAAGGGCATAGATCAGTGACAAGCTCTTTGAACAGACACATCTGAATCTGATTGCTACTTATGCTGAAAATGAAACATGGATTTAGGATTCAGCTATGTAGGATCAGCCTGTTATGACTGAGTGAATGAAACATGGATTTAGAGAACCAGAGGAATATGCTCTAGATGTCATTGAAACAAGAAAGTGGCATTGTTTGAAGCAGCAGTAGACAGTACATCTTACACCAAGACTTGAGTATCAAGTCAGCTGTGTGAACTCAGAACAGAGCTAAACATGGAATTTAGATTTAATGAGCATGATAAAAGACCCTATAAAGCCCACAACAGTCACAAAGAAGCACAAAAAGCTTAGTGTCTTAAGGATAACCCATTTCCTAGTCCAGGCCACAATTTTCCTCTGCAGAAGGTACATCTCCAGAGGGAAATATATTGCCAGCGGCCAAAAGTTGATAGCCCCCAACACCCCAAGTACAGAGTTGAAGTATGGAAAAGCTATTGCAAGACCTGTTGTGGAGAGGACATACATTGTCCGAAAGAAGAGCCTGAACACATTGATGCGGAATGATGGGAGGACCGGAGGCCTTATGGTGTAGAACTTGCAGATGAATCCACTATTTGGGAATTTCTTCGCAAACCACAGCTCGAATGTGGCAAAAATTGGTTGACTGAATATCTGGAGAGGATAATCATAAGCACATCAGCAACACTGCACTACCTTACTGCACATTTTCTATACTGAAGGTACTCTGGTAATTTAGTTTTAAATTCAATCTTTCTTTTCAGGAGAGGTGATGAGATTGTTTTGTTGGGTACCTGATAACCTCCCACCAAGTGAATAACCACGCAAATATTTGCAATGTCAACGAGCCAGTATGGTTCATAGAATCCAAACCCGGTCAGGAGATTCCCTGGAGTGTTGTCCCCAAAGGCTGCATACCCAAAGCACCCGCAACAAAAATAAAAGAAGGTGGTAAGGAGGATTGCAATCTTTGATGCCTTCTTCATGGTCTGGTTCTCCGGAGGTGGTGACCTCAAGGTGTCCTGCATAAGATAGAGACATCTATGAACCAACATTTACTACATCCCAGAATCCAGAATCTGTAACCTGAGTGATATATATTGGATGAAAGATTGATTTTGGCCAAGTCTCTTTGAAATGCACCTGTATCTCGAGAAGAATGAGAGAGTAGGGGTATGAGAAAGCAACATCTCCTAAGGCCTGGAAGACAGTCCAAACTTTCCTAGCAGGAGTAGGTGCTGCAACTCCTGCAATTCCTCCACTGATCCTCCCATTTCCTACAATATTCAGGAACATAACAGTCAGCTCTAAAGAGGAAGAACCACATTATGGCACATGGCATGAACCGGCAAGGGTCTATCTTATGTTTAGAAAGAAAAGGCAGGATGGAGACAGAATGCAGACCGATTATTTTTGCGAAACCTAGTCCAAGACCAATAGAGGAGTAGCAGAAGGACATGATAGCGGCCAACCATGAAAGCCATGCCATGTTATGGAAATCAGGAATCTGTGACATGAATATCTGAACGGCTCCAAATACCACCATGTAGAAACCATTCTCGGACTTGCATCTAGCCTTGTGCCCCTCCTTGTGATAGCAGTTTGCCCTGTGAACAGCCCTGCATCAATAGAAACAAGATCCCGGTTTCATATAGAAGCAAATGTCAATAACCAAAGCAACTGCAACGATCCCAAAACCGGGTACCTCATACTGTTTGAAACAGTTATTACATAGGCAACTGCTGTCACATACAAACTCAGATACTGGAGCAAACCACAAAGCACCATCCTCCTGTGGCCTGAAATGTATCATCAGATTAGTGAGATGCATATGCAGTGCAGTTTCATTTACAATTTTGGGTTAAGTGTAGATGGAAAATGAAGAGATAAAACAAAATCAGTGCAGTGTGGTTATTGTCTTCAGTTTCTCAGAGTAACAAGTGGTTGGATTTCCTGAGAAACATGAATAGAAGTATTTCTACCGAGGTTTACTCTGACAGCATCCATGTAACTGTAATTCCGATGCCCCTTTACTGAATCGGGAGTTCGATAACAGTCAGAGAGCATGGAAGCTGAGATGTAGGTGATGATAGCAAAGCAAAACAAAGCAATGGGGCCACCGATCCATCCCAGCTGTGCAATACTCCATGCCAAGGACAGAACACCAGCGCCGATCACACCAGTGATGATATGAGCAACACAGCTCCACAAGGTTCCTGCTCAGAGACCAATCACAGATTCAATAACTCCGAACATTCATCCATCAATATCTTAGTAAGAAGACAGCAGTTCTATGTAGGGACTCCAATTATTTTCTTTCTTGATTCCATTCACTGACATGGCCTGGTATGAAGTGAAGTATGATTACCTGTCCTCCTGGGGCGCCCATCATCATCCAAGGAAGGATCAGCCACCTCCAGAGAGTATTGAACAGCCATATTCAAAGGGCAGTTTTCAGAGATTCAATGGGATTCCCTGTGCCATATATATAAAGGGCCTAAGCAAAGTAGATTTTCTATAGAGCAGAAAAAACTAGAAGTCAGCATCCCTGTATTTCTACTTAACCAAGAAAAAAACAAACCCCTGGTTGGAAATGTCCCACAACCTCATTTACCACATCAACTGGATTGAACTTTTCAGTACTGTGTTGAATTCGTTCAGTGAAGTAACTTGGGAACAATAATTTGCTTGGGATGATGTCACTGTGGGTATACAGCTATCAAAAATTGCAGAATCCTGAAGGCCAAGGTGAGACACAAGTCATAGATAGGGGAAAGAAAAGTCTGAGATCCTGCTAAAGTTCAAAAAGACGATCTTTTTTCGATCGTTGACACAGTAGTCTACTATACTTTTGGTACCAGACTAATACTACTCCTTTATGCGCAGGAATAAAGGAAACTGGATAAAGTGAAGCACAGTGCAATTCTTCTATTTTCCACCCAGATGAAGTAAATGAGAGAGATGGGTGTTTTCCGGCTCTCAAACCGTTCCTTAGTCTTCGAAGTGACAGTAAATAAGGAGCTGCTGGGCGTACCTTCAAATGCAATGGCGGTCAGGAAGAAGAAAGTGGCTTGGGAGAATCCATCAGAATCAGAATGGCGACAAGGAGACCCTTACAGATTAGCCAACTGTTCACTCACTTTTCTCCTCCCAAAAGGAGTGAATGAACTGAGAAGAAGAACATCGATTTTGTCTTTCCCCAAAAAGAGATTCCTTCCTACGCGGTGTGCTAGTGCGACTGTCAACTTCCACCTTTTGAACACAGGGGATGTATTTCCTGGAGAAAAAATGGTGAGTACTGTTATGCTGCCCTCTCTGATGTCCTTTGCATCGTTTTTATATTCTCACCCTTTCACCATAGAATCATACATAGATAGATGAATGAATGAATGGATATAAGAGGAAACTAATATCCAACTATATAAGGAATGCCCATTAATTGTTAATTCTACAGATGGGTCTACTCCTACGGAGGAAAAAGATGGAAACTTTGTTGAAATTTTGAAGACGATGAGCTGCCATGTGAACAGATTGACAAGGCGACAATGAGCAAGTGGCTTTGACAGGGATATGAAAATCCAAAAATCATTGAAAATTCAAGCTGTGAGCAAAGGTATGATCAATGGAGAGGCCTAGGGCGTCCAGTGGTGGAGACCCATTCCCAGCTTGGTGATTGCTTGTCCTGCGTCCCTGTAAAACTAGTCTATGGATCTGTTCTCAAGGAAACTGCAACTTACAGGTGATAAATAATATACGAGTCTCAATTTTCAATTACAATAATAATAGTCTCTATAGTCAAAAGGCAGAAAATTTTGTCATTCTTGCACATTTGGTTGTTGTTGCGTTTAAAGTAGGGATGTAGGGTTTTTGAAGGTTAAAAGAATATAATAGGAAATTTAATAAAATAGTATTTTAAATATTTATTATTTAATACTAGTTTAAAATTTAACATTATAAATTAGATAAAATAGGATTTAAAATTTTATTTTAATATAATAATAAATTAGATAAAATAGAAAAATAATTTATATTTATAATGTTAAAAATATTGTAATAATTACTATTAATAAATTTTAAATAAAATTTTGTACTAACAATTATCAAATTTAGAATAACAGAGGTTATGGAGTGAGATCAAGTTCTTGTTTTGTGGGGAGAAAGCTCTCTTACCAGTGTTAGTATGGCACTGAGGAGCCACTGTGCACTCCAAAAATCTCAACCGATATACGAGCAATTTAGATGCTTCAGTAACCTTTCAACCGCCTGCCTGGTCTCCTCTGAGGATTTGCTCCCGGCTGGCTCGGACTCAGTGGCCAACCCACAGTTGCAAGGCCAAGAGAGAGTTCGCTCTCCCGCGTCAGTGTATTTTGCTAAGCTCTTGTCTGCATGTTGCAAGTCCAAATCCTTAGGTGCGGGCAGATTGGTCCATGCCCACTTGGTGAAGTTGGGGTTTTCCAAGGACCCCAAGCTCCGGATCCACTTGGTAAATTTGTACTCAAAGTGTCGGGAATTCGTCTATGCCCACAAGCTGCTCGACGAATGTCCTGAGCCGGATGTTGTTTCATGGTCTGCCCTGATTTCCGGTTACTCGCAGAATGGGATGGCCGACGAAGCCAACTTGGTTTTCCGGGAGTTTCACAGGTTGGGCCTCAAGTGCAACGAGTTCACTTTTCCGAGTGTCCTAAAATCCTGCTCAATTGCAGGTAATCTATCCCTGGGTATGCAAGTTCATGGAGCCGTTGCTGTCACTGGTTTTGGTTCTGATGAGTTTGTTGCAAACTCGTTAGTTGTCATGTATGCAAAGTTTGGAGCATTCAAGGATTCAAGAAGGATTTTTTACTCAATTCCAGTTAGAAATGTTGTCTCATGGAATGCTTTGATCTCATGTTATGTGCAGGCTAATTTCCTCGAGGAAGGGGCTCATATGTTTGATGAGATGATTATAAGTGGAGTGAAGCCTAGCGAGTTTAGCATGTCTAGCATATTGAAAGCCTGCTCAGGTCTTGGAGATATCAATCAGGGAAGGAAAGCACACGTCTACTTAGTAAAGCTTGGTTACTGCTCCGATCAATTCTCAGAGAATGCTCTGGTTGATATGTATGCCAAAGCAGGGAATCTTGAAGATGCCTTGGCTGCATTTAATAAGATCACCGAACCTGATATTGTATCTTGGAATGCTATCATCGCGGGTTCTGTCCTTCAGGAGGAATACGAAGAGGGTTTAAATTTGTTACTGCAAATGAAAAGGTCTGGAATTCGTCCCAACTTATTCACTCTCTCGAGCACTCTTAAAGCTTGTGCTGGGTTGAAGCTTGAGAGGATGGGTAGACAGTTGCACTGTCTTGTCATAAAGATACAAACGACTTTGGACAATTTTGTGAGTGTTGGAATTATTGATATGTATGCTAAAAGCAGCTTACTTCATGATGCAAGGAGAGCTTATGAGCTGATGCCACAAAAGGAGTTAGTTGCAATGAATGCTCTGATTTCTGGGTATTCACAGAATGGGAATGACCGGGAAGCCTTTTCCCTCTTTGCTGACATGTATCAGATCAATGTAGGATTCAATCAGACCACATTATCCTCAATTCTCAAGTCATCTGGTGCTTTGCAGGATACTAATTTGAGCAGACAGATACATACCATCGTTGTAAGATCGGGATACATAGAAGATACTCAGGTGATAACGAGCCTCCTTGATGCATATGCAAAATGTGAATGTATAGATGATGCACGGGAAATTTTTTATATGTGCCCCATAGGGGATATTGTGGCTCTTACTTCCATGATTGCAGCTTATGCCCAATTAGGACACGGGGAGGAAGCAGTTGGGCTATACCTTAAGTTTTTAGATATGGGTAATAATCCTGACCCATTTGTTTGCAGTTCAGTCCTAAATGCTTGTGCTAATTTATCAGCATATGAGCAGGGGAAGCAAGTCCATGTGCATGCCATAAAATTCGGATTTGCAAGGGATATTTTTGCTGGAAATTCTCTTGTTAATATGTATGCTAAGTGTGGCAGCATAGAAGATGCAGAGAGGGCTTTCAGGGAAGTACCAGAGAGGGGAATCGTCTCTTGGTCTGCTATGATCGGAGGGCTAGCCCAACATGGCCATGGAAAAGAGGCCTTGGAGTTGTTCAACATGATGCTTGAGGATAATGTCCCTCCCAACCACATAACCCTAACCAGCGTTCTCTCTGCTTGCAGCCATGCAGGCCTTATTGAACAGGCAGAGCAGTTCTTCGAGTCCATGGAGGAATTGTTTGGGATCACGCCCACTCAGGAACACTCTTCATGCATGGTAGATATCTTGAGCCGTGCAGGGAAGCTAGACAAGGCGATGACCCTCGTTGAAACTATGCCATCTGAGGTGAGTGCCCGGGCCTGGGGATCTATCCTAGGGGCTGCTAGAGTCCACAAGAAAGTTGAGCTTGGGCAGAAAGCAGCTAAAATGCTATTTGCTCTTGAGCCTGAGAATACCGGGACGCACATTCTACTTGCCAACATCTATGCATCAGCGGGAATGTGGGAAGAAGTCTTGAATGTTCGGAGGCTGATGAAACACCACAAAGTGAAGAAAGAGCCAGGGATGAGCTGGCTCGAGGTTAAGAACGAGGTACACACCTTCGTGGTAGGTGACCAGTCCCACCCTCGAATAAAAGAGATCTACGACAAACTCGAGGAGCTGAGGGAACCTCTGAGCCGGGCTGGCTATGTTCCAATGGTAGAGGTGGACCTTCATGACGTGGAGAGGAGTGAGAAGGAGAGGTTGCTTTACCATCACAGCGAGAAACTTGCAGTGGCATTCGGGTTGATAGTCACACCCGAAGGAACTCCAATCCGGGTGAAGAAGAACCTTCGGATATGTATTGATTGTCATGCTGCAATCAAGTTTATATGTAAGATAGTGTCCAGGGAGATCATTGTGAGGGATACCAATAGGTTCCACCATTTCAGGGACGGGTCATGTTCTTGTGGAGATTATTGGTAAGATCAAGCGTAATCTTACTTGCATGATAATGGAATTCTTTGAATCCCTACTGCAAGGTGGCATTCTGTTATGAATCTGACAAGGCATGGAGCAACAGGCCATTTAGTAGAGATCAGCGGTGCTATTTATTCTCAAGGACAGTGCATAATTTGATACAACAACAGGGATATGGACTGAGCAGCACCTAATTCCTTGAACAACAATGGCAAGGGCTACCAGAACTTGGAAGAAGAAGAAACATAAATGATCTACAGATCCATGACTATATCCCACAGGTATAGCTCCTGTGCGGGCACCTGGAGATTGAATGTAAGCAAACCAGATTCTTCATCATACATAAATTCTACTTCCTCTGAATCCACAAGCACTCGCTTGGGCTGGATTGATGTGTATGCGCCAAATAGGCCAGAGCCATGAACTTTCAGCTCGACGGATCCCCTCAATGTATCATGCTTGACCTCCTTGATCGCCCCACCTGAGTTGAACATCTCAACGAGACCAATGGCTGCAAATCTCACCCCACCTGACAACTCCTTGACGGGAACCACAGTGAAGACATCATACTCATGGGCCTTCAGGGTTACAGGCATGGATGCACCATCTGGAAGATAAACTACCTCTCCTGAAATCGGCAGTACAAAGAAGGATTAATGGATGCTCAGAAACTTTTATGACATTTTTGGACTTGTTAGAGATGGTGAACTTGTCCAAGTTTCCAAATGATCAAAGTTATACCTTTAAGGTGGGAGAATATAATGGCATCCCCTGTCCACGATTCACCAGCGACCTTGGGAAGATAATCCACATCTTTAGCCCTAACCACACCGGTGATCATGCTAGGTTGTTCGTCATGAATGAGATTCTTCTTGCTAACTCTGCACCATCCTGCTCCCTGACAGTTGAAGACTCCAATGACACCCGAGTAATCATTGATGTTCCATATCTTCAAAAGGCTGCAATATAGATATTTATATATCAGTTATCAAACTAGCAGATGTCAAAGATATTATACTGTCGGAGGCTTACTAATTACCTTGTTCCATCTCTTGCAGGATCAGCAAACAAACAATCTCTTGTTGGTCTGCCTGGGAGTTTGGCCCTTAATATTGAACCATCATGGAGTACGAGTTTTCTTAGCAAATTGAAGTCATGTTGACCAGGTTTGTCACTGCATCAGACAGAGAAATCCAATAATGATAACATAACGTATGATTACATTCAAGGTTGGTATTATCTTTTGATGGTAGTGTGACATGCTTTACCTGACATAAATGGCACATCCACCCACAGCTCGAGCTGCTCCATGGTATTCAGCCATTGGGTGTAAACTCTACATTCAAAGCAATTCGGAATTACAGGCAGAAAAAAATGCAGTGAGGCTGTTTAAAGCATATAGTACACTCACATGAAACATATCCCAGTCAGGCTGCATAAACTCTCCTAGAAAAACAGAGTTGTAAGCAACTGATGCAATATGTATTGTGTGAGATGCCGGATCCCTCGGCCAGAAGTCATCTGATGCCCTGATCACTGCTGACCTCTTTGCACTGAAATTCCAGAGTTAGCAGGTATACATTTCAAACACAAACATGAATGCAGTATTACATTGATATCTAAATAATCTGAATGGAAATTTCTTGTTTCATAAGATAATAGATGTGTAGTACCTGTATAAACCATCTGTGTTGTGACTCATACAATATATGATTCCATTGTCAGGGAAGTTCCTGGCAATTGATGCTTCCAATGCTTGATGGTACTTCCTGGCAAGCTTCACCCTTCCACCATATCCTGCCCCAAGAGTTTCAAGAATGTTTTGAACATCCACCTTAACCCCATCAATGCCTGCTGATGCAAGGTAAGAGTGGAGCTCATTATAGAAGTTATAGACCTTCTCAGGATTCACTAGACCAAGCCCGTTGATCGCCATGCTGTTGAGGGCATCACAAGGCTCATTTGACTCATTTGACTGCACACCAGGGGATGAGACAGGGTAGGCCATTTTCGACTGGTAGTGTTCCATTTCAGGGACTCCAGGCTTCACACCACCCCAATAACCCGTTATTGCATGCCAGACATATGCAAACCTGGAATGAACAAATCATGATCATTGATATATCCATTGAGGGAGTCCTTGTGAGGCCAGTATTATTCTATATGCACACTATTTTGATTCATACTTTAGCTTGTGTTTCTCCTTGATCTCGGTAACAAAATGGCGGAGGCCAAGGCTGGGATCCTCCACTCGACTTCCCTCCCGACCATCTTTCTGGAATTTGTGGTTTTCCTTGATGTGGGTTAACCTGTTTGCAAAGCTAGAGAGCATGGTGTTGCAGGAACAGTCAAGGATCAAGTGGCAGATACAACACCAACCAACAAAAGGGAAAATGATACCAGTGAATAGATTCAGTTAAGAGGAGTACTTGGCAGCGTTATCAGCTTTGGATTCCTGCCCAGCTGGATCCATTCCGACAGATTGCCACCCATCATCAATGATAATGAATTTCGGCGGTATCCCACCTTCCTCCATGCTGCAAACAATCCCCAGTCAAGTTGAACTGTGATCACAAAAGTTCCACAGCACACCCAATCCCCAAGTGGGGTATTCATGACAAAGGAGGTAAAGAAGGTATGTACCTCTCTAATCCTTGCCTGACACCCTCTGTAGTCACCTCTGTATAAAAAGCGTCCCATGTGCACCATCCAAACCAGTTGAGCATGTTGGGTATCTGAACAATAGCATGTATGAAATTAGAAAAGAACAAGTCTTTTGAGCTAAACTGTCCATGAGGTGATAAACTATCCTACCTTCTTCCTCTCACGGTGAGAAAATGTCTGCAGGTGCCCTTCTACCATTCTGCAGATACAAAAAAAACAAGTACAAATCAGCACACACCATCATCACAAGGTACAATGTCTTCATGGTTTCCCATTCTATGCCTACTACTCAATCTGATCTTTAAATGCTAGTTTGAAGCTGGAGCTGCAAGGATAAATTACTTGACTGCATTTGTGATGACCTCAAAGGGGTCATGACCAGCTGCCATGAAAACCAGATGACTCCCTTCAAACCCAGTAACAGAAGGATCTCCTGCAGTGGACCAATTGGACATGTATCAATTTCTTTAGCACTGAATGGTATGAACTTAGAATATTAGTGCTAGCAGAGAGTCTGATTCCACACCGCTCTCCAAGCATATCTCCATCTCATTTTGCTCGTTTCCCTGCAGAACGGCTCGGAAATCCCCTTCCAGAATGGGTAAGAAGACAACATACAGTGCAGACTGCTCTGCATCATCATCGCCGAGGTGGGAACCATCTTGAGCCTCAATGATCAGAAACTGGGTCTCGAACGGTATGTCTCGGCCAGAGTTGCCCATCCTCTGAGTCATCCACCATAACTTGAACCGAAACAGGCACATGAAACGCAGTCCCCTGCAGACCAGAAACAGAGCCATCAAATGAAGATGCGTATGGAAGTTCCATTCAACATGATGAAATCGGCAATGGAGAAAAGATGAAATTGATAGATTATGAAATGGTGCAACAATGAGAACTTTGGCCTTTGGCCATAAGAACAGGAAGGGCATTTGAATGGGGGACTCACTCGAGCTTGCCGACGGGGAAGACGCGACGGCTCCCGACCTGGTCAGAACGGACGCCGAGGAATGCTCCGTTAACCAATGCGCCTCCAGGGGCAGGCGTGACCTCGACGGTAGGATGAACATCAGTGAGGACGCAGCTCCCCAGCACCATCAACCTCCTATCGGAGATAGAGATTCCGGCGCCGACCGTCATTTCTCTCTTCAGGTGACTGACAATGGACAAATACCAGATAGAAGAACCAGGGGAGAGGTAAGCAATGGCGTCTTAGCTCGTGGCCAGTTGCGATATGTGCTACACATTTTCATTATTTATAAAAGAAAATTAATTAAATATTTACCAATAATAAATTTTAAATAATTGTGAGTATAATCATTTATGGTGTAACGATTTTTTACCATAATTTTTTATTAATTAGTATTAAATTTTATTAAACAAATACTTTAAATAATTATTATTACTTTATAGGTAATATTATTTATTTATTTAATATAATATAATATATTATATTATATTATATTAGAGGGTTATACTTGGGGAGTGACGTGTGATTCGAGGAGTGCGAGGAGGTGACGTGGAATTTGGACATGAGCTATCGTAGATAGTCATTATCACGTGTGATTCAAAGGATAAGTTGAATGCGTGTCATCTAGTCACATAATACGAGGAGCCTAATCACTTTTCATTGGTGGAGCGAGGCGACAAAATGTTTATTACTTAGGATAATTTTTTTAATTGTATATATGGTAAATTTATCACATTGACTATCTACATTAATATCAATAATTATACTTCGTGGCATTTCCATTGTCTCTAATATTTCGTAGGAGAGATTTAGCTCATTTATAGTATAAACTTGATTATGAATACTTGCTAAATATTTTTCAATGGAACTTATTATTTTTCTTATAATTTTATTAACTTGGGGCGGTTATTATATTAATAAAGTTGTATTCATTTTCCTTTAGTATTGCAAATTAGGTTGTGGCAAATTTGTAGTTTGTCACTTGTCTTTCATCAATTTTTTTTGTTTTATATTAAATAACTAATATTCAATTTATTCCATTAAAAAAATTAGTAATGCTAAATATTGCAAACCTTACTCATATAGTTATTTAACTAATAAATTATGTATAATTTTAGTTTTATAACTTTTGATAATATGATCTAATATTGAATAAAATATAGAATTATTATAAATTTATAAAATTAAAAATATAACTCAACTTATAAAATTGTTAGTTTTAATTAAATATTAGTTTTTATCCGAGTTTACTACAATTGTTAAGAATATAATCTTATCTTAAATAAAATAAAAAATTGTTGTGAATTTATAAGATAGAACTTATAATTATTTTTTATTTTATCTAATATTAAATTATATTCTCAACAATAATAAATTGTACCTCTATTATAAGTTATAAATTTTCTCAACAAATATGTAAATTATTCATAATAAGTTTCTAATGATGAAAACATAAGATATAGCATTTACTGTCACAAACATGTTCAATGTTAAAACACTAACTTTAAAGGTTATATAACTATCATAAATATTCTGTTAAAAATATACTTTACATGGTGAAAATAACTTTCAATTTTGTTTAAACGCTATTAATATACCATTCCAAACATACTCTATTAGGTGAAAGTACATTTCAATATTATTTAAGTTTCATGTACATTTCTGTCATTTGTTTGATTTTATAAATGTTTATTTGAGAAAAAAATAATTTAATTATTATTTTAAACATGAATTTAATTAGTTTGATTCCCCTTCTATATTTGTCTATACAGATATTCACATAATTATTAATTATATGTACATAAACTACTTCAAGGACAATTACTTGAACTAGCTGATAAAAAATAGTTATACATATAATACTTTGATTAGATAAAATAAAATAGGGTTTGCTTAGTTATAAATCCGTAAAATTACATAAATTATGTTATATATTTTAAATATAAATATTATATTATAAAATATGATTAATTGTGAAATTTAAATATTAGATGATAAAATTTTTAAATTTACGGTATAAATATTTGTTTATTATAAAATATTTTTATTTTAAATAAATAAAATAATTAACAATAACTTATCCAATAGAGTATTAATACTATTAATATATTTTAGTGAAGGAGTTGGATTAATAGATGCTAATGGGTCGAATCTAATAACAGATAGATTCGGGTTGGGTTGGGTTCGAGTCGGGTTCGGGTCTGTGCAATATCTAGTCACCATCCATCTGCCATAACAGATAGAAGAGTTTGCAGGCGAATCGAACTACCATACCCATTTCCATTCCTTAGATGTGGGTCCAAACTAATGGTAGCCACCAGCTCGAGTTTTATGGGAATTTATGGCCAAGGGCAAGAAGTGGGCTTTTCGACAAATTATAGTGGGCAATGACAGCGGGTGGTCTGCAATCCAAGCTTAAGCCCAAGGCCCAATCTGATATATTTTGAGGCCCTAAAGAAGAAGAAGTGCGAGCATGTGCATCTAGGCATGTCAAATATCTCATATATTTTATATTCCATATAAATTTTTTATTGTATTCAATAAAAATATTTCATTACCATATAATTTTGAATTTATGTTGACTGCAACATATCCATAATACATATAAGTACATATATATATATATATACATATAATGAAACACTTTACGGCACATATAAAAGAAGCAAGCAGAGATCGGCAATCTAAGCTTGGGGAGGAAGATGAGGATCACGGTGATGACCGCAGACGAGCAGATCATATCACTGGACGTTGACCCTAACGAATCTGTAACCCGTCCTTCCGCTTCTTCTACTCTGGACAAACCCTAGACTTCCTTGGCTACTCTGATTGTCTCCGTTTACTGATTGAAAATCCATTCCTTTTCAGGTGGAGAACGTCAAGGCTCTGCTTGAGGTGGAGGTCAGTTCTACTGTCACGAACCATTGGCGCAATTTTGTTTACTTTTAAGTCTGCGGAATTGTCGGCGTTTTGATTTAATTGTCGCGCCTTTTTTTGGTGAGTTTCAGACACGCGTGGCGCTACAGCAGCAGCAGCTGCTCTTCAATGGGAAGGAGATGAAGAATTTTGAGAAATTAAGTGTTCTGGGTGTTAAAGATGACGACTTGGTCATGATGGTCTCCAGTGCTGCTCCTAGGTACACGTGCAATTACTCCTGGGTAGACTATATCAATTCTGATAATTTTTTAACCCTGCAGTGATCCCAAGATATTCTGCTTACAAGTTGTACCATGATCATGCACAATTTAACCATCCAGTTTGACCGAGTTTTGCTCAGTTTTCATTCAAAAAGAATGAACATCATTAGAAAAGCACGAGCAAAGCCTGTTATCTTTACAATTAACTTCAAATACTTTTGAGTTGCAATGCTGCTAGGGGATAAATATGGAAAAGAACTTGCCATTTTGTATCTATTGCTCTATTTACATCCTTTACAATCATTAAGATGAAAATATGAGGTTTCTGCTTATTCCTGACAGCAATTATTGAATTTCAGTGCGGAAGCTTCAAGGGATTTGGGCTTTAACCCTGATGGGTCTGCTGTGAATCCGGCTGCTCTTCAGCAGCAGCTTCGGCAGGATTCTAATATGATGGGCCAACTTTTTCAGGTATAACTGTTTGATAAATTTCTGAAAGCCCTTTCTGTTAGCATATGCTAGAAACTGTTCTTTTCAGTTTTTCCATTTAAAGTAAATTACTTATATCAAGCTGGAAACTGATATAGCACAGCGATCCTTCTTGATTCAACAAACAAATAGTATTGACATTGGAAATTGAAAAATACTCTGCATGACTGTCAAATGCATTGTTTGTCTCCTTTAACTGATTGGTTGTCACTCTTTCCTCACCAGAGTGATCCTGAATTTGCTCAAGCTATTCTTGGCAATGATCTTGATAAATTACAAGGTGTTCTAAGAGAGCGTCACCGACAAAGATATGAAATGCGACGGAAACAAGATGAAGAGCTTGTCAGTAGTCTAATACACGACTTCCTCCCTCTCTTCATTTTTGTCTCAAATCCCTTCTTTCAATCAGTTCCTATGGCATATATTGCCCTTTTATGTGAATTCATAACGTCACTTGTTAAGATGCTGCATGTCAAGCTCGACTCATGTTTTTTACCTTAGAATGGATGGATTATGATGTTGATCAATTTTCCAGTATTATTTATCGAAGTTTTCTTTGATCAATTATAGCTTCTGCATGCTCATGTGGCAGGCCCTGCTGTATGCAGATCCTTTTGATGTGGAGGCTCAGAAAAAAATTGAAGCTGCTATACGTCAGGTAATTTCTGCCATGTTTATTGTTTGATAGTGCAAGTATAGATGAGTTACAGTTTTTTTATACTTGTCCTAACTGTTCTTATAGAAAGGGATCGACGAGAATTGGGCTGCTGCTCTAGAATATAATCCTGAAGCCTTTGCAAGAGTTGTAAGTTTTGATCTTTGTTTGACCTTTATTTATATAAAACAAGAAGTGTGCACTATCAAATTGGTCCCTCAATTTGTAAAATAATAAAAATGTTGTCCCTCAATTACTAACAATTCAGTCCCTTAATTTAGGAAATTGCTAATAATTTAGTCCTTTGCTGCAATTGTAGATGGAAATCTCTCGGAAATTTCTGACCAAAAGTACTAAATTGCTAGAAATTTTTCTAATTAAGGGGGTAAACTATTATAAATTGAAATTGTTAATATTTTACAAACTGAGGGACCAGATATGTTAGTCCGCTAAACAAAGAAGAGAAATGCTATGTGAGCAGACATTCTCCTAATGTCTGACTTGCAATCTGCAGGTTATGCTCTATGTTGACATGGAGGTCAATGGTATCCCTTTAAAGGTATCTTTTATATTGGATGTTGTACTATAGCACTATGAAAATCCTTCCTTGGTGAGAACTGTATCTTTACAAGTATGTTGCCTTGTCAATTTCAGGCATTTGTTGATAGTGGAGCACAGTCAACAATTATATCAAAAAGTTGTGCTGAGCGTTGTGGGTAAATTTCTTCCATCGCCACCCTTTACTTTTCATTAATTATTATTGTTTCAATGTTCATAATTTGTTTTCTGTTGCAGTTCTTTTATGTCTATATCTCAGGATTTTGTTTATGCAATTGCTGCTATACCTTCTAATTTTATTGATTGGCATTAAAGTGGAGTGGCTGGGGTTTCTGCTACAACATGTTTCCATGTATCTAAGTGTCATGTGATGGGAAGACATGAAAAAATCTATTAGATTATATTTACACAATCTATGACTCATACACAAATATTATGTTGATGCTAAGTAATGCCTAAGTTTTTTCCCTTGATAATGCGGGTTTATCTCGTGCTTATGTTTATGATAGAATATTTATGGTTTAATATCATACAAGATCAGATATACTATTTCATCAAGCTGCCCATTAGATTGCCTTTCGGTACTGCTGGTTGCTAAATAAAATAAATCTTGGGAGAGTTCTTAAGTTTTATGTTTCCTATGGATTCTTGTTTCTTTCAGATTATTGAGGCTTTTAGATCAAAGATATAGGGGCATTGCTCATGGAGTTGGTCAGTCTGAGATACTGGGCAGAATACACGTGGCTCCAATCAAGGTGATCAACTTTCACATCACTTTTAGGCAATGCATAAGGTTAGGCAATGCATTGTCTGAATATGTTAATTGCATCTTGATACCACTGGGTTATATGCCATATGCATTGTGATTTTTGGAAGTAAAATTGATAGAAAGTGAGTGATGGGTGAATTAGTGAAGGTATTCACTGTATGTTTCTCCTTTAGAATGCAATATGTATACGAGCTTAGCTTTATCTTAGTTTTCTGGATGTTAACTGCATTTTTTATTTATCTTGTTATATGCTTTTTATTTGTAGATTGGGAGCATATTTTACCCATGCTCCTTTTTGGTCCTGGATTCACCCAACATGGAATTTCTCTTTGGTCTCGATATGCTTCGGAAGCACCAGGTAGTTTGTCATCTATCGTATATCTCCATAATGCTTTGTCATAACTGATGGCATTGCCTAGTGACTTGCTATATCGCTTTCTCTATCTGTTGTACTATTCTATTGGGATTTACAAATTTTCCAATTACACTGATAACATATTTTTTCCAGTGTATTATTGATTTGAAGGACAATGTATTGAGAGTTGGTGGAGGAGAGGTTTCTGTGCCATTTTTACATGGTATTCTCCTTTTTACTTTCTTGTAATTTCCCATTGTTTCATTATGTAACCTTTTGAGATTCTTTTGGAGGTCCCCCATAGAAAACTAGATGAGAAATATGATCTATTTGACAGAGAAAGACATCCCATCACGGTTTTTGGATGATGAAAAGCATGCAAAGCAAGCATCTAGCTCTGGAGTTCCAGTGAGTATCCAATATACTATTGTAATAATGTGTATTCTATAGGAGATTATATGCCTTTGCAAATTGTGTTGACTTATGCTCGCATTTTTTGTTCTTTGAATATCTTTAATTGATTTATCCATATGATTTTCCGATTACATGCTGTAAATCAGCCTCTCTTTAAGCTCTTAAGAATATCAGTGTAAATGACACTCTGGCTAATTTGATGAATAATTATTTATTTTTAGGCGGATTCTTTAGCAGCAGATAAGAGTCCTGGCCGTGCATCTTCTGGTCCGTCTTCAATTTTAGCAAATTAATCATCATTTTCCATTGTTTGAGCTGTCTTATGTCCTATTTTCCCCCATCTGGATTTTTTTTCCTTTTTAAAAATCTTAACCCTTTTTTTGCAGTTCCACATGGTGGTAATTTGCAGGTACATGTTCTTCTACCATGCACTTCCCAATTTCAATTATAGGAGTAGTTTTTTAATATTTGGAAATTACCTGATAATTAGCCAGTATTCTTTTTCTTTTTTGATAGATAAAGAGCCAGTATTCAATTATGTACAAATCAGCTGAAATTCTGAATCATTATGTTGCTAAGATTTGTAACAATATATGTATGTTGGTTTTGGAAATTAATATTCGAGTCCATAATTAATATAATGGCAAAAAACTTAAACTTACAGAGGGGTTAAGAGGTGGTAAGAAAAATCCTAAAAGGAAGAGAATGATGCAGATATCTCAAAATAGATGAAACTTAAATTGGTCAAAATTCTATCATATATAGTTTTTCTGTAAGATTTTGACATCAGGAATGTATCTACTTCAGAGAGCTGAATTTGAGGCAAAGGTGGCAAAGCTTGTGGAATTAGGCTTTGGGAGAGAGGCAGTGGTGCAGGCACTCAAGTTATTCAATGACAATGAAGAGCAGGCGGCTGGATTCCTCTTTGGTGGGTGAAGGTAGCAGCAAACTCACATCTCAGCATGTCTATTTCTTCTCAACTTATATTTGAAATTTATGTATTAAGTTATGAGAGAATTGTGGGATAAATAATAAGATATAGTTCTTTATTCTTCTGAAAACAATTGGCATTGCTGTGCATGATTATGGTGACAATTCAAAGAAGGGCTGCTTGGCTTTGGCATTCTTATGTTATGATGATAAAGGCGAACCAATGCCCATTTTGTTGAACTCCAAAACAACAGGTAAATCCTGATACCCTGATGCACATATTTGCATTCATATGTACAGTGTGTAGATGGACAAGTACCCGGTTCTTATACCGGTTTACCGATCAGGAGCATGCGCCGGTTGGGTCTCAATATTTTACTTACCTGAGGACGACTGAAAAGTTTAGGGACTGAAATGGCTTTGGAATAAACTTCAGGGTGCAAATATAAAGTACTGGTAAGACCATATCCCCCGTGGCCACAGAATTCCGAAAGAGGAATAGGATTGAGAGGTTTGAGATCGATTCTGTCTGCAGGCATCGACCTTCAATCTCGGGAATTTCGGCCGCTGTGAATCGGATTCTTCATCCCTCTCGTTCCCCGCAACCTCAGAAACTCCGGTCTGCTCCTATCTCTCCGATTTCTCCGTCCTAATATGCGATTCTACCTCCTGTTTCTTTCATGAATGAACTGAATTTCTCGATTCTTGCGTTTTGCCTTTAAAATTCTCGCGCGCGAGGTTTTCATTCGCTTATTGGAATATATCTACATCGTTCCCGGGAGCAAATTCCGTCAGTGACATCTAAGGTTACTTGTTTTTCTGGTGAAGTTGTCGATGTTGCACTGTTAGGGTCTGAAATCTGAGAATCTATCCTGTTCGGGTAAAATAATTAGTCACTGCTTCATTGTCGGATTTTCTTTGCAAGTTCATCGGAATTGAGTCGTTTAAGTTGTCGCAATTGTGGTTTTATAGCTTTATGTTGAGCTGGCTCCCTGCTTAGATTTGATTACTTCAAATGTTAACGTTCATTGCTAGAGTACATAAAAGTTACATTTATCTATTTCGGAATTCTGATCATGGATGGAATCGAACACGGGTGCCTATTTTCGACTAAAATGTAGGCAGTTAAGCCCTGATCATTGGTAAATTCTTGTGTAAACAAGTCTGTATCAGTTAGTCTACCCGGTTTCTTTCTGAGTTGTGAAAAAATGGAAAAATAGAGCCTATTGTTATTCTATAATTCTGTGAAAATAGTGTAAAATGGGTAAGGGAAACAAGTCTTCTTCCTCTTCAATAAATATCAAATTTTGATGGTTAATATCCAACTCCTTAGGTTGTGTTGTTTGGCAATGAAAACGATTTTGGCTCAAATAGTTTTTGGAAGTCTTTTGAATTTCTTCTGCGCATTATGCAACAGGATCCTGGCCATCCTCTCCTCTCAATTTTCTTGGTCTGAGAATCTCGTTTGTTCCTCGCTCCTCTCATAATTGGAAAAAAAGCAAATTAACTTATGTTCATCTTGGCCCTATATAAAATTTGAAAGTTAGTAAATGAACATAGTTTTCATTTGGCTTTATTCTTGTTCTTTGCAGAGAAGATGAAAAGTATCCGAGATTGGGGGTTCTCACAGTTGTTGAATCAATCTTTGGCATCATCTCTACCTATATCAGGAAATAATTGGTTTTTTAACCGAGAAAGGGCCACTCAGGAGCTTGGTGACCAAGGTAATTCAGTTTTCTTTTTTGAAAGTTTCAAGTAAAATTTCTATTTTCCCATTTGTGATCCCAAGCATTTATTTGTTATTTGACCATTACTTACAGTTCTTCATAATTAAAGGGCATATTTAAAGGCAGATTAAGCCAATGAAAAAAGATATTGGATGTTTTTTTTTCTTTTAAAGATCAGTTACTCTCCTTCAGTTCTCTGGAAAGTTTTAGGGAAATACCAAAGCGTCACTTTGTTCTACTCATTTTGGTCTCAGTATCTAGATCAACAGGACATTTTAAGTATATTGCCATTTGAATACTTTATTCTGTCGTTTTCATTTTCCCTTAGTTAATTCATTACCATATTGGTCATCCTCTATTTTGCCAGCAGGCCCAACTAATGACGTGGCTTGTGATGCCCCATCTTCACTTAACCATACACAGGAGGTTCATCAACAGCCTTCTCAGCAGTGTGATGTTCCATTGGGGCCGAAACCCGACTCGACAGGAGGGAATGACATGTCTAGGAAGAATACAAACGCTCAGTCTAGTTCCATAGGATGCAGTATGGCTCCGTTGTCCAAGATTGATGATCTCCAGGTCAAGTTCCTGCGACTTCTTCTTCGTTTAGGTCAATCACATGACAGCATCCTGGTGAGAAAGGTTTTGTATCGTATGAACCTTGCAACTCTACTACAGGAAGGAGAAGCAGATCCCAAAACTCTGAAGATCAGACAAGAACGAGCTAAAGCTCTAGCAGTTGCAGAAGAGGCTGGTGGTTCCCCTGAGTTAGACTTTTCTATTAGAATACTCCTTTTGGGAAAAACAGGGGTCGGAAAAAGTGCAACAGCAAATTCCATTCTCGGTCAAGTGAAGGCTGCAACTAATGCATTTCAGCCTACCACGGACCAGATTCAAGAGATATCGGGAACTGTAAGTGGGATCAAACTATCTTTTATTGATACACCTGGGCTCTTACCATCTTCTGCAAGCACCATGGGTAGAAATCAAAAGATTATGCTTCGTGTGAAGAAGTATCTCAAAAGGTCGCCACCGGACATTGTTTTGTTCTTTGAACGCTTAGATCACATTGACACTAATTATGAGTACACCCTCCCCAAGCTTATCAGTCAAGTATTGGGTAATGCAATTTGGTTCAACACAATCATTGTCATGACTCATGCTTCTGGTTCTCTTCCTGAAGGCCCCAACGGATATCAGGTGATGTATGAATCTTATGTTAGTCAATGCACTGATATGATTCAACAGTCTATCCATCAGGCTGTGTCCGACTCGAGACTGGATAATCTCGTATTATTAGTTGAGAACCATCCTTTGTGTAAGAGGAATTCTAGAGGAGAGAAGATTCTCCATAATGGGCAGGCTTGGATATCCCAATTCCTATTGTCATCTGTCTGCGTGAAAGTTCTGAATGATGCTAATAAGCTATTGGTATTTCGGGAAAGCATTGTGTTGGGGCCACCGAGTGGTACAAGACAGCCTTCTCTGCCCCATCTCCTCTCATCTATTTTGCGCCATCGTTCGGTATTTAGTAGAGGGGAAGTAGAAGAGGAAGTTGGGGAGATCCTACTTTCAGAAAGTGAGGATGAAGAAGATGAGTATGATCATTTGCCCTCCATCAGAATCCTGAAGAAATCACAGTTTGAGAAATTGACCAAGCCACAGAAGCAAGACTACCTAGACGAGTTGGACTATCGAGAAACTCTCTTTCTGAAGAAGCAGTTGAAACAAGAGTTGCGGAAGGAGAGAGAGGAAAAGCTTTCTAAGAAGGATAGTACAATTTCAAATGAGAATGACGATTATGACCCATCTGGGCAAGCACATACCGAGCCAGTTTCCGTCCCTGATATGGCAGTCCCTCTGAGTTTTGACTCAGATTGTGCTGTCCATAGATACCGTGGACTAGTCACCAGTGATCAGATTCTCTTGAGACCAGTACATGATCCAAATGGTTGGGATCATGATGTGGGTTTTGATGGGGTCAATGTGGAGACATCTATCGAGATAAACAGGAATATCATTGGCTCAGTTTTGGGGCAGGTAAGCAAAGATAAAAATGATTTCAGCATCCATTCCGAGTGCACTTTAGCTTGCAGAGCTCTCAGTGGACCTTCTTACTCTGTGGGTCTCGATATCCAATCCGCCGGTGGCAAAGATATGATCTCCACAGTTAGGAGCAACACCAAGCTGAGGAACCTTTTGAAGAAGCACAATGTTGTAGATTGTGGAGTCTCTCTGACATCTTTCAGAAACAAGCAGTACTTAGGTGTCAAGATAGAAGATCAGGTTTATGTTGGTGAGAGGCTGAAATTTGTAGCAAATGCCGGTCGACTGGGAGGGCCTGCTGGGAAAGTGGCGTATGGTGGGGGTCTGGAAGCTACATTCAGGGGGAGAGATTACCCAGTGAAGACGGATCATATGGCCTTAGGGATGACAGTCTTGTCCTATGACAGTGATACGGTGATTGGTGCTAGTTTGGAGTCCGAGTTTCATTTGACCCGAGATACCCGACTGTCCATCGTTGGAAATCTGAACAACCGGAGCATGGGACAAATATGCATAAGGACGAGTAGCTCTCAACATATTGAAATTGCTCTGATTGCTTTGGTTTCCATCCTCAGGTGCCTATTTCGTAGAAAGAATCCTGATTGGTAAATAAACAGAAACTGAGGTCTCTATGGGAGATCTAAGGAGTTGCAGTTGCAGAGAGACAGCACACAATTTCAGTTTTGAGAAGGGTGAGATGTTGGTTCGGGGGAAAAGTGGTTAGTTCATAACCCGCAATATTTTCAATTAGCTCTGGATGCGGAGAGGTTTTATCGACCCACTTTTGTCCATACTTAGCGCCATTGACATAGCCGCCCACGAGAATATCCGGTAATTGCTATATTTTACCCTACCTTCTTTTACAGCATGTCGTTTGTTACTTGCACTCTGATTAGCCATACTAGACTTGATGGGCACACTCATGACACGTAAAAGAAAGCCAAGATTTATTATGTCAAAATGACACACACATACTGGCATTAATATTTTATTCTCCCTGGGCCACAAGTGTATACATACCATATAGTTTTATGTTTGTAGTCAGTCGGGCAGTTACAGTGACTCCAAGATCTTCCTTTATGCCCTCATCCTTGTCTGCATCAAATACAGGGCTCCCCGGAGGCCGCCGTGGCATCCTCGACCTTATCTTGGAGTCTCTCCACCTGAACACCCTTCTCATCCTCTCATGACCGGAGCTCTGTCCTGTGCCGGTGCTTTAATTCTTCCGGCACATCTCGTAGGCGGTCACCGGCCTCGACTCCCTTGGTTGAGCTCCCTGCGCACCGACCTGGCCCTTCTCTAATTTATTGCAGGCTCTGACATGCAATGTAACTTTCACACTCAGGCAAGCTCCCTGGATTATATATATATATATATATATATATAAGGATACGTGGGCAGCATGCAAGTTCTCTATGCGCTTCTGCCATATTCATCTCTATCGGGGCTTAAATAACACCCGGACCGAATCCATGCTCTTTGTCATCATTACTCAGCTCGCTCGTGCCAGCCATGGCCTTTAATCTTTTGAAAGCAAGTACTGTAGACAACTGGCACTCGCTCCAAATTCTATATTGGATTTCCTCCGGACCCTGAGGGAGCTTGTTGACTGGATTTTCCAGATTTATCATCGTGCTTCTGTAAGTAGTACATTCTCATTAGGGACTTTTACAGCACAGGGCACTTAATGGGTCTGTCTGTCTGTCTCTCTATCCTAGCCTAACCTCAATTCACAAGGCCATGTCTCTTCTTCTCCTAGGCTAATTAATTACCCTTGGTGGAGAGGCAAATACGGGTACGTATACAAAAATCAGTGCCCTTTACATTTTGAGCAAAAATAGCTGTGGTACTTCCCGCTATACGCGCTGCAGAGCAGAGAATCATTATGTTCTTCTATCAACTCATCCTCTTCGGGCAACCAAAAAGAGGCAGACAAATCTCCCCACTAAACTGATAAATTTTGGGGTTGTACTGCCGTGCAGTGCATCGTCAAGATGGGAAGCTTCAAGGGGTGAGTCAGTCAGTCTTCAATTTCATGTACCCAAGCTAAATCTGCAGAGCCAGTTGTAGAATGAAGTATAGATCCATCAGGTTTATGCACAAAAGAGTGGAGATTGTTCAGAGGAAACAAAGGGGCCTCGGGCCAGGGAGATAGCACGAGAGATCAATCATACCTCGTAGAACAGATTCAACTGCTGAATTGGGGACGGAGAGCCCCACAATCCGATGTTTATCTGTAGTTGTTTCTACTCGTACAACACGAAGGCGCTTATGACTTTGACGTGCCTGCAGGTATAAACCGACCTTGATTTAGCATTTATCAACTGCATGATCAAATCCATTTCTTCATATTCCTTAAACTCGTCATTTTCTATGCATACTTGACCATATAATCTCCAGTTAATAGCCAAATACTCGTTCACATATAGATTCATAACATAGGACTAACATGTCATAAAAACCACTTTCCATGGACAGCCATTAGTAAAATTAGCAACAATGAGCGAACAACCTTCTCTGAATCATAGATGGGCTTCAAAAGCTTACCTGCTTTTCCAGGGCCTTTTCAATAGTGCCCCAGACAGGAAGGATGAGGCCACCAAGTACATTCACTTCCTGAAGTCTTTTCCCAACTGTACAATAGCTTCCAAGTTTACAGTTTGGACCGTGCATGCACTGCATGAAATCAATTGAATCATGAACCCAGTAAATCAATAATGGAATATAGATACTACACCGTAAACACTAACCCACATAGTACATGCGCTCGAATGAGATCATGTGATAGATATGCATGTCATAGCGATATAAATGAGATCATAAAGCCTAACCATTTGCAATAACATGTGTAAATAGGATAGCTACACAATCCTCTATACCTGTTTAGATGATACTTCATATTCATCTTCCCAACCACTTCGAGCCTTTTCCAGAGACGTCAATTTTCGGTACTTACTTTTCAGCTCCGGAAAGGGCATTTCCCTGCAGCTCTTGACAATGTTGAGACCAATCTAAATCCGTTAACAACTAAAAGAAAGACCAGCCCTTGCTCTCAGACCTACCTCACAGACTCCCCAACAGCTGGACGGATTATCTTGAACATTCCCGAAGTAGAACTGCAGTGCAAAGGGTAAAGGAAAACTAGTCTGAGCCATCAAACAAAGGTAAAACAAAACCAAGTAGATACACGTTGAAAACAATTGCTCTTAATGATCTGAAATACCAAAGTACCTCTCAACTGCAAGAATAAAGTGCCGCTTCCCCAACCATTCTCGTTTCGATTCATAAAATCCATCACTGGATGAACCAATGCCTTCCTTTTTCCTCTCTTCCAGCAAAGAACTTGCAGACTAAGAAACAACAGAACGCTCTTTAATTTAAATACTTGAAGAGTGAAACCATAGTCATGGGGCCACATGAAGAAAGTACCTCCCATGTGATTCCACGGTCCAAAATGAAGGTAAATAATACTGTAGATGCACCAGACATCTGATCAACATGAACAGTCTGCAAAGTTGGAGATATTAGGTGAAACATATCTGGGAAAATGCAAAAGCCAGGAAAAGATATTTAAAAAAAATCAAACCTTTGGTGTTCCTTGCATTTCTATGTGTTTGGCTCTTACGTCAACAATACCAGAGTCCAGATGCCCTTCTGACCGTGCATTCTGAACAACAAGATCCAGAATGCTAACAAAAAGTTCAAAGAGCCTGCAAATCAAAGCAAGACCAGTGTCTTAGATCAAATCTAGCAGCTAATACCAAATCAAGTTGTTCCTAAGCCACAAACCTATTTTGGATATCAGGTGGCAGACCTAAGAGTCGATTAAGGAAGCGTCCAATATCATGCATGTCTGAGTCAATAATGCGACCGGAGAACTTGAAATTGTCTTTACCATTTCCTACATAAAGGTACAAGAACTTTGAAATTAACAATGGATGTGAACCAAAAAATTAGTACCACAATTAGGATTAGAAAGCAAAGAACTCAATTTGTGGACACAAAGTAAGTCACAAACCTAAGACAGTGTCCCTAACTATTCCAACAGATACTAGAGCAGCTTTCGCCTTCAGCATGAAGTCCTGGACCTTATCAGATTCTTCAGATGAACACCCAGGGGGGACAACAGGCAGAGGGTCCTGAAATATAAACGAAATCCATTTCAGTTCTCAGCCTAAATAAACCCAGAAATTGAATTAAAAAAGCAGGCTCTAACAGAAGATATAACAAACCAGTTCCATTATTCCCCTATACATCATCATCAAGGCCTTTTTCCCATATGTGCTATCATAATTGTAGGCACTCAAAGATGGTCCAGCTCTGCAACATGAACCATACCGTGAGACAACTCCATTTAGCCTGTAAAAATGAACAGAATTACAAGCATCTTCAAAGAAATCATTCGGCATAACTACAACAAACCTCCTGTCTCCCTGTGTTAAAGCTCCAAGTGTCTCCAATCTCTTGGCAACAATTGATGCAAAGCGTCGTTCACCACATAGATTTGTAAAGAGAAGCCTACAACAACATAAAATGAAATGGAATTTAATCAACCACAGGTGTTCACTGTTTCATTTACATAAAAAATATAGGCCAACTCAATATCACTTCATCAAACTGGCGCTTCCCTCGCAATTATTCAGATGGTTCCAATTCTAAATTGAAAATATACCTGTATTCAGGTGCAGAAGCTTGATTTGATCTATGTGTTCTTCCAAACTGTTGAATTGCTCGATCAGCACTCCAAGGAAGTTCCAAGGTCAAATGAACCCTCCTCCTCTGTAGAACATTTCCAGAGGACAGATCATTGAGAAACTCATTAGAGCATGACATATGAGAAATAGGTACGTTATGCATAAAATAGAAGTTAAAGAAAAAAGAAAAAGGCACCTGGTTTATTGCCCTTCTATCTGCTTGCAAAGAAACACCAGCCGACCCAGCCTCAGAGATGACAGCAACTAATTTCTTGCCATCCATAAAGAGTTGCTTCTCATGCATGTTAACCATTTCCATGGTTATATCTTTCCTACAACAATATTTTCAACAACTCAGCAGCAACAGAATAAATTACCCTTCAGAAATTCAGAGAGCAGAGAGAGAGAGAGAGAGACAGAAACTTATCTAACTTACGTGTTTCTTGCCTGGTATGTAACACCCTTCCCATTTGCAGCCCTAACAAGCATCCCACGTCTTCCAGTCATTTCTGCAACCTTATCAGGACCTCCTAGCTACTCACGTCACAGCATTGTAGTTAACAATAACATGAATATCAGTAGTCTTGAAAATAACAATAATGTAAAATAGACAAATAGAGTCAACAGCAATAAATCCCGCATATAAGATATATCTAATACCTTGATTTCCTAGTACAAAAGTAAAAAATAAAGTTTTCCAGCATGCAATTAATTATATGCAAATAGATCAGGACAAAGAAAGGTGAAAATCATATAGCAAAGAGAATATGGAAAGGAGAAATACCTGATCAATTATGTCATCCAAGGGATTATTTGGAAGATCCAATGAACGGATTGCCTCGAATATTTTCATTTTTCTCTCAAAAGCTCCATCATACCTAAAAGTATTTAGGATTGGAAATCTTATTGGTTTGGAGAAAAAAATGGAATAAATTGATAATTATACAATCTTAATTAGCAGAGAACTCCCCGAGGAAAGGAAGAAAATATTGTATTTCAACCTCTTTTGAAGCTCTTGCAGATAAACTTGTCTCGCTTGAAGAAATTCTTCAGTCTTCTCCTTGCATGACTGACATGTCCAATCATGAGGAACATCATCTACAACAGGAGGCACCACACAAGCAGAATGAACTAGTTTACCACAACAAGAACATTGGAGCAGTCTTTTTCTCTCCTGTGAACAGACACGAATAGTTAAAACATGATTCAGAATGTAATATCACCATTCCACTAGAAGCACCAGGGAGGAGCGTTACCTCTTCCATATTGCAGACTTCACATATCTGAAACTCATCATCAGATTCATTTGAATCATTTGCAGAATCAGCTGCATTGAGGAGACAGAAGTTTGCTAATGAAGAAAGAAAATTTTCCACAACCAATTGTATAATTCATAGAAAAAAAACTTCACCGTGCTTCAAAACCATATATAAAAGAAGAAAATTCAGTTGGACTGTTCCTTGTAAAGTTGTTTAGTTCTTGGACACAGACCAGTAAACCAAATAGAATTGGCCAAATAACAATTATAAGAGAAAAGTAGGAAACCAAACAAGCAAAATAGAATATAGAGAGGAGTATAACTTAAACTAAGATCACTGGAAAGAAAGCCACCGTCAAATAGATCCCAAGCAACTCACATTCAATTTCTTGATCACTTTCATCATCACTTGCAGGTGTCCATTTTGCAATTTTCCGAACTCTCCCTTTTATTGAGACATCATGTGTGGCTGAGTGCCTCTTTTTTGGAAGTTCCTTCACACTTTCATCACCTGCAGTTTATAAAAATGACTCAAGATAAAGAAAATGAGTACAAAGTTATCCTTGAGCACAGGCATACCAGGGAGAGGTTCAGGCTTCTCAGGTAAAGGATAGTTTTCCTCCACAAATTTCAGTAATAGCTCTCTAGGACCCGAAATGAAATCATCGAGTTCAAGACCCTAAGAAACAAAGAAACGCACGTTAAAATGGAACAGAAAATGTATGAAACAGGGAAAATAAGGTTTGTCCTAAATCAACCAAAATAGACAACACCAACATATTTTGTAACCGCTTCCTCTGTTCGAGCTTCTCCAGTACTCTGCAGACCTATGACCACACATTTACTTTCATTCAAGGCTTCTTTTGCTAATTTTACTGCTGCAGGCACCTTCGCAGACATGCACAGGTGTCTAAAGAACCTCTATAGAAGCAATGGAAAGAATTAGAAGAATCTGTAATAGCCAAGTAAACATAGCTGATTAACAATGCATATAAACCTTGGATCGAATTGAATTCATATTTTGAATAAATTTAAAAATAGATTTGCATCTAATGATTTAGGATAAACAATAATTAACTACAGCACCAAGAGGGTGACATCAAAAAACTGACAAACATCATGTCAACATCGGAAAAATTTTAAACACCTGCCTGGTGGCTTGACCAATACACTCTCCATAGTTGACTATAATTAGATTTTTCCTCATTAAGAACAGCACTTGCTGAAAGCAACTCCACCCGCATCTCTGCCCAGAACTCTGCTGCCCTTTTATACGTCTCCTGACAGAAGAAAAATGTTGGATGTTATCACTGGTTATCTATTCCATAAACAACTGTAAGAAGTATAGAAAAACAAGATAAAGCATTCAGGCAGAGCTACGCATCCCAAAATCCAAGCAGACTGGAATAAGAAACAAACTATGTATAAGATGTAAATGAAGAAGAAAAATGTTGGATGTTATCACTGGTTATCTATTCCATAAACAACTGTAAGAAGTATAGAAAGACAAGATAGAGCATTCGGGCAGAGCTACGCATCCCAAAATCCAAGCAGACTGGCATAAGAAACAAACTATGTATAAGATGTAAATGAAGAAGAAATATGTTGGATGTTATCACTGGTTATCTCTTCCATAAACAACTGTAAGAAGTATAGAAAGACAAGATAGAGCATTCAGGCAGAGCTACACGTCCCAAAATCCAAGCAGACTGGCATAAGAAACAAACTATATATAAGATGTAAATGGAGAAGACCAAAATAGTTAAAATCAAGTATTTTTTTTACCCATATTCAAAATATCACTCTAAAAAGTTAAAGTGGACTGCACAAGCATGGTATGTGAATAGTAGATGAATAAAACAAGACCAAGATATGCTTTCTATATATAGTTAATATGGTCCAGCGGACACAGATCAATATCTATGAGTTACAATTCTAACAGAGACAGATGAGAAACAAAAATTAAATCGGGATAAGTGACATATAAACTACCATCATTTTGTCATCAAGCGGAGCTTCAACAATGTCAAATTCTGCACCTTTGTAGCTAAGAGTACGGCACACATACATTCCCCTAGAATGTACAATACAAGTCAGCAACTCAAAAAGGAAAATAGGCAATATATATTCAAATATCAATGATTCATGACCTTGCTTTCATATCCATGGCGACAAGTTCCAACGCACCAACACCCCCCTTCTCAAGAGCAGCTGCAAGAAAACACAGTTTGAAATGTCTCTTTTTCAGATGTGCCACAGACATACCACATAAACAATAAGTAACACAGTACCATGTTATTCTTTGTATCAAATTACTGTACAGCACCTCTATAGCCATCATAGATTTAACTATACAAATTCATCGCGCGCACACAAAAGAATGCTGCTTTTATACTAAGTTAAAACATACTTAGAGTTGAGCCTCTCAATCAATCATCTAAGTAACCAAAGAATGGTTCATTCAATGATGGAATCCCATTGTCAATTTTTATCTTAAAATTGTAAAATGGAAGAAATATTCACCCAAGAATTCGCGAAAATCTGAAAAGCTTGTCCCAAATCCCCAAAGTCCAAGTCGAACCATATACCCCAAATTCCGAGGTTCAGATGCTCCAGTTGCTGAACAATAGATAACACGGGCTTCAGGAAGTCGGGCCTGTAGGATAATTTCAAACATTTAGAAGTAATGGAGACATAAAAGTATGGTTTGATTATATCATATATAATAAACAAAATGAGAACCAAAACTTTTGAGTCAACATCTAATGCATAGGCCAACCATCCCTAGCACCTCAGGAAGCATTACATATAAGGAGAGAAACTTGGAACACATCTGAAATATAGAAAATAAATGCAGAATATACAAAACAAAATTCTATCTCAATAACAAAGGTCTCGCATGGCCCATGGGTTGGGCATAAAGTTTCCATGCTACCCACTAACCCTCTCACAATTTAAAAAAATCTAAGGTTTGCATGTTATAGAACCAACAAGCCATGAACAACATAAATAAACAAATATATATATTAGCATGTCTTTGTTATGCATGAGATACCTGAATTTCAAGAACAGCTTCACCAGTCCGTGTTGGTTGACTTCCAGCTTCAGGGACCAAATTTTTGGCCTTGTGGCACTGCAATAAATACTCATTTAAGTTTAGTTAAGACATGAACAATAGATGCTGCAGAGCATACTTTAAGTTGCACCGCATTCAAAGACTCTTGAAAAGAAAAGAATAAAATAACAATCCAAACCATTTAAAACATCCCCAATAAAAGATACCTCATCAAATATTATGAGACCGTCAAAATCTGATCCACACCATTGGACGAGCTGCTGTAGACGAGAGCGGCCTTTCTCAGAAGATGCTATAAGACTGCTATATGTCAGAAACACGACGCCCTCCTTCACCCCAACAGACTTCGAATCGAGCTTAGAATAAGGGAGTTTGTTTAAGGCGTGCACTGTAGAGGAAGTAAACATGAACTATAACTTTCTTCCACAGTAAAACATGCCAGCTAATTAACAGAAAGAGATAAACAATAAAAGTCTAAAAAAATTTCCCAATATGAGAAGAAGAAAACAGAATGCTAATATAAGCACATGATATGATGTTCAATCATACCCAACCATTCACTACATCACTATTTCTTTTCAGTGGTACATCTTTCATATTAAACAAATAAAACAGAATCTTACAGATATGACATAAATCGGCAGTTGGGCATTGAACATTTACCTTCAACACAAGTTGCACCCACATCATCCAGATCTCTTCTTGCATCATATTTCAAATCAGAACCAACAGAGATCCATCTATAAAGCATCAATTATCATGAAAACATTAGTACATAACTGAATATTCTACATCCAGCCAAGCAGCATTTTCAATGTGAGATGACGAAACCATACAGTGTTTTCCTCCTCCCATTCCGCCAATTCTCCCATATCAGGCCAGCCATTGTTCGACCTTTACCTACCCCAGCTCCATCTCCAACAAAAAATCCAGCCCTAGAGCCATTTGGAAGGTGTTGGTTGTGTCTCTATCATGACAAGGAACAGCAGTGCATAAGTCAAAGAAAATACAGAGGTATTATTACTTCATTACAAAACCAACCTGGCAAGCATAGACTAATGTCTCAATCTGCAAGCATGACAAAGCCTTCGATGCTTCCAAGTTATCAACAATTTTCAGATTATAAGTAGGCTCAGGAGGTTGGACTGCAGACAATGATGATGTCTCCACAATAGGATCTGGGTGAGGAGGTCCAATTGATAATTTAGGAGGGCGCTGGCATAGATAAATGGAAATGTCATCAAATTATGCTTTCCAGAAAGACAACCCTAACAAAAGCATTATTAAAAAATGTGAAGACTACAATTTTTCGTTGGGTGCAGCTTCAGCATCTTTATACTCACATAATCAGTGAAAGTTTCTCCCGACATTCCGCCTTCATCTTCATCTCGCTCAACTTCAATTGCCATCTGACAAGAAGAAAATTTGGAAGTCAATATGAAAGGTGAGCTAAAATTGACATATACAAATCAAAAGATTCATTAAATTGAGTCTCTTGATATTCACATTAAAGTACTCTCAACCCTGTTATTTCAGTGCCATCATCTTCCAATATAGAAAAATGTGCAATAGAGACTGATAAGAAACTTCCATCTTCTGGTTCCAGTAGAAGATGGTGCCTAGAGTTTGATCTTGAGAATTGAATTAATATACTTAAGGAAGTATCTAATCGTGGATCGCAACTCAGCAGTGATTGTAACAAATAGTCTTGTTTTATCCTTTCTGAGATTTTTTTTCTACTTAGTAATATGTATATCAACTACTGAATTACATAAATGGAAATATATGACTATCTTGTGGAATCTCTGCTCAACCCGGGATACAAAAATCCATCCAGGTAACCCACAAAGTGCACATGCGATTGAACTCATCAACCATGAACATGAGATTTATATAAAATGTTCTTAAAAAAAGGTCTGTCTCCTTGAAAATTAAGAAGACGGAATACAAAGAAGGGACTACAACAGAATCCCAGCCTCGACCCTGAGAAGAAATAACTGGTACTGGTAGGAGGGCTACCGTGTCCAATGAGAGTGCTCGTGCAGTCTATAGCAAAATTCGAAACTAACCAGACAAGCACTGTTGTTCAGAGAAAGCTCGTGCATAGATAATGGGAGATAAACAGTCGCCAAGAAGAGAGAGGAGGAGGAACCTCGTTAACTTCCTCCGGTGGAGGAGGATACATCAAGTTCTTGAGTTTGGAAAGATCAACGGCGAGGTCAGTCTCACACTGGGGACACTTGAAACGGGCGAGCCCGTGCGGGACATTGAGGATGGCCTTGCAGTGCGCGCAGGGCAGTTGGATCTTGGTAGGGTCGATGCCGTGGGCAGGCTTCAACTGCTGCTGTTGCTGCGGGGGGTTCTTCGGGGCCATGAGCTCCGGAGGCAGCATCTGGGGGAGCTTGCAGGAAGGGCATGCGAATTCCGTCACCCCAGCGGCCACAGTAAGGATCATCCTGCAGCCTGCGCACCGCACGTGCACTCCGGGGGCCGCGGGTGGCGGAGGCAGCGGCGGCGGCGGTGGCTGCGTCATCTCAGAAGAAACGATCCGTCAATGCGGGAAACTCCAATTGCGAGCCACGGAGCTTGCAATTGCACTCGATATGCTCCTCTCCCTCTCGGCAGGAGCTTCGATTTGATCGAAAAACGAAGCGCGCAGATAGATAGAGGGAGATATAGAGAGTGATGATGTATGGATCGGAATCGGAGCCGCCGTGTGACGGTGGGGGTTGGGGTTTCGTCTCGTTTGGCGGGTTGGTTCAGTCCTGTTCTGTTTTCTCTCTCTCCCTGACCCTCTTTGGCCCCACCCTCAGCCCGTCCGACTGGGAAGGACTTTGGCGGATATGAACCGCCCGATCAATCTCAATCCTCCTCTTTTTTTTTTTAGCGCATTTTTTCCTTCGAAATTGATATTTTTTTATTAATAATTTAAATTATCAACTTGCATTTCCACATAAAACATATGACCTTTTTAAGTTATATTAATTTGAATGAATTTTCCATTTGCAACAATTTCTATAACTTATTCTTATTTTCCGATATATTTATGCCATTTAGATATTTTCCATTAAATAATATTAAATTCGAGTTTTATAAACAAAAAAAATCGTTTTAAATGAGTTTCCACCGCCCAGATTTGAAATAATGGGGTCAAATATATTTTTTACAATTTTTTATTGAACAATGGGCCAAGACACATTATTGGGCACTGTAGGCCTTTTATACGGCCCGTTTAGTAATTGGGCTTTGATGTGTGTATAAAATTTTGAAAAATAATGAGGTGTGTATATATATATATAGAAAAGACAGAAGCTTCCTCGATATCAGCGCATGCATGGGAGTGAGTGCCTGCGTCTCTTTATTCTATTCTCTGACCAACCGAGGGGCCATTTTTGGTTCCTTCTTCTTCCTTTTTCTTTCGTGAAACCCTCCGCTTTTTCTTTTTGCAAGCTTCATCCCCTTTAGAACAAGGGCTTCTCTGGCAATCCTCATCCCCCTCTCTCTCTCTCTCTCTCTCTCTCTCTCTCTGCGCACAGCAGAGCCCTAACAGCAGATTTTCTCCATGGCCGGTAAAAGCTGCGGCCAGGCCACTGCTGTGGTCTTCATCCTTTTTTATCCGGGCAATAAGGAAGAAAGGCTTGCATGGAACTTTGCCCTAGACGCGAATCCCATGCCATTGTCGGGAACAGTGTGAATTAATCATCAGCAGGATTTACCAATGCAATGCAGTACTACAACACATCTGATCGATCTTGTCAGTGTGGAAAGCTTTTTTTTTCAGATGAATGGTAAAAATGGGAACTATACGATATATATAATATAATAGCACCATATCAATGAAGGGTTTGAGTTTCTTACCCAAAGTTCTGGTAAAATCATACATGACGATAATCTGTTAAACTTTTTGGTAGTATTTCACTCTGGTTAAATTCAGTATATGGCATTTTACCCGTGCTGAGGGAAGAGATGCTGCAGATCTTCATGGCTATGGCGTTTCAGGTGATCAGTTCTGCTCTGCGGCGTCCCCTTCAAGCTACTCCTCTGGTTATCATCATCATCGTCTTCGTCTCCCGAGAGCAGCTGCTTCGTGTCGTAAATGTCCGACATGGGGTCCAAATCGTGCCCTCGATGATCCTGTTGATGCCCCATGCACGGTTCCTGCAGCCGCAGATCATCGGACCACATCAACGGGTTCATGCTAGGGCTCGCCGGTCTCTTCTTCCCGTAGTAGCCGCCGATATTTTCGGTGTTTGATGGGTCATTGCTGTTGGCGGACAAGAACGGGTGGTAGATCAACAAGGGCCGGTCCATGCCATGGAGCTGGTGATCGATTTGATCGGCCCCGTAGATGTTAAGGTCTTGGAACGGCGTCGGTAAGCACCCGAACTCGTTGGTCGAGCCCCCCGTGTTGACTGCAACCCCTAGTTGGTTACTTACCATTCCCTTGTTGGCTCCTCCTCCGGCCGACGAAATCATCATAGGGTTCTCGCCTGCTAGGGTTTGACAAGCCCTCTCCAGTATAGACTGCATGTACTTTCCCTGCGCCTCAATCCTCAACTGCAGATGTCTCTGCACCTGTGTGGAGATACACAGCTGACCTTTTGCAGAAGAAAAACTCATCTTGCGTGGAGAATGACTGTAAAATTGATTGTGCATCTAGCTCACCTCGAGCTGTTCGTGGAGCCTCCGGTGCACCTCCATCTGCATCCTAAGTGTATCACCAGCCGAAGATGAGTAATCGTCGCAGTATCACACAGATCATCACAGAATGAATCTCCGAAATATTCAAAAGAAAAGAAATCTGGAGAACTTAGACGATGGAGCGTGCTCGGATGAATGAGCTCCTGCAATATATACTCACTCGTTCATGCTGCGACCTAACATGGCCGAAGAGGGCGCTGGATTCCTGTGAAGTTCTAGAGCAGAAGCTGCAACAGAGGCATGTGCAGGATCATTAATCAGAGCTTGGAATACACAGTAAAATCTCTTCTCCTCTTGAGAAAATTTGGGAGATTGATCGACGATAAACCCTAATACGCGAGTGGGGGTTTCCTGAATCTTACCTTCCTTCATCGAGTGATCGCTAAATTCCTTGTGCGGCTGCTTTCCTAGCCTGAATTTCTACAGGTTTGGAAACAAAATCAAGAGGTGTGTGTTATATATGAACATCATATGCTGATCTATATATATGTATAAGCACACAGGCAAACCTGGAGGTGGCTCTTGAGATGGTAGAGGGTGAGGCCCTTCACGCCCATCACCCTCATGATCGTCTTCGGAGTCGCCTCTGCAAATCAAGAGGATCCGTCTATATATTAACAGAGGGATGTGCATGGGTTGATATTGCTAGGTTATATAGGTTCAGACATACTGTCGGGGCCGCCGAGCTGGGTGACTGCATCGACGAAGCGCTCGTGGAGCTCGACCGTCCACCGAAGGCGGGGCTTGGGGTCGGTGGTGAGGACGAGACCGGAGTCGGCCTGGACGCACATGGGTGGCCGGTCAAGGGAGGAGGGATTCATAGAGGAGGGCCTCTTGGGATGGAACATTCTCTCCCTTTCCGTGGCAGAGATTCAAAACAAAGAGAGAACAAATGCGATTACTATGCGCAGACCCAGAAAAAAAGGCAGCGACAAAAAATTGTCTGAGACAGAATACGATGCTCTCTCTTTTTATTCTGGGGAAGAAGAAGGAAGAGATGGAGGAGGAGCCATGGGTATCGAGAGCAAGCAACACAATGGGGGGTCTAGTTAAGAGCCTCTGTTCACTCCATCTCTCTCTCTCAAAAGCAAAAGTGCACTTAAACTCCTCTGTGTATTAGGGCAAAGAAGAAAAAAAAGTGGGAGAGAAAAGAGAAAGAAAACTTGCTTCTCTCATCTCGGCCTTGCATCCTTTCCCAAAAATGATTATCCTCCCAACAAAAAAAAATCATCTAGCAACCACTTATTTCCATCTGTAATCAACTATAAGATTATAAATTGCATTAACCCTCCACGAGCCCTAAGTAGGAAGTGGTTAGATGATGAACAGGGTTTAAGAGTGGTGGAGTTGGAGGAGAATGTGATGCATTAATTGTTGTTTTTGGGTGCTAATTGGGCATAGTGATATCGTTATATTTTCGGTTATTGAACGTTCCCTTTTGCTTTCTAAGAGGCTTCCTTTTAGTTCATGATGAAGACCAGAAAGAGGTTGGGGGAGGCAAATCCACGACTCTCCGGTCCTCATGCATGCAATCATGATGGCAATCCTCTTTTAAAGCTCCCTTCTTTTTAATCCCAGCTAGGTGTGCACCACTTTGCCATGCAAGTGCAAGATCCATGCTAACACATTCAACCAAATCCAGACACTACAAGCGCACCTGAGTTCTCCATGCTAACACATTCAGCCATCCATGACTGTGAAATCGTTTTTCATTGTTGAGCTCCGGACCTACTCTCAGTCTCTCCTTCCTTGTCCACTTTTTTCTTCTTCTTCTTCATCATCATCATCTTCTTCTACACTGCTTGGGCTTTTCCTTTTGTTTTCCTTTCCCTTTTAACATATATTTTTAAGACTTTGGGAGTTTGTCTGGGCTTAGCTTTTGTAGCATAGAAGACTGAACTTTCCATGCAGTTTATTCATGACAAATCCATTCTGACACAGCCATCCCCAAAATGCCATCATGACAACGTCATGGTCCATGGAGCCCCGTCCCTTCAAATCTTCACGGCCGCATCCTCCCTTCCTATGAATTTGAATAAATTTATGGCCAGTTAATAAATTTACATTGGGATGGGAATATATGCTTTCTTCTTTGACAATTAAAGTTAGATTCTCTTTTCCAAACATTTCCTATACTATTATTCTAGATAACAAGATGGACACACACGTACAAATATACTACTGCACTTTCAGAAGTTAGATAATGTATATGACTAGATAAATCTAAATTCAATTTTACTATGATTAATAAATACATCAAATGAGCAAAAAAAGTTTTCTCCCATAGGACCGAGCTCATAAATAGAATCTATTGATCTAAATCATGAAAATGATATAAATCAAGCACTTCCTTATTTATATTTACTTTAAAAGATGAAAGTAAAAAAAATAAAGGGGGGAAAACAAATGAGGCTGCTTTCACCCAAAACAATAAATAGCATAGAATTGAAGATTCTTTCCTTGGGCTGTAATGCTGGCCCTGTTGCCTGCAATACGCTATATATATTATGATGATCAAACATAATTAATCAGTAGGTTATCAAACCCATGGATCCACTTATTGAAATCAAGCTAAATTGATTCACCAAGGGCTTAAATCTTCTGTGTTGAATTTGTCCGCTTGAGTTTCAAGCATCTTTATAAATGGGCGGCGTAGGGAATTATTCTCTTGAAAAATAAGAATAAGGACCCCACATCTTTATGGGGTTGCCGTGTCCATCTTGAGCTTGGGAAGAGTCCTTACCTTCTCAATAGTGCTATTCACCCTTCTCCATGGCACCTTTGACCAACACACCATCATCACATGGAATAATGCTTCATATTCAAAATTCTGTACCGTGTGACACATTGCCAGATCTCAATCATGTGTGGGTGCTCTGCATCCCTCTAATGCTTCTACACAGCCTGTGAATTGGCCGTATCTAATCTAGGAAAACCAAGTATAAATGGAGATTGCTACCAAGCAGTACTTCGTTGAGAAGGAACTAGCTAGCTCTATCTATTTTATTGGTCTTTTACTTGACGAGATGATGTGAGCCACGATGGCAGTTGAACAAGGGGGCAACCAACATGTTTAAAGACAAATTCATTCTTCTGGCAAGCATATGAATGTGCCAATTTATTCAGGGAAAACCCAAACTGAGATGAACCAGCACTTACAAAGATGTATATCCTCATACCTCATCCTCGTACGAGGAAAACTGGTAACATGGCCGATCACCCTGATTATTCAAAGAAAGAGAGTAGAGAGGGGCAGGGTATGTCCGATTCTGGCAACTTCAGTAGGAAAGCTGCGGCATTAGTTGCCCATCATATTTCCCAAGCAAACGTATTTCATCTGTCAGACCCACAAGAAATAATTAATCAGCCCAGTAAAGTTGATTGATGTGATCACCTGTATGCACAAACAGCATACAAGAAAATAATACTAGCAAGTATGGAGCATAAAGGATTTCAGTCTTATAAGCTTTTTGACCCTTTTTCTTTATTGTCATTTTCCTTTTCAGTGACAAGGTTTGGTTGTATAGCATGCTTGGACTGAGGCATGGAGATCTATCACTGGATTCAGGCTCCATGCCTCTGCGAAATTTTCTGAAAATTTGAGCTAGTCAATAATCAAGCTTTTATTGCCTCAAATGGAACTGTGTTTGAGATTACGAGGCAATAGATTTCTCTTTGTTATTGTGCAAAAAAATATCAAGCTTTTATGCTTCACATAGTTATCCAGACAACTTTCTGTTTACATGTGATACACAAAAAGTGGGTTGAGGATTAAAACGTGATAAAATGTTTTTGGTCCTCAAATGTAAATTGCCAGTGAGCCTGTATAATTAGAATATGTTTATATTTGACAAGAAATTGTAGAGGGCGGCTAAGGCAAAACTCTTACTTCCAGATATTCGTCAATCCCATATTTTGAACCCTCCCGTCCAAGACCAGATTGCTTGACACCTCCAAATGGAGCCACCTAAAATTCAGTAAACTAATCAATCTACCAGTCAAGTCAATTTATACTCCCCCTTGAACCATGCTCAAAAACCCTACCAATGCACCGTTTACAAGGTGAAAATTTTAAGACTAAAACCTACCTCTGTTGAGATTATTCCTTCGTTCACACCAACAAGTCCGTATTCAAGAGCCTCAGTGACTCTCCAAGAACGTTGAACATTGTTTGTAAAAATGTATGCAGCTAAACCTGCATTTGAGGCAACAACCCCCACCAAAAAATATAGATTAGAAAGTAGATAAATAGTTAATAACAATTCATGATAATATTTTTCCAGTATAATCTTCAAAGCTCATTTAGCAATCACAAAACAACTATAATCCACATTAGAAAGAAATGTAATTAGTTCCATTGTGGACAATAAAAAAGCAAGTTCATGGCACAAGTATTGCAAAGGGTTCCAAATCACCACACTAGCACCTCTATTTTTTTTATCTTCATGCAGGCTCTCAGTACTCTTAATTGCGTAAAGCAAAACCAAATATAAGAATCGCCACAAAGAAATACCTGCATTGGTATCATTAGCAATATGAATAGCTTCGTCTTCAGTTCTAAAGCGCAGAAGGGGTGCCACAGGTCCAAATACTTCTTCCCTGAACAAATACATGAAACACAATGTCCAACAAGAAAGATGAATGCAGGTAAATTTCTGTACAAATATAAGCATCTGTTCAAGCTAGATCTTTTAGAAAATCAGAAATTTGGAAAGCACACCAAGTTCTACATTTATGCTGAAGTGACAGAAGAGCATTAAAGTTATAACATGAAAGGAGAAATTTCTGAACAGACTCAGATTGAAAAATGAATTGTCAGCTTCTTTAATTGCTCATTGAAGAAATCAAGAATTCATAAAATATTATAAATACCATCCAGGTCCTAAATCTGTGCCAAAATACTCTCTCATAAAAAATATTACAATTCAAAGTTGACAATAAGTATTTGAAAGATACTACCTTGATATAAGCATCTCACTTTTCACATCACCAAGGACTGTAGGCTCATAAAATGTCCTCCCCAGGCTGTGAATTTTTCCACCAAGCAAAACTTTGGCTCCCTTAGAGGAAGCAAAATATAAATAACCATACGAAGATTCAATATAACAGGATTGAAGTTAACACAACCCACTAAAAGTTTACATTATGACAAAACACATTTGAAATATTGTCATGTAAATATTTTTGGCAGAATAATGAAAACTGATGGAAAGTTCAATAAACAAAGTTGGCCAGATCTAGTAAATTCTCTTGGAGGAAAATTGGAATTTTATTCTAATGCCATACAAGTTATTTTCATAGGCAAAAGTTGAATTTCTACCTAAGAAAATAAAAGTGAAGATTCAGCACTCTCTCAACTCAGACAACCAAAGTTAATCATATCTCACTAGAGAGGCAAGCAAGAACCTTAGAGAGAGCATCTTGAACGAATGATTCAACCTGCATACCAAAACTCATGATAATAAGTGGCCATTAATAATTCATTTCAAATAAAGTTATTTGTAGCATTTTATGGATATTTAGATGTAGAGCAAACAAAACGAACCTTATGCAATGCAGCTTCATTAATAAGTGGTCCCTGTCAAGCATTTGAAGCAAGTATGATTCTCAAGATCGATCATTCTTTATGGAAAGAAAAACTTGGACAGTAAAGTACAGTATGATTTATCACCAATTTCATTTTAATTTTGTACATAAAATCTCTTTAACCCCTAACAGATGATATAAGCTTTAAAACAAGTCAATACTGAATAACAATCAATTGTTGGATGACAAAGCCAAACTTGGTGCCGGGTTCGGTTATTTTGTACATATAGTAAGTACCTGTGTCACACCTTCAGTAAAGCCATTACCAACTTGTAGATTCTGGACAGCTTTTGAGAAAGCATTTGCAAATTTTTCATATATACCTAAGGCGATTCAGAGTAAACAAACTAGGCATATTCAATAAGCATTACACATGACTGAAAGAATATTTCACTTGATGATTAGTATTTTCTTTATGCCGAGAAGCAGACTAGAAACCACATCTACCTTCTTGCACAATAATTCTATTTGCGCATACACATGTTTGTCCACTGTTACGGAACTTTGCTCCTAGCTGCAATAAAAAAACATCTGCATCAGTTGGAATTAGGAAGCAGCAAAGAACCAATATCAGAAAGATGCAATATAACATATAAACATAAGAAATTCATGTCTACAAGGAATGTGTATTCCATTCACAAATTTTGCCCATGTTCATGTAAAATCATTCAGATTTTTTCACTCTGCTGAAAGTTTGCTTTATCTAGATAGGTATATGTCCCATCATGATGTAGCCCCATTCTCATGGAGAAGAAATATATAGTTGTAGATAAATCTAAAGAAATAGAAAAGTTGAAATGGATTGCAAAACCTATGATGATACAATTTATGCCACAGACAAAAGTATTTTACTGCAAAAAAAATCAAAAGATTTGACATACAGCTCCTTTTACAGCGACATCCACATCGGCATCATCAAACACGATGCATGGAGCATTGCCACCAAGTTCTAGAGAAACCTGCAACATCAAAATCAATAATGTTAAAAGAATCACAGCTCATGCGTATATTAAAAACTGTATTGCTGGTGAATACCTTTTTAACTGTTGCAGATGCACCTGCCATCAACTTCTTTCCCACAGCTGTTGAACCTGTGAAGGTAATCTTTCTTACCTGTTAAGACCAACAATCGATGTGTCATAACATCCAACACAATTACCTAGGAAAAACACGTAGGAAAGGAATTGAGAGAGTAGATAGGACCTCTGGACTAGCGAGCAAGGTATCACCAATATCAGAAGAATTTCCCATAACTACATTTACAGCCCCCTAGTTGAGGAATGTATAAGTCAAACACATGAGAACAAAGAGATCCGTGATACAGAAACTGCAGCTCAAATTATGCTTCAAACTTTAATTTTCATCAAAAATGAAAATTGCAAAAAGCAGTCTCATAATTCCAAAAACCTGAAAATGGGTACAATCTCCTTTTGTGTTCAAATGTATCATTGAGAAAAATAAAATGTAATCTTGATTCAGAATATGTCACAAATGCTATTTATCTCTCTTTTTTTTTTTGGAACAAAAAGATAAGAGGAACCAATTATGAGAATTAATTACCGGTGGTATTCCAGCCTGAAGTGCAAGCTCAGCTGCTGCCAAGGCTGTAAGAGGTGTGAATTCAGAAGGCTTTATAACCACTGTACAACCACAGGCAAGGGCAGGACCAACCTGATACAATAGAGAATCATCTTGAAGATAAATGACCGGGATAGAAGTTACTACTTCTCCCCTCTTAGATATATTTTTAAATGGAACATAAGATGTCAGGGAGAAAAAGGTATCGAGTAAATTTAATGAGTCACACCTTTCGGGTGATCATGGCTAGTGGAAAGTTCCATGGTGTGATTGCACCAACAACACCAACAGGCTGCAAAAATAAGATGTATGTCAAGAATGCAGAATGCACACAGATAAATACAGGACTGCCAGTTAGATTCTTGATTATGTCATATTGTATGGCAGTTATGACACTCCTACAGTTACTTGGTGCTTTTCTTTTCTTCTTTCTTATAATATTAAGGTGGAATATGTATGTTCCTTGCTGAGAATTCATTGCAATATCAAACTAGGCAGTGGTATCCAATTTTTTTATATTACTTTTCTTTTCACAAAAATCTTCAAGCTTCTTCCACTCATTTCTCTTTGTTTAAATTCAAAGACTTCTGTAGGATCCAAAGTTGACAAGTCATGTAGAAGCTCAGATCAACATGAAGCAAATGGAACTCTTATGAGTGTATTTTAACCTCATGGATTCCTGCCAGTTTTTGCGGTTACACTTGCATCAATAATTTGTCTCCTACACAAGAAAACTATACATTGACCATTATTCATTTCCCTACGAGTTTACACTATTTAACTTAGTCAACATGCAAACCATAATGAAGCATGCAGAATTAGTACTGAAAGAAATAGATGTTTATTCACCTGCTTCAAGACAAACAACCGGCGATCTGCTAGAGGTGATGGAATTATATCACCATATACTCGTTTGGCTTCCTCCGCAAAAAACTCAATGAAATTTGCCCCGTAGGTAACCTGCCGCATCTTGCAAATTTACTGATAATAAAAATAATAGGTACTAAGGCAGAGCTTGTTGACTTGGTCATGAGACCAATTGCTACCTCACCCATGGCTTCTTGAAAGGGTTTGCCTTGCTCCAAAGTAATAAGTTGTCCCAGTTCTTCTCTATGGGCAATCAGCAAATCATACCTAAAAAATTGCAAAAGAATTATCCATGTCTTTTACCCTCATCGAGTAAAATCTTGCAATCATCCCATCCCCTATTTAGCCATCAGACTAGTAAAGAAATGAAAAATGACCAAAGATAGAAGCTGTTCACATTAAGTGACTATTTAAAGTTCATCTCTACTTCTTGTTATTAGTATAGGTTCAAAACCACCTGCCTATCTTTGGTGGGAAATACCTGCATAATTTTTTTATGTGCAATCTTGATCACTGCAATACCTAATCTACATGCTAAAACAGATAAGTAGAAGAGTTCCGGCTATGGCTGTGCTTCATGCAGAATAACTTAATTTACACAATTGATGGTCAACTTTTTATAGAGTGCAAATATCTTAATAGTATGTGTATCCTAATTTTTTTGCCTTCTTTTTTATTCAAGGGGAAAATCTGCTCATATGAATTTCTTCCTATCAAGCTATTGAGTGCCAAAAGGTAAAAGAGAGCACCATTTCCTTAGATGTCTGCTCCTTGCAGCAGCAGTCTGTTTACTCCAAGCTACATAGATGAAAGAAAAGCATGTACTGGCTTAACATAACAGAGAAATAAAAACAAAATGCAATTTCTACAGCTACCATACAAATGAAAATACTATTCCAGAAAGATTATGTGAATTTTCTAGAGTAAAGCAATCAAATGCAACTGCAACAAGGCAGCGGCTGCACAAACTAGATCAGATTTTTAAAGAGAAATTGTGCCTTCTATAAACACTAGCAGATAAGTGCTTAAAGTATGATTGAGAAATTTTTTACACATTGTATGAAGACCCAAAATGTTACCAAGCTAGCAGAAATTCTGCCTGATATTTGTAAATGCAAGGCTAGAGACAACCATAATCTCTCTCTCTCTCTCTCTTTTGCAGGAGGAAGGAGAAACTGATGTTATAATTTCCTTACATTTGAACGCATCATACGCAGAAGATATCGCATCCTTTGTCTCATTTGAACCCATGCATGGAACTTCTGTTATGACTTCACCAGTTGCAGGATTATGAACCTGCCGTGATATGCATTATCTAGGAGTCTTTCAAATTAAAGCAGTGGTAATCAAGGTGATAACTACATGAACTACAGGAAATTGACAATCATCCGATTCACTCTATTGACAAGCTACATTGCACCAACTTATGATAAGAACGGTTTGCGCCAAGGTACCTTGATGGTCTTCCCATCATATGCATCACTCCATTTTCCTCCAAGAAGTGCCTGACTCCGCAAGAGACCTGACTCTTTTAACCGGGCAGTAAGAGTTTGAGCATCCATGCTTATCTAAACAAACATATTTAGATATCAGAATTTGGTAAGCCCGCCAAAGTGACAAAAGATATCAAACTATTCAAAGGATACACCACCTAACAGTCAACAGCATCTTCCAAAAGCTTTCCGGTGTTCCAAACATCTATTTGGTTACATAAAAACACTTCTCATGCACTAAGCACTGTTCAACTGAAGTAATCAGGTCTAGGACAGATTATGAGTTGAATGATATGCCTAATCTTTTTTCTATCAGGCAGCTCTAGCAGATGAAGACGTAGCAATGCAGCATAATTCAAGCAGCCAAAACTAATCGGATGCACTGACCGCTTAAGTAGAATTGGTTAAGCGAGTAAGCTCAATACAAGGCTACACTATTTAAAGCAAACATCAAACCAAAAAATAGAAAGATAGGAAAATACGAGTATTATCGGATTTGCAAGATCAAACATTAAGCTCTAGTGAAAAGATGTGAGACCAAGAGAGGAGGGACGGGAGCGCGGAGTGATTAGTAAACAGATCGATTCGCAGCGAGCGACGGAAATAATCAGGTGAATGCGACCTAGCAAATCCGATCCAAGGAAGCAGACACTGAAGGACGTTATGTATATACTACAGCAGGATGACAGGAAAAGGAACAGAGAGCGTGAGGCGGGATGAAGGCGGTGGCGTGCCTGCCGTGAGAGTGGTGGAGACGCCGCGTACATGGAAGGCAGATAGTGAGAGAAGACGCCACGAGCGCATAAATGCTTGCAGGACCGAACAGCCATGCGTGCGCTAATTATCGTCATCTTCGTCGACGTCGCCCTCCTGCACAGGATCAGCTTCCGCTGTTTCCCAGCCTACACTTCCCGATTCGCCTCTCTGGTCACGGATCCTTCTTCCTCGCTCCTGGGGACTGGACTGTCATCAGCTGCGGTAAGTGGGGAAGATGCTGCAACAGGATAGCTGATAGGCCAGTACTGCTGACGTCGGAGTGGAGTGGACCGCTCCAAACCGGATCGGACCGGGTCCGATTGCCACCCGTGATGGACTGGGTGAGGTGGCCTGCTTGAGAGAATTTACGGGCCCAATTTACGACGCTAAATTGTTAACTAGGAATAATTAATTAATAATGAATTAATTGTTGATGTTAGGGAGAACTCCGAGGTTTGTCATCGGAGGCGACCGAGTCTGACCGTGCGCGCCGTCTCCATCCTCTGCCGCCATTGACCGGTCTCTCTCTCTCTGCCTCTTTGTTCAGGAAGAACTAAGAAGACCGGGTAGAGGGAGAAAGTGGCCTTCTGGAGGAGAAGGGAGAAGTTTCTTCTCCATCTCCCGTCGAGTCCTTCCAACTGCTAATAGTCAAAAGTCAAGAAAAACGCGCAGAAAGAATCCTCTCTCTCTCTCTGTGCGATCCTTTTGGGCTTATTATTATTCCGCCGGGTCCTAATTCTCCCATCTACTCCGCGATCCTCGACACCAGCGCCACCCCCTCCCTCTCTATCCTCAAAGCTCTGCCGCAGTCTGACTTTTCCCCGCCGCGCTGAGGAGCTCATTTTGATGAATTCAAATACGCCTCCCTCGACCTCCGTTGCCGCTGGATCGGTCGATCCTTCGGTGGCCAGGAGGAACTCTAAGCGGCCCAAGTGTAATCTCCTCTCTCTTGCTCACTGCATCTCGGCGATTCCTAGATTTTTTGGATTCCGATTTCCTGGAATAATGATGCCGGATCTCCGGTTTGATGCTCCTAGTTTTTAATTTTTGTTCATGTTTGCTCCATGAAGCTTTAGCTTTTAAAGACTAGCCTCTCAGCTGTAAATTTTATAGGGTTTGACTTGCTTTTCCTGCTTATATAATGATTGGCTTAGCCTGAGTCCTTCCTGCAACTTCAGAACAATTCGTTGGATAAATCATTCATATTTAGTGATTCTAGCAGATGCTTAATGATCGTGTGATTATTTACCAGCGTTCTTTTGCTCATCAAGTAAGAAATTTGACGCGTATTACCTTTGTCCTCAGATTCACGGTTCACCCAGCAGGAACTTCCAGCTTGCAAGCCAATTCTGACACCGCGATGGGTGAAACTCAGTTCTTTTCCTTTCATGTGACATATTCCTCTTTGTAGTTCTTGTTAGCAGGGCTAATCCAACTCTCTCTCTCTGTGCAGGTGATTTCAGCTTTCCTGCTTGTTAGCATTGTCTTCATTCCCATCGGTGTTGCTTCGCTCTTAGCATCACATGATGTAAGTTTGAACCTATCCCATCTCTTGTGATTTTCCCTTCGGCATGTTTGTTCTTAGTCGATTCTTTGTAACAATCATTTGGCTTATCAGGTGGTTGAGATAGTAGATCGGTATGATACCGCCTGCATTCCGGACTCTGCTAGAAATGATAAAGTCAATTACATTCAGTCTCCTGGGAATAAAACCTGCACCAGAAACATAACTGTAAGGTTCCTCATTGATCGGTTCGAGTGGAATAATCCTCTCATTGTTTTTTCACCGAAGGATTCACCATTAGGATGTACTACTAACCTGCTTTTCTTCCCTCCTTTTTGGCTCAGGTGACAAAGCACATGAAGAAACCGATATATGTCTACTACCAGCTTGATAACTTCTATCAGAATCATCGAAGGTTTGTAGTACCTTCGCCATCATATCTATCTTTCACGTTCTTCTCCGATTGCTAAAAAAATGTAAAATTAATATGATCAGGCAGTGTCATCTCATTCATGGCCTTTGTGTATGATGATCATATCCGTCTGTTCACTTTCTTGCATGTAGATGAAAAATACCAAGCCTATTACCCAAGTTCTTTATTTTTTCCCCTGTATTTCATTCTTTACCTATTTCGCCATTTCCAGCCAGATAACCAGACTGTTTCCCGAGGTTTCATTGTGGAATTAATGCATTGGGTGCCCGTGTAAACTACAGGTATGTGAAGAGCCGTAGTGATGCACAATTGAGAAGTAACGGCAGTGCAGATGATGTCAGCAGTTGTGAACCGGAGGATAAAAGTAATGGGCAACCAATTGTGCCATGTGGTCTCATAGCTTGGAGCTTGTTCAATGATACTTACGACTTCTCCAGAAATGGCCAACAGCTATCTCTGAATAAAAAGGGCATCTCATGGAAGAGTGACAGGGAACATAAGTTTGGGAAAAATGTCTTTCCTCGGAACTTTCAGAATGGATCACTAATTGGTGGTGGAAGTCTCAACGATTCCCTCCCAGTAAGTACATTACTTTGAAAAATCTGTCAGATATTTACTTTGTGGTTGAAATATTTAAACACGGCCGGGAAAGTGATTAGGAAAGGGCTCAAGATTTGACATGGAAGGGATGCTGAGCAATTTGTTTTGTCGGCATACTAAGTAATCTTTAGATGATGAATCAGTGTGTCAAGTTGAACATTAGAAGCAACTCTGACGGTTCATTTCTTTCATCAGCTAAGTGAGCAAGAGGATCTCATTGTCTGGATGCGAACTGCAGCCCTCCCAACATTCAGGAAATTGTACGGAAAGATTGAGGATGATCTTCAGGTGAATGATGTTGTGATGGTGACATTGGAAAACCGTTACAACACGTACAGTTTTAACGGGAAGAAGAAGCTCGTGCTCTCCACAGCAAGTTGGCTCGGAGGAAAGAATGACTTCCTCGGCATTGCTTACCTCACGGTGGGAGGATTATGCTTCTTTTTGGCCATGGTTTTCACAGTTGTGTATCTCGTCAAGCCAAGGTTAGTTTCTTTTCCGGTATTACATTGCTCTTTGGCTTGAAACTAGATGGCCCATCTACATTGAATGTGAAAGACACCACTCAGAGTGAAGAGTTACCAAGTGAGAGTGATGCACAGCAGCCAGCTTAAGCTCATTAGATATAATCCGGTATCCATAGTTGGGAACAAAGGATTAACTGGTTAGAGAGAATATTGTTCACTCACAATCTGAGTTAGCCAAAACTTTATTGATCTCGGAACCCTTTTTTTTTTCCAGGAAACTTGGAGACCCTTCTTACCTTTCATGGAACAGGAACTCCGGGTGGCACTAGAGTAAGTTGCAGAGACCAGTAGGAGCATATTCCATGGTCCTATGTTGGTGAACATATAATCTTGTGTATGGAAGTGATGGTCTGGTCTCTCCTATAATGATCGTATAACTTAGAAGGGATGCCACATCCATTAGTTTCGTTCTTTCCTTCATTTTATTTTCACAGTGTTCAATACAGAGTAATGAGATGGAATTGTAATGGATTCAAAACCTTGCCCCTAGTATTGTATTTAATAGTAGATGCCTGATTTGGGTTTTGCTCTATTTATCTATCACTTGTACTGCTTATGCTAGAATTTTAGCCACAATCTTGTTGAAGAATTTTGCATATTAATTATCCAATGTAGAAAACGATGATCTGCCTGGTAATATGGAAGATTTTACCAGTATTGTTTAGGTAAGGTTTAGCTTGAGCTTTTAACATGATGAGCTGACGGATCTTCTTGCAGTTAATCATCTTATTCATCAGGCCAGTTTGGGTCTCTCTCAGCCTCAACCAACAGCTTCGCCTTCTCCTTAGGGACATATCACCTGGCAAGACAATCTCGGTTTCAGCAATCTCACTGCACTCACCATCTCTTAATGGGGTTTCCTTTCCTTATTAAAAATGACAGAAAAATAACAAACACTTCTCGTAAGGAAATTAGAGATGATGTTCAAACTTGGTTATTGTGCTCGGGCCTATGAGTGAACTCGAAATCGATGTGGACGAAGGCGCGCTCGACCTCGGGGAGCTGCTCGAGCTTCTCCTGGAGGGCCTCGCCGATGTTGTGGGCCTGGTTCAGGAGCGTGTCTTCGGGGAGGACGATGTCCACCTCAACGAAGTAGTGGGACCCGAAGGTGTAAACCCTTACGTGTCGATGTGCTGGATCTCCTGGTGGTGGTTCCACGTGAGGTAGGTCAGCTTCGCGATGAACTCCGGCGGAGCCGTCCGCCCTATCAGCAGCCACACGTTCTCTATCACCGTCCTCGCCCATGTGCCTATGGTGTACAGTGCTATCTGCATAAAAATGGTACCAAGAAATATTTAGCATTTCCGAAGCTGATTGACAGAGATCGGCAGTAAAGTTGACTGACCACGATGGCGCCCGTGGGGTCGATCCACCAGTAGAAGTGGATGGGCAGGACGGCGGTGGCTAAGCCGACAGAGTTGGTGATCACGTGGAAGAAGTGGTCCTGTGCGTAGGCTCTGACTATCTCGTTCTTGAATCTCCGGCAGTATACCATGAGGATGAACTTCACCGCCGTCACCGACACCATGATTCCGATCATCCACTTCTCCTTCTCTCGGTCCGTGTCCGGGCGGGACTGCCAGTTACCACCACCATCGATCATACCAGGAGTTTCTCAATCATATGCAAGAATTAATCCATCAACCTTTTACTATTACCTCTGCTATAATCTGTCGGATAGATTCCAGGATGATTTGGAGGCCCAGAGTCGCCATTACTGATGCAAATACGATGATGCCCTGCATTCACATTTCACAAGGTCCATTCTTCGATTGTATGCTTAACATCTTTCAATTTGATATTAGATATTATATAGTACTACTGATTATAGGCCTCGTTGCATGAATGAATCATCATGACTTACAACAGGCTGCATTCGCCTCTTCCCGATGGGATAATGGTAATGGTTCGGCTTCCTCATAGCATTGGCGGTGAACCAGAGGATGAACCCCGACAGAAGGTCCAGGAACGAATCCAGCGTCGAGGCTATCACGGCCATCGATCGGCTCTCGGCAGAGGCGTAGACCTATGCCGCAAAGAGCACCAGGTTCGCTGTGTTCGACGCGTGGACAGCAAGCTTCTCGCTCCTCGCCAGTTGCTTCAGTTCATCCTGAGAAGCAGCAGCAGCAGCAGCAACAGTAGAATCATTCACCATCCAAATTAATACAGAGTCCGGTCAAACAGATAGAGACAGAGTGATCTGAAAAACGAGATACGCAATGATAAAACCTCTGTCATGGTTCCTGGGAAACATCCAGACTCGGTCATCGTCTCCATCTCGTTAAACCCTTCGTAAAGCCTCTCCTGTTTTTTGTAATATTCAGCAATCTTGCGTTGTTTACCTGTTGGAAAAGCGTTATGAATCAAAGCTTGCTGATGAAAAAAAAAGTTATTATTGATTGGAAACCAGAGAGGAGGGGGCGGGCGCTGACGGTGAGTGGGAGTGGGGAGGAGGCGGCGGCAGGAACTGTGGTGATGGGGGCGGGCGGGAGAGGACTGAGGGAGGCGGAACTCGCTGAGATTGAGCCGCCATGTAGATGGGGCGAGGTAGACGACGGCGTCTTCTTCCTCGCCGTCCAACTCGAAGGAGGCGGCTGCATGGGCGACGTGGTGGTCGGTGCTCTCCGGTGAGAGGTGCTCCCTCCTCGACTCTCCGATCACGGCGGCTCCTCCATGCGTCATGTTATCCGTGATGATTAGCAACTAACAGACTTCTCCCCACGTTTTCTCTGTGTTATATAACTCCCACACGACTTGAGGGCGCGTTTGGATTCACGGATTTGGAGGGACGAAGTGGGAATATAATATCTCAAAATAATAATAAAAATAAATAAATATTATGTAAATAGTCTATATGAAGGTGGAATAAAATTTCAATAACATTTTTATTAATTTCCTTACAAAAATTGAGTAAATTCATTTCATCGTAATAAATAAGCATTCTATAAATTAAGGAAATATCTTTAAATAATAAAAATATATTAAAATAAAAGGTGGGGAGGCCCGGACTCACCCAGATGCCCGGGCCCGGACACACCTCATGTGAGCCAGGCCTAAATCTAAACTGGGCCTATGCATGCATGCTACAACGGCAAATCTTATACCAATGGGTTGATTGATTCAATCAAATCAGAGGCAACTCTGATCAAATGCGAGCCTGCATGATCTGTCATCATAATTTATAAGTTGGTGTCAAGAAAATTCTGGTTCAAATGAGTAGTAACAAATGACTTCAAAAGTTTTCAAGAGGAGAAAAAGGGGGGAAACCCATGTCACCGTGACAAAGGCAATGGCCACAGATGCAAAATCTTGGCAGTTTTCACTTGTGGGATGCCACCAGAGCCATGTGCTCTATCAGGTCCAGTACTCGGTTGCTGCACCAAATAATACCGAATGTCGTATGAATCTACATGGGACCATGCATACATACCAAAATGTGATTCCATCATGGACAATCAGAGGGATGGACTGTAGAGACTGACATGTAGCCCCATTCATTGTCGTACCAGGTAACGAGCTTCATGAAAGAGGTGCTTAAGCCAATCCCTGCCTTGGCATCAAATATGCTCGATCTGCAATGACACAAAGCCTCGTACACTAGTAAAATTAGTCTGGAAAAATGACATTAATCATTCAAAGAGGGAAGATGAACCTTGAATCCCCAACAAAATCATTGGAGACAACATCCTCATCTGTGTAACCCAGAATGCCAATCATTGGCCCTTCAGATGCATACCTTTATTCGAGAGATCCAATAGTCAGTATAGTTGTAGAAGAAAATATCTATGAAGTACTAGCACATGACCAAAAAGACCAACAAAGATAGAAATAAAATCGGTATAGAATACGCTTGAAAACATCCAGTGAGTGCTGGAGATGCGTACTAAACATAAATTTTAGAAGCATACTTGATGGCTGCTTTCACATCTTCATAGGAAGCACTCTTCCCTAGTCGGCAGGTTAAATCGACAACGGAGACATTAGATGTCGGCACTCGGAAAGCCATCCCTGTGAGTTTTCCATTTAAATCTGGAAGAACTTTTCCCACAGCCTACACTCCCAAAAAATGTGCATCAGGGCTCTTTGCAATACTGAATCTTTTACAGAGCTTTAACTTCTTTACAGAAATTTCACCTTTCGGGTGACTGTATTGCATACCTTGGCAGCGCCAGTTGAACTAGGGATGATGTTCTGTGCAGCTCCACGACCCCCACGCCAATCTTTCATAGAAGGCCCATCGACAGTTTTCTGGGTAGCTACAAACCGTGAAACTGATATAAGCACCCCATCTCAAAGGCATGTTTTCGGAACTATTTATAGGGGAGATCTAAGAAAGTACCAGTGGTTGCATGTACAGTTGTCATCAAACCTTCGACAATACCAAATTCCTCATGAATAACCTGCGGGTAACAATTAAATAAAGAATAAAGTGAAACCAATTTTCACATTATCAAGAAAATCAGAAGCAAATAAACTTGGGATTGCTCCCTCAAATCTTAGTTATTTGACTGTATGATGAGCATATGAAATCTTACCTTAGCAAGAGGAGCTAGGCAATTGGTAGTGCAGCTTGCATTGGAAACGATATCCATGCTTGGCTTGTATGTTTGTTCATTCACACCAACCACAAACATGGGCGCATCAGCAGAAGGTGCTGAAATTACTACTTTTTTGGCACCAGCCTGAAGATACCAGAAATTGTGCTTAACCCCAGGTAAACATTCTCCAATGAATTAGACTTTTTTTCATCTGTTTCAAGCTTCAGAGGGAAGGCACGAAATATGAAAGTAATACAACAGTTAACCTTCAAGTGTGATGAGGCCTTCCCCATTGTAGTGAAAACTCCAGAAGATTCAACAACGTACTCAGCCCCATGATGACCCCACGGTATATCTTCTGGATTTCTGGGTAAAATAGAAAATCAGTGCTCAATCCCATAGAAATAACTTGATCAAGCAAAATTTGTGGAACAACCACGGATAAATCAAAATTTACACTTACTGTGCTCATAGTAATATTCACATCCAATTCTAAAGATGTGCAGGGAAAATACAATACCTTTTGTTTTCAACTTTAACTGACTTTCCATTAATTTCCAAAGTGGAATCATCTACAACTTTGATGGTTCCTTCGAAAACCCCATGAGTTGAGTCATACTTGAACATGTAAGCCTGGATATGAGATTGGGAAAACATTCACCATTATATAATTCACAAAGAACTGAAACATGAATTCAAGAGTCACACACAATCTCAATACCATTTCATATAACAATATTGTCAGTAATAAATAACTATATAAGAAATTTGGATTTCCAGTGGTTCATTTACAAACAAAAGCAAGCCAAAGGAGATGATGAAATCAGCAAAAAATGTTTTTTGGACAGTATCACCAAAAAGGTTGACAGACTAACAAAATATGAAAGTTTGTCCGGTGGGACATGTAAAATACTGCACATTATTCTCCAAAAAATACTGTTCACCCTCAGTTTTTGTATTAATAAATAAAAGAATTCCACTAAACTCCACAAAAATCATCTGGACAGAGTTAATAAATGAACTGCCCAATGTTTGTTAACAAAGACTTATATAGTATGGCTATCTTTTTTAATATATTAGCACATACCATGTATTTGGCATCAATAAATGGATCATTGACAGCTACCACATCAAAGTCATCCCTAGAAGTTGCAATTCTCAGTACCAACCTCCCAATTCTACCAAAACCTGCAAAAATGAATTGCCCTATTGTATTTAGAAGAACCTTGTAACATATACTGCTGAAGATCAATTTGTTCCAAAGGAGGGAAACAGGCATTAATGTGACAGCAACATTGGAGAGGCCCCAGGCAGCATGCTTATATATATAATTGCAGATTCATATTCAGAGTTCACATTATCTATCAAGTCATTCCATTCCATCCCGAGACTGTTCTCATAAAGTAACTAAAAGGCCAGACCATAAGAGCCTGAACAATCAGCCTCATCTATACAACTATCCAAAAAAGATCATCTCTTCCGCACTGCTCTCATAGTTCTCTCCTTCATTTTCGAAAAAAAGTTGAGTCAGTAAGACATGATCTATTTCCATGGTAGAGCCGCTGCCAATAGCGTACCATAATGACGTTTCATAATATTCCTCTTTAGAGAAAACGATGCCATGCTCTCCAGACATGTCAACAGCTCAGAATCAGAAAATAAAACCAACTTATGCTGCATGAAGCAAGAAGAATGAAGATGGCTGACATACCGTTGATTCCAACCTTTATGTTGCTACTGCTTTGAGATCCTAAACAATAAAATTTCCAGAGGCAAATGCATGTCTATGAATTAGTATCTAATAAATCTAGAAGAAGAGAAGTCACAGAACGAAAAAAGACGTCCAAGTGAGATCTTACTAAGAACCACCGGAGGCACTTCAGTTGCCGTTGCTCTGATAGGTTCTAGGCACTGGACACTTCTTGTTCTAAAATCACATAAAAACCGTCAGGAATAACAATTATTCGTCAAATATATTGAAGAATGAACAAAGACTAGATGGCTAATAAAAAATTGATTGCTGAACAATAAAAAGCAAAAATTTCACTCAACTGTAAGGAAACTGATCCTGCTGAAACAGAAGCCCCAAAAAATGAAGAGTGGGGATTTGAAAAGTTAACAGCCGCGGATGGAACCTGCTGACAGGGATAACTACCATCAAGTTAACAAAGCCGCCATCACATTGAAAACAGGGTTTTGAGACTGATCATAAACTACTAATTCAAGCCAAATTACTGCTCGGCACACATCAAGGTACTCCGATCGTCATGTAAACTCGTAGGCAGCAGATGATCGATGCTTTTTTACCTTCGATGGTACCATAACAGAGGACGTCAAAGCCGATAACGTTCATACTTTGAAAAGGAACCGCTAGAAGATTTCGTGTCATTATGAAATTTGAGCATTTTCTCATGCATTTCTGGAATTTTAGATGCTGCATCGCGCAAGAAAACGACGGGGAACAAATTTGTTACCGCGCATGTGAGTGCACGTTAATCCTTCACCGATGAATCAAATAAGTAATTGAGCGAGAAAAAAGAAGAAGAAAACAAGATAAACAAACAGCCCAAGGTCAAAGAAGCTAGCCGTTCATGCACGGCGTCCTTGGTGTGACGTGGAGATGGACAAGAGAGGCGAGGTAGAGAGATATGGACCTTGAACCGGGCGGCGTAGGAGGGAGGAGATGCGTCCACGGATGAGGTGCTGAGAAGAGGAGAGGAAACAGCGGGAGAGGATCTGATGATGGATGAAAGTGCCATTTCTGATATATCCAGTCGCCCTCAGCTCTCCAGGAAACCAGGAGAGAAAGTCACAGCGGCGGCTGCAGCAGAGGAGGAGGAGGAGGTTCGTGAAGAAATGAAGCAGGGGAAAGGGAGTAGGCAGGAGAAATGTGATGCGAAGTTGCTTATAACGCCGCTTCTCTCTCTCTCTCTCTCTTAGGTTGGTTTGTGATGTGCATTCCAACTCCAAGTGGCATTTCTTCTTCTTCCTCTTGTCCTTCTCTTCTAATCTAAAGTATTGTTTGACTTTGCATTTAGTAAGAAGAGATGGGTATTTTACTTTTGCATCATCCATCTAATGGCATCCAAGTTTCAAGCATTTCATTTGAAGCAAAATCTCCAGAGTCACTAAATTGCAAGAAACCCATAAAGGAAAACCAAGCCAAACAGCAGGCAGCAGTAAATATATGACATTACCATAGTCAAAGATGGTGTCTCTCCAGCCAAAAACGACTGGATCAGTCAAAATGATTCTACCCAAAATCAAAATCTGCTTATTCGACTCTACAACATAAAAGCCTTTCCGGGCTCACGTCACAGTTCACCAGAGGAAAAAGAATTTGGGGCGGGCGGCTAAGCTTCGTCCAGGGCAAGCACCCCAGGGAGGGTCTTGCCCTCCAGGAGCTCAAGGCTGGCGCCACCACCGGTCGAGATGTGGCTCATCTTGCCTGCGAGACCAACCTTCTCCACAGCCGCAACAGAGTCCCCTCCTCCGATGATGGTTGTCACTCCCTTGTCACCGAGGACAGCTAGCTTCTTTGCTACTGCCTGAAAACCAATTGCATTACCATGTAAATATAACACTTCCAGTCTATCAAGTATTCCTAGCTCTCAGGGTAATGCAAATCTATATTTGTTACCTCTGTCCCCACAGCAAACTTCTCGAACTCAAACACACCCATGGGACCGTTCCAGATGATGGTATGGGTGGTCTCCAGAGCCTCGCTGAATGTCTTGATGCTGTCGGGTCCGATGTCCAAACCCATCCAACCATCGGGTATAGCTGATGCCGGAACAACCTGAATCCAAGAGAAGAGAATATGCTCTTGGTGTCGGCATCGGCATCTAAAATCACTACCTACTACATGCATTTATTTATTTCTCTAAGTCACGCCTGGGAATATTCCTCGTGGCGCTATAGAATAACAACAATATGTCAACACGATGAAAAATCAGACCTTGCTATCAGCATCAGCAGCGAACTTATTAGCGATGACCACATCGGAAGGGAGGAGCAAAGACACGCCCTTGGACTTGGCTTTCTCCAGAAGTGAATTGGCAAGGTCAAGTTTGTCTTCCTCCACCAGGGATGACCCAACAGAGTAGCCCTGGGCCTTGTAGAATGTGAAGATCATTCCTCCACCGAGGAGGAGCACATCCACCTTCGAGAGGAGAGATTCTATCACACCAATCTTAGATGATACCTTTGACCCACCAACAATAGCAGCGAATGGCTTCTTGGGGTTTGACACTGCCCCGACTAGGTAGTCCAGTTCCTAATTGAAATGACAAGAATGCTTGAGAAGATAACCATGGAGAAACTGCAAAGCACATCAAAATACAGAGGATAGCATACCTTCTGCATGAGGTAGCCAGCAACGGAAGGTTTCAAGTACTTGGCCACTCCTTCGGTGGAGGCATGCGCTCTATGAGCAGTACCGAAGGCATCATTCACGTAAACATCAGCAAGGGCGGCTAACTTCTTTGCAAATTCAGGATCATTCTTCTCCTCCTCCTTATAGAACCTGACATTCTCGAGAAGCAGAACCCCCCCTTCGGGTGTCTCAGCAACAAGTTTTTCAACTTCCACTCCAATACAGTCATTTGCCATTTTTACCTGTTTAGAGAGTTCCAGGCAGAGAAATCAATAAATCATGAAGATCAATGAAACTGAAAACTGAACAATATTCAGTATGGAAACAAACCTCAACTCCAAGGAGTTCAGATAGTCTAGGGACAAGAGGCTTCAAGCTGTACTTGGGTGTAACACCCTTTGGCCTTCCCTGCAAGATCCACGCAATAGGATCCAATTAATAAGCCTCCCAATTCTACAGCTAATGGTTACAACTCAGTCTATTTTGCAAGATCATCATCTGCTATTCCTAGTCGTAAACAAATTACACCTTATGGAAAGAGATAGATGTAGGTTAATCCTCTACCTGTGATTAGTCGCATTGATAAGCAATTGTCAGCTAATCATGACATTGTTGAGAACAAATTTATGATTTCTCAATTTAGGCATCCATAAACTGCTATATATGGTAAAAACGCATCAATGGGGACTGAGACCGTGGCAAGGAATGCAATTGGAACAGACATGAATAATTGAATTTCCAGTCATTACATTGCCTATGAAAAAGTCAAAAGAAAATGATAGCTTCCACCAAGGAAAACATAACTCACGAGTAGAAAATGAAATCTCATCTCGGAAATCTACATACATACAGATGATGCCGACATGTTCAATCAAAGGACCATGAATAACGATGGCTTCATCGTTCAGTATTGGATCAGTAAGTAAAGATCAGCGAGATGATCCGAGTTGATCAAACATAGAAACTAAAAAGACAAACAAAGACAAACTGAGGAAGATTTCAGCAGAATCACTTCCACAGAGCCGATCTAACAATTTGACCTACTAAAAAGGGACGGTAGAGTACGAAATGTACGGCGTTACAGCAAGTAGGATCGATGAATCGCCAGAAAGAACATATATAAACCACTCAAAACCACACCAAGGCTATCAAACATAATATAGATCACTGAGTCACTGACAGGTGATGAAAAAGACCGATTACTCAGAGATCTAGAGAGAGAGAGAGAGAATGAATCAGGGGTACCAAGTGGGAGGCGAGGATGACTCTAGCGCCGTGGCCTATCAAGTACTTGATCGTCGGCACGGCGGCTCTGACCCTGGTGTCGTCGGTGATCTTGAGGTTCTCATCCAGGGGAACATTGAGATCCACCCTCACGAACACTCTCTTCCCCTTGAGGTCCGCCTCTTTCAGGGTTCCAACGCTTTTCTTCGTGGCCATTTCTCCGGTAAGGAGGAGATCGAGGGATCTTACAGCTCAAGTACGTCGAGGCAAGAGAAAATCGAATGCAAGACAGAACAGAACAAGGATATTGAGCTCGGGGCGGCGGTATAAATAGAAGGAGATAATCGGCCAGTCAGTCTGGCTGGTACCCACTTGTCAATCTCCGGCAGCAGCTTCTAGATTTTCCCGCAGTTCCGTGGGTATCCAAAACCTTGGGCTAATCGGCCGACGGTATGGTGATTTTCAATGGAACGGGCCTGATATTATGGGCCTGCAATAAACCATATTTAGGCCCACATTATGCCTTATGGGTCACTTTTTTTTAATTAAATTATATTAAGTATATTATATATTAAAATAATATATTATATTTATATAAAATTTAAAATAAATAAAAAATAAAAAATGATAATATAAATAAAAATGTGTTAAATTAATTTAAATAATAAATTAAACAATCTCTCCAAATACAAAATTATTTTTAATCCTCGGAGTAAAAATGAGATAACCAACTAGCCACCCATAACCATATAAAGCGATGGATGATGGCAAAATGAGGACCATGAATGTTGGCAGCCATCAGCAGCACCTGAATCAGAGTCTTGGTCTCCTTAGAATTCACACCATCAACAGAAAACAATCAGCCATGAAGGTTCAGTCATTTCAGAGAGGCAACAGTAAGGTGAAAAAAGTTCCATTAACAAGCAATTTTATTGGAAACTTTGAACTGGCTCTCCCTCACTCAGCATTCATCCCTCTATGGGTTCCACTGAGTAACCTCAACAGGTAGTGGTAGCAGTTCATTTTTCTCTGATGAAAACGAAGGCCCGAATTAAATGCACTTTGACACAGCCCAGAAGGTCGAGGGGGGGAAGAAGAATGGAGATGGCAGCAGCTAATGTATATCTTACACGGTAATGGGAACGGCTTCATCCAGAGCAAGGACTCCAGGAAGCACTTTGCCTTCCAACAACTCCAGACTTGCCCCACCACCGGTCGATATGTGGCTCATCGCCTCGGCAACCCCCACTTTCTCCACAGCTGCCACGGAATCTCCACCGCCGATGATCGTTGTGACTTTCTTGTTGCTCAGTTCGGCTAGCTTCTTAGCAATTGCCTGCAAAAAGGATATCATCCAAGAACCAAGCTTGTTCATCCAGGAACATGTAAAGAAAAGCCTTGTATGTCGCCCATGTGAAAAAGCACTCAAATAACTAATTGAGAATTGAGGCTGGATCATACCTCAGTACCAACAGCAAATTTGTCAAACTCGAAGACTCCCATAGGTCCGTTCCAGATAACAGTTTGGGTGGTTTCTAATGCATCACTAAAGGTTTTGATGGAATCTGGTCCAATGTCCAATCCCATCCACCCATCAGGAATGGCAGATGCTGGCACAATCTGCAATAATAAGTGGGTAAGGAAATTCCGGCAACAATCATGCTTAACATACTTCAAGCCAGTGATGCCACTCTATTTAGATTACTGGTATTATATATGGAGACAAAAACCAATTTGCAGGTGAAGGCAACTGACTACTTAACAAGCTCATGGTATATTTGTTAGAACATCATCATACCACATTGCAGGAAGAGTTACTGCTCCTCAAGGTTCACAAGGTCTAGTGATTTTTCACTCAATCAGGGCAGATAGTAGTATATTTTAAATTCCAGCAATCAAAGTGCAGGAGTGCACAAACCTTGCTATTTGCATCTGGGGAAAACTTGTCAGCAATGACAACATCAGTGGGTAGCAAAAGAGAAACTCCTTTTGCCTTGGCCTTCTCAAGAAGAGATGTGGCAAGGCCCAGTTTATCTTCTTCGACCAGGGAAGAACCCACTGAAAGGCCTTGCGCCTTGTAGAATGTGAAGATCTTGCCACCACCAAGAAGAAGAATGTCGCACTTCTCCAAGAGAGACTCTATCACTCCGATCTTGGAAGACACCTTGGAACCCCCGACTATGGCTGCAAACGGTCTCTTGGGTGTTGAAACTGCACCAACAAGATAGTCCAGCTCCTATAGAAGAGAATTGTACCAGGAAACCAACTATGAGATACTCATTCTATATCGTAAAGAATGACCAGGAGCCAGATTTTCATATTAGCACCTTCTGCAAGAGGAAGCCTGCCACGGATGGCTTCAAGAACTTCGTAACTCCCTCAGTCGAGGCGTGAGCTCTGTGTGCAGTTCCGAAAGCATCATTTACAAAAAGATCAGCCAACGAGGCGAGCTTCTTGGCGAATTCAGGCTCGTTCTTCTCTTCCTCTTTGTAGAACCGAACATTCTCGAGGAGGAGGACACCACCCTCTGGAAGTGAAGCCACCAGCTTCTCTACCTCAGGACCAATGCAGTCATCTGCCTTCAAGACCTACACCATAAGAAGGAGATGCTCGGTAAAACATAATCATCTGACTAAAAGAATCCGAACTGCTCTTTCTCGTACAAGTTTCAAACACCTGAATTCCGAGGAGCTCAGACAGCCTGGGAACAAGAGGCGCCAAGCTGAACTTTGGGGTGACACCTTTTGGACGCCCCTGAGATATTTAAAAGCATGAATGGCCATTGTCCAGATCAGGGTAAGCAATTAACAGTCAAGCATTGAACTGTAGTCTGCATAGCTACCATATACTGGAATTGAAGAGCTTTGAAGGAAAAAAAATAAGGATGAATGTGACAATGAACTGCAAATCTTCAGTAGGGAAACCATAAGAACTCTGTAATTAAACTCAAACATGAAGCTATGAATTCATAGTATGAAAAATCGATCAATGTGAAGAAACATCGCTCACCAGATGGCTGGAAAGGATGACTTTAGCACCATTGTCAATCAAATGCTTGATGGTGGGGATGGCAGCACGAATCCTGGTGTCGTCGGTGATGTTCTGGCTGTCGTCAAGAGGTACATTCAAGTCGGCCCTCACGAACACCTTCTTCCCCTTCAAGTCAGCGGCGCTAAGATCTCCGACGCTCTTCTTGGCCATGGAGACCACACCCCTGACGGCCTTTCCGGAGGAGTGGTGCTTGGAGGCCACGTGGGAAGCGAAGACGGGATCAGCGGCAGAGAACCCGAGGCGGCGGATGCCAACGGAGCGGAGGCCGGAGGAAGGGAGGTGAACGAGGACACTGGACCTAGTCCTCGTGGAGGAAGAGGAGGAGGAGGAGGAGGAGGAGGAAGGGAGGAGAGAGAGAGTGGTGGGAGCCGAAGCTGACGCCATGGTGTCTTTCTCGCGTTTCTCTGCTGAGAGCTGGGAAGTTCAATAGTTGTCTGTACTGTCTCCTTTAGCTCCTTCGGCTTTCCACTGGCACCGAGGGTTTGTGTGGACGGGAGGATCAATGGAGATGGGGCAGCAGATTTCACCTTATCACTGACGAGAGGTTGAAGACGATGGATGAGAGGCATCGGTCCGATGCTGTCCGCCAGATCGCCGGTGGGCCCGGCTCCCTTCGCCACCTCATTTCTTAATTTTTGTGACGAGAGGTTGAAGATGAAGGCTTCATCTTTCTTTGGGACTATTAATAGGGAGAGGGGAATTCATTCACTTCCATTTCCTTGTTCTTCATTCAACCCCAATCTAAAAAAAAGGGCTTAATGGCTACCAATGAAACTATACAAGATTGTGATCTGACCTTATGTTCAGCTTCCTGGTTCAGACATACTGCAGCTTGGCTTGATCCACACTTGGTACATAGAGCTTTCACGCAGTTCTTTATTTGGTTACCATAAAAGAAACATGCATCTACAAGGGTTGTGAAATAAGTAACATGAATAGTTGGAATAAAAGTTTAATCACTTACTAGGACTTTTGGAGCTTGAACACACTTGAGCCATCATGTTTGCCAAATTGATTAAGCTGTCTTTCAGCAGTAATCATATATCAAATCTTAGTAAACTCATCTCAAATAGAATGACCCATCAACAAATAAAACTCCACCAATATCATTGTGTTCTATTGAGATGTTAGATGCTGAACCATGTCATTCATGATATGACTTCTGTCTTCATGGTGTTCCTTCCCTGTGTATGCTAGTATGATGAAATTTGACAAGAACAAGATTCCAACATATTAGTAACATGGATGTCAATAGGATACCTCATGTCTGCCTGCCCTCATACGGGTATAACACATCAGTATAAAAGCATTGATTGACAATCAATATTCAACCATTAATCACTCTTGAGAATTCCTCACCTATAGAAGGATTCCACTACATCTCTAAGGTGCACTTGACAATTCACAACTTGCTTCTGTTGGGGACTCCAACCGGACCACTTCTTGATCTCTTCTCAACTGCTCGAGAGAGCTGCTTCACTGACTCCTTCGGTAAATGACGAGGTCGACTCAGCCATAAGCCTCCATCCACTATGAGTGTAGTGCCATTCACATATTTCCCTTAGGTAAAAACAACATTATTATCAATATGTGCCCCTTTATGAAAAGTAAATCTACACGTTCCTTCACTTTTCAGCTCATAACCTAACACGGTCTTCCTAACCAGCAAGCCTTTGGATGCTTCTCCATAGTTTCAGGACTAACAATATAACTACATAAGCAATAAAATTACTGACTATGCTAGAAAGATATACACGACAGGTGAAAATATCCAGGCATGAAGAAGTCTTCTAAGGAAATAACTAACCAGCATCAGAAGCAAGGTATAGAGCTGCCATTGCGATATCCCATTTCTCTCCCAGCCTGTAGAGAGGTGTATAATCTCTTGCCTTGCTATTGATCTCCTCAGGTGCAAGTTTACTCATTCCAGGAGTATCACTAATGGGTCCAGGTGCAATTCCATTAACTCTAATATCATAATCAGTTCCCCACTCAAGGGCCAGGTTTCTCGTGAGTGCATCAACAGCTGCCTGTCACAACATAATACCTACCTAAGTTTTACTATTGAAGAATGAGCCCCAGCTTAAAGATAGATAGACACATGAATTTTTTTTTTGAAGAAGATTCCCAATTCAAATAAATCACCAAACACCTTTGCTGCTGATACATGGATCTGATACCATGATGCCGTATAATGTAGAGTGGCACTGATGTTCATGATTGTCCCACCAGTGGCAGAACTCCTGCACTTTCCTCCTTTCTTAAGATAGTTGAGGGCTTCATGACACATTGTAAATGTGCCAACAGAATCTATATCCATCACTGCACAAGAAACAGCCTCCACATTGTCAGTCCTCTCATCCAAATTTTCATTGCTTTAAGGATAAACCTAAAGAATAGAGATAACATCCCCAGAATAAACACCTGTCCGAAACCCATTAGGAGACAAATCTTCAGCTGAAACCAGGAAGTTTCCAGCTGCAGCATTCACCAGAATGTCCAGCTGACCAAAATGCTTGACAGTCGATTCCACGACTCTCTTTGCATCTTCTTGCTTTCGCACATCGCCCTCAAAACCAACGGCCTTGCAGAATTCATAGCGAAAGAATGCATGAGAAGCGCATAGCATTAGCCTCAAATCCTAAACCTATACCACATTATGAATATATTGGAAGCACATTGAATGTTCAAACGGGACAAGTGAGGTCAGTACAAATAGACCCAATGTATTCGTCTACAATCCACATACACAAGGAAAGAGGTCCAGCTTGTTTCAAGAGTGCACTAAGATGAGTTATTCGCTTATCATATTCGATCAATTTTAAGTAAACAAACATTTCAAAGCAAACGCATAAGTTTCAGATAGAGAAAACCTAGAATTTTGCCGCTTCCCAGTCTGTTTTACTCGGATACCAACCATTTGTAGAAGGAAACGAAATGAACCACGGAGGAGAAAATCAAGGTGAAAAATGAACCGCGGATGGCGATGACTAGGTGTAGACTGACCGGAATTCCAAGAGACTGGAGAGCGGAGACAGCAGAGTCGAGGACGCCCCTCCGGCGGCCCATGATGGCGACTGAAGCGCCATGCTTCCCGAATTGTGTGGAGATCTCGAAGCCGATCCCCGAACCACCGCCTGTTATCAGAGACACTTTACCATGCAGAATATTAGGCTTGAAAGGTGACTCCATGTCTCTCTCCCTCTCCCCCTATCTCGCCAACGCAGAGATAGGCGACGACGATAGGAACCAGGGAGAGCAGAACACAGAGAAGGATATTAATATTAATTTTATAAATTAAAAATAATCATAAAATTATATTTTAAAAAATATATACTGATTTATTAATATATAATATATATATATACTCTTTATAAAAATATAAATAAAAAATGAGAGAATATAGCATAAAATATACCAGAAAAGGGTAGAATAAAAAATAAAAATATCACTAAAGTGAGGGAAAATAGATAAAAATAGTTCAAAAATATCTTTGGAAAAATGTTCTCAATTAATTTATATGTGATTTAATGGAAAGAGGACCATCACCTTCCCAGTATCACAGCAATACAAACCCATTAAATCTAAATGTGACTATAATCCTTGATGACAATGGAAAATCTTCATACAAACTTATCATGCAGGCAATCATCCAGAGTTACAAAGCTAAAACGCTGCATCCTACACCTACCAAATTATCTCATCATAGGTACAAGAACAGGACCCTGGCTTGCTTCATTCCATAGATCACTACCAACCATTCCTCAAGAATCTGACTTCTGCTGGCTCTGCTGCTGCTGCTGCGGTGGTTGAGATTGGGGCCAAGGCATGAAAGGCATAGGAGGTCGAGGCTGTTGGCCAGCATAAAGTGCTGCTGCCTGGTCCAGTGGTCTGCCCATAATCATGCCATGGGGTCCCACGGGGGGCTGGGTTGGGACGTAATAGTATGGAGCATCTGCAGGGGAGCCCATCAAAGGAATGGTTGCTTTAGTGACCCCAAGTCCATCCTCCTTTAGCTCATCTCGCGGGATGATGTCAACCAGGAAATCGAACACGTCTGTCCGCGAGATTGCTGCAGCAATGTCATTCTTCTGAAGGGTCCTCCTCTTGTTTTCCTCCGTGTGGGTCCAGGAGCGATGGGTCAACTCCAGGATGAACATCTCACAAGCTTTTGCAAATACGACTGGAGCCTCAGCAGAAATCATACGGACATCCTCATCTGCTTTCATTATCTTCTTGATTCGGGCTAGTGGGAGGCTGTGATTTTTGAAATCCATAGTCTGCTCAATCTCTTGCATTTGACCAACCCAGAACATCTGAAGTTGTTGTTGCTGCTGCTCCTGCTGTTGGTGGTGGAACGGCTGTGCTTGCTGAAAAGCAAGTGGATTAGACAAGTTTGTAGAAGTAGTTGTAGGGTAAGTTGGAGAAGCAGCAGAGGGTACAGAAAGCTACCAGAGAATCTTTTTGGTATGGATTGGCATATGGCACCGGATGACTGTTCCCAGCAATCATGCCCATCACAGGCTGGTCTTCCTGCTGTTGGCCTTGATCAGACTGATCCATTTTCACTGTATCCAAACTATTTTTTTCATCACACTAACGTCCAATGATGAAAAAAGGAAAAGACACTCACGCATGCAACAGTCACATTGAACAAACCAACGAGTACATGTATCAGAAAAATAGTAAGACCAAAAAGCTACTGCTAGAATCTCATATATGGTTATGAGAAAAACAGTGCAGGCATGATAAAACCTAATTGCAAAGTTCTGTGCATGTTTGATAGACTCCTCCATAAACAGAGTAATGCTGTCTACATGAAACCCTGATTAATTCATAGCAGAAGCAAACATTCTGAACAAAGATGAAAATAATATCTATGATGCAATCAGGCATGAAGCAGCTATTTTTAGGAACAGCCAATTTTGACAGGGAAGAAAAAACCATAAGCTTTTTTCGGCAAGGAAGGAAACCCTAGTTTCGAATCTATACAAGCCGGAGAAACGGACCACCAAAGAGGCATATCAATTTAATCGCTGCAGGAAACTGAAGTTCCAAGAAGCAACTGGCTTCTGGTGATCCCGACCTCAGTTAAATTCCTAAGAGACCACAGATAAAACTAGAAGGGGAGTGCATACAGTTACCCGCGAGGGCTCCACCGATGAGCTTATCTATTTCTGCAAACCCTAGAAAGGGAGAGAGGAGGGGAGGACAGGGGTGAAAGGGAGAGACGGGGGTGGTTTTGAAAAGGGATGCTTCCATAGACGGAGCAATCTAGATGCATGTCTAACCGACAAGTGTCCCACATTCACTGCTTTGACATGGAAGTCAATTGAACAGATCCACGTGGCACGCGCAAAATGGTGAGAGTAAGTGAATGGAAGTATAAATTCTTGAGCCAGCAAATCCAAGGCCCACATGGAATTATTCCAGGCCTCATGTTTGGTAATAGATATTGGCCCCACCAAAAGGCTGATAGCCTCAAAAAAATGTGTCATTTCCAGGAATAATGCCACATAAATGTTGAAAAAGTCTATCCCCAGATGTTTAAGATGGTGAAAATCAGTGCATCTCCAAGTCATTAACCCTAAGAAGAATGGATTGAATCTATCACCATTCCTGCACCCCCAACAAAATCATCTCCAGGAATCAGGGGTATCATCATGAAGTCAATTAGTATCTATGCTGTTCTGTACCAAAAGCAGGGAAAATCACTTTCATGTCATCTACATCACCAAGCAGCTACCCTAAAAAGTAAGCATTTCAGACTCCCTTGTTACCACACCTACATTATTGTTGCCCATAGTCTGCACGGCTGGTGCTATACAAGCTTCACTGTCCAGTGTTCATGGTATTAGGGAACCCATCTCCTAACCGTAGGAAGACACTATTCCTTCTCATATTGATGTCTCCATCAACCCTTTCTGCAGAGCTTGCACCTTTCATTGTCTTCCAACTAAGGTATTGCTTGTGCTGCAATTCTCCCATTATCTCACCCGGGAACTGATCCACCCTGGCACAATTCTCTGTTACTTCTATTTCCTTTGAAGCAAAATTTAGGTGCAAAAAGACACTTTTCCGGAGTGTATCAGAATCAAGATATTTGGTGCTAGATACTTCCTCAGCCTTACTTGTAGTGCAGAGGTCCTGGCAGCAAACAGTTTCTGCCTTCCTGGCATCTGATGATGACTTGACAACAGGATACTTACCTGGACCAACTGCAGAATCTTGATTTGTATCAATCATTTGTGAGCTCTCATCCCTGAAAATAGGCATTGGAATATATGGATCATACAGATTCTCTTCAACAGTATAAAGATGAGCGTGTTCAATTTCATCATTAGGAGACATGGCATCGCCCTCTACAACGTCCTCATCATCAGTGTGCACAAACAATGGTATGAAATCACCAAGTTCATCACTGCAATTACAACAGTCATGCCCCCTTACTGTTGCTAAATTGTACTGTGATTGATTTTCTGCCAATAAGCTCACTGAGTTTTGGCTCACAGGAATACACGGATCAGAAAGGCACTGGACTCCAGGAGAAGCTGATGTGACTAGGTCATCAAGAGGTAAGACCACACTCTCTACAATGTCCATTTCACAAAGTTCATTGCAGTAATTACAACAGTTGTACCTACTTACTGTCATTAAATCATGTGGTGGATGACTTCTGACCAACAAGTTCGCAGAGCTCTGGAAAGATGGTGAGGGCTCAAGAGCATAACCCTCACGTATGTCAGAGCAACATACATTGTAGACTTGCTTACTGACAATGTCCTTCACAATTTCACCAGGTAACCAGCATTCTGTGCCAGCAAGTGACACCTTATTTCTGGTAGCTCTTATATCATGTGACTGAGGATCTTCAGACTTCCCTTCAAGACAATGTGATGATTTATGACGTTTTCTTTCAAATTCTCTAATGTTAAAAAAATCCGAATCCCCTGAAATCTTCCTTGAACTAAACAAGTGAAGTAGTTTCCGAACCTATATTTTGAAATGACAGGCCAACATAAAGTTTATAAAGCATAACTTATTCAGAAGATAAGTTAAAAAGAATTACCTGATATTTGGAGAGGCCAAAATGAAATTTGTTGGTCCTAAAATAGTTATCTTTGATGGCATCAATGAAGTCATTTTCTGAGAGTGGATTGCAATTCCACATTCTGCTAATTCGAACCTAGAATTTTGAGAAAAAACCAAGGAGAATGAGTGATGTATTGCAAAGTGGCAATGCAATATGGATGGTCACTTGTGAAGAAACACAGCTACACCAGAAAAATCAAAAGGAAAGGAAACTTGAAGAAGAAAGAAAAAGAGAGCTTGAGACAATAAATAAAAAACCAGGAATCATTACCTGAGCAGGAAAACGGTTTCCAGACAAGCCAGAGGCAGTGGGAACAATATCAATCTCACCATCTGAGACAGCCTTAAAAACTCCATAAAGCAGTCTTTTCTCATACTCAAACAGGAAGAGAAGCATGCCGACTTTAACATTCTTCACGAAATCCGAAAAAGGATTAGGAAGTCCGAAGAGGTTCCTTCTGAGGCTCAGGAAATAACCCATGGACCTTAGACCGGCTCCTTTGACCCCTAAACCCCATGGCTATGCCTCCTATCAATTGAAACCATAAATCTAATATAATGAAAATATTTAATCCGACTATGATACCCAAATCAGCAGAACAGGAACAAATAATGCAGTTACAGATTCATCGAAGGAGCAACATACTAGAAGAATGCGATTCAACCTTGAACAGAAGCTTAATCAACTAGCACTAAACCAACTAGTTCTTTGATCGACTGAAACAATGCACGTTGCAAACATGATGACTGGTTAATTCCGAGTGATATTTTTCGATAGACATATCTTAGTGACAGCAGCAAAAAAATTGGGCCATCTGAGGAGGGGGGAGGTAACCAGAGTTCGAATAGAGCACACAGCCTGCATTATCGCTAACATAAGGAACGAGAAGATAAAAATACCATGGCCGGATCAAGAGAGAACCTACCAACCAGCGAACGCGACGCGAGTTCCACCGAGAGGCAGCGTCGAGTCGAAAATATTCCTCGCGATGCAAGAAAAGTACGGCGGTGAGGAAGATGGCAGGTGAAAGGTGGCGGGATGGCGAGGCAGCTCTCACTCCACTAACGCTATTTTAGTTTGACAATTTTTTTTGTAGGAATTTTAAAAAAGTAATATCTACATTTTTTTAGATTTTGAAAGTTTTGTAATTTTTTTAATTAAAATAATATTAAATAGCACTAATACCTTATCTTCTTTTTTTATATATATATTTTTTTGCTCAACAATCTTTTTTTTATATATTGAATACATAATATTATGTGATTGAAAGGTTAGATTTAATTTCTGTTTTACTTTTATGTGTTAGATATTTTTCTATATATTATGTTATTATTAATTTATATATTATTTTTAAAAATATATATAATATAAGTATATTCGTATATATAATAATTATAAAAGTGAATTAATTATAATTCATTTATTTTTATAATTAAAATAACTCAATTATGATTTATTTATTTTATAATTAAAATAATGATTCATTTATGTTATAAATTTTATCACAACAAAATTTGAAGTGATACAAAATATTTTGTATATATGCTTGACACACTATTCTTATTATTATAAAATATTTATATTTAACATTATTGTATCATTTATTCATACACAAGATAATTTATAGTAATATGATTAATTTCATTTATATATAAATGAATAGATATAAATTTATTTAATTACCATATATATTTACTCTTGTCCTCACTACACACCTTTCCTTTAAATTCCTCCAAATATCTCAATTCAAATTTGAGAAAACTATTTAAAAAGCATTAAATTCATTACTATATATTTTTTTCAATTGACACAAATAACACATAAGCTTTACTTTTGTATTATATTTAATTATTTATTGATAACTAATAATATTATCATTTTTACCATTTAAATATTATATGAAATAAACAAAAGTTGTTCAAAATTAGCTTAAATTAGAAGATATAACAATATCATACCATTAATTTGACATTGCTTTAATGAAATAGATATGGCCCTTAGTTGAACTCCACTACTATAACTGAGATCAACCTTACATTGATCAGATTTTCTTAGAGGATCATGTCTAGATGTCTATATATGTGTCACCTGAACAGATCTCAGGAACTGGCTAAAGTAGTGGTTGTGTTGATGCATCATTGAGATTCTGATGGCCAGCTTCAGTCCTGGCCGGTTCTACTAGCCCAAGGGCGTCCTCGAGGTAGTGCACCCATTGATCATGGCTCACTGCCATCGCCTCGTATATGATTCCTGGATCTCCCAATGCGGCATCCAAGTGATCATCCAGGTCGAGGAGCCGGTCAATTTCTTGGAGGGATGATGAATTACCTAAATCATCAAGCCTGTTCCAAAAGTCGGGATCCGACTCGAAGAGTACTACCTCGTTGTCTCCGGGCACTTCCTTGCTAATCTCGGGATCCTCTCCTGCATCTCCAATTCTAATGGCAGGAATAGTTGAAGGGCAAGGAGATGAATTTGACGAAGATGAAGATGAGCTGTTAGGAGCAGGTAGCCTCTTTTTTAGGTGGGTGTTCCAGACATTCTTTATCTCGTTGTCTGTTCTTCCTGGAAAATAGGATGCAATCTTCGACCACCTGCCAATTACTCAAATGACATTCATGTTCTCTTGAAATTCAAGCTAATGAACTTCACCGTCAAGAAGAGCGTTTGCTTACTTATTTCCCAAGGAATGGTGTAGCTCTATAATGGTATCTTCTTCCTGTTTGGTGAAGTTACCCCTCTTCAGATCGGGTCTCAGGTAGTTTATCCACCTCAGCCTGCAGCTCTTCCCGCATCTCGAAAGACCTGCGAAAACGAACAACCCTTTAAGCTTGGATACTGTAGGAGTATATCAAGAGAAAGGTGAAATTCCCCTTTCAAAGAAACCATATCTGGTGTTGAAAGGTGCAGAATTTGAGCTGGTCCTCAATGGGAACCAATTAACTGGTTTTCAAGCTAATAACGAGATTAGCTTGCACTGTAAGATAAAGGGCTGATGGTACTGATGAAACTTGGGCGTAAAGTAAACTGAAAATAGGTAGCTAAGTGTTAACAGCATTTATAACCTCCAGACCTATCTGTCATGGTAAGTACAGTAGACAAAATAAGTGTCATGATAGAGGGCTGAGGAAATCATATATTTCCACAACATAAATACGGATTAATATGGTAAATCCAAAGGTGGAAATCTCCATGAAGAATCATGCATGTGTTCTTCTTCTTCCTCCTCCATTTCGACCAACTGAGAGAACTAAGAAAAAGGAAGAGGAGGCCCACATATGAATTCGCCAGATGCTCTTCAAACAATCTTTCTATTCAGCCATGACTGCAAGTATCTAATTACTGAGCTAGATAACTAACTATCAGCTGAAACATGACAATGGCACTGTATATGTCTAGCTTCTGGGACATCATTAGACAATAAAAAGGAAACCAAATCAAGGAGATAGATAGATAGATGGATAGATAGATACCCTTTTGCGAATGCTTAAAGGGCAACCGTGGATCATTAACAATTACAAATGAAGCATCGTACCAATAAGATAGGATTAGTGTACCTGCAAGTCGAGGTAGAGCACGCCAGTTGCCATGGCCATGCTGGCTGATGAAGGAGATGAGCTTTTGGTCTTCAGCATGGCTCCATGAACCTCTCTTCACCTTGTTCTTGTCACAGCATGGAGCTCTTCCTCCCATTTCTTCTCCCCCCTCCTCCTCCTTTATCACTACTCACCATAAACGTGTCTTCTCCCACTCTTAATTTATATATATAGGTAGATACATATGCACAAAAGCATGTATATGAATGATTTGATATATATATATATTGGTATAGAGATTGTCCCCTTTTCTTCCTAAGGGCAGAAGGGAGTCGTTGAGGATGATGGTGCTGCAAGATTCTCTCTCTCTCCCTCTCTCTCTCTCTATATATATAGAAGATAGCAACGTATATAGAAAAAGATCACCAAAGATATTACATACATCAAAATGGATATATATGACTTCCTTTTGGAAATTATGAAAATTTTTGTTGATATATATTCAACAAAGCTTCATTCCTCACTATTCCACCTACAATATAATCAGATCATATAACATATATTAAGCAGGCCATAATATGCATGATTGATTCAAAAGCACAAATAAGTCAAGATATATGCAAGAATTGATGTTTTCCAATGCTGATAAGCTGATCTATCATATATCATGACTACTCCACATTATGGGGGAGGAGATGAGATGAATATGTGAATAGAATGAAAATTGCCCTTACTTTTCTTCACCAAAGTTTAGGTGGAAAGAGACTTGAGCCAAGTAAGTCTCAATATATCATGAGAGCCACCAACTTTTAAAGAACCAATACAATTCAACTGGTAGGATGTTAACTATATATTACTGCAATAAAGGTTAATCACTCAATCCCTTGCATCAATATTTGATACTTAATGATGAATCTCATGTTGTATAATATGCTATTTGATAAATTACTGAATATTACAGTATTCATATAACATAAATATATAGAGAGAGAGCTACCAAACTTTTTGAGTGCTCATTCATTGATTTAGGACAGGAAGACAAGTATCATTGAAAGAGAAGCTTCTAAATTTGACTTCTTAGCTTCTTTCCCCTAACCAAGAAAACAACACCTCCATTTTTCTCCAGATTTGGTGGCATCTTGTGGCTATGGTTAAGCTATTAACCAGAAATAGGTTTGACATTTCACCTGTTTTTTGGATATCTATTCATACTCTTTAATAAAAGGAGTAATAAGAGAATTAAATTAATCAGTCGCTTTCTAGCTTTTGAAGGTGTGAGAAGTACAGATATTCCTGTAGCTAACCAGTTGTTTCGCAGGGGTTCCACACAGTGTAAGTAACCAAGAAGATATCGTTCTATCAAGTCAAGTGCTGACTTCCCTGGGACCCCAGTTGCTTGTCCAATTGTATTTGGATTGGACCTCACAAATCTAGCAGAAGCTTTTCCCTCCTGATAAAGAAACCTCCCACCTCCACCTCCCTACCTCAAATGATGACGCAAATCAGTCAGTCCTGACATCACTAATAGCCAAGTGTTAAAGAAATTAACTAGCAAAATGGACACCCAAGTAGTCAGTTTTGTAATGTAAGAGGAGACTCTTAGAATCCCAGAAAGGAAGAAGTTAATGGGATCCATGGATATAATTAGATCAATTCCATTTCTACCTGCTTGTAGTCTACTATTACTGCTACTGTGAGGAAAGCTAAAACAACAGTGAGTGTTAGTGCAATTTTATTTTTTCTATATATATATTGCATGTATTACCACATGGTACCTAATATTTTGACATGTCTGATATTCCAGCAGGGTTAGTAGAGTTTCACTAACCAACCGAGACTTGTGAAAAGTCCTACCAAACTGACCACTGTGCCGGATACATAATCCATGACATCATGCTTAGACAATAACAGTGTACCTGTAAAAGCCCTTTGGGTCTGGTTTCATCTTTGTCCACCGGTTTGTTTGTGATATTCAGCCTTTTAAATGATTTCCGTGCAATCAAAAAGCTATTGTAATGTCCTTACTGCAAAAGCGTAGAGTTCAGTGCACTCTGATCAAGTTTTACTCAAAAGATGGGCTAGAAGCCCATAATATTAAAATCAATCATAGACAACCCATATGGAGCAATGATCCAGTCATTTGACTGCAGAGTAACGAACCATATAATGATGCTAAAATAAACAGTATGCAGATGTACTACGTTTTACATGATTCATCATAACAAGAAAGTTAGCAAATGTGAATGAGGCTACTGACACTGGATCATAACTAGAAGTTGCCATCCCTCAGGGCAAGCACAAGGTGAAGAACGGGCCCGCCCTCAATGTTGTATTCTTTTGCAGCTTTATCATCCGCAAGCTGCTTACCAGCATAGATAAGTCTGCAGAAACAAGTGGGAGTACCAGAGCCTATAATATGAATGTATGCAATACACCCAAACCAGTAAATACGAACGGAACAAGATACATAAGTTTAGATATAAGCGGGATTAAAATTTTGAACATATTGTAATTAAAGTGACAAATCAGGGGAATTTTGTTGTCAATTTAGAATAGTTCATGCATGTTCTGGACGTGGATATTTTTCAACAGCACATCCTCCCATTACTGCAACCCAGCACTTGTGATTTTCCAGGGATATTCAACACATCGAAACTAACTTGTAGAACACCAAGCTCCAAGGGATCGGGAACCTAAAAGCCCCTCCGTATGATGGAAACCGATCATGTGAAGGGAGGATCCTGCTTTTAACATTAACATAGCAGAAATGAAAATTCATGGTAAAGAGCAGCATGTCTCAATAAACTACAAGAGTATGTGATAGCAATTATTATGGGAGGCAAAAAGAAAAAGAGCATCTGGAACCTAGAACTTGTTCTCATACAATTTCACGCAATCAGTTTGAAGAAGGAAACATCAGAAAAAATAATTATTCAATCGGGTGATTTGCACCTATTACAGTGAGACTAAGGATGGCATAGTTGTGCCAGAATAGCAGGAACCAATAAGAATCTTCTGAGCACATACCAACAATCCAATAACCAATAAACATATTCCTTGTCCTATGAACAATCCTTTAATAGAAATTTAATAGGCCCATATAACTACAAGCTATCAAGAAATAAACAAGTTTTCAAAAAGGCTATGCACCTTTGCTGCACTGGCGGAATACCCTCCTTTTCCTCCTTGCACTCCTTGATACGATCAATAGTGTCAGTGGGTTCAATGTCAATTTCAATTTCCTTTCCAGTGAGAGTCTTAACCTTGATCATGGTCCCACCCCTGAGCCTGAGAACTACATGAAGAGTCGATTCCTTTTGGATGTAATAATCAGCAAGAGTTGGACCATCTTCAAGTTACTTGCCAGCAAATATAAGTCTCTGCTGACCAGGCAGGATACCCTCTTTGTCCTACGATTAACAAAAACCTTTTTCATGGGCGTATGTCCAACTCGGGAATCTATTAGACATTTAGACTGCTTCTACTCTTCTAGCTTTCCTCCATATAGTGGAAAGACAGCAATTTCAGCTCCCAGAGTAATGTTTTCACGGTTTACAAATCTCCATGATACCATCAGAGAGATCTCAGAGAAAGATAAACTACAAAAGCATCGAGCGGCACAAACTCGCTTACATTAGTATTCATACTGAACAAAACTCACCAACCTATCCCCAAAAAAGCAAACCAAAAATACTGCAACTTACAACTTCCAAACCAAGTTTAATGCACAATTTAAACCCTGGAGCTAAAACATAAATATCAATCCTAGCAGAGTTTGCATCCATCCTAAATACATCCATAAAGAACAAATACCAAGTCAGAAAAGAAAAACCACGGAAATTGACACGATCAACTAGAGGGAGGAAGAAATTAATGGACTTAAATCAGAAAGGTAACCTGAATCTTGGCCTTGACATTATCGATGGTGTCACTGCTCTCGACCTCCAGAGTAATGTTCTTCCCGGTTAGGGTTTTTACAAGATCTGCATTTCTCCTTCTCTCTGCTCAGAGCTCCCAGCCTCCCACGGAGGAAGACTAGAAGAGGGAAGGAAATTCCAAGGCAGCAGATTTTTTTTTAATATTTTTAATTACATTTACTGATATTCACCTGCATATGTGGCATGACACGTCACCAAAAATCCGAGGAGTGACTAAGCATCGCGGTCCCACTCGGGAGTACGGCGGTGCTGACCTATTCTACTTCGGCGGGAAAATTAGATCGGGTCATCATGGCCCGTAGCAGTTTGGGCCACCCGATTAATCCAAAATTATGAAACATATAAATATAAACTTTATATAATCTAATTTTTAAAAAATTAAATTATTCCTTCTTGAAATATTACAACTATTATCAATATTATGTGTATGTATATAATGTTCTTATTTTATACATTTATTATAATTTATAAATGCAAATACTATTCATATTTTAATTATATAATGTCAAAATCAATTAAACATGTCATAGGGCAAATTTAAAGATTAAACTTGCCAAAAAAATAATGATTATGATTAAATAAACAGAATTTTATTATATTTATCATTTTTATAAACTATTAATTTATAATAGATGATAGATTAAATTAATACAATAGACCTACCATTTAAATTTATCTAATAATTCGTGATCCTGATTGGATCGGTCTAATCTAAAAATGATTAATTTCACCTATTTTTCCACATTTATTTATATGTGTTGAATTTAATAATTTATTATAATATTATTATTTCTTATATCACTTAATTATAAAATTAATATTAAAATGGGTTAATTAGCCACGTATTCATAAGTTTGCTCATTTTTTTTATTATTTTTTGCACAAAATTTATTGACTAAATTGATACCAAAGTAGTTTATTTTAAAACTGATTTTTATGCAAATAATTATTTCACTTTAATATAATGCATTATATATATATATATATATGAATGAATGATGATTAATTGCTAATAAGTCATTCACCATCACTATATAATTTAGAAATTTTAAAGATAATTAAAAATAAGTCAATATAATTAAGTTAAATATTGATATCAAAATAGTATTTATAAATTTTTAATATTTATTTTTTTTACAAATATTTAATATTAAAGTTGAAATCTCTTATAAGATTATACTATCAATAAAATAATATTAACCCTTTTTCTTTTCATATATTTCTAATTTTGTGTATTAATATTATTTTTAACAATTTAATCATTCAACAATTATTTTATATTATTATTAATTAGCTCATTTATCAACCCAACTCAATATAATACCCATAACTACCCTCCAATGAGTCTTATTTATTTCTTCAAATTTCTCAATAAATATTTTAATAATATTTATATTTAAATATTATTAAAATATTAAATAAAATATATTTTATTAATTTATTCACATCATACAAAAAAAAAAGTGATCTTCCCTCATATCTCACATTTATATTTTATTAATAAATTTTATTTTTAAATGATCTATTGATAAATTAAAAACTTATACTATCTAAAACAATATGAGAGTTAGGTTTAGTTATTATTTATATATTTTATTTTGTTCCACATTAATTATTTTAATAAATGGAATAAATATTTCATCATATAAACAACTGAATTAATCACCCGGCTACTCAAACACATCCACAAGCAATTTGCATTTTTTGCAGGGAGGCAGGACAATGGGTCAACTGCTCAGCATCCCGCCATTGATGATACCTTTGCTCACAATCACAGCTTGAATGTGTTCCTTCCCAGGTCATGAATGAATTCCAAATCTCAGTCTTCAAATTTTTAACAAAGTTTCCATCTTTTTCCTCCATGGGAGTAGACCCATATGTTGAATTACTGGGCATTCCTTATATAGTTGGATATTAGTTTCCTCTTATGTCCATTCATTCATCTAAGTATGTACGTAAGTATGATTCTATGGTGAAAGGGTGCTCAATGTTCAACGGATGAAAGTGGGGTTATTTCTGTCATTTGCTACTGGTCTATAGCCATATTATTTGTAGTGTGTTATTTATTGGTAGAGATGGAAGACCCGATGAGAGATAGTTCTATCCGGACCGGGTCGGTGCATGTGAATAGAACCGACCAACTTGGTGCATGAAATTTTGTTATTACAAAATTCATATATTTTTAATTATTATTATTTTACCAATAAGATATATATATATTTAATTAGAATATATTTACCATTTTAATTTATTTTTTAACATTAATGATTCAGTTACAGTTAGAGTAGTTTTTATAAGAGAAAGTTTGTCGTGCTCTGCTGCGTCTGTCACGAGAATGATGTTATCAGATATTCTCCTTCTCCATTTTTTAATAAGGAAAATTCAGCAAAAATGAAAAAAAAGTGCAGAATATGTGGTATCGGAGACTCCAAAGAATTACGCTGGATGAGGGACCAATTTCGAAATATCACGATTCACAGGGTGGAAAGTGAAATATTTACGGGGAATCGGGGAAAGGGCTCTGATCTATATCTCTATCCTCACTCCTCAGTCACTTGCAGTAGCTGCAATTACAAGCAAGTCCAACAGTTCCAAGAAATTTCATATCTGCCCACGAAAATTCGGCAATCCTGTCAAACCTTACCCCGCACCGATTCCCTGATCTGAAAAGCCATCTATGTACAGGGGATCTGGCGTAACGGTGCCGTTCCTGTCTTCCTCGTTTACCCTAAGAAGGAGCAGAACAGCTGGGAGGTGGCTAGGGTCACGAGTCGTCAATGGAGATTGCGGAGATCAGATCCTCCAAGTCACCGGTCTCATCGCCGAGGCGGAGGGCCTCCAGCACGCGCTCGAACACCAGGACGTGGCAGGGGATCTTGAGGGGGCCCTTCTGCTCGTAGCCGTACTCCTGGGCGGACATTTCGAGGAGGCCGACCAGAACCGGGTGGTTCAGAAGCTCCGCGTTCACCACGAACCGCTCCATCTCCTCCCCAACGTAGACCGGAACGAAGCCGGCGGGGACCGCGCTGGAGTTGCGGCGCCGGAGCTTGGACGACGCCAGGGCCGCCCTGAAGGACTCCACCCTGCTCGGTCGTCGCTCGCCGCCGGATTCCTGAAGGAGGCAGTACTGCGCCCTGGAGTCTGCCACGCGGGACAGTCGCCTTATGAGCTTCTTCATCATCCACCGCACCCGGCCGAGTGAGTTCCCCCTTCAATTACTGTGTCGAGAGAAAGAGAGAGAGATGGAGACGCAGAGCACACAGCGAGGAAGATGAGAGAGAGGGGCAGCAATGCTATATAGGCGGAGGGAGACAGAATGGCAAAATAGGAAATCCGTGTCAGTAAGGGGGGTACAGTGTACGGTGAGAGCGTACTTGAAGGGTACAAAAGTATTTTCCCCTTATGGGCTTGCACTCCTTTTCATCATTTATTTAATTTACCTTATTTATTTATTTTTAAAATAACCCTAATTGGTGATTGGACTCCGTATTTAGTTAGTCACAAGCATATTATTTTTTTTCCTAAATAATATGCAGTTTAATTACGCACTAGGCCCGTGGCTGTAGGTTAGGTGTAGCCTCCCCACATGCCTACTGAATGCCACGTGTCGAATGCTACGCCCTAGGATGGGAAGATCTAATCCCCTCACACCTTTGGTGGTACGGCACGTTCAAGGGGCCTACTACGTGAGTGGATGACGTGTAATTTGATTTATTGACCGAATAAAAAAATTAAATTATAGGAGAGGCGTGGAATTAGGGGGACAAGTGGGACGTGGGTGGGACGCCCCCAACAAAAAGAAAGGACAAAGGAAGTTGAAAGTGGAAGATGACTTTGAACTATTTTCATTCCGTATATCGCTGTACGGTTCCACACCCACCCCCACCTTCACTTCCACTAGCGCGTGCCACATAATTATTTTTCAACATTAAATAAAAAATAAAACATTTTAACTTATTTTCATTTTTCTTTAGGAATATATTAGTTTTTTTAATAATTAAATGAAAAATAAAATGGTAAAAATATAAATAAAATTGGATATGATTAATAATATTAAATTTTTTTTGATAAAATTTAAAATTCTATAATTTTCCATAATGACGTGGAAGATTCATCCTCCTCCCGTCCTTCTTGTTGCAATGTGTTAGTTGGAATCTGGTAATTTTCAAACCGTCTTCACAATTAGTCAGTCCGTACATCTGACTTACTCACATGCAACTTAAGTCAAACCTCCCAACCGCAACTTTTGACCACAACTGTTCAACGGATCAAAGTGGGCTATGTGTGTCATTTATTATCGAATTATATAGTATTATTGGTGTAGGTGGTATAGGCGCTACTAGCTCACCTAGAGGGGGCAGAAATGTCCTGGTAGGCTACACTCAACCGGACCGGATTAGATTCCACTGGTCTATAGGTCCTACCGGTTCGAATTACTCACCTTCCCCGCTAGTTCTTACTCCTTGAAATTAAACTCGGGGGATCGAATCTGTATTAAAATATTTTTGCTCCTGATGATAAAAATTGGTCTCACTTTTTATTTGCATAAAAAAACAAAAATTAATATTCATAGTAAATTATACTTTATAAAAAATTAATTATAATATTTTTTATATAGAATCATTTCTATATAAAATTATTAAATATATAATATATTATAACTTAATATGTTATACATAATTATATTAAATAATTTTATTGTATATAAAATGAATAAGTTATTATATATAAATTTTAAAAAGTTTTATTATAGTAAATTATTTTATTATATATAAATTTATATTAATATAAATAAAATGGCTTGTATATAAAATTTTTAAAAATAATTATATAAAAAATATATATTAGATATAACTTGATATAATATATTATAATAGATAATTATTTTAAATTATTTAATTTATATAAATAAATTTTAGTACACTAAAATAACTAGTATACATAAAAATAAAATGTTTCAATTATAGTAAATTATTTGTGTTACATATATTAATATTGTTGTATATAAAATATGTTGTATAATATTTTATATAAAATATTTATTGTATTTTAAGTTAATAAATAGTATATAATTATATTAAATTATTTGATTTACCTAAAATAATTTTAATGCACGTAAAATTAATAATAATAATAATTTTATGTATATAAATTCATATGATTGAACATAAAATAATGTGAATAAATTTTATAATATTTAGAGTAAATAATTTGATATGTGATAATATTATATATAATAATAATAATAATAATTTAAATATAAATAATTATATTAAATTATATTTCTAACTACTTATATAATTGCAATATATAAAATTAAAATATTACTTAATTATTTATTATATATAAATTGATATTACTGTATATAAATGACTATTTATTAAAATTGTATATAAAAATAACAAACTTTAATTATAAAATTTACTAATTATATAATTGGTACAAATATATGAGTAATTATAAATTTATACTTATACAAATATATTATAAAATTATATAAAAATTTTAAAATAATTGTATACCAATAATATGGGTATGGGTGGTTGACCCTAGTTTCACTACTTAATTCATTCATTAATTACTTACTCTATAGGCATTTATCCTACACAATTGTTAAGTGGCACGTGCATTCCATTTAAGAGACTGCTGTAAATGCAGTAGCGAAATTTCTCCTATTTAATTCTATACTGGCTAAGTTATAATGATTATATCATATAGTTATAAGAATTTGATATTTTCATGTTAAATACTAAAAAAAACCTCTTTTAGACAGTCAAGAGGGACCAATTTCTAAATACCGAAATTTACCGTGAGGAAAGTGAAATAATCGATCTCTTCTGGCAGATGATGAAACGGTGCCGTTCCTGTCTTCCTCGTTTACCCTAAGAAGGAGCAGAGCAGAGCAGAAGCAGAGCAGTTAGGGGTCGGCTATGGCAGCCCATCGTGCCATCCCGCTGACCCTCTTGCATCAAGAACCTATATCAGCGATCCATTTTGCAACATCTATTTATATCACAAGCAAAAAAGCATTAGACACTGAGAAAACGAGGAAACCCGGAAACAGAGAAAAAGGTGTATCCTTTATTGCATGGAAAATGGTATTCAACTCTCAATATGTGATAAGTTACCTAATCTGAGTAATGCAAATTCACCATAAAAAAAAACAAAATTACTTTAGGTTTTATATAATGAAAGATTTTACTCTATTTTCTTGAAATGATCAATGTGGGACAAATTAAGATACACATTAATAAAAGTGCAAGTAACTCGAAAATAGGTTTCAATAATTGCTTTATTTCGGATGGGTTGAGTTCTTGCGATCGTTGGCTCGTTCATAAGTGAGTAGATTTAATGAGATTGAGTAAGAGTATTGTTTAAAATTTATTTCTTATTAATAGTGCAATATTTATAAAATTATAATAATATTTTATTTTAATAAATATCAGATCATCTCAACCACTCTCACGTAAATACAATATACTTTTTACATTAAATTTTAAATAAATCCTTTAATACATATAGAGTAATGTATTATTCTTTCATATTGGACAAATATTAACAATATTCTCAATTTTTATATTTTTTTCTATACTACGCAAATTATTGGTAATATTTCAACAACTAATTCTAATACCATAAAAAATATAATTTATTTCATTGACAGTGTATAAATAGAAATTTTAATATAACATATTAATAATATTTTCATTTTCTTATAACAGTTTTGTTTTTATTTATTTACTATTTTTTTTATAAAATATTATTTCTATTAATCACGACATTATCGATAGAGTTAGAAGTAATATTGATATTAAATTTTAATTACAAGTCGAAAAATAATATAAAATTGGTTAGATTTTTTCAATTATTTTAGATAAATTAGCAAAAAAATGAAAAAGTATCAATGTATTATTTCTTACATATTAAACTAAATAAAAAAATACAAATAAATGAGATCAAGTGAGTTAATTAATACAAGGATATATTAATGTATTTATTGGCTAAATCTGCAAAAAAAAATTATTATAAACTCATGAAATAAGTATGATATATAAAAGAAAAATAAAAATATTGCTAAATTTTTTGTTTGAGATTAATAAAAATATAGGACGGGTTGGTGTAATATATAATTTTTTTTGCTATATGCAATATAAAATTTAAAAGAAAAAAGTCTAAGAATAGAATAACAATATGCAAATAAAATAAAATATAACGTTTAATAAAAAAGATGAATTTAGTGTTTATTGGAATGAGCTAAAGATAAATAAAAAATTAAAATAATAATATGGGCGTATAAAAGTTCAAAAAAAGAAAACAGATATTTAAGAATGAAACAGGATAATTGAGTGAAACAAAATTTAAAAATAATTGTTATAGTAAATGACTAAGTTATGAAATAAATATGTTGTGGATGGAGATTTAACTTAATATATAAACATGTTAATAGAAGTTGTTGTTAAAATATTAATATCTAAATATTTGATTAATTTGAAAAAATAATAATTTTTTATTATTAAAGATATATAATATTATTGAGCAAAAAAAATAAATTTAAAAAAATGAATAAAATTAATGATGAGTTACATCCCGCAATATAATTATACTATTTCAAGTTTCTTAAAAAAAAACTATTGATAGAATATTATTGATTTATTAGGATAATTAAGATTTTTTTGTACGTGGTCTCTATATGTTTTTTATAGTATTTATATTGCACAAATTCAATAAAATTAATATATATTGATAAAAAAATTGAATCGTGTAAAATAACATACAACAAAAAAAAACTTTGTATTAAATGGGTAAAGCAATAAAGTTGTAGCCAAATAAAAAAAAAATTAAAAACTTAATACTTTTCAAGTAATTTGTATTTTCTAAATAACTAAATTATATTAATGACAACAAAAATTTATAAAAAAAAGTAAGTATGGTATTAAACTTTTTTAAAATTATATTTTTATGTTAATATTTGTCAAAAGTGATATTTAATATCAATTTTTTAAAAATAATTCTTCTCATACTAAATTATGATAAAATAAATTTATTTAATATTTAGTTATTATACAAAATATGTGTAATTTATCTAATATTAGATATCACAAAAATAATTTTAAAACACTTGATACCAAATTGTCAATTTTTATAAATATTTATTAAACTCAATATAATTTAATTATTTATGAAATATAATTTTATATAGTTTTAGTTACATTTTATATATTAATTTATCCCACATTAATTATTTTAATAAATAGAGTAAAGATTGCATTATATAAATACTATGAACGAGTATTTTTATGAATAAACAATGTGAAGATAGCCTCCCTCCCTTTTCCTCCTCTCCCCTCATTTAATTTAATTAAAAATAGAAAAAAAATCATTTAAATTAAAAAATTTATTCAAAATTGATTACACGTAAAATTAAATATTATTAGATAAGATCCATTTGCAACTTCATTTTCCCTAATAGGGAGAAAAATCTAATTTCCCTATAATTAGGTGAATAAATGAAATTAGTAACAATTGGATCAGCAATAACATCTTATTAAAGCCAGCCACTTGAGGTCACACCCCCTCTAAAATCCAGGTAGCATAACTGCAACGAGCAGACCACCTGCAACCTATCGCGTTCTCTCCGATTACGGTCGAAGATGTGCCGATTTCGTGAAGCTGATTGGTTCATTCGGTAAATCTGACTCTCGGGGGGCTTATTCATCTGCTTTTGCCGGGGCTTATCATTCCATGGCGGGGGACAGCGAAGCTAATGTCAATGAATCTAGGGTATTCTGCTTAAACTCTGTTTTGTTTTCGCTAGTACTTTACCGCCCTGCTTGTTGATCCTTCCTATCCACCTCCTTCCTCGGGGGGAAATTTTGGGGCGTTTTTCGGTTCGGTGATCTTCTTTTGGTTTCCATTTGCTACTGTTTTCTGAGTTTTGTTAACAAATGCTGAAATCTCCTTTTGCTGGCATTTTTTTTATAACGAAATAGCTTTGCTGCTATCCGATTCAGTCTCTGTCCCGGCAAAAAGAATTGTGAACACTAACTTACAGCATATCTTGGAGTAAATCATTCATGCTTTACTTCGGATTTTAATATCACTTAACCATTTAGTGGATGCTAATCTGTACAGATCCTGCGTATGCAATTGATTTCTGCTCTAGTTGATTTTTTGTTTGCTTCTTCGTTCTATTGTTGTCCTTGTAGAGGACAATATAAACACTGAACATGTGGCTCCTTATCTCAAAGTTCAAGATAGATTACAAGATGCTACGTCGGCCTGATGGGACTTTCGACTGCCATTTGGCCGAGTACCTTGACCGAAAAGTTCCCGCAAATGCAAACCCAGTAGGTGGGGTCTTTTCTTTCAATATGATAATCAGTCGGGGAACAAGTCTTCAGGTTCGGATTTACAGGCCTTCTTTCGAGCAAGAGCCTCATCAGCAAAGCATAACTGATCTTGAGAAGCTGTTGACGCTGACATTGTCCCTGTTATTGTTTTCTTTCATGGTGGAAGTTTCGCCCATTCTTCTGCAAACAGTGCCATATATGATACACTGTGTAGGATGGTGTAGATAGGGATCATCCTGCTTGTAATCCTTTTGGTCCTTATGGTAAAAGCCTAAAAGGGATAAATTTCCCAAAGTGCCTTGTTGTTGTGGCAGGTTTGGATTGGCAATTGTCATATGCAAGCGGGCTTGAGAAGTATGGCCACAAGGTTAAGCTTCTCTTCCTGCAACAATCGGCTTCTATTTGCTACCGAACAATGACCACTTATACGCTGTCATGGATGAGATAAATAGCTTCATTTGTTTATTTTATGGGGGAATTTATCTATGATATCTGTTTTCTTTCTTTTGACCAATGTATATGTTCATAATTTTATTCCTATTGATCATTTAAAAATACTGTTTGATGGATCAAATGAGGACATGCCATGCAATGTTTCTATCATCATTTCGAAGATTATTTACACCAGGAATGAGAGATAAATAAATACCATAGTTGGCAGAAGAAATATTGAATTGATAGATTGTTTCTTCTCATAGTTTGGAATGTTTCACATCAACATACACAGATTATCAGCATTGTTGCAGTAGTCTGTCTGATACAATTTATTGATGTGTACAGATTGTTGATAAGTTACATTGGTATGTCCAAAAGCGGTCGAGTTAGTTTTGACCTCGATGAAGCCTTACATCCTACCAATAGTCCCTCGGAGTAGATAGGGCAGATTTTAAGGATGCAGCTAAGAGTTCCGAAGCAATAAGTAAAAATTCACGTGCCAAATAAACAATGTGCCATATGTTCTGCCAAATTGGATAAACTAGGACTGTGTTAGCCAAATTTTACAGTCAGCGATTGTGTGATGCTTTACATAGTAAAAAGTGTTCATATAAAAGTGGAGTACTTTTAGCCAAATATAAAAGTACTGACACAAGTGAACAAACTGAGTATACTAGGGTGCTTGAGAGAACCATATTGAAGGAACTGGGAAAAATGACACTGTAACTTCAGAAGGGGTGCTCTCCTATCTTTTGATTTGGAAAGCACTAATGTTTCTTGAAGTGTTATGACAACAATTATATCTTTTTATTTTATAATTGTTTTACATGCAAGTGTCATAGTTTTTAAGGCTGTCCATAAGATTGTACTGTTCAGTGTAAGAACGGAAAAGGGTTGAAGAACCCACATTACCAGTTGTTCTTTGTTCTTTTTTTTTTTGTTTCATCTTTCTAATTTATACCGTCAACTTATACCAGGAACTCTCCCCTTGATCTTCTCATAGTTGGCAGAAGAAATATTGAATTGGCAGATTGTTTCTTCTCATAGTTTGGAATGTTTCACATCAACATACACAGATTATCAGCATTGTTGCAGTAATCAGTCTGATACAATTTATTGATGTGTACAGATTGTTGATAAGTTACATTGGTATGTCCAAAATGGTGATGTGGTAAGAGTTCAACTCTGATAGTTAAATGGTTTTCTACCTGCTATTGTATCGTGACACGCAATTGGTATTTCTTGATTGTAGATGTGTGTTCTGGATTGTTGTTTTGAAGTTCAAATAAATCACTACTGTTTCTGGTCATGTTACTAAAAATATGACTCTCCTTCAAGTTCAAGAGGTGACTAATTGAAGGAGATATTGAGCAGAAGTTTCTACAAGCAATAGTGCATTTTATATGCCTCTATTATTTGCTACTGGAAATGTGTACCTGTGTGCATTCTTTTGGGGTCAAATTAGTTCAATTGGCACATTAAAGAGAGGTTAATATGCAAACGCAAGCTGATTACTCAACGTTGTAACTTATAATTATTCCCCAATTCTTTAGAGCCTATTTTGAACATGTTTTCACCCAGAAAATTAGTTGTTCTTGCACTTGAAGATTGGAGATTTATTACATTACAAACTGACGGATCTTGTTATTTGGATAGTAATTAATGTAGCACATCTATTTAAGACTTGTTAGTTTGTGCAGTGTTTCTTAGGGTCTAGTGAAATCATATTTGTTTCAATATAAGGCAGTTATGGCTGGTTGAAAATCATTGATGTAACTGCCTCAACTTTTTGTATGAGCAGATTGTTGATTTCTGTTGCGGTGCCAATGATTTTAGTTGCCTCATTGCAAAAAAGCTTGAAGAAACTGGGAAGAGGTTCTCATATAAGAATTATGATTTATTTCCAGCAAAGGTTAGTTTTTTTGGTTGATTACTTGTTCGGAGATCTGCTCCCAACTCTCTTTTCTATATAGATTTGTGCAAGAAATATGCTGCTAAAAATTTCTGGATTGACTGTTATGATTTTTTTGTCTAGTTCTCGTGTGAATGGTGATTGTATTTTTTTGAACATTATAATTCATTTATTTACTGAAATTATGTATAGAAAGAATGGTGATTGTATTCTTAGTTTGAATTTGTATCACCACAATTTTATCGCAGATCACATTCAATTTTGAAAGAAGGGATTGGATGTCAGTCAACCCTAAGGAGCTGCCTCATGGGAATAGGCTGGTACTGAGAATGTTTGGTTTTCTTCGGTGTGGGACTTTGCATATACTTGTTTACGCAACTTTGGTTTTTGTGATTCTTGTGTATCAGATCATGGGTCTAAACCCTCCATTTGGTGTCAATGCATCTTTGGCAAACAAGTTTATTGATAAAGCTCTTGAATTTAAACCAAAACTTCTCATTCTCATTGTTCTCTCAGAAACACAAAGGTAGAACTATTGTCTTGCCACCTTCTCTTCACTCTTTTTTCCTCTTGCATCGTAAATTACTATATGTTGCTGTAATGCAGGTTAGATAAGAAAAAATCTCCATAAGATCTGGTGTGGGAGGATGGCCATTTCTTATCAGGAAAGGTACAACTCCTTACTGTTTTGTACTCTTTTAGTGTTGGTGTCAGATATGTGTAGAGGGATATCTAATCCAACTGAAGTTTATTTTGGATGTCACCAATCTTTTTACTTGCCTGGGTGTGTCAATGAGAATGACAAGCAAATGGACCAGTGGAACTTGAACCGTCCAGTCCTATATCTCTGGAGCCGTCCTGCATGGACTTCAAAACACAGGTTCGTAGCTCTGAAGCAGGGTCATCTAGAAGAAAAAAGCATAGAAACCCCATTTGTTGATTCTTCTGGAATTGATAGGTGTAAGCAGGGTGTTGTTTCTTCGGTATCTGATAATGATATCTCCATACGAACTGATTGTGCAAAAGAGATCAAAGAGAATCCAATCCTCTCCGAGGGCCAAAAAGGAAGCTTTTCACGTAGGAATAGCAGGAAAGAAAGTCCCAAGAATCAGGAGACTCAATATACTAATGGTTCTAGGAAGAGGCAATGTGATAAAATAGCTGAGGAAGTGTCTCAGATCTCACGAAAAGAGACAAATATTGGACCATCAGTCAATGCTCAACGATCGGATATTTCTCTAGATGTTGATGCTGGCATTAGTAATTATCGGCCACTGAATAAGAGTGTGAACCCCGATCTTGACTTAGATTTTGCCTCAGGATTGGACATCATGATTGATGACATTGGGAGAACTTATGGGCTCAACAACGATGAATACTACTCAAGGGAGAGGCTTCCGAACAAGTTGAGCCCCCAATCTGAGTACAGGTAATGTAGAACTTGTAGTGTAAAGAGCATGACAGAAAAGAAGAAAAGAACGCTTTTCTGGGTAGCTAGTGCTGCAAAGTCTGATTTTTGAAGTAAAGGGTAGTTACAAATTCTGTACACTAAATGGCTTTCTGATATATCTGCTGTGCAGGGGTCTGACTTTGGAGTCTCCTAGGGTGCATCTGAGATCCCATGATTATGGACCTACCTCCATTACCGAAGCAGACGAGAGGTACTGGAGAGACCTTGACATTAAAACACAGATTCGCCTCTACGGACGGCAAGAGACTGACCCTCCATTGAGAGGCTCGTTTCCTGCATTCAACCACTCCCCATACCCCCAGTCACAGCCCACTACACCCTCCTACAGGCTCATGGCTCCACAGCGGGCTGAACCGTCTCATCAGATGAATGCTTGGGCAATGCAGGGATATCCTCCTTGTTTCAATGAGTTGAATCCCCCAAGGGTGGGTAACAACAGCTTATCACCCCCACCTAATCTTCTGAGGATGAGCAGGCCTGGAATCTATCACCCACCACCACCACAAACAGGATACCTGCACAATATGCAGGGGTTAGCACCGGATCAGTGCTTCTGGTTTTCTTAGCCAAATTCATCAGGTTGGCTCAAGAAGTAAGTTTGTATTCTCCAAACTTTTGAAGCTTCCTAGTCTGAGGCAATGCTCCATATACTTAAATGTGCTGAAGTGCTTCAGGAGTCTTGTAAACTTCTTGTCTCATGTAGTGTAATTGCATCCCATCATGATGAAGCAAAACTACCACTGTGTTCTTGAAAAGTTTGACATAAACTTGTGTCATTTTGGACAGCCTTTGGAAACACATGCATTCCAGTTGGATTTTGTTGTGATTACATCTTTGTGGAGATGTTTATCTATTTCACATCCAGCCTAGGTCCCATGCATAGACACACACTGAGTTAAGAGATTTTACTGGAATTGGGTTAAGCTAGTGACCCACCTGCTCCCTAATACGATCCTCATCGTATTCTTGCTTGTGCCGCTTGAACTCCTGAATGGAATTTTCGACCTCCTTGACATGCTCATCGGTGGAGAACTGCACACAGTTGCATATGCAAGTGGGCTTGAGAAGTATGGCCACAAGGTTAAGCTTCTCTTCCTGCAACAATCGGCTTCTATTTCCTTCCAAACAATGACCACTTCTACACTGTCATGGATGAGATAAATAGCTTCATAAATTCTGACGTAAATTCTAACAGTGAGTAGACTTTGGCCAGGGGGTTTTATGAAGCTGTTGTTATAAATAGTATGTGGTATCGGCCTCCTTATATCTCTAATCGTCGTGTCTGTTTTGGTAGAGTCAAGCTTGCAGTTTCCTTCCATTTTTTCTCTATCTAGGGCGTTCTCATCAATTCCATTCACGCGTTAGTGGTTGCGTGCGGTGCTTTCACACACCACAGAGCACCGGATGAGAGAAGCGAATAGCGGATCTTATTAGCTTGATCATCGTCGGTCTATTTTTGGATGGATCTGATCGGAATTTGATGTTCCGGTGCAGGAGATTCTCATCAATGGCCAATTCCCGGCGTCCGATATTCACTGCGTCACCAATGTCAACATCATCATCAACGTCTACAACAGCCTGGACGAACCATTCATCCTCTCCTGGTCATCCTCTCTCCCTTTCTTTTCTATGCTAGTCTTGTTTACTTCGGATTAGCACTTCTGCAATCATCAGAGGCTCCGCCTGTCCTCAATCGCACTACGAACATTACAATGAAAACCTTGATCCTGATTAGGGTATTGAAATACTTGTTTTTTTAAATATTATATTTATTTATTATTTCCCTTCACATCGACTACACAATAAATTTAGTAATGAATAATAAATTATATCGACAATATTAAATATTTTAAGAAAATTAATAATTTGGTAATCAATATTTTTAAAAAGCTATTTTAATATTAAAAAATTATATAATAAATCAATTCAATGCAATAATCAGATATTATATAAAGGGAAATGTTGACCCTTTTTCTAGATCTGAGCTGCAAATCACAAGTACTTTGAGTATCAGACCAATAACATAGCGATTTTCCTTAAAAATATATATAGTTTGTAATATTATAGTATATCACTTTATCTGGGCTGGAGTTTATTATTTCAAACCATTGCCCCTAGACTCAATGGACAGTGATCATTCCAATTTTTAAACAGTGAAATTTTCCAAATTTATAAATCTAATACATTTCAATTTTCATTTAAATTCTTTCAAACCATTTAATATAAATAAAAAAATTTAAAAATATAACAATATAATACAATGTGTAATATTTATAAAATTTTAATGATCTCAGCCACCCTCCATAGCCTTGTCCCATGCAACCCTAAACTAGGAATATTTGCCTTGCTTACCAAATTGGTCCATATGTGGTTGGACAATGATCATTTCCCTTTAATGCTAATGCATGCACCATCATCACTAATGGACCTTTGACTATGGGTGCTGTGTGTAATTTCACTGTAAAAACGCACGTTTTTATGGCAAAAAAAACGTCACACACGCGATAAATTTTACGTGTCAGAGGCAAATTCTTTTTTAATTCAAATATTGAATAGCTGTAATCTTATATAAAACCCAAAAACATCCTTCACCGACAGTTTTTTTGCACCATAATATCAGTTATTTTAATAATAAATAGGCTATCATGATTTTTTTACACCTAATAATATTTTTTATTTTAAAATATATATACTTTTAAAAAACTCAAAAAAATAAAATTGAGTTTTAATAAATATATAAAAAATAATAAATTATCGAAATAAAAATTGGGCACGGCAAGCTAAAAGGAAGAAACAACCCACGTGAGAGCCAAAAGGGCGCACAGCAAGTGGAGCCCACCACACCGACACTCCCAAATCAATTCCCCTCTAATTTTCACCTTTCTCTCTCTCTCCCTCATAATTTCCCTCCATTTTTTTCTCTCTCTAGCTGGCCGCTGCCGCTGCTGCTCCTTTTTACATGCCACCGCCATTAACATTCGGCATTCACCTTCTTCACTCCTCCTCTGAACTGTACCGCACTTTTAAATACACGTCCTTCTCTGCATTTCTGGTGCCTCCATAGTCATACCATCCCCACTCGCTTACTCATTCCATCGAGATCGAGCGGATCTTCTCCACTTCCCCCCCTCCCGTCTCCGTCTGTCTTTGGACTTCCGTCGGCGTTTTGCAGAGCTGACTTGGAAGATGCTGCTCGACATGTTACTGGTGACGGCGGCCGTCTCCGTCGCTCTCCTCTGCTCCATCGCCGGAGCCGACGATCCGTACAGGTTCTTCTCGTGGAACGTCACCTACGGGGATATCTACCCCCTCGGATTCCGCCAGCAGGTGAGTGTTGGCCGCTGGCCTCCCTCAATCTTCAATAAAGTCACTCAAATCGCGTGAAATCATCGTTCGGTTCACTAACAATGGAGGAGAACCGGAGATTCAATGTATCAATCAGTTCCAGTTCACGCGTTAGTGGTTGCGGTGCTTTCACATACCGCAGCGCACGAGATGATAGAAGCGAATAGCGGATCTTATTACCTTGATCATAATCGGTCTACTTTTATATGGATTTGATCGGAATTTGGTGTTCCGGTGCAGGGCATTCTCATCAACGGGCAATTCCCGGGGCCGGATATTCACTGCGTCACCAATGACAACATCATCATCAACGTCTACAACAGCCTGGACGAACCATTCCTCCTCTCCTGGTCATCCTCTCTCTCTTTCTCTTCTATGCTAGTCTTGTTTACTTTGGATTAGCTCTTCTGCAATCACCAGAGGCTCATCCTGTCCTCAATCACAATATGAACATTACAATGAAAACTTTGATCCTGATTAGGTTTTCCCTAGGAATGAATCCAAATCTGTCACCGTTGTTATCTTTGGCAAACGCCCTTCAGTATTCGTGGATTTTCCTTTTGAAAAATAAAAAATGAAATAATTGATTTTTTTTAAATATTATTTATTTACAATTTCCCTTTACATGGACTACACAATAACTTTAGGCGTATGCCTTATTGGATGTAGCAACGTGTGACTTGGATTCATTGGAATGAATAATAAATTATATCGACGATATAAAATATTTTAAGAAAATTAATAATTTGGTAATAAATATTTTTAAAAAGCTATTTAAATATTAAAATTTTTATATAATAAATCAATTCAGTGCAATAATAAGATATTATATAAATATATTTTATTAAAATTTGAATATTAAAGGAACAGTTTTTAAATGTTTAATACAAAAATTGTTATTCTTACAAATATTTGATAAAAACTATATATTTTTAAAGTATTCAAAATGAAAATATCACATATTTATAAAATTTTTATATGATTAGAACAATAATAAAGTATAAAAAGTAATAATGGGTTTGCTGCTCTGTTTCCCATTTTTCTAGATCTGAGCTGACCCTTGTTTGGATTGTTTCTGACAGATCAGATCGAATAAAGGGAAAAGTCCTGCGAAAAATTAACGCAATTATTGTTTATTTAGTAATTATTTAAGCGGTATAGTTAGTTTAATTTATAAATTGTGTAGATACGAAAAAAAGAACCTAAAGTGGAAGTGCCAGAGTGGTTGCCAGCAAGCAAAAAGACAACGGAGAGAATCCCTTGAGAATTAATGTGGATCTGAAACATTGTCGGGTTTACACTCATTTTCACCTATACGTCAATTTTATTAGTCTCACTTGTATAATATATATATATATATATATAATGTAATTTATTAGTCATTTAATAGGAAAAAAAAGTAGATCTCATTAGAAATCAAACATGATCTCATTAGTACATGGCATTAAAATAATTTTTCATATCCTACATATCAACATAATTTTGCTAATTGAGTGCTTCAAGCTATCCTGATTTAGACCGCTCATTATGTTGTGGCTCCATGTGCTCAATCAGTGGCACTATCTTGGGCTTTTGGTCATCTTGTTGGGTAGAAAGGGTCCGCTCCTTCACCCTCCTTCCATTAGTGTACTCAATGATGGTGCTCAATTGCCTTGATAAATCCTTTTAGGCATACACAAAATGTATCAAAGCCTAGTTGTGATATGCTATGTTTTTCTTTATATGTGTATGTACGTATTTGTAATGATGTATTGTTGCTTTCTAAGTTTGGTAACAATTATTGAGTATCAATACAAAGAAGCTGCCTATGTATATCATGAGGTAGGTGCAAGCTTTAATAGGACTATAACTAGATGGACCCTAGAGACAAAACACCAAATGTATCAAAGCCTAGTCGTGTATTCATTTAATGGGTTTTGCTCGAGGATAAAGCATTGCTCTTGTAAAAGTTCTAAAATGGTGCGCAACTCCACCATGTGGTATTTTTTTTATCCTATGAAATGGCAATACATATTCATCCAGATAATTCATGGAGAATTTCACCCATAAACAACAACTGATGAATGACTTTTTCTTCTCCAGGAGTGGAATTCAGCAGAGGAGGAACTCGTACGTGGATGGGGTGTACGGCACCACATGTCCGATCCCGCCCGGCAAGAACTTCACCTACATCATGCAAATGAAGGACCAGATTGGGAGCTTCTACTACTTCCCGTCCCTCGCCTTCCACAAGGCTGCAGGTGGATTCGGCGGTATCCGGATTCTAAGCAGGCCCGGAATTCCCGTCCCGTTTGCCGACCCTGACGGGGACTACACAGTTCTCATCGGTGACTGGTACACGGCCAACCACACGGTAATACATCGATATCATGATATAACCTCTATTAGTATATTGCTGTCATATTATATTAATAGTATATTAATGACTTTTTCCGAAGCTTTAACCCCATACACTCATGATATTAGTGAGATCATCACAACCACAACTGCATGAGTTACATTACATTTTGGAATCATGAATTGCTCAGAATAAGCTGTATGTATTCTTTTTACCATTTTCTTGATGTCCTGGTTGATGGGCAGACACTGTAAATATCGGGTCTATGCCAAGAGTCACAATTATTTTGGACATTTCTGCATGCTCCCTATTCTTATGGGCCACCCATAACTTTAATGAACATGGGCTACAACCGATGTTATTGGTGGATGGTCCAATCATTATTAATGGATCTGTGGGGGTCCATCGATCTCCAATGGAAATATTTGCAGCTTCTGAGTCAAACAAGCATGCATGTGCTATTAACGTTGTGGGCCCTAAGAAATATTTCCACCCTTCTTTTGCATTTTCTACATCTGTATATCGTGCTTTTGAAATGTGTATTGTTGTCCTTACTGCGAGCCTAATGCACCATTATTGAATGTGTTTCTGTAATTTCTTCAGAATCTCACGAACACCCTCGACCGTGGGAAGAAGCTCAAGTTCCCGGACGGCATTCTCATCAATGGACGCGGACCCAATGGCGCCTACTTCGGCGTTGAACAAGGTACTCACTAATCTAAACTACTATGTTATGCAAAGTTTTTTAATCAATGTTTATAATTGATAAAAAGAGGGCGATGAATGTGTAATTTTGTATAAATCCTGAAATCATCATTATATAGATGAATTGATGATCATCGATTGCAGCCATCCATTTGTGTATAATTGCAGTCGTCTTGCTTTTGCAGGGAAAACTTACCGGCTGAGGATATCGAACGTGGGGCTAATGAGCTCCCTGAACTTCCGGATCGAAGGGCACAAGATGGTCCTTGTGGAAGTGGAGGGGACCCACACCCTCCAGAGCAAGTACTCATCCCTCGACGTCCACGTTGGCCAGTCCTACTCGGTCCTTGTCACGGCGGATCAACCGCCTCGGGACTACCGGATCGTGGTCTCGAGCCGGTTCACCTCCCCAATCCTGACCACCACCGGCATCCTCAAGTACAGTAATTCTGCCGGACCCATGTCTGGCCCGCTCCCAGGCGGCCCCACGATTCAGATCGACTGGTCCCTCAACCAGGCTCGTTCCATCAGGTTTCTCTCTCTTGTCTTGTCTCCGTCGGGAACCGGAGGTCGTAGTAGGGTTATCGTAACACTTGTTTGTGATATCGTTGATGATTATGGTGAATTGTTTGTTAATCAAATTTGGAAATAATCCATGCATTTATTATTTAAATTAATGTTGCAGGACCAACCTGACAGCGAGCGGGCCAAGGCCGAACCCACAGGGCTCGTACCACTACGGCCTCATCAACACGACCCGGACGATCAGGCTCGCGAGCTCAGCGGGCCAGGTCAACGGGAAGCAGAGGTATGCGGTCAACAGCGTCTCCTACGTCCCACCCGACACTCCCATGAAGCTCGCCGACTTCTTCAAAATCGACGGCGTCTTCAAGGTCGGAAGCATCTCGTCAACCCCCTACGGCGGCGGCATATACCTCGACACGTCAGTCCTGGGCGTTGACTACAGAGCCTTTGTGGAGATCGTGTTCGAGAACCCTGAAGATATAGTCCAGAGCTGGCATATCGATGGCTACAGCTTCTTTGTCGTCGGGTACGCAAGCTCAATAATTCCCCACATCAATGATTATAATCAATAAGACTAATTAAGCTTAGGTTTATCCATTTCCCCTTGCGAATGCAGCATGGACGGAGGGCAGTGGACGCCGGCTAGTAGGAACTCGTACAATCTCCGAGATGCCGTGGCTCGCTGCACTACCCAGGTATCATTCCTGCCCTATACCTCACCCAATAAAGATAAACACAAGCTACAGGTTAGGGAAAGGACACTAACACACGAACCACAGTGACAGGGAGATCCACTAACACATGCGCTCCTGTGGGATCGGTTGCAGGTGTACCCATTTTCATGGACGGCGGTGTACGTGGCACTGGACAACGTGGGGATGTGGAACGTACGGTCGGAGTTCTGGGCGAGGCAGTACCTGGGGCAGCAGCTCTACATGAGAGTCTACACCGACTCCACCTCGTTGAGGGACGAGTACCCCATCCCCAAGAACGCACTCCTCTGCGGCAGGGCCAGCGGCCGACACACCCGCCCCTTCTGATCGGAACCACAAACAGAGGTCCATCATCGGATTCATTAGCTAGTACTGCCTGCTAAACTTTTTTGCTGCTATACTATATTATATTATACTGCTTCTCTTATGTTGTGAGGGTCATTGATGTATGAGTGGATTACTGTTTTGTATTGTAGGGCCTCAGCTCGAGGTCCATGATGACATTCTTTTCCCAGTCAAGTGTATTTATGTACCTCTCAACCATCTTTGTGCAAGTCCAGTTTGTTCGCCTGTGATTCAAATTAGAAAGAATTAGCTCCTTACATATTTTATTATTTACACATATAAAATATATAAATATTTTAAATATATATATTTGAAAATTATTTCTCAAATATTATTTGATAAAATAAAAATTTGCTAGTATTTTATAATATTAAAAAGTTTACACTATTTACCATTTATAAATTTTAACTATATAAATTTATAATTAAATATGGTATTAGAGACAGTTGAATTAGCACCATTACCTAACTCAAATACATCTAATTATCTGCACAAGTACGAAGGTAATTGGGGTAATTATTTTAATTGTACTGTACCAAAAAAAATAATACTAATCTCGATTTTGTTTAACAGTATTAAGAATATTATTATAAATTATATAAAATATAAAAGTGTTATTAATTTATAATGTTATAAATATTAAAATAATTAACCGTAATTACTTTTAAACATAAATAAGGACGAACACATATCATTCCAAAGATAATTTCCTATCCGCTCATTAGGCGGACGATGGAACGTCCGGATCCAAGCCGGGTTTAAGTGTCCGGGTTCGGACCCGTATCATGGAATCACGGGTCTGAAGCGGACGGGTGAGGTCGGATCCGAACTTTTTGTCTCTATAATGAAGTAGGCCGTAGAGGAAACAAGGAAAAAGTTTTGGGGATATAAGTTAAATTTCTTATAAAATGGAGCGAGTTCCCAATTCCTGCTCTCGGACGCACTGAACTGGACGAAAGTGCGTTTGCCGCCATTATCGGAGAGACGGAATTTGCCAGAGAGGGTGAGAGGGACTATTGACCATGGTAGACCAGTCTCCTCCGGAAAGAGTCGATGTAGAACAGCTACCCGAGGATGAAGCCACTAGCGCAGGCGCTGACCACTATTGCCAGGACCTGCACGCCGTCGTACGCTCGCTGCCTTCCGAGGCAGTGGAGGATCTGCTCTCCATCGGGGTCCGTTATTGTTTCTCTATCGGTTTCGATATGATGAACTCGGGGAAGATTTTTTTGGATGAAAAGAAAACCGGCTTTAGTAGGAGAGAAAGCTTTTCGTATCGTGTTTGTATTGCGCCAGCAGCTAGGAGATCGAATGATAGGCTTTATTACTCTAGAATTCTGATTTTAGAACTGATTGATCTTCTGTTTAGGCCTTTAGATTGCCTCTGAAGTGTGAAGTATGCGCCTTGCAACTGCTTCACTTAGTTTCTAGCAATCTGTGTATACCAGCTCTGCTGATAAACTATCCAATGCTTTTAAATTTTTTTTCTTCTCTTTTTCAGTTAAATGACGCATGAGAAGAAGGATTGGTAACTGATCTCTTTTCTGTTTCAGATTTGTGGGCGTTGCATCTTACGTCTCTTTGGGGTCCGAGAACCTGTAGAATGTTCCACTTTTCCTTTAGAATCTATGTCGCACCAACTTAGATCAGTGATAAAGGCCCAGAAAAGTGTGCAGAACTGTGACCTTAGAGAAAGTGGAGAGACAAAGAAACCCTTTGCTTATGAGGAATCAGATACAGAGCCAATTGTATGTAGCATATGTTTAGGTATCTTGCAGTTTAGTTGCTACCATAACAATAAATTATTGGGGAAGAGAAAAGATCCTGAAGGTCTAGCTATGACAATTGCTGAGGTGGTTAAGCAAGAATGTTATCAGATAAATAGTTTCTTGCTCGAGGTTTCAGTCCCAGCAGCAGTACAAGAAAATGAACGAAAAGTTTGGTGAGCTTACCTTTGTTAAGAGTTGGAAGCATTGATTGTTAATGCTAACACTCCTACATCTTTACAAATTACGGTGTCTCATCCTTTACATAAGGAACATGATATAATGACACTTTTCGTGCAGGAATCATAAGATCGAAAGTGCCTTAACTGCTAAATTTAAATGATGTTGCGTATTGTTAATGATACTTTGATTTCACACAGGTTATATATCAAAAGCAAATATGGATCTCATATTTGGTTCCAGGAAACGTCAATTTCTGAATGTATTTCTTTAAAGGAAGCTTTGAAGTCTTTAATAGCGGTTCCTCTTGAGAATTTACTGGTAAGGAAGATTAATCCAATGTAATCTCTGCATAAATCCTCATTTATGTTGGAATGCTTGATAATGATTTACCAGTGGAAACAGTAACAGGAGAAAGGAGCTCAAATATTTGAACTCCTTAAAATGTTTAGTTTCTGAAAACTTTGGAAATATCAGTGTATTGGAGGACCTAAGGATGTCAACTAATTCTATAATGAAACTTATCGATACAGTCATTGTTATGTGTATTGTATTGCTATCGCATTGAATTGAATATAATACTAATGTTCATTAATTTGAACTTCAGAAGGGTGCTAAATCGGGCAAAGGCAATTTCAAGATTCGTTTGACATATGTGATTCCTTCTGAAAAAGTTGAGAGGGGTCAGATCTCAGAGAAAAGAAAAACAGGTATTCTTTTTGCTGCTGTCTTTCCTAAGGGCCATGAATACAGTACCATTCAGCCTGTTTTCCTCTTCTTATCTGTGGCATGCCAAGTTATAGGGTGCAGTATAAAGACATCTTCTGGTATCATAGCAGTGGACAACATTATTGTCGAGCAACCTTTGTAGAAAAGTTTATGTGGTAGAATTTTTTCAGACTTATTCCAGTTATGTGTTTCTCTATCTTAGGTGCTGGCGATGACCTAGAAACAGTCAATGGGCCAATATCTGCTAATGTTGGATGCAGTGATGTTAGTTCTAAAGAAGAGCATTCAGTCAATGGGACATCTTCTAACGATCTTGCAGATTCTGAGCATTCTGAGTGCTTCAAATTGTTTCCAAAGGTAGCTTTTTTCTTAACACAAACTTACCATTTTGTCATTTAATGGTATCTGATTCTCCAAATTCAAATTATCCCCTTATGGAATATTACATCACTATGATGCAATTGAATATTTCAGATTAGGTCTGAGCAGCATCTTTGATGATTTTATGCGGCAGTCATCAGGAAATTTATTGTTTGAGCAATCTTTTAAAGAACTTTCTATAAGATAGTTGAATTATGCTGAGATATTGTATATAGGCAAGAGAGTGTAAAAGGGGAGTAAAAATAACTACTCTGACTTGGTTTCGTAATTTACATCAAGTGTCATTGTTCTTCTTCTGCTCCAATTAGCAGCTAATAGATACGCATTGCTATATATTGTCAACTGGATTGTCAAATGTTTCAGGTCATGAAACCTTGCTCCTTGTCATTGCATTGTTCCAGGAATCCTGTCTCCTTTAGTGGGAGATACCTCAAGGCGAGTCTTTCAAGTTTCAATGAATTAAAATCTTTAGCAACATGTTTTGCTGTTAGAAATTTGAACATAAAATTGCCAAAATTTTTGCATCCTTGTTATTTTATTTTCATATTGATTGATTGCCTCATCCATTAGAGATTTTTTTGTCGCTTTGAGCATGCATATCTATATTTTTTTGTAGATAAATATTTTATACAGATATATCTAAAAAAAATTGCAGAGCATGTTGGAAAGGTAAACTTCAGCACAAATTATTTTTGGCATCATGTTGTTCTCAGTTTCGGTCTTATTTATGTGCATGGAATCAAGTGTCTAACATTTCAGGAGTCACTGGGCATAGTTACAGAAAGTAACTCGTATTTTTCTGAAGTTTGTAATAGCATATTGGCAGCTAGGGAAATGTCTTTGATTGAAAACTTTTCTTTGCAGTACTCTAGAAATGTGAGCCAAACGTGTTGGATAATTGAAGATGAAAGGAAGGGGGAGGCATCTGTTGAGGTATTGTGGTCAGTGGTTCTGTTAAAAGTTACTACAGTTCCTTATGTCTTCAGTCTTTTGTAATTAATCCTTTGGTTTTCTTGTAGGAAATTATAGGCAATTGCATTTTGCCCTTCTGTGCTGGTGACAAGTACAAGTTTCATGCTGCTGGTAGAGAGGACATTGACGTACTCGACATCTTTCTGTTTCACTGCATCTCTTTTTCTTCGTCCTACCAAAAATTGATCTTTGCTGCTTAATTTGGTATCTACCCATCCCAGGTCCGGATGTTAGGTTCAGGGAGGCCCTTCTTGATTGAGATACAGAATGCACGGATTGTGCCTTGTGAGGTGTCGGTGAAGGAAATCGAAAATAAGATCAATAACTTAGAGCATAAATTGGTGAGTGCAACACTAATGCCTTGCTGATGTGGTTCATCTTTCTTCTGGATAAATGTTACATCGTGCCATTTTTCAGGTTGGTGTGAGGAACCTTAAAATAGTTGGTAGTGAGGGCTGGACACTGATGCGGGAAGGTGAAGCAGAAAAACAGGCAACTCTCTGTCTTCTTGACCGTGTTGAATTCCTAAAACTAATTGAAAAAGATTCTCCAGCTTACCTTAAGGGTGGATGAGGCAAACTGCTATTGAGCTTCTCCTTTTTCTTGTAACTCAGAAACAATATGCTGCATTGGTGTGGATATCTCGGCCACTTGAGAACACTGACCTGCAGAAAATGTCATCTATCAAGGATATTGTGATTTTGCAGAGGACTCCTATCAGAGTGCTTCATCGCAGAAGCCCTCTGGAGCGTGAGAAGATCATACACTGGTCAGCCTCTCTCAAGCTGCAATTGCCCTTACAGCTGCCTCTTATTTATTTTCTAATCGTTTTGGTGGCTGTAGGATGAAGATTGATCAAATAGCCGGAAGTTCTCAATATTTCATTCTGCATCTGTGTACTCAGGTACAGTGTGGCTCAGCCATTTTTTTTTTGTGTTTTGACAGTCAAGAGAGTGGGAGTGTCTTCTTGCCTTTTCTTTCTTTTGCTCGAAAACATCCAGTTTTTCTGCTACAGAATTTTATGACAAACCATCTGAGATTCTGAATGTAGGCTGGGACCTATATAAAGGAGTTCGTTCATGGGGATCTCGGGCGCACATATCCAAGGTACTCACTCCCTGCTAAAAGCCGAGGGAAGTATGGTTGTGTGGATCTCCAGCATATCTGAGTCTGTTTTCAGCCAGCCAGAAGCAGGGTTTGCAGTACTGCTATGTGATTGGGAATATGATTATGAGCTGAACTTGCTGGGTAGGGACTTTGATCACTTTTTGTTTTATCTTGCAGTGTTGGATCAATCCTGGAGTGTAGAGCTGAGATTTTGCAACTCGATGTCACTGATGTTAAGATGGATGCATTCTGATAAGTTATTGCCAAGTCAAGGCTTGAGAGCTGATTATTATAGGTGAATGAAGGACTGCTCCCACCTCATCACATGGCTATGAAGACACATTTCATTCGCCAATGGCCATGTACTTAGAACACAGATCCTATTTAGAATTCTTTTGGTTCAACCTGAAATGGAATATCTGGGAGATGGAATAATGTAAGCAGTACAACAAGCTTGACTTTGGGTCGTGTCTTTCAGCTTTCATAGTTTTCAGTTGAAGTGCCAAACTGAACTTGCAACTTGAATTACTGAATGTAGTATCTTTGCAGTTGATCCAAATAATTGACCGGGCTACCTTTCAATCATCACTGATCACTTGCCATTTCCTAGTTCGTCCAAGAAGCGTTCAACATTTTCGCCATGAAGCTGTAACGATCGGCAGCTTCATCAATCTGCAAGAGAAGCATTCCAAGGTCAGTCAGGCAAACATCAAAAGATGAAAGTGGGAGCAAGGATGGTTTTCTTTTTTTGTTGATGCACAACATCAAAGGTTGTTTCTGCACACGCTAGCAAGCTTTTTAGGAGCAGCCCTTATGGGAGGGAAACCTAAATGAGCACAAATATGGTTCTCTCGAGGATTAAGAAGGCCAAGTCAGTGTACCATTTTCTTGGTAGGCCGACCGGCCCCGTGTCCTGCCTTACACTCGATACGGCCAATAATAGGGTTGGTCTGAGGTGAGTTCTCCAAGCTCGTGCAGAGCACATGTTGCATGGTCTGGTAATAAATTGCACACAAGATAGATTAATCTTAAGACTTGAAGAAAGAAGATGAAACATAAAGGAGTAAATCATGGGCTCAAGTCACCAATGAAAAATACATTTAAACCTTCCCAGAGTGGAAAATTAATCAAAGTAAGAAATAAGAACATGCTTATGGACCCATGAAAGAGAAGCAACTTTCAAAATGAAAACTCACGGCTAATAGCTTGAGCGAGTGTAAGGGGACAACTCGATCATCATGATCAGCGGTTAATAGCATGGTGGAAGGGTACTGAGTTAATTTATCTGAGTGCTCCCATGGCCTCCTCACATTGTGTAATGGAGAGTACCTGATGGGCAGGACAAAAAAAAACAAAAACAAAAAGCACCAAGCATGATACACTGGACATGAGGAACTGAGATATATACTATAGAAAATGCCTTGCATTTACTAAAGAAAATTAGAGGTGACTAGATAGGTGGATAAATTTCATACATTATTTAAAATTCATTAGGGATTTACTAACTAGATGGCAACCACATAGGTGCTTCTTACTTGATTAACCAATGGAATTCTTCCTCCTTGTCAGAACAGCCATAATCAGTAGTCCATGCATGACCTGCACGAACACTAAATTATCTTCAACAAGCAACAGAATTTCAAAGACAATCAAATATATGCACGGAGAGAGAAAGAGACCAATGGTGAACTTGTGAAACCTCAGCATGTCCATCACACCCACATGAGCCAATGCACAGCCAAAAAGATCTGGTCTCTGCCAATGGATCAGAACTTGTTAAATGGAATTTAAGGAGGGATTGAAGGAACTATAACTAATTAACTGTCAACTGACCTGGTTTATACAAGTGCCAACAAGAAGCCCGCCATTGCTTCCTCCTTCAATACACAACCTTTTGGGTTGAGTATAACCTGCAGACACAAGATACTCTGCAGCTGAAATGAAATCATCAAAGCAATTTTGCTTTTTCGATAGTGATCCTGCTTTGTGCCATTCTTCTCCATACTCGCCACCACCTCTAATGTTTGCTATACTAATAACAGCTCCCAAATGTTTCATGAGAACAACACGACTAACATTGAATGATGGAGTGATACTAATGTTAAATCCACCATAACCATATAACAAGCACGGAGATGATCCATCCAAGGGAGTATTCTCCCTAGCCACTATAAAAATTGGTATCTTAGTACTATCCTTGCTATGGACAAAGACCTGAAAGAAAGAAGGCATAATCATAGAATTAAGTAGGTAGATAATAAAATGAGTAATTTACAATTCAGCCTTTAGTCATTAATCAAAAGACTAACTTCAAGTAGTCACAGGCAGTTGTAATGAAATTAAAGTAAGAAATTCCCGAATTTGGAATGGAACTGTAGGCAATGAAAATGAAGTTTACCTGATTGACATTGAACTCTGAACGATCAAAACCTGGGACTGTGATTTCCCGAAATATCTTCATATCTGGAACCCCTGTTTGTAGATCGCATTGGTAGATAATACCTGGAGTTAGAAAGCTAGTAAAACCAATAAAGAGTGTGCTATCCTCCCGCCGAGCAGAAACACCATAAACAGTTCCAATATCAATGGGTAATGGGTGTAGCAAAGAGCCAGTTTCCAAATCCCTTAGCTGCAGTACATACTTCACGTCACTCAGGTAACACAAAATCATTTGGTTACCATTGACTGCATGCACTGACTCCAATACATCCTTCTCAGATTCTGGTACAACTTCACTCCAAACATTTGGCTCCTTCAAATCTACACGAACTAATTTATATCTTGGTGCATTTTTATTTGTCAGAAAAGTAAACACGCTTCCATCATTTGCAACATTGTCATACATTGCATCAAAATTATCAACAAGTTTGACAAATGGAAGTAGTTCATTTCTTTTCTTGTAGCCTTGAAGCCCTTCAGCCAGGCTGGACATGTCACAGTAGTATATCTTGTTTACGGGATCACATCCTTCAGTGATGCCTAAAAGAATGTACTGCAAAACAAATAAACTTATTTAGTCTAAAGCAATCATGCACACTAAAGCTGTAGCTTAATCATAATTAACAAAATGAAATAGAAGTCCAACAAATAGTTGGAAAGCACGCAACTTTTACAGATGGAAGACATGGAACACATCTCGAGAATGACACAAATGCATTGCATTTGAGAAAAAAAAACTCTTCATTCAGGAGAACATCCAGGGAAAGCTAAATATCACACTCATCAGAGTGATGAGTAACAAGGTTTTCATTTTCAACAAGTTTCATGATACAAAGCACAATTAGCATTCAAATTGAAAATTTATTGCCTGGCTAATGTTTTCCATGCAATAATATATAATTCTAGCATAACAATTACCTGCCCATCATCAGTAACACTGGCTCCAAATGAATATTTGGGATGGTCAGAATCCTTCCAGCATAAAATATCATCAGCTTGATCAGTTCCTAATAAATGGTAGTACACCTCATGATAAAGATTGACATCTGTCTCTGTTCCAGCATCAACATTTTCCCCTTCTCTAAAAATCAAAAAGTAATATCATCGATCAACATTTTCCCCTCTGTAAGAAAAAGGAAATTACATTGGAGAACATGCATATCATCACCCCATACACCCAAACTCTATATAGTGCTTCCCAGGCATGGGCACTAGAATATGCCCCAACATAACCAGGAAAAACTGGGAAATGAGACGGGGAGAGTGAAACACCTTGTATGCACTTGTCTGGAAAACATTGTAGTCCAAAAGAAAAGGGGAAAAGAACAAGAAAAACCGAAAGGAGAAACATAAAAAAATTAATATTTACCAGTGGAATTATTCCAATAAAACACTATTATAACACGTCTACCTTATAACATGACCAAGAATCTAAGACAGTAATAACTTTGTAGATAATATTTCTACAAGTTCATACAAGAACAATTTACAAAAGGATTAAATACTACTTATCTACACTTACCTAGGAGTTGGATACCGACTATAGAAGAACCCTTTGTTGTCATGTGTCCAACTAATAGATGAAAATTTAACCTGTTAAAGGGAAACAAGATTGCATAGACAAATGAAATTAACTTGTATTGAAATCTTGAATTTTCGTTAGAATACAAAATATCCAACATCACATATTCTTACCCATGATAAAGTGTCTGCCTGAGCTTTCTTATCCTCTATTTGCATAACGTTGATTGTTACCCAATCACTGCCACTAGAACTAAGCCCGTATGCCAAGTACTTAGCATCCTCGCTCACTGAAAATGTGTTCAGAGCAACTGTACCATCCTCACTGAGAGAATTAGGATCGAGCAAGACCTCTGCTTCTGCATCTAAATGGTCCTGATCATCAAAGATTATAATGATTAAAACTGGGAGATAAGAAAATTTAATAAATAAATAAAAAATAAACGTATTCCTTTTCTCTCTCTTGTCCCATACAAGTAAGACCAAGAAATAGAAAAAGGCATCATACTAATATTCCAATGGTGTGGAAACAGAAAAAATCTGAGGCCTTTCAACTTTTTTAGGCTATCCAACAGCAACAACACAAAGCTGGATTGCAATCTGGCATGCAACTGCAATTAATTATCCATCAAATCGCATACTTCACACCAAGTGCAAGGCGTATTCTTTGCTATTATCACACTAACCTGCACATAGAGGACACGTTGAGGCTGAAGGCCAGTGTTATGGAAGTAAAAGTACTTGTTTCCTCTTCTAAAGGGTGCATCATATCGCGGATGATCAAATAGCTTGGTGATCTTATCGTGAATATTTTGCCTTGAATCGCATGCTTTCAGAACCGTGTCAGTCAATTTCACTTGGCTCTGCACAAATTCCTTTGTCTCTTCACTGTCAGGATCTTCAAGCCTAATCGATTGAGCAATACACCATTAGTGAAAATAATCGACGCTAACCAACTCCTATAACATGCGAGGTTTTCAGTCAGCTATATCAATTATATTGTCATTTGGTACTTTTTCTACCCATTCGGCCATAATTTCGCTGCAGAATCATGGTCAATGGTACGAAAGGTCCGGATAATCAAATTCAAAATCGAATTTCTAAGTTTTGCACCGGTGGTAAAAATCCAAAATCTCCTCCAGTGAAGGAAATCAAACACGAACAAATCGCTACAATGAAATCCCTGAGAAATCCAGAGCTCATTACCATCGATAAGGATCGGAGATCTTGACGCCATGGTAATCATCCACGACGGAGTCATCCCTCCGAGCTAGGGGATACTGCAACTGCTCGCCGATCACAGAGAGGGAGCCCATTATAGGGTTCGAAGAAGCGCTAAAATGGATGAGAGTTGAGAGGAAGACCTTCCACTCAAATTCGATTGCTCGTGATTTGAGAGGGAAGAAAGGGAGAGCCTATATATAGCCAAGTGGCGCGTGTGCCCGTGTCGCGTGGAAAGTGGACATGGCTTATGTTAGTATGTTGCCATTTTGTGTATAATGTGTTGCCATATTCCACTTTGACGACGAACCGTTAGAATTTCCGTTTAAGTTACCGCCGCCTTATTACCTACCGTTAGGATCCTGACGTTGCAAGTCATCTTTAGGTCAAAGCCAAGCGGTACCTGACACGCGTGTGAGGCACGACGGTGAGTGGCGTGAGCTCTCAGTAGGAGGCGTGCCCTGGAATAGCAGCAGGCCAATATCGCTTTCCTCTTCTTCACTCAACAGTCGCCCCGCACCGTATCTCGCCGATGCTTTCTCCTCGTGGCGGTGGCGGATGATGCGTATGGACATTGCCGAGGTCCGTGGCCAGAAGAAGCAGCGATTCCTTGGTTAATTCTTCGATGGGAAGCGTGTCGTCCGCGGACGAGTTGGAGCCGTTCGAGCGCTACAGTACGCTGAGCGCGGATGAGAGCGAGTCGGAGAGCTGGAGGGGATGCGATCGCGGAGGAGATGATGTGAGCACGCCTAGTTCTTCTCCGGTAGTGCGGTCTTGTTTCTCCGGCGAATCGAGCGTCAGGGCGCCGATTGCGGTGACATTGCCTACGCCTCGGTGTGGAAATGTTCTCGCTGTTCCGCAGATTGGGAAGTTGACGGATACGGCGGAGAGCTCGGAAACAGAAGGAGTGTCCGGTGAGATCGGAACCATATAAGCTTTATGTGGTTGTTTATCGTAGCCATAGCCCCGTCGTTTGTTCCACGCTTAGAAAGTTGAAAGTCATGGCTTACTTCTTTCCTGTCTACAAGCGAGAATAGGAAAACTTTCGGTTTCTTGATTGCATGCATTTCATTTGGATGTGCCGGTCGATTTTTTTATGAAATAACTAAAGATGAGGATGGAGATTCCAGCTTGTTCGTTTTACCCAATATGAACTTGACCAAGTTGTTGCTTGGACCAGACTTTGATGTATGGATAAGAGTAGATATTAGTACAGGAAACCATTCATGATGTAGGAAAGAGAACGTATTTGGTGAATGACCCTTGGAAGTCTCAGAATGACCTTTCATGGCAACTGCAGAAATTGATATGATGAAGGAACTGTTCACTAAGCTGCTGCTTGGGGAAGACTTTTCAGGCAGGGGGAAAGGAGTCTGCACTGCTCTGGCTATTTCCAATGCCATTACAAACCTTTCAGGTTTCTATGAATATATTATGTCTTCCATTTGCAACTATTTCTCCTTTTCATACTGATATAGTTTTTCTATTTGGTGATTTGGTCTTTCCTCTTATTCTTGATAGTGTGACAACTGGTTTATCCGTTTCAGTATTTTTTTGGAAAGGTGTTTCAGTATGCTGTTTGTTCTCTCTCTCTTAGCATACTTTTTTTGACAGCTACTGTATTTGGAGAGGTATGGAAGTTGGAGCCATTGCCACAGAAGAAGAAGTCAATATGGCAGAGAGAAATGGAATGGCTCTTATGTGTGAGTGACTTGATCATTGAATTGGTTCCATTAAAACAAGAATCCCCGGGTGGTGGGACATTGGAGGTTATGGTGACACGTCCTCGTGCTGATCTATACACAAATCTCCCAGCTCTGAAGAAGCTTGATAGAATGCTTATGTGTATCCTTGACACATTCCATGATTCAGAGTTTTATTATGTTGATCATGGAGTCAGTTTAGATAGAAGTGATGACTTACAGATGTGCTGTTCAGCTAAGTCCTCTGGCAGATATTCTTCAGCTCAGCAGGAAAAGAGAAGGCCCCTTCCCTTTCCCAAAGTCCCAAAGAAGGGTTTGTCTGGAGATACTAGGAAGAAATTGCAGCAGTACAAAGAATGTGCAAATCAGATACTTAAAGCCTCCATTGCTATTAACAAGAATGCTTTGGCTGAGATGGAAGTCCCAAATGCATACTTGGATTGCCTGCCCAAGGTAATGACCCCTACTAGGAAACTGCTAGTGTTACTGACCTTATGCTTCACAATAAAGGAATTAACTCAGCTATCTTATAAGCATGCATTCGTTTACAAATTTGGATGTCTATTACCAATCATCATCTAATGATCTGTACAATATGATTCCTTTCTATGCACAAATACCTTCCTAATTTAACTAGAAATTTCTCTGAGTTACTCTTTAGGGGAAGCTTCAACTATGCTACAATCTAGTTCCTATTTACTTCTTATCTTACGAATTTCTGTGTAATTTGTTGATTCTCTAGAGCGGAAAAGCTTGTTTAGGAGAAACCATTTACCGCTACATGACTGAAAATAAGTTCTATCCTGAACTTCTACTCGATTATTTGGAGGTATCTTCTGACTGCACCACATCAGAGATAGCAGACAGGATAGAGTCTGCAGCACAGATCTGGAGACAGAAATCCCTCAGAAATGAATCACGATATGCAAAAGGTTCCAAGTCTAAATGGGGCGGCAAGGTAAAGGGGATTGTGGGTGATTTGGGTAAGAGTAAGCTTCTTGCTCAAAGAGCAGAAATCCTTTTGAAAAACTTGCAGCTACGTTTCCCAGGCCTTCCTCAAACTGCTTTAGACATGAACAAAGTTCAGTATAACAAGGTAGTTATCTCTAAATATCTGGTTAATTTCACTAGCTTCTCTAGGTGTGAGTAAAATTCAGTGTTTATGTTATTGCACGGTGGTTATGATTTTGCATGGTGGTTATGTCATTTGAATTTGGTACTCTTCAATTTTCCCATGATGAAGCATTGGAATTATCAAGCTATAAGATGAGCAAATGAAGTCACAATATCATAGTGACATTATGATAAATGATGGAAATTCCATCCTGCAGAAAAGGCCATTCAACTCTTTAACTCCTTGAATTTGGACAAAATTTCATTCAGCTCACTTCTAGTTCTCATGGACTTCTCTAGTATTTCAATTTGGAAGCATGCTGGATAAATAACAGTATAAACTTTTTGTAGGACGTGGGTCACTCAATCCTGGAGAGTTATTCCCGGGCAATGGAAAGTTTAGCCTTCAAAGTAATGGCAAGAATCGACGATCTCCTTTACGTAGATGATGTGACCAAGCAGCGCACATTGTCAATGGAAGATCTGCTGAAGCCGATCTGTTCCGACCTTCTTTCAAACAGAACATCCTCAAGGCACCACCGCATTTAGATTACCACGAGGGTGTTCAAAGAGTTAACACATGAGCATTCCTGCTAGAGAAACTGACATTCTGATGGTTACCCAAGACTACTCGGCTGCCACCAATTCGATGTTGAGCCGAGTTGGGAAATGTTTGCTGTGGACACACAACTAGTTCTAGTGAAATTACAATTGGGAGCATGCCTATTCTTCCAAATTGACTACCACACCGAATGAAAAGAGCACTGTCATATTGTGATTGCTTCAGTAGATTTGGCCATCTAGGCCTTGTATGCTTGTGGGAAAGAAGAAACAGACATTAAGGTTGCAGGTTACTGATGAAATCAGCTTGTTTGCTTCATTAGCTAATATGCTTGGGCCCTCTGCTCTTTACCATTGATAGGATTCAGCATAAACAGAGTCCTATCTGTTGGGTCTGTGGCTAATAATAGGCTGTAGTATAAACATAGTCATCATGACATGGTGGATGTTGGACGCTGTGGACATTCAAATTCATCAACATTCTTTCCTTGAGTGGGGAAAATTGAATAGAAACTGCTGTATATGATTCTTAGTAGTTCATCATGTAATGTAACATAACATCACAGTGTTTAATTTAGGTACAAGACAAGGATTGGGCACATAAAGGATGGTGCATTGCTGGACTTGGCTTAGTCCCCAGACCTGATAAGTTGGAACCAAGGGAGCTGACACTGGGCAAGCTCAGGCTCCATATGGAACCGGCAGCGGAAAGATCCAGCATGGGTAGTGGAAGCAGAGGCAGTTCTTCCACCTTGGGCTGTTGGCTGATCTGCTGCTGGCAGCATCCGCCTTGGAGACAGCAACGGAGGGGACTGCTTCTGCATACCATCAAAGTCGATCCCAGGCAGGGATAACCTGGTTGATCTCTTCTTCAGCTGGGGCTTTTGGATGTGAGCGCCTCTTTCTATCTCCATATTTCTGTTTTCGAGTATTTACAATATTGAAAATGTTTAACTAATTATTTATAATTTATAACTTTTAAATATATATAATAATTACTAATAGTTTACCCAACCTAACTTGTGTAGTAGCTATTTATTTAATATATACAAATTATGCACTTAATAATTTAAAAAAACAATAAAATTTCTTTAATTTATTTAATATGATATCAATAAAGAGAAACTGGTGTAGGGAATCATTTCACTCAACATAAACTAAGGCCCCTAAAATGCAATAAAGTGCAATGGAGTTTGACAACAGCACAATTTAGCCCCTGTTCTTCGCCATTGATATTGCCACCTGTCAACAGAAGAAGCCACAGACGATGGAGGAACAGCGGGAGACTCTGCTGGACTCTCTCAGGAGATTCGGCGTGTCAATCCCCAATGGCGCTGCTTCGTTCGCGGAACTCTTGTCCACCGAGGCTCTAGTCTCGATCTGTGCTCAGTGCCTGAACCTCCTGGATGGTTCGTCGTCGTTCGCCTTGTCCTTGCCGGAATCTACTGAAGAGAGGTTCAAGGTCTGCACCGATATTTCTGCTTTTATCAAGAGCATGGGTTTCGTGGGGGATCTGAGCTTCTATGAGGTAAAGTTGGAAACCTTCCACCTCTTCCTATCCCGATTTCAGATTCCTGGAGATGGCATGTAGCTTTCTGGTTCATATAGGTTTCGCATCTCAATCGTAGTGTGGATTTACCACAGAGTTCTTTTAATTGATTTCCTGATGTAGGATTCTATGCTGCCACTCTTTCTTTCTTAGCTTGCTGTCATTTGACACCACTTACTTCAATCATGGTAATTTTCTTGTTGGTTTTTTGAGATTATGATCAGAAGAACATATTCGTGTTTTGGTTTTGCTCAGGGCAGTTTCTACATCCATCAGAAGAGGACACCTATGTGTTGATAAGATTCTTAGTGGAGAGACTGTCTGAATCATTTGCAGTTGGGAAAGCAGCTGATAATACACAAAGCAATAAAGAAAACCTTAGCCATACAAAATTTGATCAAAAGCTTAGGCTGAAGGCCAAAGTTTCTGAATCATCACATACCGATCCTGAGGATGTAGATGACAGGTCAATTGAAAAGGCTGATAATGAAAATGGAAGTCCTGCTAATCTTGTAAGACATGAAAAACAAGATCAGACCGAAGATGAACTTGAAATATTGAAGAATGGAAATGACTCTGTAGAAGAAGCTGGTGAGGCACTAGAGCTTGCCTCTGGAAATCTGATCAACCCATTTGCACACCAGTATTCTAAGGTTTGTTAATCTTTGTTTGCCGTAAGCATTGTTTCAGAATAATATAGTATTAAAGGCAAAGGACTTGTCTACAAGCTAACTTTACCTGAGAAATATCTTTACCGAGTTTATCTTCAATGTTTGACACAACTTCAACCATGGTGATTTTAGCCCTTTTCAAGTAAGAAAGAAACTGTAGTTGGTCTAATTATATTGTATTTTTGCTTCATTTTCCAAAGTACAAACTTGACATCGTGAGAAATATAATCAATTTTCCTGATGTGGTGTCTGATCTTTTACTAGATGATGAGATGTAACATGGAGGAAGTGCAACATGGAGGTAATGGGCTTGATGAGGTACTGAAAGACAGGGCAGAATTGGAGCACCTGGAGAATGAGTTGGAGCTGTTAAAGGCAGCTACAGAGATAGCCTTAGCTGTGGACCATCCTTGTGATTTGTACATTGAAACGCTCAAAGGGGACATAGTTGCCAAAGAAAAGAGTCTTACTGATTTGGAGTTGCAGGGGTATGGCTCATTGATCTCTCTTTTCCTTACCCAGTCAGTGGCTCAAAAGAAATCTCGCCTGTGTAATTTAAGTTCAAGAGATAAAAAAAATACATACTTGTTGCAGGAGGGCTGTAAGAACGACTCTGGAGGAGAAGAGAAGAAGACTTGAAGAGTCAATTTACAGATCCAATCGGGATGTATACGAGAAGTTCCAACGTCTGAAAGCAGTTGAGAAAGAAAGAGGCTCGATCTTGTCTGAAACTCAAAAGTGGTATGCTTAAGTGTTTTACATGACTGAACTGCTTATTGAAAGGCTCAACATATATGCTGATTCAGACATATAAAATGATGAACCTGCATATAGACGTTGGAATAGTCTGAAGAATCTGAAGAAGGAATGAACTGTCTCCCATATGCTTCTCTAAAGAGCCCAGCAGAACTTTATTATGTGACAGTTTATGTGAATACAGGCCTTGAGGAATGTGCTAGTTAACTGGGCATGTTCTTGGTCATTTTTAAACTTGTGTTTTTACAGGGAAGAAGAATATTCCAGCCTCTCTGCCCAGCAGAAGCAGCAGTCGTCACGAAAATCTCGAAGATCATATATTGAGCAGATCAAAGAAATTACAAAGAACAGCCGTAAACAGGATGTGGACATAGAGAAGATCATCGGGGACACTCGGGAACTCCAATTGGAGAGCAATTCCATTCAAGAGCGGCTTCATAGAACTTACGCTATTGCAGATGAAACTGTACTCAGGTACTCGGACCTACCACTCTTTCTTTTCGAGTGCATTTCCTGCAGTACATTGGAGATGAATGCCCAAAAGTGCCGTCATTTTCTAATGAAGCAGATGGATCCCTGTGAGGGGATAGTGTGTGCCTAGCTTTTAGAAGTTTAAATTGGAATGGCAAACGTGCCTTCACTCTCACAAGCTGCTCAACAAGATAGTTTATGCATGCAGGGAAGCCAAGAAACACCAAGTAGGGAGGCAGGCTTACAGGCTCCTCACAAGCATCCATGAGACTTTTGAGCAAGTATGCGACAAGATCATGGCCACCGACAGAGTAGCAAGAGAAATAGCTGAACACGAGAAGAAGATTGCTGAGATGGCTTCGCCAAGTCTAGACATAGACAAGCTAAAGTCCGATCTCGAAGCAATTATCAAAGAAAACGAGTCCCTAGAGCAGGGCCTCCATGGAGATTTTGACAACTGAGGCTTTGGTTGAAATGCTCAGTTTGGCAGTTGAATATAGGCATATCCTTTCTTTCTGGAGACCATTACAAATACCAAATGAAAGACAACATCACCAGTGCTTTTTCTTACTCTTCATGCTGAATAACAAGACACCTCTGGCATGATTCAAGACCATGAATTATACACCACCTCAGTCTGGAATGCTCAGATAGTGGCATTAGATGATGACTCCGCAAAAAAAGCAGCAGATAGATCCTGAAGCAAGATTGCCCCTCTGGTAAACAGTTGTCCAGGCTAAATTCAGAGGATAAAAAACAGAACAGAAAAGTAAATTTCCATCAATCTGCATGGTAAGATTAGAGGCTAAATCATACCTCACTAGTTGAACATTGTAAGCATTACAACTGTGTACTTCCTCAATTCTTGCTGCCATTAAAGAGTTATTGTACAGGTCGGACATTGGTGGAAAAATGGAAAATTTGGTGATCCCACCTTACATTTGGGATTCCCAGAATAATAAGCAATACTTTGACAGGGAACTAAGCAAGTCATTTACTTTCGTGAACTAGAATAACTCCTACCAGCAAGGAATATCGGAAACCAAGGCCAAAGAGACAACAACCAAACAGAGAATTAAAAGACTAGAAACAAAAGAATCCTTCCCTCCCTTTTGATTGATATGGTCAGAACATATTCCCCCACCTTTCCAGAGGAAATTGCCCGAATATTCATGGGCTGGTTTCTGCGTATTTACACTCTCAACAGGCACAGGATCAACAATATTGAGCGATCCCTTCCTCTGCTACAAATTGACACAACTACTCTTATGCAAGAGTCCTTGTTTGCACTCTGATGAAAACAGAAGACCTTACCTGATCAGAAATTAGTGTTCCAATTAATCTGAGCATGTTGAGGTAGCTGATAGGCACCAGGAGGGAGTCCCATGGATTCCACAGGCCCATTCTGAGATTGCTGAAGAAGTGGATGGGCAGATGGAGCACCAGAAATTGCCTGGACAGATTGCTGCACACCAAAGGCCCCATGACCAGCCTGAGCTGGTGAGAAATTTACATGCTGTCCCTGTGGGAGGTTGTACACTGAGTTAACTTGCAGGCTTGTCAGGTCTTGGCCCAGTGGAGGGATCCAAACTGCTGGACTCTCACTCTGTTGCAAATTTACATTGACAAAGATGAGTTTATATCTCAAGAAGGCGTACATGAATATCTGAACTTAGGTTGACACAGTTTATTTAACAACATTACTTTTGTACTTAACAAAAAAGTACCATTGATGCAATTCAGAAAAAAATTTGAGCATCAATACATACTCAAGTTTTCTTCAAGCATACAGTCATCCCAGAGTATGAAGCATCATTTATTTCAAATGTAATAACAGAATTGCAAAAAGAGCAATTACATATAGCAAACCACAACAGTAAAAATACCAAAAATAGGCATAAATTTGTAAACAGACCAGCTGTGCTGTTGTGTAGATATGGTTTTCTTTCAACTGAGAAGCAGCAAGATCCACATTACTGGCTGAGGTTCCAGATGTCACAGTTGGGCTGGCAGTGTATCCCATTGACATGGGTCCATATCCACCATAGCCTGATAGAATCCCAACAGGAGTGGGGACATTGGTTCCTGCTTTGAACATGGGGAAGGGGAGCTTAACACCAGGTGCAGCCATTGTTGGTGGCAGATATAGATTGCCAGCTGAGGGCTGTTGAGGGAAGGCATTGTGGCTAAGAAGTTGATGGATAGGTGGCATGTAGAATGGTGCCAAATAATGGCCATATGGAAAATAGTTGAGAGGATAGGGGTGCCTAAAAACAGGAACTTGTTGTGGAGATACGGACACCGATCCCTGTGCAACAGGGGTAGGTGTTGGACTAGGGCTAGAAAGGGTTGGACTATTCCCGTTCTGCAAAGAAAAACATGGAGTACATCAAGGAAAAATCAGAAGGAATTAGAAGGTCAATAAAAATTCCTAGCTCATGATAATCCACAACAAGATACTATTTCATAATAATTTCCAACACAGCCCTCATCATAATTTCAAGACAAGAATAAGTAAACATGGTTGCAATGGTCATATAAAAAGAATAAAAAATCTAATAAAAGACAGTCTGAATCTGTTCACATAATCATTGAGAAGAACAAAATGAAGGAAAACTTACATTTTAAATTCTAAAAATAAATTACAAATACTGGCATATCACTCTGAATCACACCTTAAAATGCAGTTGATAAGAATTTTGCAGTGAAAATTTTCACAAAGTAGTTTTCTAACAATAACGGCTTCCAGCTAATCATGAATCAATATACAGAAAAAATAGCTTGTGCTATTTTGCCATAGGCAGTAAAAACTGACTCCTAAAATTAAGGTTTGTGACTTTGATAATATCAGCATATTGCAATATGAAACAACAGGCAGGTCTTACAGAAAAGTATGGAGGGTGAGAAATGTCTTGTGCTCGAGGCTCAGGTCCTTCGGAATGCATAGCATTTGGATTTGTCAAAATGGGCGATATAAAATCAAAATTATTGCCAGAAGCATCTTGAACAATGGGATTTGGAGGGTCCTCTGGAAGCAGCAAAATGTCTTGCTTTGGCTTCTCATTCGTTGATTCAAGACTATCTAAAAGCTTCTTCTCTGCAGAGGGTAGTACCTCTTCATGCCTAAGAGATGAGGATTGTGGATGATCATCAGTGTCAACAATATGATGACCCCTGAAACCAATCATAAAGAAATGTAAACTCTATGCTACCCATTAGAGTTGACCTTAATATCTATGTGGTAAGCTGACCCCATTAGAGTTGACCTTAAAGTCTACTGAGATATCCTTTATTATGAACTCAAGGGAAGAAATAAATCTATCAGGTATGTTGAGAATTGATAAGTTAGAATGATATAATAAACTCCAAACATTTCACATAGGAAAACCCCAGAAAATAATTTCTAGAAACAACTAAAACCAATGCATCTATCCCTTCACAATAAGATGGACTAAATAATCAAAACATTAAAATCTTGAATTCTCTATAGTGAGCATCAAGTGTAAACAGTCCAGCATAAGAACCACACACCTGGAAGAAGATTCATCAACATTTTCATCACTTCCTTGAGAAGATTCAGCGACAAAGTCAGAATTATCAGTGCCAACAGGGTTCTTTGTTTCACTTTCTACTCCAAAATTGGCATCAAAACTTCCAAAAGTTAGGGCATTCTTGAATGCTTCAGAAACTTGAAAGTGATTTGGAAAAGTTACTTGCTGGCTCCAAGATACATTTGATGATGAGAGAGACTGAGATCCAGCTGGAACTGTCACTGATGCAACCTTAGATATAACCACTGTATCAAAACCATGGATAAGAATTGAAGTTTTCCAATTACACATCAAAACCATAAAGAGATCTGGACAGAAAAAAAGATAATTTGATGATAAGGGCGATAAGGAGGAACAATAACAGATCTTTAATGTTAAATAATGCCATTAAAAAAATCTATCAGATCCAAGAACTGGCGAAGTTGTCAAGCTACCGTGAGAAAAGGTTTGAATCCCATAGCATCAAACATCATAAGATATTGATATTTTCCTCTATCATAAAGTTTCTTTTATCAGATGGTATAGAAAAGGAGATATTTCAGTGTATTACTCTTGAGAAAAAGAAGAAAAATATACAAGAAGAGATTGAGACAATTATATGCAATTCAAAATGTGGAACTTCTATCCATGAAGCATGGGAAATTGACAAAAAGGCACATATCCTACAACAAATAAATAATACATTTCCGTATGAAAACAAATACATAGATGCTTGTATGACCTGCTTTACAAGAGATAAGTAAAATAATATAAAGGAATGCTTGCATCTGTACTTTTTGCATCACTTGAATCTATATTTTGAAGCCAAGAACTAATTGCTTTTGTAGCATAGAAAAGTTACCTTCTAATGGGATAGAAGCCTCTTGCATGGTCCCATCAACCTTCTCTGGTGATGGCTTTATAGTCATAGGCTGCTCCTCACTTAATATTGATGAGGACTGTGAAGGATGAGAAATCTGGACCTTTTCAACTGCTTCAGACTTACTGGGAACTTTCTTCTTGTAAACATAATTTGCAGAAGGCATCCGCTTAAGCCCAGTTTCATGTTTCACTGCCCCTGAACCAGATTGTCGGGGAAGAGGCAGAGCGATTAAATGATCCAAGGTAGAGGAAACCTCAGAAGAAGAGGCTGAAATGGAAGAAATAAGCATCAGGTTGTTGAACAACCTTGTAAATGTATATCCCAATGACAAAAGTGCCCAAATAAATTCTAAGCAATGGCTGATGACGAATGAGTTGGTTATTGGCTACCACCTTTCACACATCAAGAGTTGGCCTACCTTCAAAAACACTGATAACATCATCTACAGAAGTCTCAGGAGTAGGAGCATGAGTAGAGATGCCATTATATAAAATGGGAGGTCCATTTGTTACAGTGTCGGTGGCCCTGCATACAAAGTAAAATTTTCAAACAGTGTTAACAGGACCAGAAGGCTAATCAGCATGCAAATGGGCTCAATTCGGATAAGGTTGACAACTACATCTTAACCAATTACTTTATCACATGTGATCCTGCATCATCTTTAGTTTTCTGCAGAGGCAAGGGTGTAGTTCCAGAACTTCTTTCTGTGAAGTTACTTGTCTTTTTTTCCCTTTGAGATGGTACATGCTTGGGACCTCCTGAAATAGAATATCACCATCGAAAGGACATCAAGAAAAGAAAAAAATTGCATATAAATGTTCATTATTAAAGTAATGGAAATGGCTGAACCTGTGGATTTTTTATCTAAATTGTTTTTCTTCTATGGGAACAATCAACAATATAAAGATGGAAGGTATACCAGAAGAGGCCTGGCTTGATGAAGGGTTTCGATTGCCTCTAGAACCTCGAACATGAGTCTCAGATGACAGCTTGGTCTCAGGCACCTTGCTATTTGCACTCTGTTATGATATAAGCAAAGAACAATATCTTGTTTAGCAACTCCATCTAAATAACAAGCAAATGAGGACCAATGCAGCAAAAAGGAAGCCAGAAAATCAACTCCATACTTCAAAATTCAGGGTATTATGCATAAACATGGTAGGGTGTCTCCTTGCATATATACAACTAAGAGGTTACAAATAAATCTCGACACTTGATATATCCTGAGTTTTGCTATATTAGTTTATTTTTATCTGACCAACTTAGCAGGAAAGATGTCCTACACCATTCTCAGAGACATAGTCTTCATAATAAATAACTATCAAAAGAAAATCTTCGTAGTAAAAGGATAGATCATACATCCTTCCTCTTGTCTCTTCTACTTTTGACCTCCTGAAATGTTTCTGCAGATTATTTACAAAATAAAGACAATTAATCATATTCACAAATACATAATCAAAGACTTATAAAGGCATACAGTAATTAACAAGAATAAAGCACTGTGCAAAATTAACAACATATCACATTTATTGGGTTCGAGACCATGAATCAATACATCAAGTGCTATAAAAATCCAGTACGTTTGACAGAAAATGCATTTCTAATTAAGCTAGCATGGCAGTATGACTCCATAACCAAAATACAGAACAGGAACAAGAACTAATCTGCAGAAAATTCATACAGCATATGGTTGCTATTACTGGTATCCATCTTTTGCTAGATGATAAGACTTTGTTTTTGAATCCCAGTAATAACAAAAAAATCATTTCATACAGCATATGAATCAAAATCAAGGTATCAAATATATAGTGCCACTAAATCACATAACTTCAACACTGACAATATATATTCATTACCCATTGCAATAGTATGTGGGGAAGGTGCCGAAACACGGTCCATCCGGTTACAATATACAACATCATGAGCACAAAACAGGCCAAAATGATTTTGGTATTAACAGTAAGACAGATGAAATGATGACAGGATAATAACTAATTATAAAAGCTCGAAATATCAATGAAGCTGAACAGCAGGGTAGGCATCTTCTCTAGAAACTTGGGACAGACCATGACTAATCGAGTACAGCTAATTTCCATCAGTTCCTTATATTTAGCTGGGAGCAAAAACCCTATCACACAACAACGCAGTGTGTTGGACCAGGTCCCTAAAAGGCACTTCAAAATTGACACTAGCGGGAGTTGCAGAGCTACGAAACTATAATATCCAACACTCCTACGGACTCCAGACGGAAGATCGCGGTACCCAGAAGGAAAGCAGCGGCCGCATCATAGGAGGTTCAGGGTGGCATGAGCGATTACCTAAATAGAAGAGCTTCTGAACGGTCTCGTTAGGATCAAAGGCGCATTCCCTGAGCATTGCGTAGACATCCTCGTCAGCGTGCTGTTTCCCAGAGATCTCTCTGATGTTATCAAGCATCTTCCTCAAATTGTCCGGAATCGAAACCCTAGCGTTACCGCCGCTATTGCTCATGGTCTTGTAGAGAGAGATAGAGGCTGGAGAGAGAAAGACTGGTATGTGTTTGAATATATGTGAGTATATAATATAATGTAACAAGAAAAGAAAAACCTCGCACTGGAGGAAACAGAGATGGGAGCTTTTAGAGAGAGAATGAAGCAAGAGAGATGATGACGAAGAAGGAAGATGCAGGAGGAGGCTGTGTTAGTCAAGCATAGGGCTCCATGGAAATGAGAGATGTAAAATTACCATACCGTCCTTTTTACCCGCCCATACTTTTTTTTTTTTTGCATATTGACCTTTTTTTACTCATGAATACCTTTTCATTAATTCAAAAAAAATAATTAATAATTCGAGTAATTATAGAAAATTCAGTAACTTATTTCAGCGGAGTTGGTACTTATTTTAAATTATTTTTATATATTGGACTTATCTGAGACTTCACTAGTTTAGACTTTCCCGGAAATTTTTCAGGGCAGATACGTCATTTTATGGCGATCCCGCCTCTTTATCCCTCTCCCGGGCGCCTTTCCTTTCCCTTCACTACTTCTCACATTGCTCCAGAAAACCCTAGTCTACTTTATGCGCCACTCGAGCTTTTATTACCCAGGATTCGATTAAGTTTCCATCAATTTGCTCGAAGTCAAGGATCTGTCCCCTTGATGATGGAGCTAGCCGCGGGTGCGTTCACCTTCCCCGATTATTTTTTCTGATTGGCTTAAACCTCACTAAATCTCGTCAAGATGTTCTATAATTAGTTGTTTCTTTTACAATGTGCAAATCTCGGAGCTAAAGCGTTGCTTTCTCGACATTTTCTTACAAATTTCCTTTAGGCAGGAAGATCATTGGCCAATGACACCACATATGGCGAGTAGTTTATTTTTGGGTATATTTATATAGATATAGGTATATACGCAATTGTTTATCCCTTTTGGTCATTATATCTTATTTTGTGAAGAACGTGAAAACTCTAATGTCGTTGTTCATAGACTGTGATTGTATCCATGCTTTGATTTGCTTTTTCCAGGCTTTCGTTGAATCAATTTGTTTATTCGATATGCCAGTTCCCGGCTATATAAGTTGGTCCTGTCATGAAACGGCTTTCGTTTCCTTGCAGTGTATGACAGTGGAGACCATGAAATACTTCTTTGTGAGATTTTGCAACGTGCTTCAGTTATAATAATTGAATGACATTGGCAATTATACCATCTGCTGTGACTAATTAATCTCACTATCTCCCTTTTTTGGGCATTTACAATAGCTCAATTCAATGCGCATTTTGGGAATATGGAAAGACAACAGATTCTGTGATCATCAAAGATCTGCACACAGGTCAGACAAGATGCTTTGGTTTTATAACCTAGTCGGATCCCTTGGTTGTTGACAAGGTTATTAAGAACACTCATACAATCAATGGAAAGCAGGTGTGACCCTTGATGGTATTCTGTTGAAGTTAATTAGCATAAGTTTCTATTTTTCTGTTTCTGCTGCTTTGATTTGGTACTTATTTGATATATACTGAGTAATGATTTAGAACTGGATTTAAGAAATGGGATGGATATAACTTGTAGACACTCAGACTCTAATGTGATTAACAGTTGTATGCGTTCCCTAGTAGGTTGGCTGTCTCTAGTGATACTTGGTGACTTGATGTCTTCTTTTTGGAGCAGGTCACCAATAAAAAGACCACTCATAAAGGCTCTTGACCAATGAAGGGTTTCAGGATAAAGAAGATATTTGTTAGCGGCATTCTATTGACAGTCACTGAAGGTGTTTTTATCAATCCAAGTGTTAGATTTCTATAGTGAACTTTGTATAGGATATTATTTCCCAATTTTAACTGTATTTTTTGTTCCATTGCTCTTTTCTACTATGCAGATGGGCTAAGGGAACTTTTGAAGCATGTAAAAGTGTTAGAACACCAAATTATCTGTGATCATAAAACCAACTATTCTCGAGCCTTTTTTATTTATTAATTTTTATACTGAAGAAGTTGTGCATGAATTGTTATCTTAAGGGTAACATGATTGACATGGCTGGTACTAGGATGAGCACAAATATCTGGTTTCTTGGAATTGAATATGCTCACAAATTCTTTCCATCTGATGGAGCACACATGAGTCCTTCTCTGGAGTTCATTTTTGGAAAGGGCGTACTAGCTTATTTTCCACATAATTATGTGCTACTTTAATTGATTTGCATATGATTGATGTGGGGTTATCTGTAGGATAGGCCATGTTGGTATATGAATGCCATTACAGATTCTATCAGCATTGCTGGGTTAACTAAATTGCTATATTGTAGGTGGAGGTTAAGAAAGCTGAACAAAAGAAACCCCCACATCCCCACCAGATTCTGTGTATGTTAGCAATTCTAGACCTTGCATTTCCAAGAATATATATGCTATAAACCTTATGATAGCTTTGATGGATAGTATTGACCTGGTCCCTATGTTGCTCATGGAGGCCTTGATGTTTATCATGCAGGCATATATAATTATGGCAGTGCAGTGTGGATTAGAAATACATTTAAATGAATTTTCCCTTGGTTGTTCTAGTCCCTTTGGTCTATATGGTGGCAAACTTGGTGGAGGTCCTAATGGCAGTGACCTAGGTGGATGTGGCTGAGGAGTTGAAGGCTATGGTTGCTATGGTGGTTCTGTGTACAGTGATGGCTATAACTCAGGTCCATGCTATAGGCTTGGTGGGATGTCTAGAAGGGGTGGCTATAGCAGTAGCCGTGAATTTCATCCTTGTGCGTGATTGAGATCTGAAAAGCACTTGGATAATGCAATTGATATAGATTTGCTATAGAAGTCTAGTACAAGTCTCGTAGATTGCAGTAGAGTTTCAATTTTCTACATTGGATTAAATGAACAAATTTTATATTGATTTTTTTTCAAAATTTAGGCTGTTGAAGTTTCTTACTAGAGCTTCCTTTAGCTTGAGGTGTAGAATGAACCGATACCATTATCACCAGTCTTGCCAAGATGGGTTATATGAGTCTCTTTCAGCCCGCAATAGTTTGTAAAATAATGTATTATTTCTTGAGCTTCCTTTAGCTTGAGGTGTAGAATGAAATGATACTATTATCATTAGTCTTGTCAGGATGGGTTATATGAGTCTCTTTCGACCCACAAGTGTGTTAGCATGCAAAATAATTCTGTGTCTCATGTTTATTAAGCCGTAATCTGGTTAGACTAACTGCCATCCTCAGTTTTGCCTTGAAAGAAAGTGTTGTATGGAAAATCATTAAGAAACTTACTGCAGTTTTCTTCACTTCCTCCAGAATTCCGGATTCTGTTGGTCTGAAGAAACATGAGATGATTCAGAGGATTCTGTTTTGGAAGCTGCAATCATCTCGTCCATCTTATGTACATGGGAATTGAAGTATTTTTCTATGGTTTGATTCAGTTCATCTTACTCCTTAACTTAGCATTGTAAAGTAAGAGTTTTTGTTGTTGGATTCCAGTATGTTTTCTCAAGTTCTTGCATTCTTAAAGTTTGGTCGTGTCAGTTCCTGTTGTATGGTATGATCTTAGTAGCCGGATAATGGCCATGAAGCAGCTCCCTCTGAAGATTCTACCTTGAATTATGTGGGCAGTTTTGGTGTATTTGGATATTGCCTTCTTTTCATATGAATGCCAGAGTTCCTTCATAGAGTCTAGAGGCTGTAAAACTCACTCACTGATAGCCTGTCTGTCTTCTTGATGGGGCTGCCCTAGCCGACGCCCTTCGTCGTTGATCCTTCACATGGTCTACGGAGGAACAAATTGGAATCTTACAAGTTGGTGGATACGATTGTATGAAAACAGAAGGATGAGGACTTAAATTGAAGAGGCTTTGAAGTTGAGGGCCCTTTCTCTAATAACGAAGAGTGTACTGACTGCATCACCGCCTCGCCGCGTTCTGGTAGAATTGGTTGAGCTTCTTCTCGGTCACTCCCTCTCTCTTTCTCTCCGTTTTCGCGTCTCTCAATGGCGGGCAGTGGCCGGGACAGAGATGACCTCCTGTCGTCATTCACTGTTGCAAACCTCTCCCAGTCTACTCCGGCTACAGCTTCGGACCCCCTCGACATCTTCCTCGAGCCTCCTGGTAGCGCCCCCGGAAGCTTCCAGGGCGAGGGTCTGCTCGGCTCTGGTGATGGCAGCGGTGGGATCTCCGACGCGACCTTCGGATTCTTTCGCCCGGAGTTCCTGCAGAGTCGGTTGGCCGGAACCGTTCAGTTCTACGAGCGCCACGTTTTCCTCTGCTACAAGAACCCTAGAGTTTGGCCCCCGAGAATCGAGGCAGCTGAGTTCGATCGTCTGCCCCGGCTTCTTTCCGCTACTGTGGCTGCTCGCAAGGCAGATTTGAAGAAAGAGGTATTCTTTCCATTGGCAAGCTCAGTTGCTGATTAAGCAGTTAATGGTTTGCTTGTGCTGTCATTTTCCAAGTATACTGACAGTAGCTATCAGTGTATATAATTAGAAGAATTAAACAGCATGATTTGTGGACTGGTAATCTTTGTAGCTACGAAATTTGCCAAATGCATCAAATTGGAAAGTGAAGATGGCGCTTTGGATCAATATAATAATCTCAGACAAACAATTCATGGTTATTAAAGCATTTCAGTTTCTGCTATTGAGTCCAAGTGCGTTGCTTTATTTTGTGTTGGCCCTTATTCAAAAACGTGTTTTAGCAGTTGCTACTCAGAACGTTACAATAGCCTGAGTAGGTTTTATGTCTGAATTTTATATGAGTGGGGAGATATGGAAGATCACTGTTTTATAACATTACATTAGCTGTAGTTAGAAGTTTCTACTAGAGTCACTTCCATAAACTCATGTCTGTCACTATCCTACTAGCAGTATTGCCTTGCTAAGTTTATCTGATCATGAGGTTCTTGAAAAATAAGTAATAGTGTAAGGGGAAGAAGAACGAGTTTGATCACTGAATGGGATGTGCTGTTACCAGTAATAACTATTACAATGAAGCACTTTCTGCTTGCCCTGAATTGCACAACCGATTATTGTTAGCTTTTCTTTAGAATATCATCAATTGTTCAGTGTAGCATTATTTCTTCTGGTACATTTTAGCTGATATGAACTTGTTACTGCCTTTATTCTTGAAAATGAAGACCCGTCTGACAATATGTGAAGGGCGTGATGGTACTGAGACATCTAATGGAGATGTATTGATTTTTCCTGACATGGTCAGATACAGGTAAACTCTTCCTTAATACTTGTAGGATTGCTTCCTTTGCCATTTATATGCTAAACATTATGTTTATGATTTATATAGGAGATTGACACATTTTGATGTGGATACTTTCGTCGAGGAAGTGCTTGTGAAGGAGAGTGAGTGGCTTCCTGGGAATCCTGAAGCACTAAGAGGTTCATATATCTTTGTATGCTCTCATGGGTCTCGGGATCGGCGTTGTGGAGTCTGTGGGCCTGCACTTGTTAGTAGGTTCAGGGAAGAGATTGAGATGTACGGCCTTCAGGGTAAAGTGTCTGTTAGCCCATGTTCTCATATTGGGGGACACAAATATGCCGGGAATGTGATAGTCTTTGGGACAGATCCCGGTGGGTCAATCTCTGGTCACTGGTACTATTTCTTCCACATTTGACATCGCTAATTTGTTCTACATGTATCTTGTAAATTAATTTCGTTAACCCCTTTTATTTATGGCTTTGTGGCTGCACTGACCTCTTTCTCTTGAAATGCAGGTATGGATATGTTGCTCCTGAAGATGTGCCTGAGTTGCTGGAGCAGCATATTGGAAGAGGTGAAATTGTTGACAGACTTTGGAGGTAATCTGCTTCCTGACATTCTAGAATTTGTAAACCACATAATGTTTGTATTAATTAGAGGCTAATATCTCAACCCTGAAACAAAGTTTAGATGAGAAGACTGACCTTATTTGAGTTGAGAGAAAGTTTTGCCCTTTATTTGAGATTTTGTTCAAAATTTAGGCACTTGTTTGAGATTTTAGCCTTAATTTAATGAAAAAACAAACGTGAATTTGAAACATGGTCTTAGAGTTGTAATTGGGTCCTGGGGACTTGTCTTGACTGCAGGGGTCAGATGGGTTTATCCGAGGATGCGCAGGTGAAATTGCAAGAACTAAGGTCCCAAAGGCAAAGCAGTCCGAGTGTTGTTAATCCCGGTGAAGGCTCCAAAAACTCTATGACAGAGAGTAGTAGCTATCCAATTGCTGGAGGGTCTCCTGTGGAGAACTCGGGCTGTTGCCAGGGGAATGGGAGCTCATCATGCTGCCAGAGCTCTTTCTTGTGTGAGAAATCCAAAAATCTTGACACTGGTGACGATTCAATTGAGATCAACCGTGAAACAAAGAAGGGGGAAAAATCAGTGCCGCTGCTGAGGAGCGGGAAGGGAGCCCGCACAAGAAAAGTTTGCAGAATGCCCACCTGGTACGAGAGCTGGGAGCAGGATGACACTTACGCTGCTCTTGCTGTTCTTTGCGCTGCAGTGTCTGTTGCTGTCGCCTACAGATGCTACAAACAAATGGGATGAATCAAGCTGGCCACACATGACTTTCCAGGTTTGAGTATTATTGTGATTTGTCTGATAACGAGCTTTGTAGAGTAAAAAGTATGATAATGGTTAATCCTTCAAACCAGATCATTAACATTAGAACCAAATTTGTTTACTGATCCTTTGCCATGAGGAGAATGTTTGCAAGCTGCAATGCATTCATCTTGCTTTGCTTTGCTCCTTTCTGAAATGACTTGAGAACAATGGGGAATGCCTCCTTGCTTGCAGACTTTGAAGCCATAGCTAGTTGCTTTGAGGCTTCATGCCATTACTTGAACATCAAGCTGATGGTTGCTGATACAAGAAAAGACTGCAAGGCAGAAAATTGCACTAACTCCGGCCACGGCCCCTTCTTCCATGGCCGTCCACACACCGTCTCCCCACTTCTCTCGAGTTTAGGGGACATGTACCCGCCTGGACACGATCTTCGGGTTCAACTGTATGGCATAGACCCCGACTTGACCGAAACATCAGGTCCGGAATATGATACGTATACGAACCTAATTAAATTTTTTATTACCATTAAAATTTAATTTTTTTAAATTATGATTTAAAATATATTACTACTATTTTTTATATACATTTTTTATAGTTATTATTTTCCATATGGAGTAATTTTTATGATATTTATATTTTTAAATATATAATATATTATTATTATTTTTAAAATAAATGAATCAATTAAACATGAGATAAAATATTTAAATTTTATTGTAATCTAAATTTCTATTTATTAAAATTTTATGATTAATTTTTTTATTTATTCTGAGTTGGGTTCGGATTTTCAGGAACCCGATCCGGCATCAAGGCCCGTACTCCGACCCTGACCATAGAATTGATTTTTTTTTTTAATGTTTCATGGTATAAAGTGGGCCCGAGCAGGTCGGGTACGAGTCGGGTTTTTCTTACTCAGACGTTTCACCATGCAGAGCTGAGAGGGAAGAAGATTAGATGGAGGGCACCGACACCTGTCACCTATAATTCAACGGACGGCTGTGATGGCACGTAGAGCAAGAAGTTGCTGTGCAGCCGTTTGCAGAAGATCCATTTTGGCCATATGAATCAGAACCTCTTCCCAAAGACATAAGAAAGCTTCTTTCTCGTACCACCTTTTTATACCGCTATCGCTGCTGCTACGAGGGCGCTTATCAGTGCTCTGTTATTCATTCCGAAGGTAATGGTGAATCTGCGACACCTTTTTGGATTTAGCCTTGGTCGTTCGTCTCGTCTCGTCTCATCTCAATGCTGCTGATTCGATGCTCAAGCAAGCTTCTGTCTTCTTCTTGGCGATGTCATCCTTAATTGCGCCAACCACCAATCTTTTCGTCCTCGTGCATGAATCTGAAAACGGCACATATGGATTTGTATTTATCTTTTGTGTTTCGTGTTATTTGAATTTCTTGATTTGATTCTTCGTTGTAGATTGCAGATCCTCAAGGTGAGAATCAAACTCGAGATGATCAATGATAATAGCTTCGTTTTCATTTTCTTTCTCACCATGCATCTGTTGTCTATCTATCAGTTCATGGTAGAATTCATCCCTTTTATCTGCCCGGATTTCATTGAACATACAAATGTCTGGATCTTGTAGATGGAGTCCTGTCTGCTCGTGTCAGTTTTTGCTGTCGGGCTCGTGATGCTTTCTAGCCTGCACACGGTTATGGGCATTAGATTTGTGATAGACAGGGAGGAGTGCTTCTCTCACAAAGTTGGCTATGATGGAGACACTGTTCATGTCTCCTTCGTGGTGGTCAAGTCTGATTCGGCTTGGCACTATACTCAAGATGGTGTCGATCTTGTGGTAACCTCACAAATACTTCCATATTTCTGCAGGATCATTAACTTATTTTCTCCTTTTGGTTTACATGTATAATTTGATCGATCGATTTCATTACAGTTTTGGATGAAGTAATGACTGTAAGTTTGGTTGTGAGTGAAATGAGCATCCTGCAGAAAAGCCTTTTACACTTTGTTGTTGATTGCTCAGTTAACCCTGCAATAACAATGTGTTTTTTTTTCCCTGATATTTGAGTCATTCATCCAATGTTTCAAACAGTGAGTTGGGAAATTCTGGAAGAGTGCTTTCAAATTTGTCTTTCATACTCCTTGTCCTAAAATTTTGTATATTTATTCTCAAAAGGATATAAAGCTCTGAACTTTCTGTAATTGGAAAAATAAAAAATTCAGGTGAGAGGTCCTAGCGGTGAGCAGATACAAGACTTTCATGACAAAATAAGCGAGAAATTTGAGTTTTTGGGTCACAGGAAGGGGGTGTACCGCTTCTGTTTCACCAACAGGTCTCCCTACCATGAGACAATTGACTTTGATGTCTTTGTTGGCCATTTTACATACTATGATGATCATGCAAAAGATGGTAGGCATTCCCTTTTGATAATACATACCTTTTTGCAACCTTTCAACTGGAGAAACTCGTATTCCTCAGGCTTGAAAACTATACCAGAGCTAAGATTATGCTGACATGTAAATGTTTCCTACTTATTCTCAGAGCATTTCAGCCCTCTAATGGAGCAGTTACAGAAGCTGGAGGATGCTCTCTTCAACATTCAGTTTGAGCAGCACTGGCTTGAGGCTCAAACTGAACGGCAATCAATCGGTATCACTCTGTTCCTCATAGACACCCTCTCCTGAAAAGTACAGCTTACTAAGGAAACGAAGTGTCTTTCACTTTCTTTTGCATTAATTAAGATAAGATTGCTTTTGCATCTTGAAAGCAAATGATCCTGAAAATTGTCTTCACATTCTAGTTGTAGGAAACTGCAAGATTGAGTAAGTCATTTTCTAGATAAAAGGCTCCAATTAATCTATCTTTGTGCCGAGAAGACTGTCATGCATGCAGGGAGAATACATGTTTATGCATCATACCATTACTGATGACTGATTCTGGTGACCCGTTCTTGTGTTTCTGTTACACTGAGAAATGCACCTATGTTTTCCTTTATTTTTCGATTTCTAAAAACCTCTACCATATGGATGCAGTTAATGATGTGATGAGCAGAAGGGCAGTTCACAAGGCAGTGATTGAATCCCTGGCACTTGTTGGCATAAGCGTTCTCCAAGTTTACCTTCTACGCCAGTTATTCGAGAAAAAGCTGGGGATATCCCGTGTTTAACATCAGTTGCACTTCATTGAGTAGTTAATATTAAGAGGGCTTTTTTAACATTTGATTTACAGAAAGATTCTGAGAGGTTTAACTTATATACCAAATTCTCTGAGTTATCTGCAGAAAACCTCTTTACTCTTATGAGAAATAGTCTTATTTGGCACAGTGGAATGGGAAAAGCAGTAGAAATTCCTGATAAGCTACTTCTTTTAATTACTTTCATCATTTTATCATCAAGCCATGCCTTTGATCTTCTAATATTTAGCTCTACAGCACAAGGCACGGAGAAAGAGCATCTTCAGGGAATCAGCAAATCAACCACAAGGACACATACTACATAAAGATTTTGATGCCATGCTTTTCATTAACTTCATAACTATGACTGGGGTTTTAGAGCAAGATAAAACAATCCAATTGACACTTATCATAATCTTCATGCTCTTATTTCCTTTGAAAGTGAGTAGCGCTGCACATGGAAGGGTATTTCTTGGAGGAATGCAGCAAAACCATTTTTTTCCTGCAAAGTAGCAACTCAGTGAACTTCTTAGGTCCCAAACCAGCCCTGCCTAGCTATTCTGAAGGTGGTTGTGGTTCGTTTCATGGCATGGAGCTGGAGGGTTCATGAGGTACCTATCTCCCATCTAGAACAAGCCAGGGATGTGTTCTATAATTACCAACAAAGGGTTTTTGTATGGATTATCTCAGCGAGTATTGCCCAAATAGGTGTTGAATTAACTATAGACACACCCAACATGCCCATTCCTCTCAGGCAGCTTGAAATGCAGGTAAGTCAGACTTTCCGGCAGTCCCAACTTTTGCCAGATCTGTCATTTACGGCTGTGAGCTACTCTGAGTAAATTTTGCCAGATCTGTCACATTTCTAGCCTTTTGCATCACATGCCCCTCTGTCTGTTCTTCTTCTTGTTGGATTGAGATTGAGCTTGAGCTTGAGCTTGCTGTGGTCAAAATATTGGCAATGAATCATCTTCAAGATCATGTGTACTCTATATGGACTGTATGTGTGTATACATAAAGCTGGTGCACAGTATTTCTTTTCTAGCTTTGCATTAGCCATGCATGAATGTTATACATCTGTGTATGCTTTAATGTTTTGATGAAGAGCCAAATGTCATAGCCTGAGCCAGTTTTCTCCTTGGATGAACTTCCTGTCAAGGAACGGCCTTGCCTCCTCATCGGTGAAGTGCTTCAGCCACGGCACCCGGCCCTTCATGTCCGCTCCCCTGCCCTGGCACTGGTACTCCCCAAACACCACTGTCCTGTTCTCAACCATTAATCGCCCTCTGTGTTTAAGGCTACTGATGAATACTATTCCTTGAAATCTAAGCATGACTATGAACATATTTTGCATACGTACTTCTGCTTGTAGGGCTGGTCCCAGTCGCTCCATCCGACGGGGATGATGATGTTGTCGAAGTAGCAGTGGGAGTAGACTATCGTGGAGTAGTTGCCCCAAGCTCTCCCCAGGAAGATGCTGCCGGTGCCGTTCACGACGCATTTGACGAAGGAGAAACCCGTGTTCTCGTCCGGCGACTCCCTGTGGTGCGCCGCTATGGCCCCGGCCCCGGTCGCCGTTGATTGCAGCAAACAGCTCTGTTTTCATCAGGCAGAAAGACCCAACAAGTTGACGTCCCAAACAAGTCATCGCATATACGTGCACCATTTCAGTACTAAGGGACGATGGCCTTTTGGTTACCTACATCATACAGAGACCTCGAGCGGCCGAAGATGAAGTCGATGCTGCCTTGGATGTGACACTGATAAAAGTAGTGAGTGCCGCACTCGTCCAGCAGAGTGTCCTGGGTCCCAATCACCCGTATCCTATACAGCACTGCCTTGTCGCCGGAGAGCCGCAGCGCCACTGCCTGCATTCCGTACCCTCCCGGCACCGCCAACACCGTGTTCTGCCGCCACAACCATGGCACCAATTCATAATAGTTTTAGCCCCTAAAGCCATAGATTGCCCATGTATTCACAGGTTGGGGGGTCGTGCCCGATTAGATCCGAAGGCCCGATTTCTAGGGACGTTAGTATAGACCAAATTTATACCCCGGGTCGGGTCAATGACCCGGATCCAACCGAGGCCAATACTCGAATTGAAAAAATAAGGTTTTATTTGGGGGAAAGTCCTCGAATCTTCGTGTTTGTATTAGTTCTTAAACAATAGGGACTAAAATGTTGAGTTTTGGAAGACATTAGGGGACTAAACCGTATGAACCGGTGTTTTTATCGTACCTCGAAGGTGATCCCTGTGGCGCAGAAGTAGTCCGACTCGACCGTGACAGAGGCCGACCTGTAAGTCCCGAGCTCGTAGCCGGCACTGTCGATGTCGGAGGCCTTGTCGTTCCACGTGATCAGCGTTCCGGATGTCTGGTTCTCGTTTCCGATGAATGAAATGTACGGCTTCGACTTCGGCACAAGAACCTTCTCCCTGCAATGCATTCAAAAAAAAAAAAACCAGACATGCTTCCGTTTTCTTCTTCCTCTGCTCAAGCAAATGGTAACCGTCAACTGAATCACTCCACAGGGAGCGGAAGTTTCAAGAATCCTTCAGAAGAAGAAGAAGAAGAAGAAGAAGAAAGCGAGACCTGTAAATTCCAGGAAGGATGAGGATCTTGACCCTCTCGGTGTTGTCCACAGGCACCATATCGACAGCGCCCTGAACCGAAACAGAGTCCCCGTTGCCGTCCTTATCGACCACGATGACTCGATTGGTCGTCCAGTTGAGACTCAGCTCGCTCCTCCAGCTCATCCCGGTTCTTCGCTGATCCAACCTTAGATCCTCCCAGCCGATGAAGTACCCGCCTTCCTTGCCCATGGCATCTACACGGACCACGAAAACGATTGCCATCATAAAGAGCACCCTGAGCCTAGACCCCAGCGAGCCTCCGGACGGAGAACAGGGATGACGAGCACTCCAACAGAGCATGTCTTGACAGGGCCCCTATGAGAATGCGGAATGACTCTGCTCCACTTCTTCTTCTTCTTCTTCTTCTGATCTCTCTCCCTCCCACAGCTCTGAAGCGTTACAGAAAGAATTTACTTGGTGGGGGAAGGAGTTCAATAATTGATGGTGCTAATGAGCTGATTATTAGGGTGAAATCGATGGGGGGAAGGTGAAGGAGTGCAAGGATGGGAATTGATTGTTTTTTGGGAGAGTGTAAAGAGAGTGAAGGTGGTCAGTGGAGTGCAGCATATATGAGAAACAGAGCACATAAAAACTATGGAATTTAAAGAACAGGGGAAGGTTATATACACATTCTCAGTTCTCACAAGCTTCACCAACTCAATACCATACTCCTTTTAGCAAAATTAATATATTATGAATTTTTTTAGAATAAAGTCGGTACCCAGAAAATGTGACCATATTGATTAACTTCCCTATAAAGGAGAATATTGTAAATTCATAATATATTGATTAACTTCCCTATAAAGCTGGTTGGATCAGAAATTTATGCCAATTAATTAATTTTAATACCATAATTTTAAAAAATAATATTGATAGACTAAATAATATTATTTTTAATACCAGAGAATTGGGCCTGAGATGGGCCGGGTTATGTAAAGCCCCACAAAATTAAGAATTAAAAAAAAGGAAAAAGAGAAAAATATTCGGATAAGTGATTTCTCACCTGTTGTTGGCCATAGCTCATAAGAGAGGGAGCTCGCGAGTTGGAGAGGAGGGGAGTCGGTTTCGAGCAAAAATGGCGACTTCTTCGATCTCCGCGGCACTGTTTCATCCTCCTCGGCCTGTTAATTCTTCTACTGCCTCTGCAATGGCTAAGCCTTGCTGCGTCCCCATGGTGTTCTCCTCCGTCCGTGGACTGAAGCTGAAGAATTTCGACCCCTTCCTGTCGGCAACGAGGGTTTCCGCTGCACCGGAGGCCTTGGACTCCATTGAGGTCCTAGACGGACCTGAAACTTCCGCGGTTGAGGTCTGTCTGCCTGTGCCTGTTCGCTTTTTTTTTTCATTTCTTCTCTGGACATTGCAATTGCAAACTTGTTTGTTCATCCATTTCTCCTGAGTTCTTATTGTGTTTGGCTTTTTTATCTGTAATTTAAATATTTGGGATGTTAAATGATGAAGAATAAGAATTTTTGCTAGATGTGGTGCCATTTGGATGAAAAAAAAGGCCATATATTGTAGCGTGCTTCTTTTGTGCGAAGCAATGTGATTTAATGTTTGAACATATTGCTCTTCGTTGAGGTTGAGAACTAGTCTGTGTCTTGTTTGAGCACATGAACTCTCTGGCGTATTTAGAGTTAATCTCCATCAAATCATTCAACCAAGTCACTTAATGAATTACATATTTAGGGAGACTTGGAGGTTATCTTCAAGCTTGGATGATTCAAAGTGATGTGAATATATGATTTTATGATGAGGGGATAATTCACTTTTCTGAATAATAATGGTAAAAGTCGTTTGTTTAAAATTCTTATAGCCAAGTCTTGGTGTATTCTTTGGAACTCTAGAAGAGGAAAGGTGAGTCCAAGTCTTGCTATACATATCCATGTATCCTCTTAGAAATGAGTTTGATTGTTTTTGTGGTACAATATGACATTTCTCATTGCCTTCTCAACCTTTCCTTATCTTGTTGGTTCGCTTTATTAAGAGGCTTTAGATTAATTTATATGTTGATTTCATTTGTAGATTTTCCATTATCCAGAAAGTTTAGTTTAGATATGATGCTCCCATTACCCCTACGACCCATGAATAAAGCTGTTTTGGTTTACATTGGAGGGTTAAATTTGTTGATTTGTCTTGAAGAGTTTGTCTAGTTCAGCTGTTGCTGGATCTTATAGTGTAGTTGGCATTTCTCCAATTCTTAGAAAGCGGATTTTAGTGATTGATTTGTATCTGATATATTCCATTCGCATAAATACACAAACTCCTCTCTTCAGATGGCTCCAAAGCAGAAGATCAGAATCAAGCTCCGGTCATACTGGGTGCCGTTGATAGAGGACTCATGCAAGCAGATCTTGGATGCAGCAAGGACCACGAATGCAAAGACCATGGGTCCTGTCCCACTACCCACAAAGAAGAGAATCTACTGTGTGCTCAAATCCCCTCATGTTCACAAGGATGCTAGGTTCCACTTTGAGATCAGGACACATCAACGTCTCATTGACATCCTCTACCCTACAGCACAGACCATCGATTCTCTCATGCAGCTCGACCTTCCTGCAGGAGTTGATGTTGAAGTCAAGCTCTGAAGGAAAGTCATGATTCATGATCAGGTGAGTAATTACTAGTTCAGCTATTATGGGATTGAGACAATTCTTACGCTGGCATACTGACCAGAACAACTGTGTTCTAGGTGTAGTACTTGTTTCTTTCAAGCTTGTGTTTTAGTACAAAATGTTATAATTTCAATTGATCCATGGGAACATCCTGAAAGCAGTTGCAAACTGTGGAATGAAGGCCAATTATCCATTGCATCAAAGGCATTCCATACTTCTGATGAGTTCATCATTCATGGCTACAATACATTTCAATAATATTCTAACAATCAGCTTTTTTCAGGTCTGAAGCTTCCTGAAGAACTAAGTTCGGTAATAGGAGGAACCCTGGTCAAGGGTGGCAGTTGGCATAGGCAAAACTTGTAACTTGATTAACTCAATTCTTTCAGCAGTTATTTGGGCGCTATATTTTGTATTGGGTTGATGGATATTTGCATGCTGGATTCTGCCCGAAAGGTAATGGAAATATGCTCATCATCAGCAAATTTGATCTCTGTGTTTGAAGGAATGCTGTGAATGAATTGTCAGAAACTGCCTATCCCTCACATGTTTTGCTTATGAAGTTTGCTGCTCTGTTTGCTTCATGTGTATATATGCTAACACACTTGGTACTTCCTAAGCCTCAGATCCTTCTGGTTCGAATCATGAGCTCCACAGCCTGTGTTCTATAGCACTCTAACTGCTTATCTTGTCCGCCAATGTGGCAGCATTGTGGAATGTTACAAACTAAGAAGCTGTTCCAAACATGCCCTACACTTCCCTTGAAGAGGTCTTGGGGTGTGGTCTAACCACAGAGGTATAGACACTGAAAGTGAAACTAATGTCAGAAAATTTTCCTCAGGGCAACATGAGACCCGTGTGACTGAAAATTGAACCAATTTGAAAACAGCTTGTAAATGCCAAAGATCACATCAAAGTAGAGAGATGCTGAGAACCAAACTAGCCTCAGATTCAATTCTTCTGCAAATCTAATGCATATGATATTCATACAAGTTAGGCCTTGAATCTGGAGAATGAACTACACTGTCAGATGCACCTGGTGTCTGGTTTTGGGATGGTTAGCAAGGACAGCATCCTTTGATTCTTGTGACTGCTAGAAGATGCATTCTCACGTTTGAATGGAGGAAAGAACATAAGATATTCATTTTGACAATGTTTTGGAGAAAGGAAAGTGCGCAGAAGAAAGGGAACTAATGTACATTTGTGTACATGGAGCAACAAAACAGGGAAGGAAAGAAGAAGAGAACATGGAATTTCTAGTTCCCAATCAATACCATCGAATTAATATTGATGTAGGAAGTCAGATGAGAGAGCTCTGGATAAAGGTCTGTCATTTTACCATGCCATATAGGTCACAAGGTCAGTCTGAAGTTGCCATGGAGATGTATCTTGGGATTTTTAGTAGCAGCTCCCTCCAGTCAACAAGCAGTTAACTAACCTTGTAAAGGGTTCTTTGACCCAGAAATTTCTCAAGCCTCTTGTGATTGAAAGATTTCAACTTTCAGATAAATAAGGGCAAACTTCTACATAAATATGAAATTTTGCTCACCTATGATTGATTCATCACAAGGAAGAGATGTTCTTCTCACCCAAAAACTTCCTCAGCAGCCGTCTTCAGACCCACTTCATCGGTTATCCATTAAATATAAAATCAATCCCCTTGCAAGTGTAAATCTATAAAGAAAAAAGAAACAAGGTTTCATGCCCTGTCCTCATTTTTCATACTTCTTCGCAAATTCAGTGAGCTGCAGCCTCTGTCTGAAGGCTAAATATTTGTCTAAACTGGTTCCAGCCCACTGCTGACAAAAACTCTCATCATTGGGAACTAAAAATCTCAAAGGAAATGGACCCTTCGGTGCTTTCTTCAGGGCAACCAAGAACTTGTGGCGTGGTCGGATCCTTTGTTCCAAAGATAAGCTCAAGTACATCGGGTATTTGGTCAAGGAATGTGCCTCATTCCGAAGCTCATTGATCAAGTACATATACTTCGGCTTGAGATTGTCCTCTAATGATAGAGACAGAACCTGCCAATTGGGAGAGTTAAAGAGAAGTTTGCAATAATCCATCTCATGATACATTTTCATTTAATACAATGCCTGTAATCAGATAATTCAAGAACATGAAGAGCATTGTCAGTTTAAGGAGAAAAATGATGCTGATTTTTCCAGTTATCTATCTTTCTAGCCATGAACTTCACAACACACAACAATATCAAGCCCAACACTGCAGAAGGCACATTATCTTTATGACTGTCCCTAACTTCTGGAACAATTGAAGAAAAGAGGGCTGAAATGCATTTCTTTATGCCAAAAAGGGAAAATCTAAACATTTCTACAATAAGAGGTCAGAGCAATTCCAACTATCAGTAGAATCAATGGAGTGATTTATCAAAAAGAATACTCACTGTAATGAAAATATGAATATACTTAGAGAGCTAATGCAGCATCGGGTAGACGTGCGAACCTGTGTAAGGCTGGTCAAGATTTTTACAATGTCAGAATCACACATGCCAATGCTCCTCAGAAAATTGATCCTAGGAAGAAATCCATCATCTATACTGTAATGAAGGAGCTGGGGATGCTTGGTTACCATCTTCACCACACTGTCTCGGGGTGCCCCCAGTTCTTCGGACAGGAAAATATATCGAGTATTCCATGATATATCGATCCGCTGGACAAGGATCTGAGGGCTGAGCTGCACAACCTTACCCAAGTCCTTCACCTCGATTCCAACCTCCTCAACCAAATACCGCATGGTGGGTTTCAGAGATTTCTCGACGCTATAAGAAAGCATGGAAGGAGATCTGGCAATTATCTGTCCTATCCTCGAGTTTGAAATGCCCAGTCCCTTAAGGAAAGCAACATGGGGTTTCAGGTTATTCTCGACTGTATACTCCAAAATTTGTGGCTGCCTCATGAGTATTCTTTTGACATCCCTCTGTTTGACACCAACACTGAACAAGTAGTCCAATCTCTCCTGTGCAGAGCAAACATTAATCTGTAGAGATGGCATGTGCCTCTCGTACATTTGAAGGAAATGAGATTCTTTGAGTCCAAATGTGCTCAAATAATCGAGTAGGGGAATCCATCTGCAGTCCAAATTAATTTCTTCTGATAGTAGAGAATATCTATTGCGCCCACCTTTTGTTCCCATCTGCTGTGAATGAATAATGCAAATGGAAGTCAGTTCAAGGTCGTGTAATGGTGTTTATAGGGCTCCTATGTAGCAAGATATTACCTTCCCTCCATTGATATCGCTTGAATCCTTCTCCCTTGTATAGCTGGAACTATAATTTATACTTCCAGCATTCCCCAATGAGCCCTTCTTCACATTTCCCACATGAGGGTAGTCACTCTCATTGTCAAAACTTCTAGGAGAAACCGGCGAACTAGACCCCCATCCATCTTCCAAAGGTCTTTGCTTTTCTGCAAGAACAAAAGATATAACACACCTCTTAGTTTCAGATGCGAAAAACCCACTAACTCGATCTAAATCTCGAGACTTTTGGGAGGTTTCAGGGAGTACCAATTGCCCGGCCATTGCCAATCTTTGCCTTATGCCTACTGCCTTTCACATGATAATCTGCTATTTCTGCAAACTCATCCTGCAACAAAATTTCAGTTAGCATTCTCCCACAAGACTAAAGAGGTGAAAATATAGCCCACTGACTGAAAAGTTCATCCCCACCAAAAAAGGGTCCAGGGTTTAAAGCACCAGAACCAACACAATGGCAAAGGCAACTGTTAATCACAGGAAAGAAGCTATTTTGTTGCAGTAGACATTGCCCACAAGACTACAGAGGTGCAAATACAGCCCACTGACTGAAGTTCATCCCCACCAAAAAAGGGTCTAGGGTTTGAAGCACCAGAAGCAACACAATGGCAAAAGCAACTGTTAATCACAGGAAAGAAGCTATTTTGTTGCAGTAGACATTGCCCACAAAATTCCAGTAGACATTGCCCACAAGACTACAGAGGTGCAAATACAGCCCACTGACTGAAGTTCATCCCCACCAAAAAAGGGCCTAGGGTTTAAAGCACCAGAAGCAACACAATGGCAAAAGCAACTGTTAATCACAGGAAAGAAGCTATTTTGTTGCAGTAGACATTGCCCACAAGACTACAGAGGTGCAAATACAGCCCACTGACTGAAGTTCATCCCCACCAAAAAGGGTCTAGGGTTTAAAGCACCAGAAGCAACACAATGGCAAAAGCAACTGTTAATCACAGGAAAGAAGCTATTTTGTTGCAGTAGACATTGCCCACAAAATTCTAGTCCAATTACAGTAAACTAGGGAAAGCAAGACAAATTCTGCATAAACTATGTCAGAAGAAGCTATCCTTACAATTCCAGATCCTATAAATCATCTTCTGTGTGCAAAAAAAAGCATGAATTTAGTGGTTTGATGGGAATATGGATGGGATTCTCTTTCAATGCTTTGCAGAAGCAACTCCCCTAAACCATTGATGACCAGTGGAGTTCAAATTAGCCTTGGCAGGACAATGAACAGCACAGGTGACGAGAAAAGGAGCTACTCACATCGTCGAACCAATCATCTTCATCCTTATCTTCGTCTTCATCCTCATCAATCTCGGAACCGTCCCCATCATCGCTATCATACGGGGACCGAGTCTGCCCAAACCGCGACTTCCTATTAGGCTTGAGAATCCGAGGGTTGGAGTGCGTGGAAAAGGCCACGAACCTCCGGGAGCCCGACTCCCTGGTTCTGCAGGGATGCGGACGCGAGGGGTCCAGGTAGTGAGGCCGAGGGTGGCCCAGGTCCGCGCGAGAAGCAGAGCGGGGGAGGAGCACAGAACTTAGAGGATACACAGAAAATACGGCCATGGCTCACTCCCTTGCCTTTCTCGGAGGTATAGAGGGAATATACCGAAAAAACCCTAGGCGGATAACTGAGCTTCTGCAGTCGCTGTCAATGGCGTCTTCATGCAAGTCAATCGGAGGTCCAATCGTGCGGCAATGGTGATTATCCATTCTCGCCCGCGTCAAAATACTAAATCTATGGTCGCGAGAGGGCCCGACGTGGCCTTCTCCGTAGCCGCCCCTTGGCAACCGACAAACATGTGGAATTCTTTTGCTTCAAACTTGAAATTTCCGTTGTTGTTGAGCCTCAGATGACCTATTCAGTCATGGAATTGGATCATTCCAAGGTGGAACAAGCACAATCCTGCCTCCTGCCAAGCATGGATTGCTTGGCAAATTCAGAGATCCGCAGCCTCTGTCTAAAGGCCACTGCTGACAAAAACACTCATCAGTGGAAACTAAAGATCTTGAAGAAAACGGATCCTCGCCGCCGGTAGGTCGTCGTCGGAACTATATAGTACATAAATTATGAATGATTCGCTCAATTCTCACCGTACCGCTTCACTTTGAAAGTAATCTGAGTTACATATCATGCATACACAGTAAACTTCTGCTGATGATGCCGTACAGCTGGAGTCACCCCCTTCGTGGTTGCCGGAATCGAGTTCAGCGAGAGAATCGTAAGTGCACTATATATCTACTCTAAGTCTAGGTTTACGTCGATACACAATCTACTGGTACGCCTATGGCAGATTGCTGCTCAGAGGAGGTGCGAAGTCTGTGGAGGATCGGGGCTCGTCCTCCAGGAGAAGGAAATTTTCCGGTGTCCCGGTGGCGGTAAGGATTTAACCTCCCGCCTCTTTCCCGAGTGATTGGAGATTGTTAGTTTGTTTGTTTGATGGGTAAAATGTAATTTCCATATTGCTCCACTGCAGGTGGGTGGGTTTCTTCCATGGCAGCCATGGAAACGATTCTTCTCTGGTTAGCTAGTCAACCGTCATCCATCCATCCATCCACCCGCCGCCGGGTAACAGCAGCATCGCCGGCGGACGCAGAAATAAATGTTGCCTGTTCTGATGCATTTGAATGTAACGGCTACTATTTTGAACTGATGCATTTGGACCGTATTACCCCCCTTGTCTTCGTTAGTTCCAACGGTCAGTAGACACACGCTTTCTTTCTGCTCTCTTCTCTCTGCAACAAAAAGATCTCTCCACACATTCCGATCAAATTCAAAACGAATTCTCTCTCTCTCTCTCCATTGTCTCCGTCTCTGCAGCTCTCTCTCTCTAGTCCTAACAATGAAGTCTGTCAGCAGCAATAGAGTGATCTCGGAGATCGGGTTCAGAGGAAGCAGCTTGTCGACCTCCACCATACGGAGCTTCCTGTCAAGATCAGTCTCCTCCAAGAAGAATTCCGTGTCTAAAAACCCTAAGCTCCCCGGATCTGATGCCGAGAACATGCCTCCACCGGATCCAAACCTTCCTGAAGCTTCATGTGCCTTCACTCCTCCGCTGAAGCAGAAGGAATTCATCGAGGTCACTGGATTGGCTTTTCATTTTGTTGTCCTAGCTTTCTAAGATGTGAAAAATACTACTAATGGAAATCTAGGAGTAAATAGAAACGCTATTTCTTTAACGAAGGACAAATATATGTCAAGATTTCTTGCTGATTGATGTTTTTTTACATGTCCGGTAACTGATAATATGTGACAACTCAGTAGACAGTAGTATCGACTTAAATGTAATATCCAAAATGCACGTTTCTTCCAGTGATTTTGATCAGCTTGGATATTGATCTATTCTTACAGAGTGTTAGGCATTCTTTTATGCCCTTATCCCGATAATGAACCGAGTTTTATTTTACACTGAATTGATCAGCTTGGATATTGATCTATTCTTACAGAGTGTTGGGCATTCTTTTTATGCCCTTATCCCGATAATGAACCGAGTTTGATTTTACGCTGAACATTGATTATTTGCAGAAGGGGGCCATTGTATCTGATGAAAAATGTGAAGCGCTTGGATCAGATTCAGCAGTGAAGGTAACGTTTAGAAGATTATTACCCCCAAAAGCTTACTTCTCCTTTTCTTAGATTTTCATTTTATGAAATATATGGTCAATTTTTTATAGGTTGCTGTAAGAATTAGACCAGGGAATGGTCATGAAATTGGAGGAATCCACTCCACCAAGAATATTTCATCAGATACATTGTTGCTTGGGGATCGCAGATTCACCTTTGATTCTGTTTTTAATTCACGGACAAGTCAGGTCAGCCACCAATCATCTCTACTATCTATATTTTGCTTCACAAAAGGCTTTTGCAGTAAATAACATTTGAATCTTCGAGAATATTTATAAAGTGAAGGGATGGGCATATAAATAAATTAACCTTCTCCGTTGCTAGTAAGTTGGGAATGATTAACTGTGGGATCTTGATGGCAAAACAGAGAACAGTACAATGAGAAAATTTGATAAATTTTAGTTCTATTCCTCAAAATGACCACTTAACTGTAATGTGAACTCATTTTTTCTTTTCTTTTGGTTTTCAAACAGGAAGACATCTTTCAAACGGTTGGAGTCCCATTAGTTAAAGATGCATTAGCCGGCTACAATACATCCATCTTGTCATATGGACAGGTTTTAATATGAATATGTTTCTCTCTGCTTGGTGTTAACTCAATGTTCTATTTTGCAACGCAGTGCAATTAATTTCATTGTATTGACAGAGTGGTAGTGGTAAGACATACACCATCTGGGGTCCACCCAGTTCCATGGTTGAAGAACCATCATCTAGTGGTGACCAGGGTCTTGTTTCTCGCATTTTTCAGACCCTTTTCTCTGAGATTGAAAAGGTATGTCCTTATCCCCCTTGGAAATTTAACTCAGTTTGGAATACCTAAATGTTAAGTTCCAACTTTTACCAAGTTGTTTCAAATACTCAATGGAGCAGGAAGAGGCATGTGAAGGAAATCAAGTCAATTATCAATGCCGTTGTTCTTTTCTGGAGGTAGCTGTCCATTTGAAATTTAAAAAATCATACTTGCGCAGATGTGCATTTTTAAAAATCATCCACCCCTGTAACCTTTATTTACAACACTGCAGATATACAACGAAAAGATAGGGGATTTGCTGGATCAGACACAGCGAAATCTTCAGGTGCATACTATATATGAATCAGCATAGGTTTCTTAGCATGTTGGGTGCTGCATTTCTTTCAATAATTATCATTCTTGTGCGTTATGCATGACTTGCTTTATTTACAGATAAAGGACGACCCAAAGAATGGGTTATATGTTGAGAATCTAAGTGAGGAGTATGTGACTAGCTATGAAGATGTTATGCATATTCTAATAAAGGTAAAGAAAAACTCATTTTTGTTCATAAGCCATGGACCTACTTGTTCCTTTGGTATTTTAAAAACAACGTATGGTCTGTTCAGACACTCTTCTCTCATGTTTCTTCCACTATTCTGTTACCATTTTCAGGGCCTTTCTTCTAGAAAAGTTGGAGCGACAACCATGAACTCCAAGAGCTCTAGGTCACACATCATCTTTACTTGTGTCATTGAGTCTTGGTGCAAGGTATTTTTAAAGATGTGATATGCTTCCTTTCAATTTACATACACAAAATGGATGCGTTCACAAAATAGAAAAAATAAAGCATTATTTTCTCTATGGATAGTCTTCTAAATATTAAACTCTTTATTGATCTCACTTTAGTTTGAGAATATAATCACGCCTTACTGGATCTGCTGCTAAGCTAAGCTAACTTTGAACAGGAAGCAGCATCCCAGTGCTTTACTAGTTCCAAGACAAGCAGAATCAGCTTTGTTGACCTTGCTGGATCTGACACAAGGAAGCTTGATGGTGTCGGTAATAAATGTACGAAGGAAGCTAAGAATGTGAAGAAGTCTCTGTCACATCTTGGGTACAGTTTCATAACTTGCTAAACAAAATCTTGAACCATTGGATTTTCTTGGTTGAATTGGAAGTGATGTTCGAGCCTCAGAATTTCCATTTTGTTATTATTGTTCCACAATCTTCACTTTGCTAAACTTTTGATCTGTTCCACTTAGTTTTTCTCATAGCAGCCGACTCATTAGTAAGTTTTCTGGATGCAGACGCCTTGTGCATGCTTTGGCAAATAGAAGTCAAGTAACTGATGAAGATGCTCTTTACAAGGGCTCGAGATTGACACATCTTCTACGAGAATCACTGGGTGGAAATGCCAAGCTTACAGTGATTTGTGCCATATCTCCTTATAACAAGTAATTTTTCAGTCATTATATAAGGCACATCTCAGCTTCATGTGTGTTTCTTACAATTGTTATCCCTGTTTAACACAGGAATGAGAGTGAGACGCTGAGCACTCTCAGATTTGGGCAACGTGTGAAATGTATTAAAAATGAGCCAATGGTTAATGAGATCACACAGGATGATATGAATGGTTTGAGTGATCAAATTCGTCAACTCAAGGTACTAAATTAATTCTACAAGTTTTTCATGTCCACTTCTTATATGATATACAGGTCATAAGTTATAATGTTATGCCTGCAGGAAGAACTTATAAGAGCAAAATCTCAAAGGCACAACTTTGTTAAAGGCGGACAGGGCTATAGCCAAATGCAATATGCCCGCAAAAGCCTGAATCAACTTAGGACGAGCCTTAACCGATCTCTGATGATCCCTCACATGGGTTATGATTCTGAAAAGGAGATAAATGTTGATGAGAATGATGTGAAGGAACTCCACGAGCAATTGAATAAACTGGAAACCTTTGAAGAAGAAAAGTCTGGGAAAGGAAACGCGGATTCAGAAGAAGAAAGCTGTAACACTGATGATTCCAGTGCAAATTTCACAAACTGCCAAGAAGAATTTGAAACCAATGAAACTGATTCAAGGCAGTGCCTTGCTGAAGTTGCCTCCAAGCATAACATGACATCAAAAGGCAGCATTTCAATGAACTTTCTCCGTGACTCTCAGTTTCTAGAAGAGCCTACATTGTCAGAGTCTCCAAAGATTGGCAAACTTCAGGGGAAAAGCACAGTATTCTCTTCAAGCCTTCTGTCAAGTCCAAAGACCGTGTCCGAGAACTCAAAGATCAGCCCTAATGTATCAGAACGACCTTCCATTAGACAGTCTCAGCACATCGGATCATCTATACGTACAAGCATGTCCTTAGCCGCTAGCTTGCAGAGAGGTTTAGAAATCATCGACTATCACCAGCGAAGTTCAGCAGCATCTGATAAGTCGCCTGTTGCCTTTTCTTTTGAACACTTGGCTCTGAACCCCAGTTTAGAGGTCCTTGACAAGAACAAGACCTCGATACAGACTTTGCCGGAGGACAGCCAGTTGACAGATGGAATACCTCCCTCCTTCTTATGTTCTTCTTGCCAGAGAAAAAGAGAGGATCCTGAAGAAGTTGAGGAAAGTCTGAAGAATTGGATTGTCCCAGTGGACAAAATGAAGAATGATCTATGGGAAGACAAGAAGAGAGCTCAGGAGTTGGAAAGCATATGTAAGGAGCAAGAAGCTAAAATTCAGCAGCTCAATCGACAGGTAATATTTTATTTCCTGGTCTTGAATTTAGTTCTATGTACTTTTAGTTTTAAAATTATCCATTACTTTCTCCCAATAGATTGAGCAACTCAAACTTGACAAGGAGCAAATGGATGGTCGGGGAAGTCCGATTCTTTGTATAGAGGCATCGAAGAATGATAGTTTGTTGCTGGAGGAGATAAAAGATGAGAACACTGACAAGTCCATGGATAAATTGAGATATTCCTTGCTGAAGGGCATCTCTGGAGGTTCCCAGTATAATAACAGCGAGGAAGAACTCGAGAGGGAAAGGGAAAGATGGACAGAAACGGAGGGAGAATGGATCTCTCTGACGGATGAACTGAGAGTTGATATGGAGGCACAAAGAAGGCGTGCAGAAAAGTTGGAGGGCGAGCTGAGGCTGGAGAAGAACTGCACTGAGGAACTGGATGATGCCCTGCACAGAGCTGTTCTCGGGCACGCAAAAATGGTGGAACACTATGCCGAGCTTCAAGAGAAGTACAACGACCTAGTCGGGAAACACCGGGTGATCATGGAGGGAATAGTAGAGGTTAAAAAGGCTGCTGCTAAAGCTGGAGCTAAAGGTCATGGATCCCGATTTGCTAAATCAGTTGCGGCAGAGCTGTCTGCTAAGAGGGTGGAGAAGGAGAGGGAGAGAGAGCTCTTGATGAAGGAGAACCAAAGGCTTAGGATTCAATTGAGAGACACTGCTGAAGCTGTCCATGCTGCTGGTGAGTTGCTTGTGAGACTTAGAGAAGCTGAGCAGGCAACATCTGTTGCAGAGGTAAGAGACTGTGTTAAAAAAAAAAAGATCATTATAGTGCTCATTGACACTGACATGTATTATCTGTTTGAATTCTAAATGGATAAATGAAGCAGTGTATGGTCTGTTCTATATGCAGGAGAACATGGCAAAATTCCAGGAAGAGAATGACAAGCTTAGGAAGCAGATGGAGAAGATCAAGAGGAAGCACAAGATGGAGATGACCACCATGAAGCAGTACCTTGCAGAGAGCAAGTTGCCCGGGTCTGCACTTCTTCCGCTGTACAAGGACGAGGATGACTACTACGACAACAACGCTCATAGCATGGTCGCTCATCCCGATGACGACCAAGCATGGAGGGCGGAGTTCGGGCCAATCTACCAGGCAGGATCCTTCCTAGAGTGAATCCCAAGATGATGATGCCTGGGTTCCAAATGGCATGATTAGCTCCCAACTTAAGCTTGGCTTTGCTGCAGGATCCTCCTCGGATGTTAGCCAGCCAGCCCTGATGTAATTCTTGTGAATGGTAATGAGTCCCCATTGTCTGTTCATTAAGCACTTTTGATGGGTTTTTTATGACTTTTGATGGGTTTTTATGTTGTGTAGGGTATGATGCAAATAAACTAATTTTGAAAACATATTAAAAAATATTATCAACCTTAATGTATTATTGAAAACATATATACACTCAACATATGTATATATATATATACACCCTACATCAGAGGTGGTAATTATTGTACACGCCCACTCCACAGCTACTAAACAAAGAATCACTAGTGAACATAATGATACTTACAATGAATGGATGACCCGCAGAAAATGACCACACAAGCAAGTTCAATGGCACAAGCTACCCTGTAATGGCAATGTGTGAAGATATGAGCAACACAAAGATGAAATTCTCCAATTTAGTTTAATCGGGATATTTACCAGATGAGCAGGAGGCCGTGGCCGGTGATTTTACAGCACAAGAAGCAGAGAGGCGAGGAGTACTGGCAGATTGGAGATGAAGCCGGGGATGGAAAGTCGGGGCTGGCTGCCGCTGGGAGGGGTAGCCGGGGTGGCGGTCGTTCCTGGGCCTGGGGGAGGAGGGGGAACACTGGCGGTGACGGCTGGGAATGGTGGCTCAGCTACGTCGGAGTCCACGAGAGACGGTAGAGGAGCTTGTGGAGGTGGAAGCGCGGGAGGTGGGATGCGCCCCAGGAGGACCCCAGGTTCACTAGGTCTCATGTAAGCAGGAGGATCCTTCAGCCCCAGACATCTATTCTCTGCACCAACCAACCAGATATGCACTGAACAATAATATACTCCAAGGGCAATGAGCCTTTTTCACCATGGACAAGAAGGAAAAATGGGTGAGGCAGTGACACTTACTTTTATACCTAGCGGACGTCTTGGGGAAATCGGTGATCAGGCCGTCAACACCGACGCCTTTGAAGAATGTATTTATCTCGACGGTGGCATCTGCATAGGCATCCAATGCACTGGACACAAATTCATTGCTGAATACCTTCACATAGACGAGGAGATTGAATGCCTGCAGCTTTGCCACCGTGTTGGTCCTCGCGGTGAGGAAATAGCTGTTCATGGGTAGGACGGAGTTCTTTGATACGACAACTGCACCGGCAAAGCTCTTGATCAACTCAACAGTGGAGTTTAAAGCATCACCGATTGTCTCATCGATCTCATACACGAGCTCATAGTTGCTGCTCTCTTTTATCTTTACGAGGACCGAGCTGTTGGTTGATTGAATCATGACCTTCGTAGCCGTCTCGTTGCTATATCCGACCCTGCTCAGGACGTCTAGGACTGCATCAATTACACTCAATCCCTGGTTTTTGGCAAGATATGGAGCATTCTGGACAAGAAACAAGAATTATGTTGATGAGTGATATCTCATACCAATCACCAATTTAACGAGAAGATGGGTTTGATATCGACATAGCCCATTTATTATTCTGAATTCAAAGGGAATGCAGTTTAAATTTCATCCGTTACACCAAAAGGGCTGCCGGAGATCAACTTTTGGAAAGAACAGAACAAATTATTTATGAAAAAAATATCAAAACCAGGAAGCATAATAAGTAGAAACGACATTTTACTCAGTTACCTAGCATTAGCAAGAGAACTGAGTACAAAACCCAGCTAGTGCGAGATATAATTTCAGTAAGACCTGCTTTGAATTGTACACGGCGCTTGCATAAGAAATTTAAGGTTGTTCACCTGTATGCGGAGCAGGACACGTAGAGAGGAGTCATTTTTTGCCAAATTGAGGAAATCTAACAGAGATACAAACTTCCCTGCATTCTTAGCTGCTGGGTTTCTGTACAACTCGAAGTCCGGATAGGGATTTGAGATTTGTGCTGTAGAAGTGCATAAAATGTAATGTAAATGCGGAAGAAGTGCAGATAAAAATCTTGAAGTGTATCACTATGAAAAGAAAGAAGAGTCTAATTGAGGATGTTTAAATTAGGGGTAAGGAAATGACTCTCATAACCAATGACAGACAAATAAGTTCAACAATTTGTAATGGAAGATAGGATAAATGTGTCGCTGAGCTAGACGACTTACGTCTCAATGATTGGACTTCACTCCAGGTGAGACTAAAACTGAAAATTGCATTCCCAGGCATAAGCTCGGGAATTGTTGTGCTGCGATTACTGAAGGGAGATTGGATAATTGTACTGCCCTCAATGAGGTTAATGGAAGGAAAGCAAAATGGGATCCCATCCTTTGACATCTGAACGGGGCAGTCTATGACATCGGCCCCGTCTTGAATGGCTTTCGTATATGCCAAGTCGGTGCAACTGGGATAGTCCCCGCTGGATCCATTAGATGAAATGACCAAAGGTGTTACTGCAGTAAAGAAAGAACAGATCCATGTCAATTATCCGGCAAGGGTTTGCTAGAGCTGATTGTAAATTGCAAGCACTATAATATTTCCAGTACCTTGTCGAGAACTGCCTGTGTTTATCTGTACAAAGCAACCTGGAGAAGGAGAGGTAAATCAACATCTTTAATGTATTAAATTTTGAAGCTAGGAATTGCTGAGGTAGAATGAGATTAGCAGTATAAAAGATACTAGTAAGACCCTCACGGGTGAGGGATATGTGATTCAGTATATGTACAGTTACCACAGTGATCTTCCATATGTTTTGATGCTTAGACTCACCGATGGCCTCAGATGGAGTAATGGGGAAGTCTGTAAGCAGACCATCCACAGAGAAATAGCCATTGTCGATGTATTGCAATGCCTCTGCTAATGGGTCATAACTGTAATTGTAGCTGATAGTTATATCATTAATAAAATCAGCCGCATAAATTTCCAGTCCAATTTGGTGAGCATCCAAGACTATAGAGGTACTCGGTTGCAGGTAGTTTCCTGAATTAACTGGCCATATGTATGCCTTTGGAACAAGAATCCCTGATGCAAAGGTCTTGATGAATGTGAGATTTTTCAGAAGATTGGTATAAGTCTGGCCGGTAGAAGGCTCCACGGCATCTTGCTCGAGAAATCTGAAAATCAGTTTTGTCTGGGTACCATTGAACTGTGGCGAGATATTAGTCAGGAAATTCACCTCCGGTGAGGAGATGTAGCTGATAGAGACATTTCTTGAGGTAGAATTTATAAAACCCGTCATACTCAGATTATGTTGTGAGAAGAACTGGTCGTGCTGCAAAATTTTATAATAGCTGACAATCAGTCTGAGGTACTTAGTCACACGCACAAGGCCCAGAGAAAAAGATTGAACCCAGAGTTGCAAAATAGTGATTACCTCCATGTTCAACCAGAGACCTGGTGGTTTCACCTGCTGTACCATTTCTTGGACGGTGAGGACAGGATAAACACCATCAAACCTTGGTGACCGAGACTCGATTACCCGATATACTGCATAAAAAATAAATGGAGAAAAATGATAAAGAAAGAAAGAAACCATGAGATATCGATCATATACAACCTTAACCCACAAAGCAATGATCTCGGATTTAATTTGTAAATATATGATCTGCACCCTCGTAAAGCCGAAATTTATCTGACAGAAAGATAATGTGTGATATATTCTTGTAAGCATAGGAGGCAAAGGCTGTCAGAGAAATCAACTGTTACTGCAGAATATTACTGAGGCAGGAATGATGATCAAGATAGAAGTTCCCGGGAAATCTCAGACGACTTACATCTGACACTTTTGAGATCATTGAGGGTGAAATCAATGGTGAACCACCCTATCATGTTCATGCCGTTCACAACGTAGGTGTTTCCCCTATCAGGGAAGAGTTGTGTAATGTCGGTGGAGTTTTGTAGCCAGAGATAAGGATGGCAAATGCCAGCCCCATCTTTCGTCAGCTGGACATCACACCATACGACCACATCTGGTACACTTGTATTCAGCGCTTCCTTGTAAGCTAAGATGCTCGAGTCCGGATACATCCCCGAGAACCCAGCCCGAGCAATAACTACTGGCTCCTTTCCTGCACAAGAAAATTATGGAGATTTGACAAACAACAGTGATTAAACGGTAGTTTCAGCTTATCCGACAAGAATCTTCTGCAGTGAAGACATGATCAATCAGATGAGCCAAGCGATTCCAAAATACAACGCGACACATCTTTCAACACTCCCGAAATCAACCATAACAGATAAAAGTTGAAACAAATAGGAAACAGAACAGCGTAACGCTGCTCCAGTTCGTTTTCTCCTCGATTTTAGCTCCGTCTCCTCTTCCGTGGAGTTAGCCGCGCACGCGCTCGCTGCAGGCCAACTTATACAAATGCATCGATAGGAAGAAATGGACAAGCAGAGAAATCAGCACGATCAGAGGGGCGGATTACCGGAGAGCGTGAGCCATTGAGCGGAGGAAAGAGCTATGATGGAGCTGAAGACGAGGAGCACCGGGAAGACGGCGGCGCACGAGCTACTCATTGCCGGAGGTGCTGTCCGATGACCGTAGAACTTAGAGCTTCTGTGACGTGCAAATGCGCGTTAGCCCATGGGTGGGTGGGAGGGAGGTTTCAAATCCTCTTTTTATATAAGCAAAATATTAATTTATATTTATTTATATATATAATTAAATAATAATAAATTTAGTTGAAGCTTGCTAGAAAAAATAATTCATAATTTAATTTAATTTTATATATTATATTTGTTTGACTATATATATATATATATGTACTGTGAAGTAATGTTTGAAGGGATCAAAGTTAGGAGGCTCAATACCATCGGATTTAGTTTTGTATAATCTCCACCGTTCAAACATTAAGATTGCAATATTAATTTATCTTTTTTTTAAATAATATGTTATTTTCGAAAAAATTATATATTCCACGTATATTCAATTATTGAGTACCTATTTAATTACACTTTATAATTATATTTAAATATATTTTAAACTCGGGTTCGAGATTCCCGAACTTGTACACCGTACTCAAACCCGACCCTAGCTCGGATCAAGTGGGGTCGGGTCTATAATCCATATTCTCTACTTTAGCGAGGTGTCATATTCCGTAGATAAAAATATGATAAGAGTGATGATCTTATTTAATAAGTTAGTCTTCATTATGTCAGTCCCACAAGAAAGCCCCATGTCATACCACCGGTTGACTTTATTTTTTTTCCTGCCATCCGTACCCATATTATTACAAATATAATAAAATAAATAGGATTTATAAAATTATAAATTACATATTATTTATAATTAATAATTTATATGAACCAGATACTTTCTAACATTATATTATATATAATTATTGGGGTCACACCCAAACAGATTCCCATATTTTAATTTCGGTGGGTAATCGTTTCCAGTATAGAATAAAGTTGTACCAGAAGATACAACCATTCATAAAATAAATAAGTATTATAAATTTATAATATTATACTAATTATAAGTTATCGTCGCTTATAAAATTATAAGAAATTTTAAATAAATAAGTTTATTATTATTATTTAATAAAATAAGAATATAATTTAAATAATAACCTAATAAATCAAATAAAATTATATATTCGTATTTTGTAAATTTAATTTTAAGTAGTGCAAGCACACTTGTGAGCTAACAAAGATAGGCATTCATAAATATTAGAGCATTATTTGAAAAGAACATGGTAACAACAAGCTCAAGTGCAGCTGAAGACAGAAGTTGGATATGCTGATCAATTAGACCCTGCAAGGAGAAACCAAAATGGTAAGATCTATAGGGAATTGGGTGCATGGAAGTGTTGCTGCCCTCCTCGGCATTTGGGCTGGGAATTCATGCCGCATTTCTTGGGCAGGGCGAAGGCGTTCTCCGGAGGGATCCCTAGAGACGGGAGGACCGACTTGTACTGGCAGAGGCAGTTCATGTCACCGTGGCGGATGGCCTCACAGCACCGCCTGGTCGGCGGAGAAGGCGACTTTCCTGTCACAGCCGGCAGGCACTCGGCCAGCTGGTCCGTGTCGATGTTGCAGACCTCGGTCGCTTCCACCTGCACTAATGCAAAGACTGCGACTGCAACAGGTAGTAGCCTCAAGCCTGTTTTGGACATCGCCATCTCTCTCCTGAGGCACTCACTAATGGTCTGAAGGAGAAGCTTGGAGATGTCCGTGGAAGTAGCAGCGCCTAAATACTACTTATATAGTAGCTTTAGGAGCCAATGGCGGAGGAGAATATCTAGTTCTTCGTGCAGAGAATAAGCAAAAGGACAGTGGTAATGCCTGCATGTGACCTGCTAGGGTTCACGAGAAAGGCATTGGAGAAGACGATTATCTTTAGAATATAAAATCATATACACGAGCATTTTGGATGGGCCGGGCCGGCTCTATAATTATGTTTGGGCCGACGCAATAATCTTAAGGGGAATAATTGGGCTCACTTATCGGGTTGAGCTGGACCGGCTCGCTTTATTGCCACCATAAGTATACTTTTGAGGGGCTACTTTGTGTAATCATAAACAAAGTTGGGACTAAAATAAAATTTTGGAAGACTTTGAGGACGAGGTAGACACAGTAACGTTCTTCCTACGGGAAACCTGGCGGTCCGAGAAGCCTGCCATGGCCAATGACGGCGATTCTCGTTGGAATATGGAAGAGCACACTTGGTCTTCCTCGGCGATTGCAATCTCGTATCTCGACAAAGGTGGATTATTGGAGTATATGTGTTGATTGGCCATAGTGATAAAGGGCTAAGTCGGCGATTTGAGGCCTTCTTCTCGGTCTGATCGGACGAGTTCCGGCATTTCCTTCAACCTACATTGATCTGCTGGAGGAGTCCTTTCTAGGGGTTCTGAATTTCATAGTGATAAAGGGCTAAGTCGGCGATTTGAGGCCTTCTTCTCGGTCTGATCGGACGAGTTCCGGCATTTCCTTCAACCTACATTGATCTGCTGGAGGAGTCCTTTCTAGGGGTTCTGAATTTCATAGATTTTCGAACGAGGTATTTCGATCATCTCGGGTTTGTTCTTATTTTGGAGCGATAGATGGTCCGCCAAAAGGGACTCAATCGGGGGCGCTGATTATTGAGCGAGACTCAAAATTGGTGCTTTTTTTGTTTAGGGCATGGATTCTTCTGAGGACGAGGCTGAGAAGCTTCCGGAATTAGTGTCCAACTACTACTTCTTGGACCACGAAGACGAGCCCATCTCCTTCTCCGGGCTGCCGCTTATGTGGAGCGAGCACGAAGAAGTAATCCCTGATGGAGACGCTCTAAAAGATGGCCTCTTTCTGCACGGGAGTGCTGACAAAGGGCTGAGGACTATATTCAAGGAGGTTCGGGCGTGGAAGATTGAACTCAATAATGTGAGCCCAGAGATATATGTTCTTTCCAAGGAGAACACCTGGCTGAAGCTCCAGAAGCCGAGGAAGTGCTACGAGGATACAATCAGAAGCGTGCTGATCACCGTCAATTCCTTGCATTACTTGAAGCGAAACCCTGAGGCGTCGGCAAAATCTCTATGGAATTACATGGCTAACGTTTTTAGGTATGCAGACCGCAGTCTGGTTATAGCAGTGGAACAAAGCCCTCTTTTGACTCTTTTGAGCAATTAGATATTTATTTACATGTTCAAGTAGGCTAGATTTTGAACCTGACTCCATTTTTAGTGTCTGTCATGTTGTTCTGCTTCATATGCAGTATGTATGAGGTGAGGCCAGCCGCAAAAGACTTGGGCAACCACATGTCTTTGATCAGCGAGGCTGTCAAAAGGGATGATAGTATAGCGAAATGCAAGGTTTGTTACCTTGAATGAGCACTTTAGCTTTGTCAGTAAGTGTTAAGCTAAGCTTCAAGATTCAAGTTGTTTGTGCATGTATATCATCATTATAGCTGCCCATAATTTAGTGATTTTATTAACAATTCATCATCCACTTGAGTATGTACCTGAAAATTGATATTCAGAGCTTATTTCTCTGATCAGATGGACCTAGATGCTAAGGTTAAGAGTCCTGGCTTTGCATCATCACATTGGATTCTTGAAATGAATAAACACCATCAAGATTCATAAAATGTTTGTTGATCCCTCTGTATTCTAGTAGTTTTTGTAACTACGATTATTGTTTTTTTCCTGGTTTAAAAAGTGAAATTATATTTGCTGGTTTTGCTTCTGCTTTTCTTTGTAGAATTATGTTTTATGTTTTGTTGTTGAAGTTGTAGGAAACTCCTTCAATTTCCTTTCTTGCACAATACAATGATGATTTATCTTTGTACAGCTCATAGCTTCTTTCCTGGGGGAAAATTCGTTGTTGAAGAAACTTTCTAGTGAGGTTTGTTCCTTTTGCCTTGAGCCATTTTTGCGTGCATATCCTTCAGCTGCTCTTTCCATCTGATTCAGTTGACTTTATGTTGCATTAAGGATGACCAAATTATGCCAAAGCCTGGTTTTATAGCTGAAGATGATAAAATAAACGCTGTAGAAGATTCTCTCGATACTGAGGAGGAGGAGGAGGATGTGTTTGATTATGTTTGCTCAATATGTGATAATGGCGGCAAGCTTCTCTGGTATGCAAGTTCTTTGTATTGACACAGCAAAAAGTGGTAAAAAACTTTGTGAATTTAATGAATATCTATGATGTAGATGATGCACGCCTTTTATTTACAATCCAACCATCTGGTACTTGGAAAAATTTTAGACTAAAAGGAAAAATCAGCGACTTCTTGAATGGACTATTCCCTTTACTTTTTTCAAAGAAAAAATGTTCGTTGCTATTGCCTTTCTGAAATTCTCATCACGTACTTGTCTAGTTACTGTTTCTACCTATTTCCAATACCTTTAGTTCACTAATTGATGTCAACGGTGTTCTGGTGGTAAATTAGCTGTGAGGGAAGGTGTATGAGGTCATTTCACCCGACAATAGAATCTGGAGAAGATTCTGTATGTGAATCTCTTGGATTTACAGATGCTGAAGTGGAGGTATGACACCATTAAATATCCTTGGTATATATTTCATATATTTTCTCTTTCTTCATGTAGTACTACTGTCTTTGTACAGGCAATACAACAGTTTATATGCAGAAATTGTGAATGCAAGCAGCATCAGTGCTATGCCTGTGGGAATTTGGGATCATCAGATAAATCCAGTGGTGCTGAGGTATGCTGAAAGCCCATGGTTGCTGTAGTAGAACTGAGGAAACCTTTTTTATGAACTTTAAATTTCTCAACTCTTTATAACTATGATTTTATTTGAGGTTCAGTAGACGCTATTTGATGGACTAAACCGGACTCAGATGCTGGCATATTCTATTTATGCTATTTGGTTATATTTTCTTTCTCTATGTAGATGAACCATGGTAATAACCTCCATGAAGCCCATGGATCCATGTCATGTACATACAAGTATGCAGTAACCCTGTGAGGGCTACGTGCATAGGTCGAATCTAACTTACAAATTAGAGTGCATGCACATCTTTTCAAGTAGAGCTATTCTTAGGAGTTATTTGATTGATGTTCTGTGAATTAGCTTTTGTATGACCAGTCTTTACTAAATATATAAATAGTCAATGCTAGTGGATTGGGCTCTAGAATTTCAAGACACTTATAATTGCCTTATAGGAGCAATGCTGTTGGTGGGATTTAATGTCACAGTTAAGATGAAAGGGTTGACTACTTTTATTTGTGAAGCAAGTGAGCAGACATGGATGCTGCTAGTGTGGCTGATTGATGTTATTCTGCATCCGGGACTATGATTTAAGGTTTAACTTGCAAGTTGCTGTTATCTGTGGGTGAAGTATTTCAATGATGGTTAAATCTACTAACAGTTTCTTTGGCTTGGGAGAAATGAGTGATATTTTTTATATGCATCTCATCTAAAGTGGTGGTTTGGCAATGCAATGTAAGTTGCATTTCATTATCTCTATCTTAATGAATTAGTAAGAAACTAACAATTGCTTGCAGGTTTTTGCTTGTGTCTCTGCAATGTGTGGCCGCTTCTACCATCCAAACTGTGTTGCAGAATTGCTTCATCCCGGAGATGAAGATGCTGCGAAGGAACTCCAGAAGACTATTGCTGAAGGAAAATCTTTCACTTGCCCCATTCACAAATGCTGTGTTTGTGGTAAAGGAGAAAACAAAAGGACACCTGAATTACAATTTGCAGTTTGCAGGCGTTGCCCTAGATCATATCATAGAAAATGTTTGCCCCGGTGAGTATTTTCCTTTCCATTCTGGATAACGGTAGCAGTGCATGTTTATTTGGAAAAAAAGGAAAAGTTTTAGCCTTCACCCTTTTTATATTTTTATATGATGTTCATATTCACTTGATTTGACAAAATAGCCATGTTTCTCTTGGGTATTACCAACATAAAGGAAGAACATAAACCTTTATCTTGGTTGACTTTTTTCTGAACTGTTGTGTGAATTGTTTGGATGAGGTCCTTTATTCTATACAAGACTAAATTTTTTGTTAAAAAAGTTTTAATTTTTAAACTCAAGCAAAATGGGATAAACTCTCAACTGAAGAGGACACTATGTTGGAGCTGATTACCATTGCTTGGTCAGGTGTATTTGACACCGGTGACCATCATTGGCTACCCGAAGTTGGGTCATCACAATCCTCTTTTTTCCTTTTGCCAGTTTGGTTTCACATAAAATTGGGGGTGCTGGATCTTGTTTTGACTGCCTTGGTCAGTGGCACAAAGAAATGTCAATGACTAGCCACCACCATGGCAACACAAGGAACAATAAGAAAGAGAAAGTGGAAGTGGGGCTTTGACTCGGGCTACCATCATTAGACACATTACTGGGGTGTAGTGGTGGCTGGGCTAGGTTTCTACAAGCCTCATTTAACCTCCATTTGGGGTATATCCTTTCATTTTTAGAAAAATATTTTTTAATTAAAAATATTTATCATTGTTTAAATTGTCCCATTAGAATGTTTTGTATTAAATATGTTGTGGAGAGACTGATACTGTTTGAATCCCAGGAGAAATCAACTCAATTTCTTTTCCAAATATGAACATAATGAAAAACATTGAAGACCAAACCTAATTCTGTCAATATATTTATTCAAATTTTTTTCTTAATCGTTTAGTGCCTAAATAATTGTATAAACTGGCTGCATGAATAGGGAAGTTACTTTTGAAGATTCAACAGATGAAGATGTAATAACAAGGGCGTGGGAAGGTCTACTGCCAAATCGTGTATTAATATACTGTCTGTAAGTGATATTCTATCCAAACTTGAGTCTCTTCATTCACGATGTAATTTATTCATAAAAAATGTGATCCCTACCAGAAAGCATGAACTTGATGAGCAACTTCGGACTCCAGTGAGGAACCACATTAAATTTCCGCATCTAAATGAGGAAAAGACAGCTGTATGTGTGAATAGGAAAAGACAGCAACCAGAGCTGTCTTCAAGCACTGGAAAAAAGTTTGTTGAGAAGAAGTGTTCTGCTTCAGATGAGTATGTGAGCAGAGCATCTACGAAAAGAACAGATCCAAAGGAAAGATTATCTTCTCCTGCGGACAGAAATATAAAAAGCAAAAAGTCCAAGGTATTGTCCCAACAAGAAATATCTAAGAAAGAAAAAATGGAAAATGTATGCGGGCAATCTTCAAAGAATAGCAAGAAGGTGATGCTGGAGGGGAAATCTTCCTCAGCTAAGAAAAAGGAAGATAATGTCTCCCTAGGACAATTGTCATATCCATCCTATATGGAAGGTTCAGAGAGTGAGCTAGTGCAGCATGAGAAAGAAGATAGATCTCTTGGTTCAGAAACTGCATCAAAGAAGTTGGATAGTTTGCCTAAATTAGATGCTGAGTCAGAGAGGAGGTTAGTGAATCCATTTCTGTTCGAAAAAATCTTGTAGTCATTTAAAAATTCTTCATTTGTCGCTACTAGGGATTAAGGATAGGTTTAATTTATAGATTTAAGTGCCGTGGAGCAGAGGGTTGATCAATCGAGATTATCTTATTCCTAGACTTTCTGCAAATCAGGATTCATGATATAATAAAAGATGCTGCATCGTCACTGAGTATGAAGGATGTATTAGGAAAGCACAAAAATCCATCTACTCATACACGATTTCTGAAGTCTAATGTGGATAAGGCTATTACATTGGGTAAACTGGAGGGTGCAGTGGAGGTATTTCTTCTTTTTTATGCTCTTCTTATTACTTCTAGTTACAACACGTGCTTTTGCTAAGCCACATATACAGGCTCTAAGAACAGCATTACAGAAGATCGAGGAAGGAGTAAGCATTGAAGATGCACAAGCTGTTTGTGATCCAGATGTCTTGAACCAGATATTCAAGTGGAAGGTTCAATATTCTTTTATCTTTATTATGGGAAAATTTTCTTTTGGATTAGGAATTTTCCGTACCTCATTAAATGCTTATGTTTGCTTTTTTAAAGGTATGTATGTACGCATATCAAACTTATTGCAAGCATTTATTTATGGATTACACTTGATAGAAACCGTTATTTTAGCAAATTGCCTCAAAGATATTCCTCTATTTGCGATTAATCCTCATAAGATGACTACTGTTAGGTGAATCCTTAACTATGTTTAGCTATTTAAGTTTAAGCATCTGAATTTGCATTTTCTTTCATAGCACATTATTCCCTATATATAAGAACCATTGTTGATTATATCTTGTCTACATGAGTGCCGGGTGGCACTAGTAAGCAGGTTAGGAAATTCCTGTACAGATGCATTAGAACGCATTCACAGGCATCATCGGGGCTCAATTAGACTGAATTTTTCTATACCTGATTCCATTTTGGATTTAGTAGAAAGGGATAAGTCTAGCTCGTTTTATTCCTTTGAAACATTGTTTCAACATTTAAATCTTTTTGATTAATGGAGATTATTCATTGTGCAAAAAAATATATTCTTTAATGAACTACTGAAGAATGCTATGGCTCTTTATATCATAGTTTATGCATTATTTAAAACTCATTTCTTGGTAGTATTTATAACTAGTTCTCTTTGGTGTGTTGCTGCAGGACAAGCTCAAAGTATACCTTTCACCATTTATTTTTGGAATGCGCTATACATCATTTGGCCGACACTTCACAAAAGTGGATAAGCTTCAAGAGGTCTGTACATTAGCTACGTTTATGTTATCTTTGAAGCAATAAATCTGTTGTATTACTTTACTTTAGGTCAACTCTGGTAGATCTTAGTCTAGGTTCAAATTGGAGAACTGTTTTCCTCACTGGTGCATCATTGGGCACACTTTGTCAATGTGTGCCCCTTGGATATTCCTTTTTCCTTTCCATTAAAGTCTTTTAAAAAACAATTGAAATTTGGACATGGTTTAAACTCTTCAATTCTTTGAATAGGAAAGCGGATTAAGAAACCTAATTACTGATGGAGGTTGAGGATGGAACTTGTTCGGTGCCTTGCCCTTGTCTCCTTCATCCGAGACTGAAAATGATATGAGAAACAAAAGACCTAGAAAAGAGGAGCAAGTGAGAAAACTATGTAGATGTGCACTAGCAAACGAGAAAAGGTAGAGCATAGATGTGCACGGAGGCTTGAGAGCCAGCAAGTAGAGTTTGAGAGCCGGAGCTTGCTCTCATGCAGCGTAGGGTCCTTTCTCCTCAGCTAGTGGAGGTTCGAAAGGGGGCCCAAAGTGCGCCAAGGAGCAAGCGGAGGCTTGAAAGAGTTCTTGGATGGATTTAAAGGACAAAGATAGTTGTTAATGCAGGAGTTGAGTGAAGACTTCCCGAGTTAGGGCTGTATCAACCCTCTAACTAAAAGAGCAAAAGTGTTTTTTTTTGCGCTGTAAGTAGGGAGGGCACCTTAGGCTCGGGAAGCAAGCAAGGAGGAAAAAGCGGTCAAGTTAGTTTTGACCTCGATGAAGCCTTACATCTTGCCAATAGTCCCTCGGAGTAGATAGGGCAGATTTTAAGGATGCAGCTAAGAGTTCCGAAGCAGTAAGTAAAAATTCACGTGCCAAATAAACAATGTGCCATATGTTCTGCCAAATTGGATAAACTAGGACTGTGTTAGCCAAATTTTACAGTCTGCAATTGTGTGATGCTTTACATAGTAAAAAGTGTTCATATAAAAGTGGAGTACTTTTAGCCAAATATAAAAGTACTGACACAAGTGAACAAACTGAGTATACTAGGGTGCTTGAGAGAACCATATTGAAGGAACTGGGAAAAATGACACTGTAACTTCAGAAGGGGTGCTCTCCTATCTTTTGATTTGGAAAGCACTAATGTTTCTTGAAGTGCTATGACAACAATTAGATCTTTTTATTTTATAATTGTTTTACATGCAAGTGTCATAGTTTTTAAGGCTGTCCATAAGATTGTACTGTTCAGTGTAAGAACGGAAAAGGGTTGAAGAACCCACATAACCAGATGTTCTTTGTTCTTTTTTTTTTTTGTTTCTTCTTTCTAATTTATACTGTCAACTTATACCAGGAACTCTCCCCTTGATCTTCTGTTCTGTTTCTATTTGTTTAATGTCAGCTCATGTATTGCTTTATCGCATTTTCTTTTTGTTTTTTTTTCATTTGTTTATTTTATGGGGGAATTTATCTATGATATCTATTTTCTTTCTTTTGACCAATGTAAATGTTCATAATTTTATTTCTATTGATCATTTAAAAATACTGTTTGATGGATCAAATGAGGACATGCCATGCGATGTTTCTATCATCATTTGGAAGATTATTTACACCAGGAATGAGAGAGAAATAAATACCATAGTTGGCACAAATATTGTATTGGCAGATTGTTTCTTCTCATAGCTTGGAATGTTTCACATTCTTCAACATACATGGATCATCAGTATTGTCGCAGTCGTCTGTCTGATACAATTTATTGATGTGTACAGGTTGTTGATAAGTTACATTGGTACGTCCAAAATGGTGACATGGTAAGAGTTCAACTCTTATAGTTAAATGATTTTCTACCTGTTATTGTATCATGACATGCAATTGGTATTTCTTGATTGTAGATGTGTGTTCTGGATTGTTGTTTTGAAGTTCAAATAAATCACTACTGTTGCTGGGCATGTTGCTAAAAACATGACTCTCCTTCAAGTTCAAGAGGTGACTAATTGAAGGAGATGTTGAGCAGAAGTTTCTACAAGCAATAGTGCATTTTATATGCCTCTATTATATGCTATCTGGAAATGTGTACCTGTGTGCATTCTTTTGGGGTCACATTAGTTCAATTAGCACATTAAAGAGAGGTTAATATGCAAACGCAAGCTGATTACTCAACGTTGTAGCTTATAATTATTCCCCAGTTCTTTATAGCCTATTTTGAACATGTTTTCACCCAGAAAATTAGTTGTTCTTGTACTTGATGATTGGAGATTTATTACATTACAAACTGACAGATCTTGTTATTTGGATAGTAATTAATGTAGCACATCTATTTAAGACTTGTTAGTTTGTGCAGTGTTTCTTAGGGTCTAGTGAAATCATATTTGTTTCAACATAAGGCAGTTATGGCTGGTTGAAAATCATTGATGTAACTGCCTCAACTTTTTGTATGAGCAGATTGTTGATTTCTGTTGTGGTGCCAATGATTTTAGTTGCCTCATTGCAAAAAAGCTTGAAGAAACTGGGAAGAGGTGCTCGTATAAGAATTATGATTTATTTCCAGCAAAGGTTAGTTTTTTTGGTTGATTACTTGTTCAGAGATCTGCTCCCAACTCTCGTTTCTATATAGATTTTTGCAAGAAATATACTGCTAAAAATTTATGGATTGACTGTTATGATTTTCTTGTCTAGTTCTCGTGTGAATGGTGATTGTATTTTTTTGAACATTATAATTCATTTATTTACTGAAATTATGTATAGAATGAATGATGATTGTATTCTTAGTTTGAATTTATATCACCACAATTTTATCGCAGAACACATTCAATTTTGAAAGAAGGGATTGGATGTCAGTCAACCCTAAGGAGCTGCCTCATGGGAATAGGCTGGTACTGAGAATGTTTGGTTTTCTTCGGTGTGGGACTTTGCATATACTTGTTTAAGCAACTTTGGTTTTTGTGATTCTTGTGTATCAGATCATGGGTCTAAACCCTCCATTTGGTGTCAATGCATCATTGGCAAACAAGTTTATTGATAAAGCTCTTGAATTTAAACCAAAACTTCTCATTCTCATTGTTCCCTCAGAAACACAAAGGTAGAACTATTGTCTTGCCACCTTCTCTTCACTCTTTTTTCCTCTTGCATCGTAAATTACTATATGTTGCTGTAATGCAGGTTAGATAAGAAAAAATCTCCATATGATCTGGTGTGGGAGGATGGCCATTTCTTATCAGGAAAGGTACAACTCCTTACTGTTTTGTACTCTTTTAGTGTTGGTGTCAGATATGTGTAGGGATATCTAATCCAACTGAAGTTTATTTTGGATGTCATCAGTCTTTTTACTTGCCTGGGTGTGTCAATGAGAATGACAAGCAAATGGACCAGTGGAACTTGAACCCTCCAGTCCTATATCTCTGGAGCCGTCCTGCATGGACTTCAAAACACAGGGTTGTAGCTCTGAAGCAGGGTCATCTAGAAGAAAAAAACATAGAAACCCCGTTTGTTGATTCTTCTGGAATTGATAGGTGTAAGCAGGGTGTTGTTTCTTCAGTATCTGATAATGGTATCTCCATACAAACTGATTGTGCAAAAGAGATCAAAGAGAATCCAATCCTCTCCGAGGGCCAGAAAGGAAGCTTTTCACGCAGGAAAGAAGGTCCCAAGAATCAGGAGACTCAATATACTAATGGTTCTAGGAAGAGGCAACGTGATAAAATAGCTGAGGAAGTGTCTCAGATCTCACGAAAAGAGACGAATATTGGACCATCAGTCAATGCTCATCCTAGAAGACCATCGGATATTTCTCTAGATGTTGATGCTGGCATTAGTAATTATCGGCCACTGAATAAGAGTGTGAACCCCGATCTTGACTTAGATTTTGCCTCAGGATTGGACATCATAATTGATGGCATTGGGAGAACTTATGGGCTCAACAACGATGATTACTACTCAAGGGAGAGGCTTCCGAACAGGTTGAGCCCCCAATCTGAGTACAGGTAATGTAGAACTTGTAGTGTAACGAGCATGACAGAAAAGAAGAAAAGAACCCTTTTCTGGGTAGCTAGTGCTGCAAAGTCTGATTTTTGAAGTAAAGGATAGTTACAAATTCTGTACACTGAATGGCTTTCTGATATATCTGCAGGGGTCTGACTTTGGAGTCTCCTAGGGTGCATCTGAGATCCCATGATTATGGACCTTCCTCCATCTCCGAAGCAGACGAGAGGTACTGGAGAGACCTTGACATTAAAACACAGATTCGCCTCTACGGACGGCAAGAGCCTGACCCTCCATTGAGAGGCTCGTTTCCTTCATTCAACCACTTCCCATACCCCCAGTCACAGCCCACTACACCCTCCTACAGGCTCATGGCTCCACAGCTGGCTGAACCGTCTCATCAGATGAATGCTTGGGCAATTCCGAGATATCCTCCTTGTTTCAATGAGTTGAATCCCCCAAGGGTGGGTAACAACAGCTTACCACCCCCACCTAATCTTATGAGGATGAGCAGGCCTGGAATCTATCACCCACCACCACCACAAACAGGATACCGGTGCAATATGCAGGGGTTGGCACCGGATCCGTGCTTCTGGTTTTCTTAGCCAAATTCATCAGGTTGGCTCAAGAAGTAAGTTTGTATTCTCCCAACTTTTGAAGCTTCCTAGTCTGAGGCAATGCTCCATATACTTAAATGTGCTGAAGTGCTTCAGGAGTCTTGCAAACTTCTTGTCTCATGTAGTGTAATTGCATCCCATCATGATGAAGCAAAACTACCAGTGTTCTTGAAAAGTTTGACATAATCTTGTGTCATTTTGAACAGCCTTTGGAAACACATGCCTGCCAGTTGGATTTTGTTGTGATTACATCTTTATGGAGAAGTTTATCTGTGAATTGGTTGATTCTGTTTTTTCATCCCCATACCAAACTCTCGTCTTAAAGTACAAATGATTTAGATCAGTACATTCTTCATGAACCAGACAGCCTAACAACATAGATAGCCTACTTCTCATGTCACAGGCAATCTTGTGTTTCATCTCATGGTGAAAGATTGAATAACAAAACTCTGGCCCGGGGCTAGACCGATTCTGATGCATCATCGGGTTACATATTGGATCTGGGCGTGTTCCCTCAGCCATTCGAGCACCTTGGCTCCCTCCATGACCTCTTGAACCTGCACATTTTCAACAGAGGTGGGTCAGCTTGCAGTTTTTGGCTACACCTTCCTTCCTTCAGCACTAGTCTTCAACCTATTTCACATCCAGCCCAGGTCCCATGCCTTGACACACTATGAGTTAAGAGATTTTACTGGAATTGAGTTAAGCTAGTAACCCACCTGCTCCCTAATACGATCCTCATCATATTCTTGCTTGTGCCGCTTGAACTCCTGAATGGAATTTTCAACCTCCTTGACAAGCTCGTCAGTGGAGAACTGCACACAGTTGCATAAGAAGGTTGACCACTGTCAATCTTGAATGATCTTAAGAAAGATGGGGACAGCTAGCACTGAAATTTACCTGAAGGTTTTCCCGTTTGAATATATCTCCCACAGCCATATTCTGTTTGATAACACTGATTATGTTCTCCTTCTGGTCCTCCAAGTACTCCCTCACCGTTTCCGGGCTAGAAAGGGATGCCAACTGCTGTTCATTTAAATTCATGCTTGCCTGTTCCAAGAATAAGCCATAAAGTTATGAGATTCTTCATGGGGTTGTATGTTTTTGAAACAGAGATTATGGAGGCTTGCCTGCATCTGTAGAAGCTGGGCTCCATATAGCTGCCGGCCTTGTTCTTCGAACAAAGATAGCGGTATATCAATCTCCACCATCTAAAATTAGAAGGAAATCAGTAGTAGTACAAATCCCATAACACATTCAACAAAAGATCAAAAGTTTTCTGATACAGTATAATTAGCTTCTTCTGTTTCTTTTGCAGTTAGTTGTTTTACTTTCATTCACAAAATTGCAAACGTTCAAACCGTGGGACTGTTAATCAGAAAGGAAACGGTTAACAATAAGAACCTTGCGGAGCTGATCAAGTATTGCATTGTCCGTTGCTTGTTCTCTTGCAGTGTCCTCTACTTCTCGGCATTTAGCCAAGAGGGACTCTTCTACCTGAAGGTTCATCAAAACCTCTGTTTCAGAGACTAATTTCAATGTTATAAGATGAACTTCCCGAGGGAAAGCTTAATGTAGGGAGTGGGGTTTGCTGCACCTCCTTCAGACTGCTGCATCCAGGAAGCAGCTTATCGGCAAGGGAATCATCTAATTCAGGTAGTTGTCTGTAGAATAGCTCCTTGCAATCAACCTGCACATCGGGATGGCCCAAAATGTTTAAGTTCTTGGACAAGCTAGATGCAAAAGAGAAAGATTTGCTCAGCATGCTAATGGAGGGCAATGCATATTTTCACATGAAGTTGTTTTGTTTGGAGTAGTGAATGGCATTTCAATCTTTCATGCATTCATGCCCCGGAAATTTGGGCCTTGCCTGTTAAAACATAAAAGACTGAAGACGAAGAATTCCGAGAATTATTTCATGCAGATCATACCATGGCAACATCAAAATTTCATACCAGCCATTTCATTTTGAAGCTGCAGAATATTTTGGAAACTAAAGCTTGGATAATATGCATGTAATAAATTGATAGTCTATGAAACTCATTGCAGATGTGAATGTTCAAAAGAACTTTTGTTGTGGCAACTTCTTCCATAATCTTTCACCGAGGATGGCAAGAAACTTTTTTTACTCACAGTGAATAGAGCATTGACACCACGGAGATTCTCTTGCCTCCATGATTCTGGGAAAGCAAGCGGGAAGGCCTTCGTCTCCCCCGGTTGTATTCCAATTATTGAATCGAGGAACCCGGGAAGCACCTTGTCACCATCTTCTGTATCAAACTGATATCCTGCAGATGACATGGAATTAGAAGAAAATGGCGCATCCTGCAATTCTTGCTTATCTCACATATTTCCAATAGGTAATTGGGCAAACCTTTGCTCTCTGCTGAAGGAATTCTTTGGACCTTAGATTCATCTTGATCAATTGTTGTTGCTGAAATATCCAAGACAGCAACATCACCAATCTGCAAGATTTCCAGCATATGATCCTAAATCTTCAGTTGAGAAGAATAAATGTACATACAGTGAAGAACTGAGGAGTTCCTTTACCGAAGGAGTAACACAATATGAAATCCAAACAGCAACAAACATCAGATTGCGATCGAACAAGAAGCTATTTTAGCACGAGGAAGACAGTGGAAAATCATGATGCTGTTGTGACCCAAATATCATCTACCTGCAGACCCCGATCAGCGACAATTTTTAATGCACCGAGTGACTTGTATCTACGCTTTAACTCTTCATCACAGGCCTTCTGTGCATCAATCTCACGGTCAATTTCGACAACAATTTTCAAGTTCTTGTACCCGTCTTCAGGAACCCATTTAACCTCAGGAGCCACATCCACAACAACATCGTACCTAGAACAGAAGTTAGCATATTATCCACTGCCAGAAAAGAAAATATGAACTTTTGTCCTCGTTCTGATACGGTGTGATGGCAAAAGAATCAGCATTACAAAAACCTGAGGGAGCTGTTAGATGAATATGCTTGTTCCATATCAGAGTATTTGGTCATAATGCGAACTGAATCCTTCAAAGCCCTCCCAGACACCTTTGTGACAGAAATAATCGATTCTAAACATTGTGGGCAATCCATTAAACATGCCAAACTGCTAAAATACCATCAATGAAGATGGGGGAAATCAATTTGACCAACCGAAGACATTGCGTGTGGAAGAGTCCTCTTTAGTATGGATTCAACTGTGGCCTTCTGCACATTTTGCTTTCCAACATAACTGAGAAGGATACTCTCAGGAACATTCTTTCCGGGACGAAATCCCGGGACCTGGATGAATCAAAACCAAAGGTCTTAAATGGAGAACTAGTTGATATCTAAGTCATGAAGGGAACCCAACAAAGGGGAGGGAGGCATGCCAAGCAAGTCTATGTAGATAAATTGGCATAGCATATCATCCAATTCAACAGGAAACCACTAAAGCTGATAAAAAGTATGTTTAAGTGAACATTCTTTCCGGGACAAAATCCTGGGACCTGGGTAAATCAAAACCAAAGGTCTTAAATGGAGAACCAGTCCATATCTAAGTCATGAAGGGAACCCAACAAAGGGGAGGCATGCCAAGCAAGTCTATGTAGATAAATTGGCATAACATATCATCCAATTCAACAGGAAACCCACTAAAGCTGATAAAAAAAGTATGTTTAAGTGAACTCAATTGAAGTTTATTAGAAATATCATCTGCAGAAAAGGATTTCTGATCACCTGCATAGCTAGAGACATGGGAGAATAAGGATCTGAGAACAGGTTACATTCTAGTGAAGTTTCACCTTAGCTTGCTTCATGAATTCTTTGATGACCCGTCTGTAGCAATCCTGGCATACAGCAGGTGGCACCTCTACACTCAATCTAACCTGGCGAATGCAGAAGGAAACACAGGGAATTAGGTAAACAGGGAATTCGAATGCGAGATAACTCATAATGGTCGAGGAAACTCACTCTGCAGTTGGGCTCCTCCGCCTCTGTGACTTGAATGTCAGCCGGAAGCCGGTCGCTCTCAGTGCCGACGGCAACGGAAGCGGCGAAACGTCGGGTGGTAGAAGGAGATTCGAGGGGCTCGAGAGGGTACCATATTCCAAACGAGAGCTTGTGCCGAGTGCTGAGAGACATTTCCTTAACTCGAACAGATGAACAGCTCGGGAGGGATAAGGGTAATCCCACGACCAAAGGGAAAGGGACGCAGCGCGGAGTCGTGGAACTTATACAGAGATCCATTCGTTGACTCCTGGAGAAGCTCCCTCGAGCCAGTAGATAGAGAAAGCTGCTCGCTTTGGAGCTCCAGCGGCTGGACTGTGGGTAGACGATGAAGATAAGATGGATATTCCGAGGCAAGCCTAAGGGGGCTAATACGGTGCGTTTCGACAGGGTAGAGCAGAGCAGAGCAGAGGGCCTCTTGGTAGTTTCATGGCTCTTTCTCTGTTGGTTTGATTCGAGCATTCGATCGGCCATGAACGATTCAAACTCCAGTTGGGTTGCTTCGTGCCATAATCAAAGCAATAACTCCATATTTTACTGGGTCATCCCAAATTACAGAGCTTGTTCATCACAGATGATGACCATTCTTACAGAGACCCACAATGTTCAAGTAGTTAACACTAACAGCTTAAGAATGACACCCAACAAACGATGCAGTTCAGCGTGTCTTCTCCTCCGGCAGCTGATCGTGCCTGATCAGAAAAAAGGAACATGTTAAGATCACACAACTGACTTGAAACGGGCTTCAAAGGGTAAGTTACTCACAGGATTTTCCGAGAGAGTTGATACAACCCTGTCCCAGCCATTGCCATATTAACACCCAACAGATTCAAGTTCCTCTGCAGATTTTTCTCAGGCATCAATGGAGAGATAATCAAATGCCAAAAAAGGGTGTCATCACATGCGCAGATGAAGGACGTTACCGGCTTAATGACCATGCTGTAGCGTGACCAGATGAGTCCACTCACAGCTACAACTGCAGGAAGACAGACAGACAAAAAGGACATATCTTTTTACTGTTCCTCGAACCTTCAAAGGCGAAAATGGTGGAAATATGGGAGGCACACACCAGTCTGCTGGGGATAAGATATGCTATCGGGTGGCTTGGTGAAGTCAGCTACGTTGGCTATGCTGATCACCCATTTGAACGTTGGAGCCCAGAAATGAACTGCCCAAGATGAAGAAGCTCCAAAATCTCAGGGATAACATTAAAGGAAATACAAATTACTCCCTCCGATCATACGAAATACCGCTCTGATCGGCTTCGAATTACATGGAATCCATCCAACATGATCATGGGGACCTATCCATCCCGATTAATTCATGGGGGCAGATTCAGAGAGACCTTGCAAGTATGGAGAAAGAACAGCAAGGGGGGTTCTAAGTATACGAACTGGTTTTCGGGCCGGCCGGGTGATTCCAGAAAGCTTGGAGCTTCGAAGCAGCTGTCATGGCGTGGATTTCTGATTCCAGAGACCTCTCTCCTCTCTCTCTCTTTCCGTGGATTTCTGATAAAAAGATTCCAACTTGATCAACCAAAGGATGAGGTTTCTGATTCACAAAGTTCTTTTTTCATGTAAGAAAGTGACGACCTCCATTAAAGGGACCTTCAATATGTTCCACTACAATAAGCATTGGAAAAAGACAGGTTATCCCTTCCAATATGTATCAATTCGTATTCTAAACATCGATTTTTTATGTTACTACATTAAAAAGCGGTTTAACAGCCGGGTTTTATTATTTTAGCATCGGAGTACACACTCATACCAAGCCATACCGAGCCATCTGGTGTGGCTTCCTTCCTACTGGCAGTGATCCAGGGCAACTGGGCCGGAAAGAACAGATAACCAGAAGAGACCGAGTTCGATTGGGGCAGAAAAGGAAGGAGAACAGAGAGAAGGTAAGGAAGATATTCCTTCTCACTCTGGGCTTTCCATTCTTCGCCTCGCATTAAGTTGACTTGCAGCATAAACGAATAAAGAATTTGGAGCCTATCCATCTCCACGACACTTGATTATCCAATTAAATCTTCATTTATTGGTGCTTACCTCAGAGATCTCGCATGAGGTTTGAACAAATCATCATTCTGCAAGAGATTCATTCAGCTGTCCTGTTCTTACCATGTTTGAACAAATCAGTCATTCACCCCTTTATCACACCACTCTCTATTGCACCATATGCTTTACCTTTACAGGAGGAATCCTTTCTCGCTCGCTTCTCCTCTGCCTCTGTCGGATCTCATCGTTCTCAGGTGGTGATGGCTAAGAGGGATTGGCAGCAGCAGAGCTTGGTCGGAGAAAAGCCAGTCGTCGTCGGCCACGGCACGCCTGCCGCTGCGAAGATGGGTCAACCGGGACCCGAAGAGAACCGGAAGCGCCTGAAGCTAACGGATGTTCCGGAGAAGGACGGAGGATCATTGGGGCATATCGGAAACCAGAGCGCCATTGTCGTCATGATGGATGTGGAGATGGAGGACGTGGAGGAGAAGAAGAAGATAGATGGCGATGAACAGCAAGTCAAGAGCTCGAAAACAGAGGAGCTTTACTTCTACAGGTTCTTCTGAAACCGGGTAGTCCTCTGAAACAGAGTATGGCTTTGCTGTGAACTTTTCTTGGATTTCACTACTCACTGTTCATTGTTACTTGGGGTGTAACAATGGCAGAGCACCAAAGACAGATTATGAGCATAAATAGACTGAAATATATTATATATCCAAGAACTTCTCTTTAAATTCTGCGGTAAAAAGGTGAGATTTTCTAAATGCTATGAGGATTTCATCAACAAGTAGCCAGCCAACCACCATGTGAAAGACAAACATAACAATATGTCATGCAGACTCTGTTTTCAAATTTTTTTTTCTAAATGAACCCAAAACTGGTAACTGGGGTGAAGGAATCTTCTTAATATTGATGAGCTTAAGATTTAAAGGTACGAGGGACTGAGGAAAATGATGTGATTTAATTACATGACTAACATATCATATAGTCTCACCAAACCAAAACCAACCCCTGTTGTGTTTCACCTAAACTTGATCTTCTTCTTCTTCTTCAGTATCCTGTTGGGAATACACAAGTTCCATACTCTGCAAGACAAAAGCCAAAATCAAGCAATCATCAGACCAGCAAAAACATGGGATAATAAAAAAGTAGGGCTGTTTCTGTTTTCATCATCAACAAAGAAACAAATGGTAGACAAGAAGTCCTTGAATCTGAAATTCATCAGCAACCAAAATCTGGAGGATTTTGAATCTTATACAGTACTGTTTTTGCTCAAAGTTGTGAACTTTCATCCAATTAACATTGAATACTTAAGGTAAAGAGATAATGGAGAGTACTTACTAGGAGGTTGTGTGACCACGTAAGCCACACCGCCGAAGTAGCACGACCCTGCAGCCCTGGCCTTCTTCTGATAGTAACTGTTCAAGGCGTAGGAGGCGTGGGCCTCGAGTGAGTCGGGGCTATAGCACGCAGCGCCCTCTTGGATTGGCTTGCAGTCAGCGCCTCCCTCCCCACAGGCAAAGTCCAATGCCGCCTGCAGCTTCTCCTTCGCGGCCTTCCTGTTGGCCACGCACCACGTTTGCACGACAGTCGACACCTCTGCTCCGTCGATAGCTTCCGGAGATGGCGTCACCGATTGGCTTCTGCTCTTCAGGTCATCCATTGTCAGTGGGATGTCGTAGACTCTCTGCTCATTGGGATAGAAAAGGCCATAGTTCCGCTCCGAAGTCGGCCCAGGCTTCTGGTTCTCATTGAACAAGGCAAACATGAATACATCCAGGCTGTAGTTAGACCTCAAAGGGGTGCCGTTTCCGGTGAGGACCCGTCTGACAAGGTTCCCGTTGTAGGCGGCGGCGTTCTCCGGCCCTGCCCCCACCTCATTCTCGTCCCCCTTGGAGGGCCAGCCAGTCTCCGTCACCACAATCCTGATATCGTCGTATTTCAGGGCCGATAGTGCGGCATAAACAGCGTCGACCTGAGCGTCGAAGAGGCTGTTGTACTTCAGCCCATTGCCGGAATCCACCACGCCGAGGTTTTCCTTGAACAGGGCGTAGTTGATGGAAATCTTGTCGGCGTTGGCAGAGTAGGCAAAGAAGGGGTAAGCGTTTACCATCAGGTAGGAGCCTGTTTTGCGGAGGAAGTCGAGCATTGGGACTATGACGGGGCCGGTGAGGGTAGAGTTGAAGGAGCCGAAGGAGGTTGGGTAGGAGCTCTGGAGGGCCGTGAGGGCGATTGGGGAAGAGATGGAGATGTTGGGGTCGAGCTTGAGCTTGACGAGGGAGGAGTGGACGTTCTTCATGGCGGGAACCAGGAAGGAGGTCGTGTTGCGGGGGTCGACGAAGACCTCGTTGCCAACGGCGATGGCCTCGATCTTGGTGGCGGGAAAGTACTTGGAGATGTTGGCATGGACCCAGGCGTCGGTGAAGGACTGGTCGGCGGCGGCGGAGGAGAGGAGCTCGTTGGGCATGGCAACGGTGACGGAGATGTTGGAGTTGGCCAGGGCGGAGAGGACTGTGGCGTCCGTGTCGTAGAGCTTAACGCGGGTGATCCCGTTCCGCTTGAGAAGTTCAACCACCTTCCGCGGCGGCGGAAGGTTGTCTGCAATTCGGCCGTAGTTCACTCCTATGGAATTCGACTCTGTCCAGCAGCAAAGAAAGTATCCAAAGTTAGACGATTGACATAAAACTGAACAGGACAAAACCATCAAGCACCAACACGGAAACCATTCCAGCCTATTGATGACAGACATCGAAACTCTAAAGTCTATTCCTTTCATGTCAAATACGAGCTCGGGGAAATCAAGTAGTTACCTGCAAAGGCAAGGATCGACAGGAATAGGAGAAGGAGGGAGTACGACGTGCTGGGAAGCCCCATCTCTGCTGCTACGCTCTGTTTTTCAACCAAGAAACAGAGCACAGGAGATGGAGAGGGGCTGCTTACTTCTTCCTGCAGAGATGGTGCAGACCTGCAATTATATAGGGCTGAAAAGGAACGAGGAGGAAAGATGGAAACCGTAAAGAGATCAAGCAATAATGGGGACGTGGTTATGATGGGGGCTGAACGTGGGGGAGAAAGAGAGAGAGAGAGAGAGATACCAGCAAGAAGCTGCCATCTTCAGGTTCTTATAGGAAGGGAGATGGAGACCATAAGAGCTGGGCTGCTGATGGCTCCTCCTCGTCCTCCTCACCGCAGCTAGCGGAGCCCACCTTCCTTCTTGACCGTTTCAGTACAGTAACTGTGCCCATTACTGATAAAAATATTAACTTTGATAATTATGAAACAATAATGAACAATACTTAAAATATTAACGAAAATATCAAAATTCCCACCAAGAAAAATCATATAAAAATGATAAGATTATGAAAATTTATGCCATTTTCTGCTACTTATCCTAATTAAAATCATAATTGCAACATCTACTGGAGGTACAATCTTTTGGGTCTTTGTTTGTCTTTTTTCCATGGAATCTTATACTAAATGGTGAGATTTTCGAGGATTTTTGCAGAGATTTTTACCCTTTTTTCCTGCCCATGTGGCTCTATGGAGGGAACATGAACGTTGGAGTGGAGGGGTTTTGCCTGCATAGAGAAAACATGGATGTTTTCATTAAGACAAGTTGCAGAAAAATGGAATTTTTTGGGCTCAATGACAAAATTAATTTGGGTGAGAGAGAGAGGGGGGGAAGAAGGGACCCAATTGCTGACAAAGTAGCCGTTACACATCCGTCCTTGTTCCCGACATTGCCAATCAGTTCTTCTCACATTGGACTGATTGCCTCTGGCACTGTCTCTCCTCTGCTGAAAAAAGCCATTTGCTTAGTTTTCTGTTCCTTCCATTCTGGATCAGTCTAATTGCTTGTGAAATTCTGCCTCAAATCTAACATGATATGCACTCATGCAGGCCCCAATCTCACACAAATGCAGGTCTAGCCACACACGAGTCTCTATTGAATTGGGTTGGTTATCTATGGCCTGGATTGAGAACCATCCACTGTTCCTCCTCCCTCCAATTTGGTTGTTTTATCTGCTGTTAAAAGGGCATATTGTTTCTGCTGGTGATGCTGTTCCATCTCACATTCACTCCATTGATTGCAGTTGATCTTTTGCACTTTCCCACCAGCAATCTCAATTCACCCGTGGCCACAGATCTATATGATATATTCATCACTCTCCAAGCCATCCATCCTCCAATGGCAATGACATGCCTGAACTGCAACCTCCAGAAGATAATATAGACCAGAAACTCTAATGGACTAGGTAATGATACTGCTTTTCTATGTATTTTTCCCTTGAAGCAGGTGCCGTGGATCTGCTGACACCATTTGACAGAACAAGAGAAAAAGAAATTGGAGTTTTCAGGTCATTGCAAGCTATGAAAGTCACAACTTTCTGCTCAACTTCTGGTCTCCATAAATTTATTCAGGTGTCAAATTGATAAAAGCTAACCCCTCCTCTAACTGCTTCACAGCTTCTTTTTTTGACCCAACCCACCATTAATAATAAACATTCACAACCATCAACTACCTCAGTTTTTAAAATACAGGTTGAAAGATTGGTGAAGGCATTGCACATGATATTCTTTTTTTTTTTTTTGCACAACAATTGCACAAGATATTCAAGAAGGAGAAGAGGATTACCAGGAAAGAAAGTTGGATATTTACGCAGATGACTCCATCCTTACAGCACACCTACTCCATCCTTACAACACAAGGACTAAGCTCAGTACGAGAAAGCTGATTGGTCATCTAAAAATGTTGTATTAAGGGCTCCTTGAATCTTGTTGAAACTCCATGACTTAAACAGTTGTTGATAGCCAAAAAATCATATATGACTCATATATAGTTGTTAAAATAGTGTTTAAAAATTACATTTGACAAGTATATTTCCGTTGAACACGTGAATTTATAAGTTTGTAAAGTCTACACCACTTACAACATGATTTTTAAGTGCATATAAACATATTGTGCAAAAAAAAGTGCATATAAACATAAGCTTATATTCGACTTACAATATTCTTTAATAATTACATTATTTAAGATTTCTTAAAAAGATTAGTCTCATGTCCAAGTACAATAAATGATGATGGGCACAATTAAGACTGGCTAATCAACAGAATCTGAAAATGTTTAGTTATGACATGACTAGGCAAGCAAAGCAGGTATATATATGAGACATGAGTGCATTAGGTGGTTCATAGGTAAAAGTAGAGTAGGAATTAAGGCTTACCAAAAAACTGAAGGTGCCACGGATATACCTAAACTCCATAAATTGATCCCAAAAATGTAATCCAAAACCATCGATCAATCATATTGGTTATTAAAGAAATAAATCAAAGAAAAGAACACAAATTGGGGGCAAGCTAAACCTAGATGACTTAATAAATTTAATCACAATCAGTCCCTCAGCTGTTGCAGTTAGAGGTAGACCACTGTGCTAGCACGGACCTCAGCAAGCATTTATCCTAGGCAGGAATTCTCACTTGTAATGAGTGCAAAACAAGTTAAGATAATCTCAGTGCAATGTACATAGACAAGCATCAGTAAGAGTAGCACTGGTGCATGGACTACCAACATCTCTCCTAAAGAGCCTCTTCAAAAGACAAATCATGCATACCAGTTACAAGTGACAGACAGAGAAAGCACAGCTAAGATCCAAAATCTCTGCCAGTTCTCATTAGCACATAGGGAGTGACACCGATCTTCAACAGCAGCAACACCCCCCCCCCCCCCCCTCCCCCCCCCCCCCCCCCCCCACCACCACCACCAAAATAAGGCAGGGCCTAGCTTGATCATAACTTCACAACCACAGTTGAAATTTAGACAGACAAAAATGGATTTGCGAGTACAACATATGATTTATTTGAAACCCAAAGTACAGACAAGGGGAAAAGAAACAGCTATGATTGTTCGTCTTTCCAATTTCAATACCTTTTACTACTGTTGTCGATCTACACTGCATCCACCTTCCTTCTCAATTTGTTGCCGCTGTTTCTTGGCAAGCTTTTCCAGTGCTGACTGGACAGCATCTCTCCCTCCTATGAGCAATCTTGTCACAACCTCTGGATCCTTCTCAAACCGAGCCTCCTCAAACTCTCTCCTCGCATTGTCTCTCAGAACATCTTTCCACAGCATCCCCCGTGCATCAGGCCACATGAAGAACCGCGTTGCGCGAAGTATGTCCCGGTAGAGACTCAGTGCCTCTCTTCTAGTGCTTGTCAGCCGCTGCCGAGCTTGCAGCTCCTCCTCTTCATCATCAAGGGGCTTTTCCTTCTTCACCACATGCCTGTCCAATAGCTCTTCAATTGTGTCTGGGCCATTGTGCAAAGAACGGGATCTCACAATGGCCTTACACTCACTGCATCCAATGGCATTCTTTAAATGACCAGATTGATTTAGCCATCTCTGAAGCTTTGTCACCATATTTTCATCAAGATATCTCCTGTTGCCATAAGAAAGCATCCCCAAGTATAGACAATGCACATTAGCATAACGATCAACATAAAAACCTTCTCAGAGTATATCTGAAACATCCCTAAGTTTGAGGCAAACTGCTCAACAAGGATTAAAAATTAAAACTTTCCGAGCTTAATTCTCTCAATTTTGATCATGAGTGGCAATCCACTTGGGGTCATAGGAATGGCAAACAAAATAAAACCTACACTTCAGGTGCCTTGATATAGTTTGACAAATCCATGGTGTCAAGATACATAATTATAGAGAATGAAGATTTATACAAGACTCAGATCCTCATAACAAGAATTTTCTGGTAACTGATTAATGGATCCCAAACTATATGTACTAACGCCAAGAAGACAGCCAGCTAAAATCATCAAATCAAGAATCTGAGTAATAGGCAACAATGTGTTTTCCTTTGGCCGACCCACAAATCCAGCTCTTTACACCCACAAATTTCTAATGTGAGCCACATATCAAGGCTAACAATAATTCTGCAAATAATCAGATGTGATTCGATCAAGGACATCGATCACCAGGAAAATACAACGATTGCCTTGTTTTTTTTTAATTTTCCTGCAGGGATAGCAGCACTCTAAAGTTGCAGGTAACAATCTCACGATCGTGAACGAACTAGATCCAGACTTGTCACTGGCAAATGAAATCCAATCACTTCCATCATCCCCGCAGGAAGCCAGAAAAAAAAAACAACAAAAAGGACCTCACCCGAATCGAACAAAAGTGGCTGCAAAGAACGTTATAAGAAGGAAACATTAAGAATCGGAGCATCCTCTCACTATGAAATAGAGAGCTCACCGTGCCGGAGGATGCGGTGCTCCAGAAAATGAAGGGTACAGGGCGAAGCTTGGCGGTAGAAGACGGGACGGAGACGGAGAAAAAAATGACGCGGGTCAAAAAATTCGGATCCTAGCCTTACCCGATTTATTCCGAAGGGACTAATATATATTTCCTCCCTATACTTTATAAATCATCTACTTCCCTCCTCAACTTATTATTGTATCTCGCTTTGACCCTAACTATGGAGGGTTCAATTGTAAATAAGTATTTCTCAGAGAGAACATAGAAAATTTTGCCTTTGTCGCGGATTGGTGGACCGAATTCCGACGCCAAAAACGGCTAAGAAGGTGTCGGCGCGGCTGTCTGTCTTGTCTCCATTCCACTCTCCACCAATCGCCAGCTCTGATCCTCACCCATCTCCAATCCGGTTTATCTCCAGCCCATCGCTGTCGCCGTCTCGGATGGACGAGGTGATCACGGCGTCGGATGCGTCCGCGGCGTTCCGATCGGCAACCTCCGAGCCTTCAATCGTCCCTTCCAACATTCCTCTGCTTTCCGCCCTCCTTTCGCTCGTTCTCGCCCAGTTCCTCAAGATCTTTACCTCCTGGTATGATAATTTCTAAATTTCCCTCTTGTATTACTCGCTTATCGCCAAAGCGCGGACGATTAGTTCTTAGCTATTATCTAAGTATGTTGAAGTTCATTCCTTTACCTGGCATTATCTGTTCATATTTTTGCTGATCAGTGAATTTCTCTACAACCTTTAGTAGATTTTCACTTTTTTTTATCTAGGGTGAGCCTGGCCATAACTTTTTTTTTTGCCCAGTAGCATGGCCATAACTTCAAGCATCTTAATTAGACTTCTAGATACAATGGTGTGGAGTGGGGGCTTTCATGATAATGCTCCATGTGCTTATCAATTGTATATCTGTACAAAATTTCTGCTTGGTAGCTTCCCTGCTATTAGGGAAATTTGGGGGAATATTTATGAATTACAGAGTGAACCTGCAGTCAATTTGGGATAAAATTTAACCCTTCAATTATAAATAGCTCACAGGCGAAAGAAATTCCAGATCAGTTTATTAGATGTGCAGGTACAAGGATAGGAGATGGGATTCGAGAAAAATGCTTGGTTCTGGTGGAATGCCATCGTCACATTCAGCTACCGTGATGGCATTGGCAGTTTCCATTGGCCTGCAGGAAGGAGTTGAGGCATCATCCTTTGCCATTGCTCTGGTCTTGGCATGTGTTGTATGTACTTTTACCAGGTCTTTCTTCATATTCTTGCATTGCATGCCTTTTGATGTCACTATATGATTAAAGCTTCAGATTCAAACTTGTCCAATCATAGGATGCCTGTATTTTCAGTAAGTGCGGGTGATATTGTTTTAATTCATGTAATTGCTCATAACATCATGACATTAAAATATTTCTTGTTAGGATTTTTTTTTCCAAATTACACTTTTTGTCTATGCTTCTACACTTCAACTATCTCTATGATGAATAGGGATTTCTAGGTATTAGGGCACAGTATCTTGTCAAGATCATTTGGGAATGGTTGATGCTATCTGGTTCCGGGTTAGATGGTTTAGCCGTTTATAATGCGTTTTAAGCATTTGTATAAGTTTTTCCACTATCAGCAGTGGTTTTGGTGGCTGTACAGCAGTTTTCAATGCAAACTTGTTTGAAAAAATGTTAGTTTCTTTACGAGAAAATCAGTGCAGATTTCATACATATATGCAGAATATGGACCGAACAACATAAAGGATGTGGCATATAGTCCAGTTGCAGCATTACTAAGTTGATGTAGTGTCAATAGACAGTGAAGATTGCACATTGAATTTTGTATTCATTCAAGATTTTCGTGATTATATTTTGGTTGAGATGTGAAAGTATTTTGCTTTATTAGCTAAGAGTTGGCAGCAATGCACTTGGTGAATTGGTTTATATACCGTTTCTCTTTTCCAGGTTATGTATGATGCTACTGGCGTGAGGCTGCATGCTGGTCGCCAAGCTGAAGTAATATCTTCATTTCTGATTCTAACATGATGTTTTTCTGGTGTGGAGTGCATGCCTTCTTGCTAGAAATGGCTATTGAGCCGGGCTGACCTGTAGCTTGCTTGGGACTAGCCCGGCTCGCCCACAGCTGTGACTGATCCCGAACCAATCTGGGACTACTAACCCTATTGTTTGATATACTCATAATATGATTTGGACTTTTTTACTCTGTCCCACATTGATCATTTCAAAAAATTGCAACAAACCCCTATACTATTATGTTGAAGGAGTCTTATTCTTCAATTGATTTTGGCTCTCATATATCGGGTTTCTAATAAACCTTTTTAGTCTAAACTGGGCTAACTGGACCAGCCTGCAGACTTTCCCATTATGGCATGGTCCTGAGTCGGGCACTGTCCTAGAAGTTCATAGCTTGGGACCATCTCGGACCATTAAAGTAAATGGGTATACTTGGTTCGGTCCCTGAACATGGTCATTAGCCATCTACCTCCTGCCCTTTCAATCTTTATATTATTGACCTTGGGAGATTCACCTGTTTTGCAGTTATTAAATCAAATTGTCTGTGAGCTTCCACCTGAGCACCCTGTCTCCAGCATAAAGCCTTTACGAGATTCACTTGGTCACACTCCAATTCAGGTCTGTTTTGATTCTGATATGAAATCCCTGATCCCATAAGAAACTCTCAGATTGTCATATGTTTGTGGAGCTATGCCAAGATTTCTTGTTTGGTGTATGATGTCTTCTTCTCTGAACCTTGTGCAGGTCTTGGCTGGTGCTGTGCTTGGATGTATTGTTGCATATCTTATGAGAAGTTCCAGTTAGAAGGATAATTTGATCCTTTTTGGTAGGTGACAGGGGCAACCTGTGCAACAATTTCACTTCCACATAAGGTCATAATCTGTAGGTTTGGAAACTGGACTGATGTTATTAATCTGTAATTGTCTAGTTGAATCAACTGCAAGTTTGTATCTGATACAATTCTTTTGTGGTGTGTGATAGTTTCTCCAACGTGTTCTTCTACATTTTCTCTGTAATTTTGGGTCTTTTTTCTCCGGGGCCAGTAAATGATGACTGATTATTCTCTGGCTACTAGTAAACATGATCAACTAGGTAAGGTCTAAGGGGGCTACACATGGGATGCAGCCTGGGGTTGAGACTCTGATCATGGACCCATGCTGTAAGGGACCAAGGACCCTCTGGTCGTTTTATCCGCCCCTTTGAGGTTGATGAGGTCCAGACCTACTGCTGTAAACCATGTGGCAGTCCAAGCCCCGACCTGAACCTAACCCATTGAAAGATGTGGAGACCCAATCCTACAGACATACTTCAAACTTGCCACCATACCTGTGCTCATACCAGCTCCATGTAACTGCGAGTGCAGTCCGACTGGAGCAACCGGGTCAAGCTCAATTTCTCCTGTGTGATGACCTGCAATGTCTGGTCCAACACGACCGGTCATATTAGGATACCAAATCAGATAAGAGGGGTAGAACACACAAGAAAGGAGCTGAGGGAGGCAGACCTGGCACACCTAGGTGAGAGCAACCAGCCAAAGACAGGTACAAAGGCAGAGAAAGTGGAGCCGACGCCAACCGGGACAAGCCAGTTAACCTTTTCAATGGACGGCCTCAGTATGGGCATGAATAAGCTGGACTGACACTGAAGAGAACCTTTCATATATAAATAGGCATGGTCTTTACAAGGGTTAATGTTGATGACATTAGGGGGGCCATAATTTCTCAGCCTTTCTTTTTCTGAAGACCAGACTAAATAAATACACTTAACATTGCAACTTGGATGGCAGTGATACCCAAATCCAAGCCATGAGCAGAAGGGTATAGATATGGGCTAAGTCAGTTCATCAGGATGTGATCAAATCCCCCACCACCCTGCATTGTTGAGGCTCGACCGACTCCAACAGTCATAAGCAGTTGATGCAGCCACTTCCTTGAGGTTGGATCTTCCTGCAAAGAGAAAGAAAAAGATATATACATATATATATGCAATCACAATTTATTGGAGCAAAAGAAAGTTATGTTCATGATACAAGAGCGTGTTTTAGCCGTGAGCCCTTAATGAGACCCTGATTTCTTCTTCATGATATTATGTTCCATCCAGGCATGTTAGTTCATGTTTAGAATTCATAACTGGGAGACATTCACGGAAATTCCTAGAACTTTTTTCCAGCAATGTGCTTACTCGGAGGCAGCTGCTGAAGGTGGCATCCCGTAACATGTCAGGCAAACAGCTTTGAAGAGCCTCACGAGCCCTGTGATGAATTAGAATGACAAGTATCACATAGATAAACTCATATCAACATATGGAAGCTTGTCTAGAGTTGTGATTAACCAAACCTACCTTAGATTATCAGAGAGTCGTAGATAACACCGAATTATATGTTTCAGAAGTCGGGATGAAGGTTGCTCAGCTAGTGACACCACCATGTTCCCCAAGACGCGGCCCACTGCAAAGAACCGCTCTGCTGTGGTGCAAATGTAATCAAGCCCAATGTCATCCAGCAAAATCTTCTGGACTATAAAAGTTGCAACCTGTGGGCACAATTTGCAGGAAAGTTCAACAGTTGGGAATTCCTACCTCAACAAAGACTAAATGAATGTCTTCACATCAAGTCAATCATTGATATTAATTGCTTGCCACCCAAAGGCTATTAATTTTAATTAATTGGCCATTAACACATACTTGGTGCAAGAACAATGAACTTTCTTCATTGAATACTAAATTTTTTAACATTGCCCTAGTCCAAAAGGTACCCTGTACACTGGATTGACGATATCTTCAATACCAGCTACATTAACATTTAGGGAATGCAATATGTGGCGAAAAGCACAAAGAAACTTTTTTCATTTTGTTTTCCTTCACTGATAAATTTTTCAAGAAGCACATGTAAAGTCCCATAAATCATAAAACAGGAAACTCAACTGTTTTTGATAGCTCACTGCCCATCTCCATGGTGCGCAGACATAGCGGGATTATTTCAGTTGACAGGAGAAAGCTAATGACCTCTGTGTCATCAACCTGGAAGAGTAAAATTCTACTTCAAATACAAAATTATTTATCTACAACATAGAAAGTTTATCAAATGGCCTTGACTTTACCTTCACCAGGGCACCAATGACACCTAAGCTAGTAAGCCTCAGATACTCAAATGGCCTTGACTTGCTTGATGTATTAAGAAAAGGGTAGAGGTATAAAGGCATATGAGCTGCTTGGAGAGATGGCGATAGCACAGATTAAAGACAAATTCCAGAAAACAAACTGATTCTTTGCTGGTTTGGCACAGATTGAAGATCTATATTCCATTTTAAGTTCATATATAAGAATACAACGATCAATGCACTAGATACCAATATTCCTAATTTTTGCATCCACGGAAGCAGAAGGGGAACTTTACTATCGTCTTTCCTTTCATTTTTTTACGAGAAGGCATGAATCTGCATATAGGAGATTTCTTAGGGTTTTCTTTGATATTACAAGGAAGAGTACAAGATCAAATGTTGTTTATGCATCAAGGAAGTTAAACAACGCTCTTCTCTGGAGTCTATGAGAAATAAACCACCCTTTATGGGAAAAATGTATATCTAAAGACAATATTTAAGCAGATAAACGAATTTTATACCATTGAGGAACAACATCCTTGTGTCTGGATGAGAAGCAACACACTGAAAGTTCAAAAAAAAAGTGTAAGGGGCACTGAGGACTGATATGCTTTGCATATCCAGGGAAAAAATTCCAGTTAAAATTTAGAGAAAGAAGAGAGCATCCTAAGAAAATAGCTGTGTTCTTCATCCAAGGACAAACTGCATATACCCTTCAGTAGAGCAAGGAACCAAATTCTCTCCCAAAACTAACCCCATTGTATTTGAATTTCTCCATGTAAAAATAGAAATTAGACAAACCACTTAAATACAATTAAACAAATCTCACCAAGGACAAACCATACTGCAAATATGGGAAGAAAGGATTAGGTTTTATTTTTTAATACATATATATATATACATATAGTGCATAAAAAAAGGAAAGAAAGAGAATTTCACACCTGAAGAAGAGCAAGGGCATTACAGACTCGATTTGATTGAACAGAGGTTAAGTTTGGAGGTGAGAGAACAGGATAAATGGAAACTATCTCCTGCAAAACAAATGCAAAGACAGGATAAAACAAGAGAATTCAGTGGGTGATAGTTCACAAGAAGTAGATACATAATCCAAAATACTAGAGACAGGCATGAAAGATAGAGCAAAATATGTGATTAGTATAGAACACCTCTCAGGTTATTATCACAATTGCACAGGTCATGTGTAATTCATCACTTATTGTACAATTAAAAAAGCCATAAAACAGATTGGCATGTTCCAAGCTTCCACCTTGAGATCATAAATCCCTGCCCAAGATATTCTTACCATGCTGACTGAATGCCAAATATATAAAATATTCAGAGTGATATACAGATTTAACATTTTTGAGCTCTGCAATATATAAGCACTAAGCACCATCTCATACACTTCCTTATGGAGACAACTGGATTTTCAGACCAAAATTGAGCATGATACACCCACATAAATATTAAAGCTTCATTTCCATAGGCAGAATGTGGCAGTGAAGTGGACTGTCAAAGACTAGTCATGGTAACTATAAGGCCTTGCCCATATAGACAATTGAAAGGAGCGGCAGGATGTCTTATCAAATATTCAAAGCAAGTCATCAACTTTAAAACTTTCGAATCACCTGAAGAACATCATTGCCTTACCTGCAACAATGCAGCAATAGTACCAAAAGAATTCCACAACAATGGAGCCAAATCTTGGAAGAGTTCTCTCTTCTGAATGGGAGAAAAGAGCAAGGAAGCTATTAGCTGCGGAGAAACTAATATGTTTTCGTCCTCACTATCATATAGTAAAAATTACTATACTTCCCATGAGTAGAACATGTATACGATTGACCAATTGATGAGGCTATAATTGAAGCCATTCCCAAGTGACTATATGACATCCTCCTCCAATATGAGCTAATTATGGAACTGGAAATTTTATCCAATTTTTTTGTAATTGTTATACCTCAGATGGAGGAGGCGAATCATCAAACGGGAGCTTTTTCTACCCTTCCCTTCCTTTGAACTCAATCCATACAGTGTTTCATCTTCGTTTTTTTACCAATTTTAGCCCGAAAATTAGACATTGAAAATGCACACAGAAAAATACCCTCCAACTATAATCAGATATCGCAACACAATCCGATCAAAACAGTAGCCGTAGAGGGGCCATAATTTATCAATTCATAATTGGAAAAGAAAACGACCTGGAAGAGAGCAACACAGAAGCTTTCGGTAATCTGACCTTAGAGAGCTCGAGAAGGGCATTCTCCCGGAGCTCAGGGTTACTGAGATCCAGCACCAGCTGCTCAGCCGACGCCATCTTCATGTCCTTGTTGGGCCGAACGGTGCCTCCGGCGATGCCAGGGATTGAAGCGCTTAGGCCGCCGCCGAAAGCGGCGTTCATAGAGAACGATTGCGGCATATTCGCCATCTCCGATCGATGATCGATGTTTGGCAACAGATCTTATGTCACTCTCGCTGAGGAGAGAACGGGGGGATGATGTCCCGCGGCTGCATCTACCGTAAAAGTTCCCGTATGCTAATCACAACATGCCACGTAATACAAGATCTTGCAGAGAAATCTCAACCGTTGAAACACGCATACTACTCTATATAGACATGACCCTACTGCAATCAAGCTGTGCACATGCAGCTTCTCGGATATTAAGGATGACGGATGAACCCGACCGCACCGGGTTCGGGTATAATAGGTCGGACCACCGACTTTTTTTTACCACAGGAGAAATCAAAACTAGGTTATTTGGGTCCCTCTTGGTGCAAATAAAAAATAAAGGAAGGGAATATATTAGTTTTTTAGGGTTTTTTTTGTCAATTAAAACTTTTAAATATTTATTATTTTACACTTAAATTTTTAAATAGTTTTATTTATTCACTTATACTTTCAAATGTTTGAGATTTTGAACTTTTCAAATATTTCATATAAGCCCATAATTCATTCTTATATCCCATTTGGGTTTCATTATTTTTTATTTCCGTATAAATTCCCAATTTTATCAATATTTCATGTTTTCCTTCAACTTTATAGCCGAGAATAAATATATCTAAAAAATAATTAATAAATTATATAATACTACTAACCACACCCTTAACCACTAACTTTTTCACAACTATTTTTTCGGTTGAATCAATTTAACCGAAATAATATTATCTTCGTCCAATTTTAGAGTTTTTCATAAAAATAATATTAATCGATAAAATAATAAGAATTTCCACAATACAACATCTAAACTATAAAAATCTCGCTTTTACCTCAAAATCAAACAACAAATATAATAATTAAATGAAATTTAATTTTTAACGAGTTTAATACAAATAAATAAAATTTATAAGATTTAAGGGAACAAGTACTGTAAGACTTATTTTTGACTTGATATACTAAGTAAATAAAATTCTATAAAATTTTTATTGCTAATAAAAAGGAGAGATAACGATTTAAGAATATTTTTATCATAAAAGATGCATCTGCGGGGATAGCTCAGTTGGGAGAGCGTCAGACTGAAGATCTGAAGGTCGCGTGTTCGATCCACGCTCACCGCATCGCTTTTTATTTTTTTCCTGTTTTGTTCTTAAATGGGCTGGGCCCTAAAGATGAAAAAGAACAAATCCAGTTCATTTATGATGATGCCAGTCAGTCGGACTGGGCTTGGGCTTGTGTCATAATAATGTAAATTTATATTACATTAAAAAGTTAGTTTTATGGTGAAATTTGATATTTCAATTATAAAATAAATCTAGTACTTTATATTCTAGTAATATTTTATGATATTTTTTACATTATTATTATTATTTAAATACTCACACCATTTATAGTTTTTATTCAATAATAAATCAAATATTGTGATTTTCACCCCACTGGCACCTCTCTCCTCCATCAAATTATAAAAAAAATACTGAATCTTTTGGTTTTTATTTGGTTCAACTAAATTATATTTTTTTTATAAAAAATAATATTAGATTAGATAGACGACCAGTTAAATAATTATTTATAAATTTATTTTTATGAAATATTTACATAATAATTAAATTATCCTACAAAAATTTGTACTTGGCGCAATGGAATAGATAAAGATGAAGAAATTTGTACTTTACATATGGTACGCGAGCATGACATCAGCATGCCGTACTTTATTTTTGGCAAGTCAATGAGCTATTGACATATGGAAATAAACTGTGAATGGAATAATATTATCTACAAAAATAATTTAATATTACTATTTATTATCTAAAATGATATTTTTTATTATGATATTCAAATTTCATTTAAATTAATCATTTATTTATTTGTTGTTTTTGGGGATTTGCATGTCTCAACAACAATACTAAATGGGTGGATCCATCATACCTAAGAGGCTAAGACTTTGGCATGAAGAGATTCCTTGTCTAATTTGTGTTCACACACACCCGCCAAAGATTCCCTCTCCTGTCTCTTTCCCATATTTAATGCCTCAAACCGTTGAATTTTAGTGTTTCAAGATGAAGATCCAGGTAGGTATTTGCTAGCTTGAAATTAAAATTAAAATTATATTAAATTTTAATAAAAAATAATAATGTAGCCCAAAATATAAAAAAATAAATTAATCGAAAAATATTTAAAAATAAAAAAGTGGGTAAAATTGATTATTTTAAAATAATAAATAATCTTAGAAAACAAGACAATCATCATCACATGGTCCTTGGCAGAGACTCTAAGCTAACCCAAAATGGTTGGAATAAAAAAATATGAAGAAATTATTAATCCAAATAAAATAAATAAATAAATAATAAAATAATTTTCTTCTTGGTATGTAATGCGTATATATAAACAGAGGGGCGAATATGGCAACAACCCATTTCTTTTTCTCCTCACCTCCTTCCTCTTTCTATCTCATCGCCATTGTCGACCAGGAAGAAAACTGTATGGGCAACTGCATAAGGCATGGTCAGTCGACGTCCTCTATGAAATGGGGCGGCGGAGACGACTGGGGCTCCATGGCATGGACGTTGGAGGAGGAGGGTCCGGCGGACATCATGGGCGGCCGCGTTTGTGAGAGAGATTGTTGCTCGGGGACCAAGATGGCCACGGCGGCGGAGATGGTTAAGGTCAGGATCTCTAGGAGGCAGCTGGAGGAGCTGCTGGGGAGGGTGGACGTGAAGGAGATGTCCGTGCACCAGGCGGTAGCCCTGCTGCTGACCGCTACTGCCAACGGCGCCTCCAACCACCGGCCATGGAGGCCGGCTCTCCAGAGCATCCCGGAGGGTAACTAGCGCGTCGTCGTCGCCACCGGCGGCTGCTCAGGGAAATGATGGGACAGGATCAGATGAAGGGAAAACGGCCTCTTCTCTCCCGCTCATCATACTAATTTTGTAAAGTTTGGGGGATGAAGAGAAAATAATATGTTTTTAGGGTAAGCGACATATATTGTTTTATTTATATAATTTGCCCTTTCAGTTATTGTAAATACCAAAAAGGCCTTCCAATGGTGTGGAGTGAAATGAAACCAAACCATGAATCAACCCAATAAAGAAGATAGTAGGGACCATATGACATGACTCCTTGTTTGCTGAACCGGAGCCCGAGTTGACCCGAATCCGGATTATTAATTATAAAAATATAATTAATAACCTTTATAGAATAATTAGTATTATTATTGTATTTGTAAACAAAATAACAAATATAATGCTTCCCATTAAAATATTATATTTGTGAGTTTTGAAAAAATATAATATATTTTTAAATAAATATTAATATTTTATATATAATATAAAAAGGATATTAACAATTAAAAAATAGACGTGCTCATTTATATTATAATTTTTTAATAAAATATTACGAATATTTTAATATTAATTTTAAAAAAGTTAATTACAATATAATTTTGTAATTAAATAATATACATTACATTTAATTACATATTAAAATAATTCATTAATATTATATATTTCATTTTATATTATTAAATATTATATATTGAATGTTAGATATGTAATTATATATTATGTATATTATTTATATATGTAATTATATTATTTAAATATTTATATAATATATATTGTATATTATATGTTTAAATAACATATCTTATATATAATTATAATATATATAATACATATTATATATTTATATTTAAAATATTATAAATTATATATTTACATCTTTTATATACATAATTTATTATGTAAAATTAAATTATATAAATTAAAATAATAACTAATTAATATATAAAAATACTATTATATTATTATTTAAAAGTAATATACTTATTTGAAAATAAATTTACAATATATTAATAAAATTAATATTTAAATAATTTAATATAAATTTAAGAAATGTTTGTAATAATTAATAAATATCTAAGTTATTTGCAATATTTCTTAAATTGTAAACCGGTTTGAACGTGGCGAGCAATTGACAGGTTTAGAAGAGATATTTTAAACCGGTTCGGATGTCCGATCGAACCAGTAGAGAAACCGATAGTTGTTTGACTTAAAACCCTATATTGCTATTACTGTAAAACACAAATTCAGGAGTGAGGGAGGGATGAAGGTGGAAGGCCTTCCCGCTTAAATCTCTTGCGCCGCTTTCCCTTTACCGCTTACACTCCTACTTCCTTTGGCTTCTTCATCAACTGCGGCCTGCCGCCTTTCTGCTGTTCTGAATTTGATTCGACTTTGTAGGACCTGCAGATGGGGGAAGAGGAGGTTCCGGACTCCTTTCTCAGCGCTTCTCTTGAAGCGAAGCTCCAGGAGCTCCTTCATTACATTACTTCCACGGAGATTAAATTATGCGCGGACTCCACCAAGGAGTTCGTTAAGCTGTTGAGAGGCAGCCGCGGCGGCGAATTGCTTCGTACCTATTTGCGGACTTCCCCCAAGTGCCTCGAGCTCCTAGACGCGTGGAAGCTCCGACAAGGGAAGCCCGGGATTTCTTACGTACTTTCCCTGATATCTGCCTTACTGAGTCATCCTGATGGAAGGTACGGGGAGGGTGGTGAGAAGATGATTGCTCAGTGCAGAGCTCTCGATAATTTTGCCCGGTCGGTGGTGGATGAGAAGCTGGAAGATGTTTACAAGGAGTTGAATAGTAAAGACGCTAAGCGGCAGAAAGCTGCCCTTCGGCTCATGGCTTCTGTTGTTAGGAGGAGCTCGGAATTGGCCTCAGAGGTTGCCAAGAAGTTTGATTTCTCTCTGCCGTCATTCCGGATGCTTGGGAATTTTAGAAAGAAGAAGAAGAAGAAGATTGATGACAAGAGGAAGCATTCGATGAGGAAACCTTTTGTTGGCTTCGCCATGTCCTTCTTGGAGATGGGGAGGCCCGGGTTATTGAGGTGGATTTTGCAGCAGAGAGACATGTATTCGGGAGTCTTGCGTCTTCTTGGGGATGATGATGATGAGACCTTAACTTTCGTCCTCTCAACTTTGCGAGATAGAGTCCTCACGGAAGGGTCAATGGTGCCCCCTGGCCTTAGGAGTGTATTGTTTGGAAGTGTCACCTTGGAGCAGTTGATCAGTATAACTGAACAGGAGGGTGGAGGGCTTGCCTCTGAGTTGGCTCAGAGCATACTAATCATGGTATGCACTCATCCTTCCAACGGGTTGATGCCTCATTTGAAGAGAAGCACAAACCCATTAAAAGGGAACCCAAAGCGACTGCTGGGACTGATGAAGAAGCTTAGAGCTGCCGAGATTGGGTACCACAGGGATCTTCTTTTGGCTATAGTCCGAGGAAAACCAGCTTTCGGGTCAGCTTATTTACAAGAGTTTCCTTACAACATCGAAGATCATGCATCATCAAACTGGTTGGTTCTCATTTGCTCTTAAGTAATAATTTATTTGTGTTGTAGGTTTTGTTTTGTTCGTAGCATCCTCTCTAGCTTATTTTTCTATAGTGACTGAAGAAGTTGCAGGTCTTCTGTCATTTCTCTTGCAGCCGATGTGGTCTCTGCTGTTGGCATGGACTGTCCATTTGGTTTCCTAGATTCTACATCTTGTGATCCACCAGCCTTTGATGGAACTGATGTTCAAGATGTCATTGGAAGTGTATGCCCTCGTTCTTTCACCAGGTCATTTATGAACAAGGGATTGCTTCACTCCGATATGTTTGTGAAAAATGCAACCTTGAGGCTTCTCTTGGAGGAGCTAAGGCTATTGGATTCATTTATTTGTTATATGGATCTCAAATCAAGGAATATGCGTAGCTGGGAATCTTTGAAGAGAGAGATTCAGAATGAAGTGCGAACATTGGTCCCTGATCCCCAGGTCTTACTGAGCCTTCTTTCTTCTCTAAGCAGTATCTTGAAAAGTGACCAGTTTAATGTAAAGAGAAAAGCAGATTCGGATCTTTCAGACTCCAAGGTCCAGGGCAGCTGCTCCGGTAAGAAAAGAAAAACAAGTGACTTGGAGGTGGATGCAGATATTATAATAGGTGGAATTGCATATGATACAGACATTAGTTTGGCTGACGAAAATGGACAAGTTACTAATAGTAAAGAAGATTTCAACGAGGCCCAGAATCTATCTAGTTCTTATGCTGAAATATGGGGCTCAGACTTCTCTCTTAATCCTGTTTCTACTACAAGGGATACAGAGATATACTTTTATACAAAGGTTTTTGAAGCTCTCCAGATCTATCTTGTAAGTTTTTTTAGACATAATAACTTTTAAGTTCATATCGTTTACGTTCACTTTTTTTGTAAGTTATATCATCTACGTTCTCAACGAGTAAATTTCATTACGCAACATTTAATTGTTCTATCAGAGAATTTTTATCAGAGATTTCTTTACGCGTTGCTCTTGCTTTTTGTCCATGTTGGTGTGACTAGAACTTGGTTCTAGTAAGTTGCAACTATCTCTTGTAACTGAATACACATTTTCTCCCTTTGCAGCGTGCCATGCCTACTATGTTGGAAGGATCATTTGAGGTCTTCATCAATCTCCTTAGCAGTTCTCCTGAACTACCTATGAATCTGTTGAGTTCCATGCTAAGTCTGCTGTTGGAGTATGTCAGATGGTCTCCTGGAGGAGCTATCCCACTTAGAATTCCACCCCTGATGTACAAACATCTACGGATTTTTATAAACTTGTCACTATTCTCACCTCTTAGTACCATAAGGACACAAGCCTATCATCTCTCGGTTACTGCTATGTTAAGTACGGGTGCATTTGACAGGAATCCACATGAAGTGGATGCATGGTTCTTGTTTTTACCAAATTATAATGGCAATGAAGTGCAAGGTTTTAAAGTGTTGAAGGAATTCTCTTCAGTATTCATCTCATTTCTATGTGATGCTATATCCACAGTTGGGAATAATCTGTTTACTTTTTGGGATATCATCAAGTGTAATGCAAGTAAACTGCAAGAATTTAACGGTATCAAGTGTTTTAACTCTTTGATACTTCAAGTTTTCCTTTTTGTTATCTTTTAAATTGAAGGTTGTTTTGAGAGTATAGAGTATTTTCTGGATCTGAGGGTGCAGTAACCATGTCCCATGAATTATAATAGGGCGCACTTTATCTCTGCTGGGCTTTTCAAAATATGAGGAGATGCAAGAATAAGATTAGATATACATTTTGTTACCCTGGCATCTAATTCTTCTTCTATCTCCTGCAGATTACGCACTTCATTTTAGCCCTCTTGCCATCTGTGTTCTGCAGAAATGTCTCAGGGTCATCAAGTCTAAATCAGATTCTTTTTCTTTACCTGAGAAGACAATGATTTCATTCTATGTTAGCAGTACCTTGAAATATCTCTTACAAACCCAGGTAAACCTGATTTGTTGATTTCTTCTCTTCGGATGTATGTTTCATATTTAATTTTCCTATGTTGAATCTCTATTTTAATATGTGGAGATAATAAAATATTTATAGGTAGATGCAAGTTTATTATCTGCTGCAGTTGTATCGTTGATGTCCAACACCATTGGTAACAGCTTGTTTGAGGATGATGATTCTGGAGATTTTTTATGTGAATGGAGACCATTGAAAAGTTTACTCTTCTTTGCACGAAGTACATTGAATTGTGAAAGTTATCACTATTTTGTTCCTGATGAGGATAACATACCTGCTGATAGTTCTTTTTCAAATACGCTAAGTCAAACAGAGGAATTGCTGAGAGTCAGTAATGCTGCCGAAATATCTGCAATATTCAGGGCCTTCTGTTCGTCGCTCCTTTGTGGATCACCATCCTTGATGTTGGAGAATTTTCCTTTAATTATGACTCTATCGAAGGATCTATATGGAGCTTATGGATTGGTTCTGTCTCCAATATTCTTTGTTAATGAAAGTCTACTTGCTAGACTTTCCAAGTTCTGGTCTGTGTCATTTTCTGCTGATCCAGAAAGGGTTGTGCCTAAAATAATCTGTAAAGGCAGGAAAGATGAAGCTGCCAAGAAAAAAGATGACAGTGATGGAAGTGAGTCCATTGCTGCTATTTTCAGTCAGTTCTTGGAAGAGATGCCATTCCATGTCTTATTCCCAGCTTTAATGTGCTTTAATGAACATCTCTTAATGGAGTCCTTGGGAATGGAACTTTTTTTCTTGGGTAAGCTATGTGAATCAACAGTGGAGCACCTTGTTTCCTATTTGCACCTCGTGCTCTTCTGGGTACATCAGATACAACTTTCAAACTGTCATATCCCATCCGCCCAAGTGAATAGACTCTATGAAAGCTGCATTGGTTTTCTGAAATGCATATTGGCTAAACTATCCGCCTCTAAAGATTTCCTGCGATCACCACAACTAATGCAGGAAGTGGCTGAATGTATCTTCCATCATCCTGCAGTGACACACTTCTTGTCCACCTCTTCACTCTGCAGTAAAACATTAACCAAGCAATGTACAACAGATATTTTGGAGGCCTTATCTACCTTGTCAAAGCAGAGTCCTCAGGAGATAAATCATGCCATAGTTATCGTGGAGACAGTTTTTTGTTACTCGTGGTCCTTAATTAACAGCCAAAATTCAGAAACAGAGATTGATGAGACCTCTCTCCAGTACTTTACAAGGGCTTTCAATTCATTAATTCAGAGACTTCTGTTGGAGCTCAGAACAGGATTGGAGTCATGCATAGATATGAAAAAAGCTGTAACTTTTCTTCCTGTATATCAAGCTTTACTTGCATTGGTTCCTCTAGCATCTCCTTTCCAGGTTTTGGCATTAGTACGTTGGATCTTCAATAGAATCAACAAAGTTGATGTTTTGATTTCTGAAGAACATAGAAAACTTCTGCTCTTTATTAGTTGCCATCTCACATCTTGTGCATATGAAACAGTTGATAATTATTTGCAGCAACCAATCACTAAACGAGCACAATTTGATATGTTCTGGAAATCTGGAGAGCAAAATTGTGATAGTAACATTATCAGGGAGGTCTATAATGAACTACTCAAGCAAACCCGGCTTTCTGAAGTAGATTTCGCTGATTTGCCTTTGCTAAAGGCTTTCGGTGCTGTTTACAGGCAAAAATCAGTGCAACACCTTAATTTGCACCCTTTGAGCTTTGTCTTCTTGAGAGCTGTTCTAGATACTCCACTAGAGATGATTTCCCATTGCATTGATAAGGTAAATGTTGCAAGAGCTAGGATTTTGTTTCTGATTGGTGAGTTGAATCCTTTGCACTTATCAATCTTTGGACACACACTTTCAAATATCCTGCATAATGAGGGGAATTCATCTAAAGAAATCCAGACTTCTCTCTCAACTGAGGACCTTCTGATGCTTCTTCCGACTTCGGTGTCTTTTTTGAAATCAATTGTTCCAAGGTATGGGAAGCAGTGCTACTCAAGATTTGGGAATATACCTCAGGTTTATTTTACGATTCTCTATGATGGTTTTTCTCATTGGAAAACATTTGCTTCAAGAAATATGCTCATAGAGGAATGTGCTGACATTTTGCTATCATCAATGGAGGAAGTTTTGAAATTTGCTGAGTGCAGTTTTCTGGGGCAAGCAGTTCATATGGTACAGTACCACTTCCTCTTAAATGGTGAAGCACTGAAGCTGAAGAAGTGTTTGAAATTGTTTAATAAGATGTTGCCACATTCTTCCAGTCATAATGATCTCTTGGACTGTGATGTGAGGGGATTGGATTCTTGTTCAAATGAGAACTTATTGACCACTGTTAGCAGAGTTTCTGCAAAGATATCATTGTGCAGCATTCTGTTGTTTCCTGAAATTAGGATTTCTGATGAAGTCGCATATGATGATTTGATCTCAGCAAGGACCCGTTTTATACATCTTTTGGTAGATTCATGGAAACAAATCGTGAAGAAATTCCCATCCAGAAATTTCACAAATAGTAAAGCTGCAAAATGCTTGCCCTTATATCACTATTTGGAAGTTTTTATCTTGCAAAACATCGAAATATTAACTACAAAGATGCATGATGATCTCATTCAGCTGAAGTCAATTTCCTTCCTGGAGGAGTTGATAAGATCTTCACTTCTCTACAGGTTTGAAGATTCCAAAACTTTGAAAACACTTAGAAGCATCCTAACTAGTCTGAGGGATGGGCAGTTTTATTCTCTTCCATATCTACAACTTTTGCTTGCACACTCCCAATTCCCCATGACTCTGCATTCCATCTCCAATACATCTGAAAATCTACAGCTTGGAGCATTCTTGAAGCCCATGTCCAGCATTTTGAGGTCACTCAGTATTCCCTTCACAAACAATGAGAATGATAGGATTCCTGATCACTGCATAAAGAAGCTGGAAGTTGTCAGGTTACTAAGGACACTACTGAACATGAAAGGTTGTGATCATGGTTTCTCTTTTTCAAAGGAAGGTGGAGTAAATGCTCAAGAACTACTGATGTTGCTCCTTTCTTCTTATGATGCAACTCTGAGTGACATTGATCTGGAGATTTACAGTCTCATGCAAGAGATAGAATATAGTTGTGGTGGCTCAGCTAACTTTATGGAAACAGATTTCCTCTGGGGAAGTTCCTCCTTGAGAATTAGGAAGGAGCGTGCTCTAGAAAAAGAAGAATCAGCTGCTGTTGTATCTGATGCTGGAGCAATTGGACAACTTCGGAGAGGTCAAGTTAGGGATAACCTTCCAATTGATCCCAAATTATGTGCAGCAACTGTTCTTCATTTCCCTTATGGTAGAATGGTGGTTAATGGACCAATGCCTTTGAACACCTTTGATGTAAATGAGACTGATAACATGCCCGAGGTGTGTTTATTTTCATTTAGCCTTTCTCATGTCAATGTATTCATAACTCTGATTAATTTTATTTCAGGAAATTAATATCCTTACGTTGTTTGTAACTTCTTTGCAGATAAATAGGCTTGGTACTGAAAGTATTCGAAGATATGATCCTGTTTTTCTCATGAGATTCTCACTCCATATGCTATCAGTTGGCTTCATTGAACCAGTGGAGTTTGCAAGTCTAGGCTTACTAGCTGTTGCATTTTGTTCTCTGTCTTCACCTGATGATGGAATGAGAAAATTGGCCTATGAAGCTCTTGCAAGGTTTAAGAAGGCACTAGAGGTCAGTATCTCTAAATTTTTTGTAGGAAGATCTTGATTAAATTAGATTATTTAGCCCCCTCTAAACTTCAATGGTTGAGTTTCTCATCCTTTGGGAAAGAATTTCTGGATCAATCTCTGGCCTTTTGCTACCTGTATTAACATTTTAATTTTTTATATGCAGCAATGTAAGAAAAGGAAGGATGTCATTTGTCTACGCATTTTGTTGAACTATGTACAAAATGGTATTGAAGAGCCGTGGCAAAGGCTTCCATCTGTTATCACTCTTTTTGTCGCAGAGGCATCATTTGTATTGTTGGACCCATCACATGAGCACTATGTGGCACTGAATAAGCTCTTAACGGGTGCCTCCAAAATCAACTTGAAGGTAAAATTGGTTGAAGCATAGTAAAACATCTTAACTGGATTGGTTTGTTGTTTGATTCTTTTGGTTGTTACCATCAGAATTAAGAACTAGACAAAAAAAATGAAATCTCTCTAATGCATGTGTTCATGAGTCCACTTTAATGATTGACTAGGATCAGCTGCTTACATGAACTAAATGGAAATTGTCTTCATTAAATTCTTGATATAAAATGTACAACACTATTTGTCCGATTGCTGTGAATTAGCATGCTTCATCAACTCCTTGCAGTGTGTTCCTCTTTTTCCCAATTTCCTATGGAGTGCAGCAGTCAATTTCAAGTCAGAGAGGTTGTGGATACTTCGCCTAATATATGGCAGCATGAATGCAGATGAGGATGCCCCCATTTTTATGAGGAACTCCGTATTTGAGAATCTGCTTAGTTTTTACTCCTCTCCTGTTTCAGATAATGAGTCAAAGGAGTTGATTCTTCAGGTAATCTTTCAGCCTCTGTTAAAGTTTATCATGATACCATTTGAAGATGTATTGCTCTTTCTTGGTAGTTCTCAAATCAGCTATTTTTTGTGAAACATGAAAGAAAAAACCCTTGTTAGAATTAACATTATAAATTTAGGAAAGACTTTTTTCTATGTACTTCACGAAGAAGCCTTGCTTCATAATTACTACACAGCAAGTTCCTTGACCTTATCATGCTTATGTTTCATGAACTCTCAGAATAAAGGTGGATAAATGTGAACAATATATTTACCTTTAGTTTTTAAGACTTAGATATGATGATTGGTGAGGCCGGGGGGTTGCTCTGCATTAGAGAGACTGTCCGTTTGGCGGGGCTTGTAGTACTAGCTAAACTAAAAGCCTGGAAGATTTATTGCAGTCAGCTGCAAATATGTGTGTTTGTGTTTTTACATGTAGCATTGGAAAAGGGATGTGTTTTGTATGAACCTGTAGGGTTGGAAAAAGGATGGATACAAGTATATGTCTCTGCACTATTTGTTCAATTTTCGATTGATTAATTGGATGTGCAATGATTTATTCCTAATCTATATTTCACTTGTTGCAGATCATAAAGAAGTCGGTTAAATTGCCCAAGATAGCCCGTTATCTTTCCGAGCGATGTGGCCTCTTTTCATGGCTCTCATCGGTTCTATCATTCATAACAAACGGCCATGCCAGAGACGACAAAGATTTCTACTCTAGGCAGTTGATGACGGTTTTAGAGGTAAAGACTCTTTCAAGGTTGTGTCTTATATCTCTTTATTAGATGATTGTACTTCTTGATCGGGATCAAGGGTTATTCTTTTCCTCGTCTCTTATTCTTTTGCAGGTTATAAATGTTTTGACTTTGTCTAGAAACGTTACTGAGTGGTTACAAAAGTATGCCCTGGAGCAGCTGTCAGAGTTCTCCTCTCATCTCTTGAAGTTTCTGTATGGCAGTGTGAAGTTTACAAGTGAAGGCAATTCGTTGGTTGATTTGATTTTACAAATAATTATATCCACTCTTAAAATATCCCAGAAGAGGAAGATATATCAGCCTCACTTCACCCTTGCAACCGATGGCCTTTATCATGTGTATGAAATTGTTAACATATATGGTGCACCAAGATCGTATCCCACTTCTGAATATGGACTCAAAGTTATGCTGATGAGCACACCTTCCCCAATTTTTAACATGGTATGTATATAATATGCATTTCTTCTAAAGTATTCTTGTTCATGGTAGAAGTTCTATTCCCTTAGCCCCATCTGCTTATTTAATGGAGTAATAAAATTTTCACATAAATATATGTAGGAGGAAGAGAAACTCTCAAGGTTCATTACATGGGCAATCTCTGTTGCTGTACAGTCAGATAACAGGCAACTGCTTCAGTCTACATCCGCTCGTTCTCATGTCGGTTTCTTCCTGGAGGAAGAGATGACCGAAGAACCTTTGATGTCAAAGCTGCTGCGATGGATCACAGCATCAGTAATTCTAGGTTGCCTTTCTGCGAGGTCTTGTATGCACGACATGGTACCAACAGGATCGAGCATGAAAACTCTGGAGGAGTTGCTGGAATACATTAAAGGAATACATGGCAGAGGGAATAACAAAGCTTCTCCTAGTTGTCAAGGGTTTATAATCGATTCAATGCTTTACCTTCAGCAACTTCTCGGAATCAATTGCAGAGTGCTTCCATCGGTTACATCTGCTCTCTGTGTTCTACTCCCAGATATCACTGAATCCACAGGTACGTGTTCTAGGCCCGTGAAACTTTTATTTGCCTTCCATTACAAGTAACTGGATCGTACCCCTTCATGCCTTTTTCAGGATCATCAGTTGTGACGAGAATTCGTTGCCCCCCAGAAGCTAATCCCTCGTGGAGATGGTAATGGATTTACTGGATGGCTTAACTTTGTTTCAATTCTCAGTGTTATATCATCACATGCACTTTTTCCTCAGGTCATTTTACCAGCCATGGAAGGATCTGACCTTGGAACAAACCCAGGTGGAGGAGATGGACGAGTACCATGCCTGTCAGACACTCATGGTGGCGCTGTCCAATTCCCAGCAAAGGAAATTGCCATGCTCACAGTTCCTCTCTCCTCCTGATATCGAAAAATCTGGTGTATTTTCATGGGAAAGGAGCCTTGTAATGGATCATATCAAGGGCGAGGTATTTCAATTGTGAGAGACATTGCTGTATATGGAGTCTGCAACCAAGCCAATAGATCCCCAACACAGTGACATACAGAAAGAAGCTTGTATATGTACATATTCATGATCACAATACTTGAGTCACCAGGAGATGAATGTCTCCAGAAGTTTTGAATTGTAACATGTTGCCCATACTTTGTTATTTATTTGCTGCATAATTTATCTAATGAAAAAATATTGATATTGTGTGTCCTCTAGGTTTTTTTTGCACTTGATCATGTAATTATCACTTAACAAATATTTTGGTTATATATAAAAAGTATTAAGTAGATAACAGATTAATCAGAGTGGCGCAGCGGAAGCGTGGTGGGCCCATAACCCACAGGTCCCAGGATTGAAACCTGGCTCTGATATATTTTGCTATCCTTTTTTATTTTTTAATGTGCATGGTTTAGTCTTTTCTCTCTCTATTTTGATTCTCTTTTTCGGTTTTGCCTATCAATTTGAAGCATGTCTTGTTGATTTATTTTGATCCTCTTTCTGGGTTGGGGTAGAGAGGTGGCCAAGAAGAAGAATATATTAGTTTTGTTCTGAGATTGGGGCTGAGGCTTCTGCCGGAGCATTCAACCAGAATTGCCATATATCAAATATGTGATGGAGATGTCATTTTATCTTCTTAAACAGGCTTCCAAATCCTTGAAACGTGGAGGTCAGCCAAGTAAAACCGTGAATTCCTGCAAGTTTACCAAATATAGCAACCTGTAATTTTTAGTGGGTCAGAATTCTGCCACCTCGATCTCAGAGATTGGAGGGAGAAACGGGTGAGGAACATGCATTAAGCAAAGCATTTGCCTCTTTCCCCCATTGCCGGACTTGGGTTCTTGGAACAGATATTTCCAGGATTCGATCCGGTCCTTCTGCTTTTCTGCATTGATTGTACCGCTGGTGGTCATCCCATGTCCCTCCTGTGAATTTGGATGATTTGTTTATGATAAAGGGACGAGGATAAGGTGAAGATGAGCTGCTTCAATTGCTGTCTGTCTAAAGAGAAGGTTGCAAAGAAGTCTCTGAAGAAGAAGTCTCTGAAGAAAAGCATCCATGAATATTGCAACGCCATGACCATAACCTCATTTGCCAACATCTCAATTAAATCAGGCAATTCCGCCTTCTTCCTTTCATAATCCATCCATTGATCCAATGATTGTTCTTTAAATTGGAAACTTACCATGGAAATCAATTGTTTTTTTCTGGCCCTTGTGTTGCAGATGGCAGTCGTCGCAGGTACATAGTTGAAGAAATCCAGAAGCTGGGGAATGGAAAAGTTTCAGCGGAGATCCTCACATTTAAGGATCTGTCTGCTGCAACTCAGAACTTCAACCCTGATACCCTGCTGGGTGAAGGCGGTTTCGGTAGGGTCTATAAAGGCAAACTCGATAGTAGAGATCAGGTACTATTATTTTTCTGGTAAGAGAACGGGATAATAATACTAACCTAGCAACTTCAGACTATTATTCTTACTTTTAATAAAAATAAATAATAATATTTGAATTGTATACTTAGTTCGAATTTAAAATTGTATTTGTTAATTGTATATACATTATAAGGTGTTGAAAATATATATTTTTGTTAAGAATATATATCGAGCCAAACTCAAAACTCAACTCGTTATCTGTTGAGCTAGAGTAATAATATTATTCGTACCGTAATAATATTATAATATTTTATATAAAATAAATAAATATTTTCGATTTTAACTAGGGTTGATCTATTATCGATTAACAATATCTTATCACCGTATTCGTTCTCTATTTTAGGCTGTGGCCGTGAAGCAATTAGACAGGAATGGTTTGCAAGGTAACAGAGAGTTTCTTGTGGAAGTGCTGCTGCTGAGCACCCTTCGCCATCAACACCTTGTGAACTTGGTGGGCTACTGCTGTGATGGTGATCAGAGGCTATTGGTCTATGAATACATGCCCAATGGCTCCCTCGAGGATCACCTTCTCGGTAAGCCCTCCTATGGTGTCCTGTGTTCTGTTCTGTTCTGTTCTGTTCTGAGAACCAGACTGATCAAGTTGTGATTTCTTTTGGTCAAATTGTCTAGAGTTGAAAGCAGGGAGAAAGCCATTGGACTGGAGAACGAGGATGAAGATAGCCCTGGGCGCAGCTAAGGGGCTTGAGTACTTGCACGAGAAAGCAGACCCGCCGGTGATCTACAGAGACTTCAAGGCCTCGAACATCCTGCTGGACGATGATTTCAACCCGAAGCTCTCTGATTTCGGTCTGGCTAAGCTGGGGCCGACCGGGGACAAGACTCATGTATCTACCAGGGTCATGGGCACGTATGGGTACTGCGCGCCGGAGTATGCGCTGACGGGGCAGCTGACAACCAAGTCCGATGTGTACAGCTACGGTGTCGTGTTCTTGGAGATCATCACAGGAAGAAGGGTCATCGACAACAACAGACCCACCGAGGAGCAGAATCTGGTCACATGGGTAAGCAAACTGAGACCTGGAGAATACGTTCGTTTCGAGCTTATGGGTCATGGAGGTTTTTGCTATTGCAGGCACAGCCGCTGTTCAAGGACAGGAGGCAGTTCACTTTGATGACGGATCCGGCACTGGAAGGGAACTTCCCGACGAAAGGACTCTACCAGGCTCTTGCGGTGGCGGCCATGTGCCTCCAGGAGGAAGCCACCGCCCGGCCGCTGATCAGCGACGTCGTGACGGCCCTCGGGTTCTTGGCACAGGACAAGCCCAACTGCGAAGGGGTAGAAGAAGATGGCAGCTATGAGGATTATGCGGAAGGGGAAGAGAACGAGGAGAAGAGGTGACGAACAGCAGGCAGTATACTCGACGTCTGGTTTTAAATGGGGGGAGGAGATGGAAAGGGTCGATGGACCCACCTCGAGAGGTGCTGGGATATGCTGCTGGATCACGCAGCCGCCATGGAAAAGGAGAGTTAGATGACTTGTAAGTTGCTTTCATTCATTTTCGACGACCTGTGGATTAGGGGATGGTATGATTTCGTGTGGTAAAAAGCCTTGGAATAAAAGGAAAGAAACTAATATGCATCACGAGGTGTACGGCTGCTTGGTGAACAAAAAAGATCAACTCAATTCGAACAAGAGAGCATAACATTACGATGATATTGCTCATATTTGCAAATTTGTATATATTTAATTTTAAACCCGAATTTAATAACTACTTATAAATTTATTATTATTATTACTTTTTCAGAAAAAATGAGTATTAATATTCTCGAATTTAATATTTTTTATCCGTACAAAAAATAGCATTATTTTCGATCTTATTTTAATTATTAGTTATTCGTATACAAATTTACTTAAAAATAATTACTTATAAATAAATAATAATTTTTTATTTTAACTAATTTAAAATATTATTATCAAGAATCATATTCACTACCAATATATATAATTATAATTTATAATTTTAAATCCGAATTCAATAAATTTATACAAAATAGATATATTTTTACTTTTTAACACGAGTAAACAATGAATTCGATTTAACTATTTTATCTATTTGAAATTAAAAATAATTGATTTTATTTGAGTATTTTTCTTTTAAGCCGATTTTTTAGGGTTTATATAATGTTTATATAGTGTTTGGTAAGAGTGCTATTCTAACTATTACATCATATAAAAATTTATTATTCATCCATATTTATAAATTTATAAACTAATAACACATTTTCTATATTTTAACAAAAATCGTTAGTTTCATTTCTGAATCCCATTGTTCTCGCCTTCCCTCACTCCCTTTTGGGTCACAAATCCTTTGCTTTTGTCTCTAATCCGATACGCCCTGCTGTGCTGTGACTGAGGGTTCACAATCAAATTCAAAGAGAGAGGAGATCCCTCCTCCTGCTGCTCAAAAGTTGGCAACTTGGGTCGTGGGTCTGTCTCATCTCGCAAGAATCTTGGGCGGCTGGTCGCCGTCTTACCGACCATCGACTCGATTTAGCCTGTGATTTATTACCGCATCTGGGGTAACGTTCACGAAGCTGGTCCCTACCCTTCTGGCTATTGTCGGTGTTCTTGTGGAAATCCATTGATCGAGTTTTGCTGTTGAGGGTTTTACTTCTAGGTTTCTTGAGCTAGTTCCTGGGTTCCTGTGTTTCTCCTGTAGCTGCAATTAAGAGTTATTTGTCTAGCTGGGTGTTGGTCTTGACTGTGATTCTTCTGGGTATTGCAAAATCTCATGGTGTTGCAGTAGCCCTCTGAAGATTTTCCTTGCTCTTGATTCTCCCTTCTTTCAAGTCAATTTCAGCTCTTTGATAGTTTTTAAAATGCTGGAAATCTTTCTGTGGTGGATTCGACATTGAGCAGTATGCACTATTTCATTCATCTTTCTTGTTGACTGCTGAAGGCAATGGATAAACCATCAATAGATCACTTCCATCATCCCATTATCACATTGAATATATGATGGAATGCCTGCAACAGAAGCCAAAATCAAGAATTTTCTTGTCTCCTAAATGGTTCTAATAATTGCCCTTTTGTAGTTAGTATGTTTACAGTGAATTGCAACTGCAAAGAACTTCTCTTTTATCTTCTCTACTCTCTGTCAATTGTTTAATGACAATTTGAACTCTATGAGTGCATATGTTGAAGGGATTTTGCTCTTGCAGGCACAGCAACAGCCAGAAGATAGCAGTTCAGCTCAGAGATCTGAATTAGGCGATCTGCAGTAAGATGGTTCAGCCTCATGAATCTACCAGAGGTGGTGGAGGTCCGGTTAAGGTTGGTACCAAAGGGACAATCAGTGCACTTATGACAAGAGAGCTCGAGTCCCTTAAATCTGCACCAAAGGCACCCATATCACCTAGAAATAAACACCAGACAGTTTCTGTTTCTGTCCCCTGCAAGGCAAGTTCTGCTAAAAGATCACAGCTGAGAAAATCCCTGGATGTGGCAAGCAGCAACCATGTCACCAATGGCCATTCTGCTGAGGGATCCCGGAAGAACAAAGACTATAAGAACAACTGTCTGGTTCCTATACTGGCAGCCCGGGATCTGACACTACTAGATGGGATACCATTGAAGGGAAAGCCTGAGAGACGGGGGCGCAATATTGTGGAGGTTGTTGATATTAGGTGCGGTAACAATCCCGATTGGGTCCGGGCGAGTCCGGTAACTAAGCTCAAGAAGCTTGGTTTTTCCAAGCTCTCCCAGAGCATCATCTAGGCTGTGGCTGACTACTTGGTGCTGGCACATCAGACTTCAGCATCCTCTTACTCTATTGCAGCAGAAACTCCAGTCATCCTGTTGTTGTTGCCCACTAGACTGTAAGAAACTCCCATCACATGTTCATGATGGGTTAGACTGCTTATTCTCTTCTTCTTACTGGTACACTCATGGCTATCATGAAAGAAGGCTCACTGTGATTTTCTGGATGAACCTGCATTGTAAATACATGACCAACCTTCAAGGCTCTTGAAGTGTCTGACTTCTTGCATGATGAGTGACCCAACAGTAGAATAACACTTAATTGAACTAAATCATTCCGAAATAACATTCTATCGATATATAATAAGAATATTATATTAAATTGGATAAAATATAAAAAATATTGTATTTTTATAAATTCATACTTGATTCGTACTCTACTTGTAAAAATATACAATTACAGAATAAAAATACATAATTCGATCATTTTTATTGATATAGTAAAAATAATATACGTATATATTTGTTGAAAATTATTATGGATAATATAATTATAAATTAAATAAAATAGAAAATTAATTACTTTTAAATAAATATTACTATAATTACTTAATTTACATAAAACATTCTCCAATTATTTATAAACAAGTTTTCTCGTATTTCCAATCCATTATTTAATGTTTAATAATTACTGGAATTCTTAGCTTCACCCGTTTCAAACTACTATATCCAAAAATAATAATATTGGAATTCAGATTTTTTTGAAAAAATTTATTCTAGTTTCTACCGTATCAAACCGGATGGCAGGGAGCTGGTCCATAATAAACCGATTCTATTTGGTTCGTTGTGCTGAACCGGCCGGATAGAGGATTTCATGGTGGAAGGACGTCCCCGGCCAGGGCCAATGCCAAGAGGGGAGACTTCCCTGCCAGAGAATGGCGGATCGAGACAGAGACTGGGACTTCCATCTCCGAACACTCACCGTCAGCGCGCGCGACTCCAATTTCGCCGCCGATCCTGCCTCCGATCCTTCTCTCCTCAACTCGGTACTCTAACTCGGCCAGTCTCCGTCCCCCTTTTCCATTATTATGCTCATCTAGAAATCTCCGAGATGCATAATTGTCAGAATACTTTGTCATCCGAACCGTTAGAATCGGATTATTGTTTTTCGTATCGTATAGGAAACAAACGCGCGCACGTTCGGTCCTGTGAAGTGCTGTTTCCTTTCGGATTGTTACCTTCGTTTGCTTCTCTTTGTACAGGTAAAGAGGCTCTATGAGCTGTGTAAAGCAGGGAACTCGGAGGATCTTGTGGCTCGGGTATATCCCCAAATCAACAAGCTCTTTCAACGGGCAGTTGCTTCCATGTCTCATTCCAGGACTTCCTACGGTCTTCTCTTGCTGGTTTGGTTCATTTGCTCAATCCTCATTCTCAGCCTGTTGTTCTGGTTGCTACATATTATGTCTCTGGTTTTCTGCTGTCAGTTTTTGGTGAAAGGTAATATCTTACTAAAGTATGATAGAATAAACAGAATTGGAAATGAGAAATTGCATAAAAGTGCTTTTTTTTTCTCTCGGAAGGTTTGTCATGCTCAATTTGAATTGGCAGCTCTAATGATTTCTTGCCTATGCCCTTCCTTGAAAAAGTATTTTTTGTTTGAGAATGTTACCTGCAGACTATATTGTCTGTGTTAAACTGGGTTCTCCAGTTCATGTGATTCATATTTGCTTTCTGTATTGTTTTGCTTAAATCATTTTTTCTTCTCTCGTTCAGGCTATTCTTCAGTTTTACCTTGATTTTGGAGACATGGTTCTTCATGATGCTGATCCGAGCCTAAGAACATTTTTCCGTTCATGCTTGAGCCGGTATGATGCCCATTTTAGTGTCATTATTGAGCTTTTTTATTGAAACTATTATTGAGTCTTGGTATTCAGTATGTTTGGTATCCATTAGAATGTTATTTGCTTCAGTGAATTTGCAGATGCAGTTGTTGCCGAAGCCACTCTCGATTTTCTGAATGCAAACAAGAAGAAGCTGTTGGTCTCTTTTCCAACTTTACTACCTCATGTACGGGCCGGAGTCTCATTCTCTATCTCATTTTTAATGGAAGATTTAGTGAGGTTTTAGAGCATAATGTGCATTATTTACTTTTATTATATAAGCCACCAGAGTGCTCCTCTGATGTGTCAGGGTGGGTATGCTGTTGGTGCACTTATTAGCTACTTTTTGCAATGCCAATTTTTCTACTTCACATTTTTAACTGTTTATTAAAACAGAGGATATATAAAGAGGAAACTATTAATATATGACACTGTTTTCATATCTGTACTTACATTTTGTATTAATGGCATGTTTGCAGTTCTTCCCGCTGCTGCTTAAGTTGATTGCATGGAATGGAGAGAAGTAAGTTCTTCCCTATTTCTTATGGTCTTTTAGTGCGTCTGACAGAAAAAAAGTCCTGAAAGAGATTGCAGTTGAAAACGTTTCTCTTCAAGAGTTATTTGCATCTAATAAATTGAATTTAATCAGTGTTCTGTCCTTGGAATTCTGATTGAAGTCTCTGGTAGTGCTGTAGTATAGGGTGTTTTGATTGTTTTTTCAGGATTTAGGGTGCTTTGATTAGTTTTGAAGCTTCTATTTGATATGCTAGACTTATTTAAATTTGGGTTAATTCACTGATCGATGCCAATTGCATTGTTTATAAATGGCACACAAACATTATGCATGTTCTATAAACTCCTGGGAAAATTCATAATCTACTGTCTTCATTTATATTCAATGCATTTATTATTTCTTTAAATTAGGGACTTTTTAAGAAGTTAAGAAAGAAACCAGTTTCCCTGTTGACATAAACAACTGATGCTGATCTATCTGACTTTGCAGGTTAGAGAAATCATTTCGAAAGATTTTCCCTGCTTTGATATCGACTGGATCTTTCCTCCCTGTATTTCCATCTTTGATGGACCTGCCAGGTTTGTTATATTCTTGCACACTTCCTTTCTCTATATCTATATGGAACATGTTGTATCAACGTGGATTATGTACCTGAAATCTTCTTTAATAGTGAAAGGAATCTCTCGCCTTCATTTTGCTGAACATTTGCTTTTAGCTTTCCTGATTATCACTCTGTATATGGGAATCTATTATTAAATATTTCTCAGATGATTATATCTTTTGTTGATTACCATTTTTTGGTGAACAATCTATGCTGGTTATTATTGATGCTAATTGATTTTGTTCTATCTCTAGGGATTTCCCTAAATGCTCACAGAGGAATGTTCAATATATTTTTTCTTGAGGGTTTTCTTAGATAAAATCTTGAAATTCATCCACCAATATTGTTGCTGCTCTCTCTTATCAGCATAATTTTAGACAGTATAATAGCAGTCAATGTCTTTATAACATTTTCCTTTTATTTTATGTAGTGTTGGTTGTTGCATTAGAGAAGGTAGAGCGAACCTCTGGTTCTCTTGTTGGAAGCAGCATAGCATCAATTCAGAAGAATGCTGCGCCTAAGGTTACCTCTGACTTTTCCATGCTCAAGAGCTTGTTCAATCTTGCTATATTTACCGTGAAATGTACTTATCTTTATTTGACTGCAGATGTTACTGGATCTCATGGATGAAGCATATACTGGATCTACCATCATTGATGGTGAGGCAGACTCTGAATCTGAGGATAACAATACTATTGATGTAGCTGACCCTCTCTTTCTTGACCTCCTGAAAGATGAGAATGATGGCTTTGCTGTATGTTTTTTCTCCTGTCCAATCTCCATTGAACAAACTTGTATACAAATTATTTGCTTTTTGTACCTTTTTCTTTTTCCATGGTTTTGTAGTACCTATGATATCTATGACTACTGCATTTGTTGTTTTGTTTACAATTTTTTTGTTAGTCTGCCATAATTTGAGTGTTCTAACTTTCCAAGATGAGGCTTCATGTCCTTTCATCTTGTCCCCTTTACTTCTCTTTTCTTTCCTCACTTATTACATACTTTGATGTACAAATCTTATAATTAGATATTTTACTCATCAATGATATAATGAATTTCAGGAACGCCGTTGGACTTCTTCAGGGATGACTGCTGCCCTGCAGGCTGCTGTTAATTCCCCTCAATCTGACCGACTGAAACAAGCCCTGAATATAGCTCCCCGGCTTCTTGATATTTATTTTGCTATGGCTCTTCGTGAAGTCAATGACTGTAATATTTAATTACTTATACATTAGCAATTTTGTCTTTGTAGAGACTTGTGTATGCTCCTTTGTCTAACAGCTATGTCAATTGCAGCTTTAATATGTGCGTTGATTCCCCTACTCATGTCAAGGGTTGCTACAACTTTTCCAGACAAAAAGTTCTCCTACGAGGTACATGCATTAAGAACATACAAGTTATAGAGCATTGAACATGAAACTTGGAAAATTTCCACCTCTCTTTCTTGTGGTTATAACAACTATCATCTTTATATTTTAGTTCACTAGATTTGTGACTCTGCATAATGATATTTCTTATATCACTCTGGTAGATTGAAAAAGATTGCTCTTGTTGGCATGTGTTATGTCAAGCCAGTTAAAGAAAGTATGCATACAAATTCTCATCTCTAAACAAAGTGTCTATGGAATATTGGCTGCACAAATATTATAGAATTGAAGCACGAGGACTATTATTGCATTTGCATCAACTTGTGCATTTTTAGTTTGCATTTTGTATTTTATGAGTCTGTAACCTAATGCCCTATAATTAGGCCTTTATTTTGGTGATTTCAGTAGAGTGACATGATGTTTGGCTAATTAAGTAACATGATTTCTTTCAAGTGTTTATAGGTCCAAAAGAGGCTACTAGAATTTATGCTTTCTTCTTTCCGGCGTTCTCCAAATTTTGTTGCACTTCTCAAGGTACTCGATGGTGGGCTGTGAGAAATTTTGGTGCCTGATTTATTTTCAATTATTTGAGGATTCCTTATCTTTTTAATGTTCATATGCTGAAGAATATTCCATGATGCAAGGGCTTAGAAATTTTTTTCTGTATATGAAGGGTGACGTAATATCATAATTATTTTCCAGTGGCTTGTCAGTTGGCCTGATTAAATAATTATAAATGCATTGAGTATAAATGACTACATTCATAGTATTGATGAGCATTGCAATGCCTGGTTTTTAGATTCTTTTTTCTGTGATAACTAAATATTCACTAGTGGGCAAAATACTTTGTTCTTTTCTTTTTTTGGGTCAGAAGGGAAATACCTTGTTCAAAAGAGGTTCTTTTGTCATCATTCTGCAAAGCTAATTTAAGGTTATACAACTTCTATGTTTGATGTCTTGCAAACTTTTGGTAGAAAAAATTCATTTCTAGTATATATAATAAGTTTTCTTTGTAGAAGCCAATAATGGATAGACTGGGAGAAGCTTATGACAACCCTGCAAAGGTAGAGCTTTTTTTTGTGTTCCAAATCTTCTTTATTACATATAAAATGATTTTCTGCTCAAAGTGATAATGTGCAATAATGTTTCATACAGACAGAGCTGGCACTGCAGCTTTGTTGGGCCATTGGAGAATATGGAGGAGGTGGCCCATCTCAGAAAGATGCAGCAAGAGAGCTCTTTGAAAATTTAGAACTACTTTTGTATGAAAATCTATCATCCAGGTCAGCACCAGTAATATTGCAAAACTCTTTCATAAATTAGATCTGTATCATTATCCTTGATAATGGGTTATTATCTGACTTAAATTTTATACATTGGTGAAGCCGTCTTGGTTTAGGACATGACTCAACCCTCAGTGAAGCATCCAGGCGCTCATCCCAGTCAAGGCTTCTCTGCTTTGTGGTCACAGCAATTGCAAAGCTTGCTACTTTGCACCGCGAACTTCTACCAAGGGCAAGTGTGTCTTTGGGCAAGGTCCCTTTCCTACACTGCTCCCTCTTTCATTAATATATTTTCTATTGTTTGACGGAGATAATTTGGATTTGGGTCCATAAGTTTCCTGCAGTTCTAACCTAATGGCAGTAGACCTTCTCTTGTAGCATGACATGAAGATGGGCCTGCTACATTGAATGGGGTTGTGGGAGAGGGTCCAATTGGCACCATCTGAATCTCTCATTTCCCTTATATCGACCTACATTGGTTTCTTCTTGTTTCAAATTCCCAACCTTACTGAATGTGAGGTTGACTTGCAATGCTAGGTAGCCCGGTCTCGAATATCTGATGCTAGAGTGTGGCAGCGGGCACGGGATTATCTCGGTCTAATGTCCGAGCCTGCAATTTGTCTATCTGTTTTGGGGCATTCACAACCTTCAGAGGAGCACACGAGCCCTGGTGTTGTAGATTGGAGCAAAGGCATCCGGAACATGACTGTGCATGCACCCTTTTACATTCTTCGAGATCAGGAAGGTCAGCCCCATGTCTCAAACTTTATATATTATATTATGTATTACTAATTGAGAGAAGAAAATTCTTTTGACATGGATCATCGTGGATGTTCCTTTCGTGAGTCAGCCACTCTGGAGGAAATGTGGCATGAAATAGAATCCAGGGGGAAACTCATGTCGAAAGAGTGGTCATATTATCTTCACCTGATTAGCTAGTTAAACGTGTAGAGCTTGCTATTCATGTTTATGTGAATAAGGCAAACCATGTCTTAGTTGGATAACTTTGTTGTTAAGCATAGCAAATGAAAAAATGCTTGTCCCTCTGAGGTAATAATGTTTCTCGAGTTTTCACCATTTTTTCCCTTTGTTCTCTTTCCCATCTCCATGCGCACCGCGTCTGTCATTTATATTGAAATCGTGTCTGTATAAGAACCGAGTACCTAACTCTCCCATCAATGCTATCTGCAGGTCCACCTTTCCATGATTTTGCATTTTCAGATATCCTTCCAGCTAGGTGAACACAGCTTCATCTTTTAAAGAATGGCTGCTTCCTGGAGGGCTATTGAATCCTAACTCAGGTCAGTGGTTGGAGGTTTCCCGATTCTGTACTGTTATCTCTCCACCAACATCCCCTTTCGGATGGATCAATATACTTAGTCCATTCTGAAACTGCATTTTTTTAGAATCATGGTTGAATTTGCTTCCTAGCTGTAGAGTCACCACTCTTCTTTGTCACCCTAACATTCTTTTGCTGCGTCTGTACTGCATTGTGTAATATACGCCTACAGGATAAGTCCATTGATGTTGGAATTTTCATCCCCCAAGCTTTTTTTCGAGTTCTGCCCAAATGGGTAACTCAATGACTCAGATTCCAGTAGTACACGTGATGCCCACATGGTAAATACAAGGGAAAATTCTTACAGAAAAAACAGTATGAGAAGATGATATGAACAAAAAATGAAAAGTAGACAGTCTACTAACAGACAGGTTGGTTACTCTAGAAACTACCAAGTTAGTTTGATTATGTTATTTGTTAATAATTTAATTTATAATTTTCTAATAATATATCTACCGTCATTTTAATTCAATATAAAATGTAAAGAATTATGCTTATTTGATTACATAAATATTATAAAATATATATATATACTATAAATTTCAAATATATATTATGAAAATATTAATAATTAATATTAATGTTTAATATTATGTAACTAAATTAGTTTATTAAAAAAATAAAATAATGCATTCCGTCCCCCTCTCCTCTGTCTCCCGCGCTCCTGTTTTCTCGTCTCCGCTCTCTTACCTGCCTCTCTGTAGACCTCGCCGATGCTCTTTCCTTTCCTCGAGGATCTGATCTGCGAGCAGCGTCAACATTAGCTGAAGGAGGGGACCTCAATTCATCATCGGCGGAATCATAGACCCGCAGCCATGATCTCGCAGAGCCGTGGACTTCCAGTATCCGAATACTAATGACATCAGCCCCGATTATGCATGCTTGTGCGATCGCACTTCATATGTTCTGTTTCGCCTGTCATTTGAGCGGAAGATCTCGCCTCGAGTGATGCGTGATGTGATGCACTTGATTCCCTATAGGCTTTCACTAATCATCGGGACGATAGGTGCAAGTGTTACTGTAAGTACTATGATGCATCTGCAAACTTATGCATTGTTTCAGTTCATATATTCTTGAGTTCATTGGCGTGATCTATAATTCAATTTCGAATATACAATATGCATTAGGAAGAAACAGAAACATGCACAATGAGAAATTTTAGAATGGCGAGATCCAGTTGAGAAAACAAATATGAAGTTTAACTTATTTCTTGCTATTGCAGATGGAACATTATTTCCAAATAGTCAAGACAGAGCTAACAAGAAGCCCGTAAAAGTTATTCCAAGAGTCTGAGTACACGGCCCACAGTAGTTTGGGGGAAGGAGCAACACCGTTAGGCTGATGAAAAAAGGTCGAACCAGGCAAAAACTTCTGAACCAACACATGAGTTACTCACGTAAGGAGTGCCAATCTTTCGAGTACCTAATTATTTTCCTGTGTATTATCATCGTTGTTTTGTTTTTGCCTCGCACTAGAAGCTTCATGGGAGGAGGTTTTCTCAGAAAAATATTAGTTTCTTCCATGGTTTCTTAATTAAAAGTCTTATACAATAGAGGAAATAAATTAGTCAATCAAAGATTAAAATCAGAAGTAGTGCTTTTCTGCTTGTAAACATAAATCGGCTTTGGAGAATAAATGATCAATCGATGTAAGATCATGGAAGACTCGAATTGTCCTTTCTTTATTGTAAAATTGCTTGATCTTGTTCTAGAGCAGCCACAGGGCCGATGAGGCTGCAACAGCTGCAGTGTAGCTGAAGAACCCCACGAGGGATGAGCGAGGACTGCTGCTCGGAGGGTGCAGGCTTGGATTGGTCTCCAACGTGCCTGGTGACGGTGATGGGGTGGTAGTGGTAGCTCCTCCTGCCGATGATGACGGAGATGGGGCGGTGGTCTTGTTGGATCGGTCAGCAAGGACGACCACAGCGAGCTTCTCGTCCTTGAGGCAGTTGGCCTTTAGGCCGCTGATGAAATGGAATGGCCCCGACTGGTTGAGCCTGAAGACGGTGTGGCCATTGGCGTACTTGGAGATGTAGGACTCATTGTTGCAGCTATGGTATGCTTCCTTGGTCACGTACAGGACCGAATCCTGGTTCGTCTGGTACACGAACACTGCAGGAATAAAACAAAATGAATCACACTCCAATGTGGCATCGACCATTTGAATATGCATCTAGTGCCTTGGTGTTGATGAATTTACCCAGAGCGTCTCCTATGAGGAACCTTGTCCTCTCAGCCCACTGGTTGAAGGGATTGGAGCTGTTATCAGAAGGAACTCCCCATCCACCGGAGCCGCCTCCAACAGAGAACTCCAAGGCTTCACTCTTCTTTGCCCCTATCATCACGAGACACAAGAGGCCGGCCATACAAGGTACCATGTTCATGCTCTTGTAACTGGTTCTACTCATCATGATCTCTTGCAAAAGGGGCAAAACTAGGGACTTTCGGGTGGATGAGAAGCTATGGTGATTGCCCAGGGGGTTTTTGTAGGGCAGTCTGCAAGCTGTGTGAATATGAAGCTTCTGCTACCTTCTCTGGCTTCCATATTGGGCTTTCTTAGTTGATGGTGCAAAGCATATCTCATCCTTTAATTTCTATAGCATGGAAATGAATGAGAGACAAATACAGTCTGTCTGTCTGTCCAGCCAGAGAGATGGCTAGGCTGTTCTATAGCACTTTTGGGATCCTTTCCTAAAGCTTGCTCTGTGGGTATAGAATATGCATACCTTGTGGCTGTGGATGGTTAAGTGAATGGATCAGCACACATCCAAGAATCTGTCTTCCTCTGCATCACCTGCTCTCCTTTTATGAGCTTACTCAGCTTTTCATAGACGGACCAAACTTGCATTTTCTTGGATAATCGGATGCTCATATGCCTGCAATACTTGTATTTCTAGACATGAAGATGAGCTGAGTTTATCAGAGACTTAAGATCAAGGCTGATCTTGCTATCACTGACTGACTGCATATGGAAGATGTCAGTTCACAGTCCTGCCTAAGAGCTTACAAGCAATGATAGTTGCTGCTGCTACGGCAAGTCCTGCTAATTGAGTATCATCCATTGTCCTTGAGCTTCAACTATCTTCCCATTTAAAGACTCCCCAACTTTCTTATAGAGAGCTTCAGCCTCTAGTTATTTAAGACCAGTAATTGACATGGTATCATGGTTCCATCTTCTCTTGGTGGCGTTCACGGAGTCCTTGAAGTTGAAGACGATGCTTTCCTCTCCTATGAAAGTATGATCATTTCAACACCCAATGTGTCCTATGCTCGAATCACAGTGGCACACACACTTCTCCAAAAGCCAGTTCATTTGGCAATATCCTGGTTGAATCTTAAGCACGGTCTTATAGGCCCACCGTACATGATCCACATTGTATGACTAATTTAGAAACTATGTACGTTGAATACGCAAGAAGCCCCATGGCTAACAATGCACTATTTCTTGATTTAATTTGGCTTACATTGTATTGGATTCCCTTCACATGCTTCAGAAGGCGGAAGTCATGGAGAATTTTAGTTGAAGAAGATCAAGCCGAAAGGAGTTAGATCTAGTCAATGGGCTTGACTTGGCAATGAAGAAGTAACGCTAACGCGTTAAGCTGCCTTCTTGTCAATTGTGGGCCTGCAGTCAAAGCATCATCAATCAGAAGGAGAAGGGGGAGGAGGATGGCAGACATGTCTCGTCATATCAACCACCACCTTGTGTGACAGAGCACCATGTCCAACTCAACCACCCTCACTGACAAACGTACACCAGCTCACTTTTTTAATCTCAATATAATAATAGCAGTGAATTGGGCAGTAGAAGGAAGCCACCCCACCCGATTTTCTCTGCTTTCCCTTTTTCTTTTCCTCCCTCAATTCGGTGGTTTTGATTTGATGACTTAGTTTGCCGCATTGAATTTGTTCTGATTTGACTGGGTCCTTGATCTGGGTCTTAGTCATAATCTCATTTTTTTTTATATCCGGGGGGTCTGATGGATAATTGGTGGTTCATCTTCTGCTTCTTGGATTCTGTTCAATTAGGTTTCTTGATCTTTTTCAGGAGACAATAGGCGAGGGAAAGAGAGAGGTAGAGAAAGAAGTTTGATTTCCCACTTTCCTAAGTGTCTGCAAATGCGGAGAGATCCCGGGGCGTCCGTAGATTCCTTCTATGAGGTCCGCCCTGAGTGCACGGATGTGCCAAGGACTCGGTTCAAGATCAAGGTGATTCACTTTTCTGCTTAGATCAAAATATTATTCCGGATTGAAGATTTTAATGGCCAGCTTGTTTCAATGTTGAGCTGACCTGCTAATTACAATTGGAGAATGAGCTGCGGAATTTCATTGTAAAGCAAGCAATATAGCTAGTGACATGAACTGATCCAGATCATGGATCTCTCAAGAGCTTGAACTGGGAAATATGTAACTTGAAGTCTATGGTAGTAAAGTGAAGGCTGCGTTACCCTATGCTTGGATTGAGAGGTTTAGAGGAGAGGGGTATGTATGGTTATGGATGAATACCACTTTAATTCTTGTTTGATATTATTATGGAGAGGATGTGAGGGATAGAGGGTAAATCAACCTTGTAATCCTTTTGAATTACTTCATTGGAGGATTTTGTTGTAGGTTCATTACCCATTTCACCTTATTTCTTGGTAATCCTCCATAACTCATTTATTTATTTTATCAGATGGGGATATGAGTGATTCCTTCCATCAATCTCATTTGATGTCAATTAAGCTATTATTTGTGATAAAAATCTTTGATCCTATTTGCTTTTAATCTGATTATAGGCAGGGAAAACATTGAGTGTTAGAAAATGGCAAGCGGCATTTACTCAAGAAGGGTATCTTGACATAGGGAAGACTTTAAGTCGAATCCAGCATGGGGTAAGAACCAAACTGTGGCAAGAATAATGCAGTCGGATACATTAAAGTATATTTGTTTCAGGATTAACCAGTTACTTTCTGCATGATTTATGTACAATATGCTCTAGTCCTTTCTTTCTTGGATATCTTGGTTAATATCCTTCTATAATTGCTACCCTTTTCCTGCTTCTATTTCTAGTGTTGGCTCCTTTTTTTGGTAATGGGAACTCAGCCTGGTTTCTGATCTTTCTCTATGTTTCAATTAAGGGTATTCATCCATCAATTAGAGGAGAAGTTTGGGAATTTCTCCTTGGCTGTTATGATCCAAAAAGTACATTTGATGAACGAGAACAGATTCGGATGCAGCGCAGGTAGCTTGTATTTTATAGGCATAATTTTGGAATTACATATTAATAATCCATCTACCGGGAAGAAATGGAATTATGTACTGTCATTTTTGCGGTGGTGCGTATGCATGGTCAATCACCACCGTGTCTGCTAGAGGGAGAGGAATGTGAATAGGATTGGGCGGAAAACAAAAATAAAAATGGGCGGGGGGGGGGGGGGGGGGGGGGGGGGGGGGGTGGGTGGAGGGGTGGGTGGGGGGGGGGGCGGAGTGGGGGGGAGGGGGGGTGGTGGTAAAATGATTCGTGATGTGTTTTTGCCCATGGAAACCTGAAAAGGAAATTGGAGAGATCTCTATGAACAAATGAATGACTGGTGTCTTCATATTCCATTTCTCAACGTTTTTCAGAGTCCAATATGCAAGGTGGAAAGATGAATGCCACAAGATGTTTCCAGTTGTCGGCAGTGGGAGATATGTCACAGCACCAATAATCACAGAGGAAGGTAACCCTATTCAAGACTCTCTTGTACTACGAGAAACAACCACAGACATGGGAGCAGTTACAACTTCTGTAGGTAATGGTTCTATGGCCAGTTCAATTGCCTCAGCAGTTAGCATTCTCGATGAGAAAGAGATTCAATGGAAGCTTACACTTCATCAGATAGGTCAGTTTCCATATAGCTTTTTCTTCTAGATTGTGTAATGAGTTATCAGTAAATGATACCAGGAGCATATCTTCCTATACAGTCAAACTTCTAGGAGAACTGGGCCTCATGACTTTAGCGAATCAAGATTGAAATTTAGTGTGGGCAAGGGCCGTTTGAATTTCATTGAGATATAATGGTTCAATTTTGTTTATTTTGTGTATCCTTATATGAAGCAATTGGATTTTTTTTGTGGTGGAAAATGACAAGTGGTGATAGATAGGACGATAGATTGTGTTTTCCTACTGATGGTTGGAGCTGCTGGCGATGGAGAAGCAACTGGTGGCATAATAAAAGCAAGAGGGTTTTTCCCCTTAGAGAATCAAAACTGTGTTATAGGGATGGACACTCTAATGGCTGCTTCCACCCCCCATCCTAACTACCCCATCTATACACAAATATGTGTGCAGATATTCTATTTCAGTGATATTTTTCATGTATTTATTCCAGGATACTTCCATTTCTTTTTTTACAGGTTTGGATGTGATTCGCACAGATAGGACTTTATTATTTTACGAAAATTCGGAGAATCTCTCGAAGCTTTGGGATATTTTGGCTGTCTATGCATGGATAGATACAGATATTGGCTATTGTCAAGGTGATGATCTATTCAAACTTCCTTTTCATGATAAAAACCTTTGAGTGTGCAACATCTGAATGTTATTACTATGGTGACAGGAATGAGCGACCTATGTTCTCCGATGATAATTCTTCTCGATGATGAAGCTGATGCTTTCTGGTGCTTTGAGCGCTTAATGCGCAGATTGGTATGCCTTTCTTTCATGGCTACAAGGGAAGTGTTGGTTATTTGACGAACATATTGGGGATGGCAAATTCCAATGCAGTTTTCCTCCCTACACTTATTTCTTGGACATAATTAGAAATTTCATTTGAGTATCCCCAGTTCAGATTTTCAAATGTCGTGAGTAACTAGTTTAACCTGGTTGAATGCTGTGGTTACAATGTAATAAACTGTCCTCACTCATGATCATAAATGTTTTCACTTTCAATTACAGTTTACTAACCCTTGTTGTGATCAGCTTTGATCTCAAAGAAACTCTCCCACTGCATCCAAAAATTCTAATTACCAAGGAGCCCATCATGTTCGTAGCTCAAAGGTTTCTCAAATGGGAACCACCTTACCCCATATATGGGCTCCTTTAATGGTTTTGTTAAATGTCGAGGATGTAAGCCTGCTCAAGGCCATCCACTTTGTGAGGCCGAGCCTTGACTTCTGTCAGGCTGATGATTTTTGGTTATTTATTCTTGTCATTCTATTCTATGGGGAAAAGAATGGAAGGTGGTCCCATTTTCTACAAGATGTATACCGAGCTCATTCTCCTGTCCATTTGTATTGGAAAAATGTGGAAACTGTTCTACATAATAAATGCAACCTTTTTTTTCCCAATTCCTGGAGTTTTAGCTTAACCAAAGGCAAATTGCCCCGTCCCATGAATTTGGAAAAAAAACTTTCCTAGGGGATACAACTCATACCTAATAGGACTTCAAGAATGTTTTGCTCATTATATCAGCTATAATAGTGTAATAATACTCTCTTTGATTGTGGTTTAATATTTGTCCTGATTATATTCTTTTTGTTGATATAAAGCGAGGAAACTTCAGATGCACTGAGAGATCTGTCGGGGTGGAGACCCAACTAAGTAATTTAGCAGCTGTAACACAGATTATTGATCCAAAGCTTCATCGGCACCTTGGTATGTTTATTGATTTTTCCAAAAAAAAACCTTGTTATGTTTATATTTCTCCATCAATTGTTTACTGGTAGGATCATGTTTGAACTAGATATTTCTACCTAAGCACAAGCCAGAACTTTGATAATCTCATTGAAGAGAAAGCATTTTAGTTCCATTATGTATTGATATTGAACAAGTTGCTTGCCATTTTGTGGTTTGGAATCAACTGATACTCCTAACATAGCTAAGAACTAGATCTAGATGCTATACAGCAATTAAAGCATAGATTGTTTGAGAAAAATAGAAATGCATCAAGACTGGAAATCACCTTAGAGTTTGGGTGCATCTTGTGATATATCTGAGTTATAGAAATCGCCTTAGAGTTTTTGTAAGATTGTCCTTGTAGGCTATTGGCCAACCCAATAGACTCTTAAAAATGCATTTCTAGATCGTATGCTGGCATCTTTTGCATGCACCAAATTCGTGGTAAGAGTGAGTGATGAGCCTTTTCTTTTGTGTGGATACAGAGGCTCTGGGTGGAGGTGATTATCTGTTTGCTTTCCGAATGCTTATGGTTTTGTTCCGCCGAGAATTCTCCTTTGGCGACTCACTGTATCTTTGGGAGGTAATTTTTAATTCTAAAACTGAATCCTGGTTTCTGGTTGTGTGGATGTTTTTAATGTTTTTGCTTTCAGTGCAGATGATGTGGGCACTGGAATTTGATCCAGACTTGTTCTCATTGTATGAATACCCCAATTCTGCAAATGAAAAGGCCGAGGGGTCCAAAGGAAAGGCCAAATCAATAAGACAGTGTGGCAAGTTTGAGAGGGAAAACCTGAAAAATGGAGGAAAGAGTTCAGAGGCACCTCTTCCCATCTCAGTTTTCCTTGTTGCTAGTGTTTTGAAGGATAGGAGCTCTAAACTGATGACAGAAGCTCGAGGCCTTGATGATGTTGTTAAGGTCAGAATTTTAGACACCATAAATGGTTTGAAAATGTTTATTCTTCTGGTATGAATTATTTTCAACAAAGAGGTCACCCCAGTAGCATTGCTATGCATAGCTATTAAGTTTGGACAAAGGTTTCTGGAAACCTGTATGTTCAGTCTCTAGGTGAAAATGATTAGAGAAGCTATATAGGATGATGAACCAAACATTATGTAACTTGCTTTTGGTGTGTACAATTAAAGAGGAAGCTCTGAAAAAAAAAAAATGGTTCCAAACTTCTGCACATCTTGAGAAGCTGTTTATTTGGGGATTTCAATTTTCTTTTATCACTGGGACAAATGTGATTCCTTGGGCCAGTCTATTGAGAAAACATGTTTATGCTTACTGGAAGAAAATGATGGCATTAGTTGAACTATGCAAGAACTGCTTAAAGATTCATGAAATTGGATAATGTGAAGGCACTTCATAAACGTCATCTTGATCTTGATGATAGGCCAACCACTTGCTCCAAGCTTTCTTTTATTATTCTTCTTATGTTATTCATGTTTGATCTTCTCTTCTAAACCTACACTCTTTTTCAGATTTTGAATGACATAACTGGAAATCTTGATGCCAAGAAGGCCTGCACTGGTGCTATGAAACTTCACAAGAAGTACTTGAGAAAGGCAACTCCATTGCTTCCTTTGTCTTTAGAACTTAATTTTCAGACTTCTTCTCCTGCAATGCACATCATTTTTGAACATTTTCTTCGTTTTACAAGAATGTGATTCTTTTTCTCCTAATTCATAGCTTCTTCATCCTTTTTTTTTTCAGGCTAAGAAGGCATAGCATGAAACAAGGTATGGAAGAATATACAAACACTTTCTGTTGAGGAGATAAAAGAGTACAAACAAACCATTATTTATCAGGTCAGAGTTCATCTAATTCTATCATCTGTTGTTGGGTCTATAAACCACACAAGGAGATTCCAACTCTATGGCATCCTTCACAACGGTCCCTCAACCATTTACTGTTATTTGTAATTCACCAGTACATTAGTTCAGCACAGAAAAAAAGAGTTGGGACTGTATCACAAGCTTCATTCTACTCTGCAAATCATTTGAAACTGAATTCTGTTGGATTGTTAAACCATTATCATCTGCCCCTTAATTGTAACTCAAGAGACCAAATGGTAGTTAGTGTAGTACTCGTGAAGCTTCTTATTTTAGTACTGCCCATTGAAGGTGCTTTACTAAATGATGACATCCAGTTCAAAGGCAAGAAATGGTGGTTTTGTTTTCCAACAGGCAGAAAATCAAAAGAGAGAGATCCCTTCAAGAGCGACCCATCAAAAGGGCATATTCCATTACACAAACACAGCATAGAGAATCCAAACACCTTTACCATAACCCAACATGAATCCCATGGAGACCAGTCCTCAGGACTTCAAGCGTCAGCAACCTCGGCAGACTCTGCGGAGGCAAGCAGGAGCTCAGGGTGGATATTCCCGACAAACGAGCCGTCCAAGGCATTCGGCAAGCCGAGCGCCTTCAGAGCAAGGTGGGCCGCTTTCTGCCCCGATATCATCATGGCCCCGAAGGTCGGTCCCTGCATCAGACAAAAGTTAGACAACTAAAAGTAGAATGGAAACACGGACGGATCAGAGGACGAGACCGAATTGCCGCACCATTCTCGGGGAACCGTCGATCTCAGCAACCTCCATGCCGGTGACGATCATCCCCGGCACGATCTCCCTCGTGAGGCGTACGATGGCGTCCTCTGCGGCGTTCATGTCGAGGGCCTTCATTCCAGGGACGCTATCGATCATGCCGATGCTGCGGAGGCGCTTCACTCCAGTGGCCCCGAAGGGACCGTCGTGGCCACAGGAGCTGACCACGACCTTGGCCTCCATGACGTTGGGGTCCATGCATGACTGGGTGTCGTGGTTCATGGAGACGAGGGCCCAGTTGGTGACGACTCCTCCGACGCGGCCTTCCTTCACGATGAGGTCCTCCGCCGCGACGGCGTTGAAGAGCTTCACATTGGGACGGGCCAGGAGCTTGCTCATGATGGTGGAGGTGAAGAGGGCAGCGTGCTTGATGACGACGTAATTGTCCTGCTCGTCGTACTCGATGCCCAGCTCATCCAAAAACCTGTGTGCCGGCTTCCTCACAACCTACACCGGAAAAGCATCATTAAGTGTGGGGATTTTTTATAAAGCCTATGACTGACTCTGGGAGGTGACTTACCATGGCGGAGAAGAGCTGACCGCCGAGCCAGGCGCCGCCACCAGGGCTGACGGACTGCTCGATGATAGCAACCTGAACGGAGGGGTTCTTGCTGAGCTCGTAGGCGCAGGAGAGGCCAGCTGAGCCCGCGCCGACGATGACGACGTCGGTGTCAGCGTGGGTGATCATGTCCATCATGTAGCGACGAGTCATCTCGCGGGAGACAATGGATTCCTTGATGGGGTCGAACTTAAAGGCGGAGAGATCGTACGGGGGAGGCCCGACGGACATGGAGGCGGAGAGAGAGGCGCCACCGGAACGGGTGGGGTGGAGGCGGAGGAAGGAAGGCGAGGAGAGGGGGGAGCCGAGGAAGGAACGGTCGGAGGAGGAGGAGGAGGAGAAGAGGTTGGCCCTGAGGGCTGAGGAGGACAACGAGGAAGCCATGGATTGGATTGGAAGAGGAAAAGGCTAAGAAGAGATGTGAGAGGGGAAATGCTTGGTGCAAAGTTTGAAGGTGAGTTCAGGTATTTATGGGGATAACGGGGGAGGGGGTACTAACCATGGGCATTGATGATGCCAAGAGGCCAATAGGCTTACTCGTACTACATACTCACTGGACATGCATTGGGCAAAGGATTACAAAGATCGCCCGATGATCTTCTCTTGTCATTTTCAAGAGGGATATTAAAGAAAGGGGAGAAGAAGATATGGTAGAAGGTGAACGGCTGGAAGATTTTTGGAGGAAAAGTGTCTGCCTTAGGCAACAAGTGGCAGCCATGGAAGATCTGCACCATATGTCGTCCTGCAGAGAGGGACCTTTGCTTTTTGCCCTTTTTTAATCTTTGGCAGTTGTGGGAAGAGATATTTCTTTGCCCTTCTTCTTTGGACCGTTGCTTCAATAGACGGAAAATATCTCCACCTTGCACACAAGAGGAAGATAGACATGACTTTAGGTAATGACCTCAAATTCACATAAGAGGGCTCAATAGTGCGGTTGGACATGAAACTGAGACATCTATATAGTGACTAGTGAGTAAAGCACGGGAAGGCCTTTGGAAACAATCTAATAAGTTGCATTGCATGTCACCGTTTAGTCATTGTAATTTGTAGGCTTACTTGGTAGAAGCAGCAGTAGATCATATGAAAGACTGGGAAGAGAAATGGAATTCAGAATTGAAGATATGCACGAGATTTAGCTTTCCAGTGAACAGCATGATTATTGCAAAAAACATTAATCCAAATCATCACGCATTCCATAACCACATATCACTAAGCAAAGAGGATAAAGGTGGATGGATAAGCACCCAGAGAAACAAACGACCACAGAGCTAACAAGAACACATCAGCATGACCTTATGTTTTGAGTATTAATCAAGACCTTAGAGAGAACTATATGGGGGCAGCATAAATAGAAAAGCACCACTCAATCAGAAACCATGGATCTTGATATGCTCCTTCTTCACAATGCCAGCCTGAAACCCATCACCATATACAAAAGAAAAAGGTCAGGTCAGGTCTGTAATTAATCCTATAATAAAGCAAACCCGAGATGGTCCGTAACTTCATCAACTGTGTAACATGAGCAGAAAATTAGTTAACCACCAGATGCAATTGGAAATCATGCAAACAATAGTGCAGCATAGCAAGATTATAATTTAATAGTCAATGCAATTGATAATGATATCCGTCGTTACAGGTCATGTTGAAACTTAATTTGCTTAATGGATGTTCCAAATAAATCACCTGGACAAGGAAGGTAGAAGCATTCTTCCTCTGATCACCTTGCAGTTGGATGACCTGTTATTATCAGGATATAGAATGAGAACCATAAATAGAGAAAAAAATAACTCCAAACATGGATGTAACTTACCTGGCCTAGTTCTGGATCCTGAACAACAGTACCATTACAGCAGAATTCTTTTTTAAGGTCCTTCAATATCTTGTTGTAGCTAAACTCCTTTTTCAGTCCTTGCACAGTTGTCAGGCTTTTCCTACCGTTGCGTTGTTGTATGCGAATATGAACATACTCTTTTGCCCCGGCACCAGAGTCATCCGCACTCGCATCAGCAAAAGGATCTAGCCCATCAACAATATGAAAGATGATTCAGGCAGAGAAATTGCATCACCTTAAAACTATTATTCAATTGGCAGATATTAACATACCAAAGGCACCAGGAATCTGGGTGTCGAGATCAGACATGAAACTTGGCTTTTGGAATAGGATACTAGTGACCAAAGTTTTTAGAATCTGGACAGCAAACAAAGCTATCAATATCATCAAAACGAACTACTAAATTAAAGAGAACATACCAGAAACCAAGATAACCAATAACAAAAGCATAAAGAATCTCCTAGAAAAGAAAGTAAAACTGACCCCAAGGCATAAGTTAACATAACATATTTGATTGGACTTTCTAAAGGGACCACAGAACATGATAGATAAGTTCGTATGCTCAGTTCTCTTCATAATATCACATAAAAATGTAAGCAATAAACTCTAAAACGTTATCCCAAACCCAAACATAAGAAAAATCCAGCAAGGGCGTGTGCTTCACTACACAATTAAGATCGATTTAAAGGAAAAAAAACAGCAATCGCATATCCACACATGGATCATCCACACCGAAACAAACCTAACGATTCTCCCCAGAGGCACCTAAAAGACGCAGCATCAGACAGTATATCATGGAAACCCTGATTCAGCCCATAAGCATGAAATAGGCATCTCAACAACAACGCATGCTGCGGCATGAATTCAGAACCACAAAAGAAGACAGACTTAACGAAATCCAAATAGACAAAACGTGATACACGAATATGATGACAACAGACAGATCTGAAGAACATCAGCGAACGACGAATACAATCGGACTAGGCCAAACAAAGCAGTGAATTACCTAATCCAAGATCCCGATTGAGGGAAGCTCACAGAGAGAGAACCCTAAAGTTGATGACTTACAGCGGCTCTCCCCCCTTTCTCTATCTGGTACGAAGATCGGTTTGCTCTGTTAGAATAGAGAGACAAAGTGGCGCTCCATATATATATTCAGTTCATTTAATGGGCCTTGTTTGGGCCATGACATGGGCCTGGGCCACTAAAAGACACAAATGCACAAGGCAGTTTAAATGTACAAAACAAATTTATAATTGTTTGTTAGTCCTACAATTTTTTCCAATTAAAATAACTTAATTGTTATAATTAGACTAAATTATTGGAATTTAAAATTGGAGAACCCAAGTTTGAGGACTAAACAGTTTATATATGCAAAACATATTTAGCCATGATTTTTATATATTTTCAAATTTATCCTAATATTTTATGTCTATTTCAAATATATGCAATTTTAGCACTGAATGACATGAGAACACTATTTTGGAAAGGCAGTTCAGTGCCTACAAATGGCAAAGTGAGACAATTCCATCAATTGAATGTTCAAAGCATAATAAACCTTCAAGTATAGTAAAAAGTCCACATGGAACAAGCGGTCCAGCTGTTCTCTTTCTCTTTCCAAAGAAGGGAACTAGGCTGCATACTAGACAGAGAGTTCAGTTCGGGAAATCAGGATACCGTCCGTGTCAGCGTAGAGCCATTCCCCATCGCTGATCCTTGTTCCAGCAATCGTTATTGGGACATGCTTCTCTCCAATGCCCTTCTTGTTGGCCTTCATTGGGTGTGAAGCCAATGCCCTCACCCCTATGTCGCAGCCATTGATCTCATCCACATCCCGGATGCAACCATTCACCACGATGCCGGCCCATCCATTGTTCTGAGCCTGCACCACTGGGTTCCCTCCAAGGATCGCACAGCGGAGACTCCCTCCCCCATCAACCACAAGGACTCGTCCGTTCCCTTTCTCCTCTAGGAACTCTCGCACCAAAACATTGTCCTCGAAGACCTTGAGGGTCACCACTGGGCCGGAGAAGACCTGTCGGCGCCCATAGATTTGGAAGACAGGTTGGAGGGCCCGCAGCTCTCCGCTCATAATCAGCTGCGGGTTTGCATCACAGACTTCAGCAGTTGTAACCAGAGCCATTGGCTGGTAGTATCACCTGTTCTAACAGCAGTTGATAGTCTTATTCAGCTACCAAGGTTCACAAGCAAACATACATACATACATATATATATATTCAGTTCACGTAAAAGCTATTTCCCAATACAGTTTCTAGAATTTCATCATCCCCTAGAGCTTATGGATGAATTATTACAACAACTGTAAATAATTAAAGCCTCAAGGCTATAGAAATTTCAGTTAATCTAAAAGCTACTTCCTCATACAGCTGCAAGTATTTCATCATTCACGAGGGTTAATGGATAAGTTACTATAAAAAGATAGAACATACATAAGCAATCATAGGTGGTAGGATGTAAGATTGTACATTGCCTTAACTGAAGACATACCAAAGGTTTTTTTTATCATATATCATATAAAAAATTTATCATCAGAAGCTGACAATTCTAGAGTATGCACGCAAGAGAAAAGTTAGAACCAAATTCTTGCCATCCAACTCAACATTCTTATTTGATGTACTTCGCCAGCATACTCAGAGAAAGTACGCAACCACACAAGATTAGTTTGTTACAAGCAAGAACAAGATTCCATAACTTTTCAGAGCAGCAGAATAAGTCTAGCAGTACTCAAAAAATTGAAGAGAAAACGCCATTAATTATCAACATCCTAAGATTGCACGGAAATTTCCAAAGAGAAAAACAAGAAATAAAAAAAAAATCATGATGTTGAATGTCATATGGAATTTCATTTATCGCCTAAATCAGAACCTCTCAAGAAGGAAATTAACCAAAAAACAGCAACAAAGATTACCATTTGTTAAAACTAAAGTTCGGAATCACTCAAACCTGAGATAACCTACAAGGTTCAATTTACAACAGACGAATAAACCAACCGAAAATCCTCCATATAACAATATCCGCTCAAGAAAACAGCATCTCTTTACATGAAAACGGTGAAAAAATTAAAAAAAAAAAAAACAATCGATTTACAGCGAGGCCGAATCGGCGGGACAACAACCGCACCTATCGATGGCAGAAAAGAATCAGAACGTAGGTCTCGAGATCATGGAAGGAATTGATCGGATCGGGGAGAATGGAGCTGCAGGTTTACCAGATCACAAGGTCAATGTCTTCAGTCGAGCGAGTCTGCACACGAGGGGAAGTTCCTTTTTCTCTTGCGTTTGAGGAAGAGAGTGTGTGGGGAAGAGAGACGAGACTAAGAAACTATTGCATCTTTTTACCGTAATCCCTATACTTTCACTTATTGATTAGGCATCCGTGTAGTTTCCACATATGTCTCAATGTAGTCCAGTGATTCAAGAGGATTATAATAGGCCCATGATGAATTAGTTTTCAGGCCCATAAAGTAGGATTGCCTGTTGGGCCGACTCACAGACTTGGCCTTGAATGTGCTCAGTTGTCTCTCGGCCCAGGTCTCTGCCTCAGCCGAGTCGGTCAAGAGATGGTCATCTTTCTTTGATTTGAAGAACAGCTGAATCTCCTGCTGAGCTCGCCTTTCTGAAGATCGATCTAACTCGTCGCCGATGTCCCGATTCATCGGTCCTCGATCCGGTGACGCCATATTTTCCAGCGTTGAGCGTGTGGTAAGCTTTACTTGCGGTGTTTTCTCTTGAAAAAGTTTCTACTTTGCTTCGGAATTGTCAGCTTCCACGTCGAATAGTCTTCTTGAGGTGGAAAATGTGTTATTATTTCTGCTTATTTGGGGGATTTATCTAGAAATTTTCTGGAAAATGGGATGTATGTGCTGGGATTGTTGTGTTTGACGAATTGCCCTGATATTTAAATATGGTGCCATTTTTTTTATTTATGGGGATTCTTGCCATGAAAATACGTTGATTCTGCTCTATAAGGAGAATGGTTCATCTTTAAATTCTTTAACTGGCTGAGCTTAATCTTCCAGTCTGAATCATCTGCCATGGCTTTGAACCACATGAGGTGAGAGTTATCTGCTGGATTTATGTCCTGTTCTTGAGGCAACCATAGTTTCTTGATTTCCTCTTTCGAGTTTGAACTAGAAACAAGTTCACTAGGGACTCTGTTATAAGTAGCTGTTCGGTTGACTAAGTACCAATACTTGGTCAATCCCTTGGGAGGATGCCACATAAGATTGTGGGTCTGCAGTGCTGTTAGGTAATAAACTATCAAACCATCTGTTTCAGAATGCAGAACTCTTTACATTGACATATGGAGCGACTGTGCGTCAGCTGCTCACAGATTTAGAGGATGTCGATGAAGTAAACAAGCAGCTTGATCAAATGTAAGTATTTTGTTCAACAAGATTGCATATGCATTTAACTAATTGCTTCTTTTCATGGATGTATGTATGTGCAGTTTAACTAATTGATCTGTGGAGCAATATATATGTTTTCTTGTTTTTGTTTTGTAAGTTATGTTGTCTTGTTCTAGGAGTGTAAATATATTTTCTTTAGTTGAGATTTTGATGGGATACATGCATGTTCTTACATATTTTGTCTCCTTTTCACGTTCCATAAATTCGGGTTATATTTATTGGCTTCTGCTCTTGCAAATCCAATCTGGAAATATTTGTGGTTGAAACCTTGAGTATATCAAACCCATAAACTGTTCATTTCTTTCATGTTAAACAATTATTGGTAAGCACCTTTCTTGCTGATGCTACACAATCTATTAACTCATAGTAGTTGTTATAAGTAGGAGGAAGCTATATTCTTTTGACGCCCAAAATTATCTTGATAGGGGATATAATATTGGAATTCGGCTAATCGATGAATTTCTTGCAAAATCCAATGTCACCCGATGTGTTGATTTTAAGGAGACAGCTGAAGTGATTGCAAAGGTTAGTCTCTTCTCTTCATTGAGTCCGCATGATAGATCCTAGCTATGCCAGATGCAGTGATAAAAAACCCCTGAAATTCTTCCATTCTTCTCCATCATTAATTTACTAAATATAGTTATTGTCCGAGATGATATTGTAATCTTGTACTGGGGCATCCGTTGGCAATTGCTCTCATGACTCTTATGTTGAATTGGAACCTAGTTCTTGTTGTTGGGCTATCAGAACTTCTTTAATGTTTCTTATCAGAACTTGCAGTTGGAAGAAATGCAACCTTTTGTAAAATGAGACATATTACAAACAGATGCATGTTTTAGGTGTTTAAGGCTAAATGGATTGATTCATGAACTCAATCATGTAAAAATTTACAAATTAAAACATCTGAAAGAGGTTGTACTTGTCTCTGGTAATCTCCATGACGATGATTCATTTGTCCCCCTGAGCACGGAGTTGTCATGTATGTGTATGGAGGTGAAAATTAATAGATATATGCACACATAGTCTTGATCTTCAAGTTCATCTGCAGGTTGGTTTTAAAATGTTCATAGGGGTCACAGCCTCTGTTACCAACTGGAATGCCGACGGTACCTGTTGCAGTATTGTTTTGGAAGACAACCCCCTTGTAGACTTTGTTGAGCTTCCAGACACATGTCAAGGACTGTATTATTGCAACATTCTGAGTGGAGTCATTAGAGGAGCCTTGGAGATGGTGAGTCCATCCTCTCAAAAAAAAATCTCTGTTCTATAGCTCGGTCTTATCATAGCACGTGTATTCAAAGAGATCCGATTTGCTCTTTCCCAATCCCCATTTAAGTTATTGTGGGTTCTTCAGTCTTCCAACTTAACGAGATTCAACATGGCATGAATGGGGTTTCAGGTGTCCATGAAGACGGAAGTGACTTGGCTACGGGATGTGCTCAGAGGAGACGATGCGTTCGAGTTGCAGGTGAAACTTCTGAAGCAAGTACCAGAAGAATACCCATATAAAGATGATGAATGAAGTGCACCTGTTTCTTGAACCCTCTGATGCACCCATGACTTGTGTGCGTACTATTTATGATTTTTGAACTCCAATGTCCTTGTTGTCTGTATGATGCTGAGGATATCTTGTGAACTTCACATCCTATTTACATTCTCTGGCTAGCATTAGCGCCCAGTCATGTCCAACTTAACCACATGATATGATATGATCATCTTTTCTTCATTCACTAATGCCTTTCCTGACTTTAATCCTTATCCTTATCTTCCACATTCTAATCCAAAGGATTAGCTTAATTAGGAAAGAAAGTGTGTTTCATTGGTATGCCACATGCTTGTCCCAGACAGCACCATGTCGGCTTCTTGGATAAAATATGGGTGAAGATTGATGATTAGGCGGAAAAGGTAGGATCATGCATTCAAATTCTACAGGGATCACCATGTCGGCAGTGATTTGTCCCAAATTTCATCATTCTATGCATTGAAAAGTTTGAGGATACCATTGGCTGACTTCCTCCTCTACTCTCATATCATCATAGGGCATGATTTGCCTCTTCTTTTTCTTCAACCAGGAGTTTATTTGACATCACCAATGGCTTAGATTTGACATCCGCGTACAATTGACATGCTAGTATTTGCTTCCATTATTGCAATTATATGTGGAGCCAGCTAGTGAGAATATTCCTAATGCAGATCTCCTTCAACCACAGCCATGGTGATCCGGATTCAGCCTACTCTTTCTAAAAATGGAAAAGATGGGGTCCATGGATTTGCCTGTTCTTACTGCGGCTAGAAGTGGGGGAAGAAATCTACGCATTCACAAGAGTACATGTGATCATGCTAGGTTGAAGGGCTACCGCACACAGAAAGCCATATAGGTAAGCCAATACGTCACTTTAAAGCTATGGAAAAAAAAAGGTCGCCCGAAGCATTTGGGGCCAGCGTTGATGATGGTTGATTGGGATTTGCAGCCAGCTTGTGGTATTATAATTTATACATCAGAAAAGGGTCATGGAGTTTCTAGAAAACGAACTTGGTGGCCGATTTGGGTCAAATCTGGTATAAGTATAATGAAGGAAAGAGAAGGGAAAGCTTATGAGGAATCAATCCATCACTCCTAGTGCATGCATGGGCTCACACACTTTGGTCCAATTTGGTCCTCTCTGGTCAGCACTCCCCTAGTGTGCTGGAGATTCTTTCCTTTTCTTTCCTTACTAGGTTAGGGTTAGATTATGTATATACTTGTGTAATTTTAAATCCGACTTGGATAAATAAAGGGTACGATAGAATATGATAGATACGGGTACAATAATAGAACGATAGAGTTTTGGGTATCGATAATTTTAATGTGTGAAAAGATATTTTATACCGATAATAAATAATATTTATTTATACTTAAAATACTAGTGTGATCTTTATAATTTTATAAATACAATACTTTTCAACTATTATATTTTCAACAATTATAATTATATAAAGAATCATACGAATTTATAAATCCTTATAAGTTGAGAATATAATTCTGCTTGCCATCATATTCTACAATTCCGTGTGCCATCTATTCTCTGCGCGACCATATTCTGAACAAGTACGAGCTGACAGAAGATCCCATGACCGGACAAGTTCACAAGCTCAATTTCAGCATTGATGAAACCCTCCTGTCTCTCTGACTGCCATTAATGTACATGGGTTTACCTGCCACTTCCAGTACGACCCATGTGCTCTAGCAATGAAGAGATGCCATCTCGAGGCCATTTGGCCGTTCCAGGAGACTCAGAGACATTATCCTCTTGATCATCCCTGAGGAGAGAACCTTCAGGTGCAGTAGAATTTTAGGTATTGGTCTTTAAAAGCAGAATAAGAAGCTATTCCTTGAGGCTAGCATGCATAATGGCATGAATATGTAAGAGTGATGTTTACCTAACCTAATGTTTTTTTTTTCCCTTTTCAAGTCTAAATCTGATTAGTCCGACCACCAATTTTTAAATATCAGATAACAAGAAAAAGAGATGCATGTGCTGAGATTTGACAGGATGAATGTCTTCTTTCATTGCTTATATAATGCCAGAGGATTCACCCATCACCTTAGCACATTCCAGAGAAACTGGAGCTTAGAGCTTAGACAGAAAGCATCCTCATAGAGTTGCAGGCAATAACCTCTGCCAAAAAAGGTATGGTCTGCATTTTTTACTGTGATGGGTTGGCTGAGTTTGAAGACCGCAACTACACAATGTTAAATTTACATGCAGATAGTGAAACCCAATGATCTCGGCTGAAGAATCATACGGTGGTTCCTGGGAGCCCCCTCTGGCGCAAACCATTAGTTCCTTCCTCAAAGAGAGCTCTTCACCGGAAGGCAGCCGGAATATCGATGGCATGAAATCATATGCAGGGGCAAAAGAGTTGCAGGACTTCCGTAGATTCACGGGCCTACCTCTGATCGACATCAGCCGCCTTCTCCTCGGAGAGGACCGCCCCGAGAGGAGGGAGTGCGAGAGGGAGATCGCGGTGGCCGCGAGGGTCTGGGGGTTTTTCCAGATAGTGAACCATGGGATCCCAGCTGGGGTCATGGAGAAGATAAAGGAGGAGCAGAAGAAGGTGTTCCGACAGCCCTTCGAGGTGAAGATGGCCGGAGGAGGGAAGCTGCACAGCCTGGGAGCCAACAACTATCGGTGGGGGAACCCCATGGCCACCAGCCCGCGGCAGGTGTCTTGGTCGGAGGCGTTCCATATTCCGATCACTGACATCTCCAGAATTGAAGACGAGACCCTCAGGTATGTATGAATATGCATAATGCATGCACTGGTTGCCTTTATGGCTTCGATGAAAGATGATTCAATAGTGCAACTATTTATTTTGCGGAAATGCTCATTCTATGCTTTAGGTCGGCGATTGAGACCTTTGCGAATGTGGCGACTGACCTGACGGAAAAGATAGCCGGGATATTAGCCAGGGATCTGGGCGCCGGTGGGGTTTACTTCCGAGAGAACTGCACCGCGAGGAGCTGCTACCTGAGGATGAACCGATACCCTCCATGCCCTTTCTCGCCGGAGATCCTCGGGCTGGTCCCCCACACCGACAGTGATTTCCTCACCATTGTTTTCCAGGACGGCGTCGGAGGGTTGCAGCTGATGAGAGACGACGGGAGTTGGGCCGGCGTTTTCCCGAACCCTGATGCCCTCATCATCAACATCGGCGACCTCCTTCAGGTAACCCTCCCTCCACCTGGGTCACGACCTTCATGCATCTTCTGCAGAAAACTGAAAGGCACATTTTTTTTACAGGCGTGGAGCAATGGAGTGTATAAGAGCGTGAGGCACAGGGTGGTGGCGAGCTCGGAAGAAGAGAGGCTGTCAATGGCGTTCTTCTACTGCCCAAAGAGCGACACCGTGATCCAGAGCTGTATCAACCCTTCTGTCTACCGGAACTTCAGCTTCCAAGAGTACCGACTCCAGGTCCAGAAGGACGTCCAGGCCACCGGCGACAAAGTCGGCCTCTCCAGATTCCTCGTACAAGCCATGGAGACAGTCAACACCGCAGCTACCCAGTAATTATAAAGTTCAGCTTTTTTTTGTTGGGTAAATGGGATATGGATCGAGGAACAGGAAGAGAGGCATTTTCTCAATCAGAATGTCTGTTTTCCGTCCTTTGTAATTATGTATTTAGTAGATGAAATCAACCTCAAGCCAGCAGAAAAAGTAGAAGTTCAGTTTTCCCTGAAATTGAATGGTAGGTTCAGTAGTAGATAGCTCAGGCCACGGGCGGCCGGAGGACGTGATCCTGAGATGTGTCCACGGTGGCAGGAGGCATGAACTGCCACATGGCGACACCCGGGTAGCTGATGAACGGAACCAGCTTGTTCCCAGGAGGGGAAGCTTGGCCGTGGGGGACAACAGCACCAAAGGTGGGAATCACAGGAGGTGGTGGAGCAGGCAGGAAGCTGGGTTGTGTGTTCATGGTCTTCAACTGTTGCTCCAGCTTCTCCTTCTCCGCCTTCAACCTCTGTTTCTCCTCCCGGAGATCGTTCTTCTCCACCTAGCACAGACATGTAAAGCCATAAAATTTCAGCCCCATTCAGTTTGAATGACAAAACTTCAAAAGTTCATCAGCAAATATTGCAGGTTCCTTGGCCTGTTTTCTTCAAATCTGTAAAAAATGGATAAAAAGGGCAAGCTAGCAAGTTTTCAGTACCGATAAGAGGTCAAAGTGATTCCAGCACCTCAGAAACTCTCCAATTTTTGCCCCGGAATTCCATACATCTAAAGAACAATTTCCTGTTTTCTCAATCCAAATCAGATACATATTAACATTGCTTTCAATTTGTTGATAATACAATCCCAACAGAGAAGTGTGTTCCACTACTTATAATTTATTATTTTTAAATAGAAATGAGCCCAACCCCTTATCGATCCACAATTCCTTCCCACATGTTATCACAACACCGTACCTAACCCGAGAATGGAAACCCGTATCAGATCCAGTGGATTGTAAAGTTTTCTATAACCAATGGTCACTTGAAGAAAAGATTACCCGTTGCCCAAACAAGCAAAACCTTATGTCACAAGTAGACTCACCTTCGACTCTTTGATTTTCTCTTGGAGGTTGGAATTGGACTCCTTCAACTTCTGTGCTTCACCGCGTAACCGAGTTACCATTCGGACAGCATCGATCAAGATCGCGGCCTTGTCAGTCTTAGCAGGCCGTCCGGGCTCTAGGATACTTCCCAACACCATAAACCTACAAATGATCCCATCCAAGCATGTTTAAATAGTTGATCTTCTATATTGAGCTTTAGAGAAAGGGCTGGAGACTGTACTTGTCATTCAATCTATCTCTTCTAAGCTTCTCCCTACAGGCCTTGGAGCTGGATGTTCCGCACGTCTCTGATCTAATCCTGCAATGGCAGCAAACCCAATGTTACCCAAAACCATTAATAATATGGATTTATGCTTCATAGCAAATTGGTTAAAGAGGGTCAAAGTTCAAAATTGAACAGAAAAGGTACTATCAATGCCACAGAACTTTTGAACAAACATGTTTGATCAACTAAGCAAAAGATATAGACAAAAAAGGATGCATAATGGCCTTTTGTATGTACAGAAGTGATTCATTGCTGCAGCATACCTCTTTTTTGAGCCACCCTCCTTAAGGCCATCAGAATCTCCCAAAGATCCATCATCCTCCACACTAATATAAATCGAATGAAGAATATCAGTAAATATACTAAAGAAAAGAGACATGGACAGAGGAGGAGGTTTTATGGCAACAAAGGGCCAGACTTAAATGGCTCAAAGAAGGGGATAAGAACACCAAGTTCTTCCATCACACCACTAGACAGCATAGAGCAAGGAATGCTATCTTGAGGCTCAAGACTCCTGCAGGAAATTGACTCACTGAGCAAGAACCAAGACAGCAGAATTTTATGGAATCCTATAAGATGTTGTTCAAGTCTGAAGGTAGCAGTTGGTATGATGGGGTACTTAGGGCTACTTGTCCCGTAGTCACACAGGAGATGAATGAGGCTCTGTGTCGGATTCCAAATCGATAGAACCCTAAAAGATAGCTCGACGGAAGTGTACCTGAAAATGGAGGATCCGTTCATGGCCTGGACCGGCCACGAGAAGCCCGAACCAGAGACCTGGAAGTTCCCATAGGGGACTGGGATGTCGTCAATCGCCCCACAATCAAACATCCAATTGGTGCTCTCCGGAGAAACCATTCCGGCGAGGGAACGACGATCTCCCGAAAGCTACACGTGCAGAGAGAGCTGGTGGCTTCAGATTCGCGCGTCATCCAAGCAGAAACGGATCAGTTGATTGGGACCTTGGGACCTTCATTGTGAGCCCACTTGCTATATTTACTTTAATATTATTACATTTTCACCAAAAATGAAAAAAAAAACATTTTTTTATTACATTAAAATAATAAAAATCAAAACTTTCTTGAAGAAACATGAAATTTATATGATGACACTGTGAAAGCATGGAGATAATGGAGAGGTGGAAGCAGGGCCACTGATTATTTTAGTTGGGAGGAATCAGAGACATGAGCAGGGGAGTCCAACCCACAACCCACAAACCATATGTGATCCTTGAAAAGAGGAAGATGAACAATCATATTAAGGGCATAAAGGTGCACTGCAATACTTTTATAGCAAAGTGGAAATAGAGAACAGAATTTGCAGATCTTTCTTTCACTTTGACTGAACAAAACTCAGCAGCAGATCCCTTTTGACTATACAGAAACACAACCACCTTGGTTAGATATTAGTCATCCCATGACCTGCAAATATCATCCGGAGCTCAGGCGAGACTCGGAGGATCTTGTGCTCATGTTGCGCCGGGGAACCCCGATCTCGCAGGCATTGACCCTTGCTGCAAACCTGAGGGAGCATAGTGATTCTCCTGAGGAAGATGAGTCTGGAGAGATATTCACAAACATCAGGGTCTTGGAGTCCCCTCCCAGACAAGGCTGTTTTCAAAGGAAAAAAATGTAGAGTTATAAACCCAACCACAGGATCATAGTTTTAATGGAAGTTCTTGCAGTCAAATACACATACCTGGAGGAGATATGTGAGCTTCGAGTTTCGGTATGGTACATATTCCTCTTTCTTTGCCAACGCAAATATTACATCGCATAAAGATGACAAACTCTTGTTGATGGACTGAATTTCATCATATGAAGGAAAAAAGGAATCAGCCTTCCCATATGCATATTGAAAGAGGATAGCCGGGATATTAATTAAGAGAGGATGGCAAAGTACTTGAGTTTCTTTCAACCGGTCTCCAGTGGATCCACTCTTCGAAAGACGCTCGCTGCCCGCAAGATCAATGAGATTTAGAACGCCATGTATTTGCTGCCCCGTACTCTGTTTGAATAAAAAGCACATGTTAGAGTTGTCAACATAGGAAGCATGAAGGGAAGTCATTTAGTCATACGAGTCTCTTGTACCTCGCTTATTCCAGAAATTCGCATTGTGAAAACAAAGTGACTCCTAGATGATTCCTCGTTCATCTGTGTTTTTCCAACCAACCTAGACAGAGGTGCAATTGCAAGTCAAGAACTCCTATGCCTAGCTTACAAAGATAATAATTCATGGTGGGCGCTGATCAAGAATGTCCAGTTATGATTAGACATGATATAATGATGACATGAGTAATCATTTTTTGAATTAGAACAGTATGAATTTGATTGTTTCATTCATCAATTGCAGTACCTGCTATGAGAGGCGTGCTTGAGAAGATACGAAACCTCCCTCTTGCTGCAGACATCTACCACAGTAAGATCTGAGACATGGGTGTTGCCATTTGGGTCGTGTTTGATCACATACTGCTTTGCAGCGCTGCCATTTTCTATCCGCGCTACATCACCATTTGATCGGTTTGAAGGCAATAAGTCACGGATCATTTCATTGTAAATCTCCAACATTGAGACCTTGAATGGATTTGGAGAAGTTCTTCAGACATGTGAATGAGAGCACTGGTTTAAGAAACTTAGAGGAGGTTGAGAAAGAATATTTACCTGCATTTCGTATCTCCAACCTTGTGACTGATGAGATTGTTTTGTTTGAAATATCTGTTCAAGACAACGGGGTATTAAGCCTTGCTCTTCTGGTATTCCAGGCTTACCCATCATAGTGTAAGTTTTGCCCGAACCTGTCTGACCATATGCAAAAACACAAACCTGGGAGAAAGTAGAAGAATGGCAGGCCGAGTTTTGATTAGGAATTTATGTTAGGATATTCAACACTTGCAAATGGTTAATAGAAATACAGTCTTCAGAAGTAATTTGGATAAAAGAAAGAAACTTTGATAATTGGAAAGGAAAAATTAAGTCAATAAACATGCCCTTTTGCTCAAATTTGAAAATATGAACAAATACAGTATACATAATACACTTGAATTGTCACCTTATAACCATCTAGAGCACTTTGGACAAGCTGAGATATTTCCACAAAAACATCATCTTGTGATGCCTCGGGCATGAAGACTTTATCAAACGTGAAGGAATGTTTCTGGCCTATTTATGTTTCAATTATGCATCAGTGTCAGCATTGAACTGTGAAATATGCATTGAGCAAAAAAAACTGTGAAATATGATCTAAATGGCAGATTTCGGATGTGGATTTCCAAGCTAAGAGCATACCATTCTGGACCAATTCAACACCCCTCCCGAGAAACTCCATTGATGTAGGGTAAGATATGGATTTATCTTCTGAGCTGTTCTCACCAGGAAGGAGTGGCCGAACTCTGCAGAAAACTCGGATATTGCCTTTCAATTCCTATACATATCATTTCAAAAGTAAGAACAAGAAAATTGGCTTAAAAAGTTATTCCAGAAAAAGGACGCTGAAACTTAGTACGAGGATCGTGTTGTGCAATTTCTTCCGCAATTTCTCCCCTTCAATGACTTTGGATTCTGCATTAGTAAGACGAGTCTGCAAATCGTTGATGAGTTTTCTCTGCTCTTCACACGCAGCTTGTGTTTCTACAGAAGATATACTGTACTCCTGAAAGAGAAACATGGATTACAAAGATCTCGTAGAATTGAGAGGGGTGTGGTGAAAGACTTCTTTTAGGGTCGATAAAAAGGACAATTTTAATATCAAACTTGTTAAGCATGTCACACATATACTATCGCCCTCCTCTGTGCACAAGTCAAGGTTGAGAATTCAGATTTAGATGCATATAATATAGAATCTGAAGTACAAAAAACAAATGGATTGGCTCAGCCATAATACAGAACAATCGATTATCACAAAAGGTTCAACAATAATTTCTATTAGTCATAATTCAATGATATAAATCAGCCAATAAAATGTAAAATAATAATTGCAACGAGAAGTTTATTTTCCATGGAGCATCACCAACTAACCTCTACTCTTGTTTCCGCTATGGTCAACTTATCTTGCAATGTCCTTATTTGCTCGCATTGGCTCAAGCATCTTACCTGACAAGAATCCTTATATTGTGAGCGGTATAGCTAGAGAAGTAGGAGCGGGATAAGAAAAGTAAATGAACATTAACTATGTAATTCAAGATAGGAACTGAAAAAGAGAACCTCGAGATCCTTTGACTTTAATGTCAGGTTATCCAACTCAGCAATAGACCTCCCGGTGTACTCCTTGTACTTCACAACTTCAGTTGTTAAAGCTTCAACTTGTTCCCTGTTCTTATCACGCTCTTCCCTTACATGTTGAAGGTCTCCTCTCAAGCATTGCACTTCATTGTCCAATAAATCCTTTTTCTTCGAGGCATCCTCGTAAGAGACCTGAGAATAAGTTGACAGTCAAGTTAGCTTCGAGTATTATGCTTTCATCTGGAAACTGAGTTACTGATTTGGTCATCAGTTCTTTCAATCTTCCATTGATAAAAAAGCGAAACATTAAGACTCGTAACACATGTCAAAGCAAATGATTCATAATATGCAACAATATGTCTCACTTTTATTGTAGAAAACTGCTCTTGCAATGAGCTGTGTTGACCTCTCAAGTGGCTGAAGTTCTCGACAAGAGTTGCCTTCTCTTTCTCAAGACTCTGAAGGCTTTCACTTGTAGTGTTAAGGTCTGACTGAAGCTTGCAGTTGTATTGCTGCAGGCTCGAGTTGTACTCTTGAAGCCTCTTGTACATATCATTAATCGACGACATCTACGAGGGAAAAACCGAAATATTACCGACATAGAATGCCATGCAAGGAAAGAGAGGAACAGCATTATATTAATGAATTACCCTCTCATTAGCACTTGATAGCTCTAGCTGAGCTTTAGACAGTTCTTGAGAAAGTGAAGCTTCAGACTTCTCACTGCTAAGTCTTCCTTCCCTTTCTTTTACAAGAGAATCAAGGGCAACCTGGCCATACAATGGAGAAGGGAAAAAAATAGGAAAGATCAGATTTGGAAGGAAGGCCAGTGTCTAAAACTAATTTCCCGACCAGTTTCAGATATGACCTTCTTATCTTCTTGCTCTCTCAAGAGTTTCTCTTGTATGGATGAGAGGTTCTCGCTGAGCTCAGCAACGATGGAACTCAACTCTTCTTCCTTGATTCTAGACGAGAACTCTATATTCAACAAAAAAGTACAATAAGTTTCATGAAATCCTCACATTATTTTGTTAGTAAATCATTGTACAATTTTCGCATAAAAATTTGTACCAATTTCAGCAAGCCTTCGTTCTGCAATTTCGAGAGAAATAGTTAATCTCTCGTGCTCATTCATATAACTTGCCTCCACCTCCTGAAACCATCGGAGGCAAAGCCTAAGCCTCTTTATGTATTCCACCATGTTCTCACATCTCTCCTGAAAGACCCAATCAGCTTTTAAAAATCATCAACAATGTCAAAATTGAACAACCCGATAAAACCATTTTGTAACACTCTAATCCAGCAATCCGACTACTGATCACACAAAAACATCACAGGAACTACAATTTAGAGATATTTATTGATCACCCAAATCATGTTTTAGAGGCCCCAACCTCAAGGTTTTCCCTTCTTGCTCTTTAATTTGGGGCTCCACATCACAAGAAAGCATCATGAATAAGGGATAAAGAGAGCATTTATATTCCCTTCTGCAATGGATTCACATATTTTTTTAAATCTACCAATTTGGGTAATGAGGAAAAGAAGAAATGGACCTTGTAGTTGAACTTGTTCTTGGCCTTAATCTTCTCGCTGAGAAGGGCATCCACATCTTCACGGCTGAACTCGATTCCCCCGCACTCAGACCCAGCATTGCTCGGAGGAGCACTATCCGGGCAGAGATCTTGCCCTCCATTGGCCACCAATAAACCCTGCTGGGACCCCCTTCTCGGCGTCGCCGTGCCCACCATTACCCTATCGATCCAGCTTAAATCTCGCTATCTCGAGAAAGACCTCGCTGAGCAACTGCTCTCACCGCCCCCTTATCATATCCTCCTCCTAATAAGCCAGCTGAGCTTCAATCATAGCCTGGGTCGCCTGTAGATCAACAAAACGACATCTCGGAGCTAGACTACAAAAACAACAATGACCCAGAAAATGAAAGATGCATCAACTCCGGAGGAAGACGACCTACGCCATAAACAGTACTTACAAAAAATTACCCAGCAAATATATCAAATGAACATTTAAAAAGAAACAAAATGGACTTTGAAAATGAAATACGACTGATCTGATTCACCCACCTGCGAATGAATTTTCAGATGGGTCGTTCAATGGTTTTTAACCTTTACCGGCGTGTAGCTGAAGCAAGCGATGGTTCTTCTTGAAACGCCATTTTTCAAGTACAGAACGGAGTGACCAAAACAAAGAAAAGGTAAAGCAGAGGGATTCTTGAGAAGAGTACGTGAAAAGAAAGATTTGAGTAGATGGTGGTGGGGATTAGGCTGCTCTACTGTGCTACCTATTGAATTCAACAAATTAAATATGTGGGCTGGGCAGTTCAATTTTTTTTTAAAACTGTGAGATCTGGCGGTATTGTGGGCCGCTTCCATGGCTTCATATGAATACATGCTGTAGATCACAGCCCCCATGGCTACAGTGCTACGACCATTTTCTGTCTGAAATGAACTGAGTTTGACGCGGAACAGGGAAAAGCTTAAACTTAGATCTCCAGAAATCAACAACAGATGGATTAATTTGCCTTTTGCTGGCACATAAGTACATTGTTTGAAATCAAATATCAAAAAGATTGGATCTTGCAACTGAGTGTGTTCAGACTAACATGAAAGACAAGCTGCTAAGAAGCAAAGGCAACCTACTGAAACCTGCATCTACAACCCAAACCAAACCGACTCAGAGAAACTGACAGGGGTCAAGTGAAACACTAAACTAGTACTATTGTTACAATGAGAGGATGTGATTAGCGGCATCACATCTGCTCGAGGACTGATGGGCAATTGTTTTAATCTTCGTCGGCAGAGGCCTTGGAGCCAGAGGTTCCAGTCTTCTTGGGCAAGAGGAGGTTGTGGATGTTGGGCATAACACCGCCGTTTGCTATGGTGACGTCTCCGAGGAGCTTGCTCAGCTCTTCATCATTTCGGACTGCCAGCTGGATGTGCCTGGGAACGATCCTGGTCTTCTTGTTGTCTCTTGCAGCATTGCCGGCTAATTCAAGTACCTGGGATGACATAAAGAGAATGACTAAATATGTAGGTAGATCGCAATCATCATTCCAAGACCTAAAATTGTCGTCTGAACATATGGCAATGAATCAGAACAAAACGATTCAAACAAGTTTAAAATACCAATATTTTGAGTTAATTAGAAAACGGCCATGAACACCAAGATCGAACTGGCAGCCCTAGAAAAAGGATCGGATCCTTTCAACCAGATTCAAATGATATGGTATCGATAGAAATTATAATCATTATGAAATTCGACAAAACAAAAAGATAACACAAGTGCTAATTGAACGAATGGATCAGACTGGTGAACCAAACCCTAGAAATGCGCGAACAATAGCACTAGGAAGCGGAAGAAGAGAGGAATTCATAAGGAAATCACCTCGGCAGCTAAGTACTCGAGGACAGCTGCGAGGTACACAGGAGCTCCAGCACCCACGCGCTCGGCATACTTTCCCGCCTTGAGGAACCGAGCGATACGACCGACGGGAAATTGGAGCCCGGCCTTACTACTCCGAGAAGTGGCCTTCTTCGACGCTCCCGAACCCAAAGTTTTCCCCCTTCCGGCCATTGATACGGCGATTCAAATAAAGAACCTAACCTCGGAAGAGAACAACAGCAATTTAGATCGCAGGACAGCTCAGGACACGATAGATATCGAAGGCTGAAGATGGCTTCTCCATTGCTCTCAGTTATATATATATATATATATATATATATAAAGGTAAGAATAATGAAATAGTGACCAATCAGAACGGAGGCCACGGATCGAGAGTTTCCACCGTCGGATTAGATACAAGGGAAGGGTGAAGATTCTGCTCTCCAGCCGATCTTGATGGACCTTTCGAATGAGCCTGGGCCTAAATATAAATGGGCCTTACAGGGCCCAGTTTCCTCTGTCTCTGTCTTGGGTATGCATGTCATCTACTTCTCAAGCTGTCAGGAGTGTAGAGGCCATTCATCCTCTCTGCAAATTCAAATTCGCTGCAAATGAAAGGGGAAATTGTGCTTGCAATGAATGAGAATCACTGAGATGATTTTATGGCAAGAGGGGCCATCTTTGTCGGTACATCTCCGCCATAGCCAAGAATTCAAGCCAGACACTGCACGAGCTAGTGGAACTCTTTGGTCTCTGTTCTGTTTGGACCCCTCCGTGTCGACAGGACTCATCTTGTTCTTTCTTTGTCTTCATGGGTGTCTTCTTCACTTCTCTTCCATCTCTCTCTCTCCCTCTCTCTCTCTCTCTCTCTCTCTCTGTAGTGATAATCTCCACAGATAAAATTCCTCCTTAGCTCTGTTCTCTTGTATTGCTCTGTTTCTATACACGAGGATGCAGAGCATTTTTGTGCGATGAGAGACAGGGAACCCGATGAATTAACCTCTTAGATTCGCTTGAAGAGGTGGGTAGAGAGGATGCCTACGGTGTGGTTCGCCCTGAAGAGGTCGCTTCACTGCAGTTCGGAGCCGTCGGAAGTCCACGACCCGAAGACGAGGCGGCATCCGGCGGCCATCTCCACCTCCAGGAAATGGTCGAGGTCGGGGTGCTCGAGGTCGATCGCTAACCTCAAGGACGTCATACACGGCAGCAAGCGGCACATCGAGCGGCCGCCTTCCTGCAGCCCCCGCTCTATCGGAAGCAGCGAGTTTCTGAACCCGATAACCCACGAGGTGATCCTCGGTGGTAACTCCAAGTGCGAGCTCAAGATCACGTCTTTCAGCGGTGGCGGCGGCGGCGGCGGCCAGCAGGATTTCAGCCTCGCCCCGGGCACACCCATGCACTGCTTCAACAACCCATCCTTCAGGATCTCCTCCAACACCACCAACGGTGGCGGGGGCACTCCGCCGAGGAAGTCCCCCTCGGTCCTCGGGCTTTTCGACAGGGAAGGGCACGTCGGTAATTATACGCCGGCGTTCCTGGCTCGTGGGCTCAGCGGCCGGAGGAACGGTAATAGTGGACTCTCCCTCGACGGAGACTGCCACGGAAATGGCGTAGCCATCACCTGCCACAAGTGTGGAAAGCAGTTCAGCAAGTGGGAGGCTGCCGAGTCTCATCATCTGTCAAAACATGCCGGTAAGCTACACTCAATCAGCTTTTCCATTTCAAGACGAAGCTCCATTAGAGCTCATCCATTGACTGTGTGTTGTACGATTCGTATTCCAGTAACAGAGCTCGTGGAAGGCGACTCATCGCGGAAGATAGTCGAGATAATATGCAAGTCGGGCTGGGTAAAGTCCGAGCCCAACACGACCAGGATCGAGCGGGTCCTCAAGGTTCACAACATGCAGAAAACCCTAGCCCGGTTCGAGGAATACCGCGAGACCGTCAAGATAAAGGCCAGCAAGCTCTCCAAGAAGCACCCGAGGTGTCTAGCCGATGGGAATGAGCTGCTGCGGTTCTACGGGACCACCCTCTCGTGCTCTCTAGGCCTCAACGGCACATCCAGCCTTTGCGTCTCGGAGAAGTGCTGCGTCTGCCGGATTGTAAGGAATGGTTTCTCGGCCAGGAAGGAGCTCAAGGATGGCATTGGGGTCTTCACAACATCGACCAGCCGTCGGGCATTTGAGTCCATAGAGATTCAGGTGGAGGGCCTTCAGCAGACCAGGAAGGCACTCATTGTGTGCAGGGTTATCGCCGGAAGGGTCCACCGGCCTCTGGAGAACATTAAGGAGATCTCTGGGCAGACGGGGTTCGACTCCTTAGCCGGAAAAATTGGGCTTTATTCCCACATAGAAGAGCTCTACTTGCTCAATCCAAGAGCCCTCCTGCCTTGCTTTGTGGTCATCTGCAAGTGAGATTCCAGAAGAGGCGAAAAACCCTGAAAAAAAAAGAGGGACCCATTGAAAATCATGCAGCAATTAGCTCAGCAGCTGATGATCTAATGATCTGTTGGCCTGGATAGCTGATGCTGGAGCATGGCTTTGGGGTTGCCAATTCCCTGAGTTCAAATCCTGTAACCACTCTGTACTGATGAGCTTTGAATATCTGACTTTTCCTTTTTTTTCAAATACCCACTGGAAGTAGGACTGTACAAGGGAGAACAGCAGTGTGGTCCTACAGACATTGAAGACAAGAGGGTGAGGCCAAAGTGGAAGATGGTGATTGTATAATCTGCATTATTACAGCAGACTAAATTTGTCTGGTTCCATTTCCCCCATAAATATTCAAGTGGGATGTTTGATGCTTGATGTGATATGCTGCAGATATGTTCATGAGCTTCTCATCTCACAGGTCTCTTCTTCATCCATTACTGTTCAAGAAAGCCAAGTATCTGAATTCAATGGATGGATTTGCATCATCATCATCATCAAGAGTTTGGCTACAGAAGCTATGGTGGATTGATGGAGGTGTATAAGCCATGTAAGGACAATCAAAGGAAAACCCATGTGTACCCATCAAAGCCCACATCACATGTTCACCATAAATGTTCCTACTTGCCTCTGCAACATTTGAGAAGAGTACCCTCATTAATGGAGAGATTTTTTAACATTATCTGGGGGATGACCTTCTCATGGTAGTGGTAGTGGCTGACTTAGCTGGTCTAGTAATAATACGGATGGGTAGTGGCTGACCTAGTACGTCTAATAAATAATACGACCCGAATTAATTTATTATGCATCGATAATTAGTATTTATTTTAAATATTCGTCACCATTATAAATTAATAATATTTATATATTTTATCTAATTTATTATAATATTTTTAACAATACTATACACTTCTACAGGAAACAATTAAATTAATTTAAGTTGGGTTTACGCTTACCGTTTTTATAATATATTAAAAGGTATTTTATATTAATAAAAGTACGTATTTATTTATATTTAAAATTTATTAATTATAATTAGTATAATTCTTTCATTATTATAAATTAATAACTATTATCTATTTTATCAAATATCCGATAATATTATCAACGTTCATTCAGCCTTAATAAGCATTTTCGTGGGTTTAAATATATGTTAAACTATTTATGGGCCATATTTATGGGCTTACTATTGGGCCACTATAACTAGATGAGGCCGATCGATTGACGGCCTAAATAATTATTGTACATTGGGCTTGGGGAGTGTTTTGGGCTAAATGAACAATAACATTTTTTTATATTTGCCCAATTAAGTACCAAAACTTTCAATAATAGCTCAATTAAGAACAAGCGGCCATGCTTCCAGAATGTTGCTGTCGTTTAGTCATGTACGGCCGACCGTCTGCCTGCCTTGCCGTACAAGGAATGAGCGTTGCTGTCTTTTAGTCATCCAAACTCAGTCCAAAAATAACTATTCCGGTTCAGAATGTTACCCACTAATGAACCAGTATCTGGACCGGACTGTTCAGATCGGTAGAGTCCGACTCGGGTTGTGAATGGAGGAGGTGTACGCGTCTGCCACGTAAGGAGTCAAAGGGGTCAAAGGCGAACCAAGGATTTCAGGCAACCTACCGTCTCTCAATCAGCGGAATTCCACTCTTGTTCTTTTTCATCAATCGCCTCTCCGTCGCGCGTGGTTTCCCACGGACGGCTGGAAAATCTCTAATCTTTCCGAAATTCGGACATGGATGTCGATGTGGTGGGGTATTTTTACCTAATTAAACGAAAAATAAAACAGTTTATATATTCACGTGAATAATATTTAATGATTGAAAATTCCAAAGATGGAGTGCGTGGTTCAACGCACGGACGGTGAAACCACCTAGAAATGTTATGCGCGTAGGCGTAGTCGGTGGATGGTTATCCTCGTTAAGCGCTTCGGTCAGTCGCTCCTACCTACAGTGCCACGCCCATCCAATCCGCCGTTACCGTCACGTCTCTGTAGGTGACCTCCGTCACCCCCTCTCTATCTGGGTTTCTTCTCCTATATATATCTGACCTGCTTCATCGTCTTCGAAATCGTTTTCTTCGGAACCTCTTTAAAGCCAAGTCCGAATCCGATCAAAGTTCATTGATACCTGCCGCCCGGACGAATAGTTGGAGCTCTGGACAACGGGCCGAGGCGAAATCTCCAAGTTTCGAAGTCCTCAAAGGTGTTTCAGAGGTAATTACGACAGTTGACTGCGAGCTGCTATATTTTGTGATGGAAGTACGGAGTTTTGAAGTTTCACGTGGTTCAATCGGTATTTTTCTGTTCGTTCTTTCAGTGTGTGTCTGATTACCTGCCTATCTTCAATGAAGGTGGTGGAATTTTGATGTTTCTTGATGAAATTTTGCCCTGTCGCGAGGATCTTTATTTTTCAGATTCTGTAATTTCATCTTTCATAAAGTTTCACCTTTTCTTCTTCATTCAATGCGGAAAGTTGGTACTGCTGGAAATTGCTAGCCATATAGTCATTTCTCATTGATGACCATGCATGCCCCGATCTGCTGCTCTGTGCACTGTGCGTTTCTAAATGGTGAGTCTCCTACTGAACATAATCCACGAGGTTGAATCTCTTTTGCAGCGGTGCCATTTTCAGACTTGGAATGATGCATTTCTTGATCCTTGCAGAAAAATGGCCTCGTTCCTAGCATAAGCACAGACTTTCTTCTCATGAACAAGATGCTATAGCCATGAATCCCTTTCTTGCTTCTTCTCATCAATTTCATGCTTTGTGCTACATGAACATGAGTTTCCGCTATTTTCCATTGACTTTGGGTGTCAACCGTTGAAAAAAAAGTAGCCAGTATTTAAGAAGAATCTAGTAAAAGTCAACATAGGTCGGCAAAGAATCATCCAAATAAGACTTTGGATAATAAATTCAACCTTGCCTTTTCTTGGTTGGAGGGGTTATCATGCTTTTGACCAATTTAATATAGTTGGACTTTTTCCTTTTTTTTGCCTGTTGTTGACCTTGTAACTTTTTGGCAGTCTGATTTTCTTCAGCATGGCTTCTTTGGGTTGAACTGGTGTAGCTTTTTTCAGTAGTTACAGTGATCATGGGACATATGTTTGTGCCTTTAGCTTGATATGATGTAGGACTGTGACTCAAACAGAGAATAGGATGGACCTCTGAAGTGTTTTTATGCCAGATTCAGGTGTGAACATCAGGCTTTCACACATCATTTCTCTTGAAATTTTGAATGACTCAATCTGAATTTGCATTTGCAGGTTTCTTGCTTAAAGTTTGTGGTTTCTTTGCCACTTTTTCTTCCTAGATAGTCTGCAGGGTGATACCCACAACAGGGAAGAAAACAGTTCTTGTGACTTCAGCCCTTCTGAGAGGATAGAGCTTATGCTGGTTGATTAGTATGGACTCTCATCCAATGCATGAACAGAGTGTTTCTGGTGAAAGCCTACCGAGTAGATTGTGTGAAGCCTTGAGATTTGATTCGAAGAACTCGTTGGATTTGGATTCACATTCTTTGACAAATTCTGGCAGTGACAATTACACACCTTTAAGCAACAGCAGAGAGAAGCACAGCCCAACAGACAGCTTTTCCAGGGTGAGCCCTTCTTGCAATTCTTTTGACACAAGCAGCTGCTTCCAAGAATCAAGCCCTCCTGTGGAAGCCAGGGAAGTTTTCTCCCAGAATGAACAGTATGGCTCCTGGGAGTTGCAGGAGGTCTTCAACATAATGGGTCCTCAGTCCAGCCCTGGAGAAGAAAAAGGGCAAATCATGGCTACACCAAATGTCTCTTTAGAGCAAATTCCTTGTGGTGGTCTAAAGCATATCCTTGTTGACTGTGCCAAGGCCATTTCTGAGGAGAAAACCAGCAAGTTCAACCAGTTACTTGAGATTGCAAGGAGAGAGGTGTCCATCACCGGAGAGCCCATACAACGTCTGGGGGCTTACTTAATCGAGGGGCTTGTTGCAAAGAAAGAGTCGTCCGGCACGAACATATACCGGGCCCTCCGGTGCAGGGAGCCTGAGAGTAAGGACATGCTCTCCTACATGCAGATCTTGTATGAAATCTGCCCTTATCTGAAGTTCGGATACATGGCTGCAAATGGGGTAATTGCTGAAGTGTGCAAGAACGAGGACTGCATACACATTGTTGACTACCAGATAGGCCAAGGGACTCAGTGGCTGACCCTCCTCCAGGCCCTGGCATCCCGGCCTGGCGGCCCCCCTCGAGTCCGAATCACAGCAATCGATGACCCGGTTTCGAGATTTCCATGTGGTGCTGGGCTGGAGGCTGTGCAGAGGCACCTAGCCGTGATCTCGGAGAACTTCCGAATCCCGATCGAGTTCCACCGTCTCCCAGAATTCGCACCCAAATTCACCTTGGAGATGCTCGGCGCCAGGCCTGAGGAGGCTCTGGTGGTGAACTTCCCGTTCATGCTCCATCACACACCGGACGAGAGCGTGGATGTCTACAACCAGAGGGACGGCCTCCTCAGGATGGTCAAGTCCCTATCTCCCAAGGTGGTCACCATCTTGGAGCAGGAGTCCAACACCAACACGGCACCATTCCTGAACCGGTTCGAGGAGGTCTTGGACTACTACCTTGCAATGTTTGAGTCCTTGGACGTGACCCTCCCCCGGGATTCCAAGGAGAGGATCGATGTAGAGCAGCACTGCCTTGCCCGGGACATAGTCAATGTGATCGCCTGTGAGGGGAGGGAGAGGGTTGAGAGGCACGAGCTCCTGGGGAAGTGGAGGTCGAGGTTGACAATGGCAGGTTTCAGGCCGTACCCTCTTAGCTCTTACGTTAACTCTGTCATAGCCAGCCTGCTGCAGTGTTACTCTGAGAATTACACTCTGGTGGAGAAGGATGGGAGCATTCTTCTGGGATGGAAGAGGAGGAATCTGGTCTCTGTCTCTGCCTGGTACTGAAACTGACAAGCAGAAGAAGAAGAAGAAGAGCATGCATAGAAGGTGATATGATATGAATCCATGATACCCCACCCGACCACATTGATCATCTTGTCTGATATTCTCTTACAGCACATCCCAGATCTTTATCTTCATGTTCTTCATTATTTCCAGATGATTATGATAAAAGACCACACCCAGTTGCTGGCTAGACTCCAAACCAACGCTTCTATTATTCAGAACATAATAATGGACCCTCAAACACATGTGGGTGGGCTTGTAGCTGCAGCTTCAGTGTCAACTGTCAATGGTTGTCTCAATAAATATAATACAGTGTGCTTAAGGACACTATATACAATCAGTTGACAAAGCATGTTGGACACTGATATTCATGCATGGCCATGGCTCTCAATAAAACCGATCCATTGTCGTATGCGTCTTGTCCCATGCACCCATCATCATCGCCAACTTGTAATAATAAGAAGACGTAGAAACCGATGTTTTTATGATTATCTGGTAGAATGAATAGCCACGTCCCATTATCATTCCACACCGCATTCTAAAATAGTTATCGTACCCTATTAGAGTTAATACTATGGCACCCACAGTTACACTTGAAACCCTGCTAGTATTCTAACCGAACATTTAACAAAAATACTTAAATCAAGTTAATGAAATTCGATATTATAATAATAATACTCAACTTATATATAATTGTTAAATACAGTTTTAAAAATTATAAATAGTAAATATATATAGGTTGAAAGTACGGGTTAAAACTATAAATACAAATAAATGAGTATGAAAAAAATACTTTACTAAATATTATTATTACTCTCTTTCGTAAAAATAATATTCAATTAGTATAATTTTATTTAATACAAATTTTATAAATTTAAAAATTACAAATTATAAGTATATTAACATTAAATATAAGGAATAGTATTAAGAATATAATAATAGATCAGATAAAATATATAAATATTATTAGTTTATAATTATATTATAATTTACAACTTTTAAATATATATTATTATAATAATTTATCGTTTCACAATATATTATTAAATATTATCAATATTAATGTACTCACACAGTTTTATATTCTAAAAATTGGACTTTTGATTTACAGTAAAAATACTTAAATTAAAACATTTATTTCAATTCGTATAAAACTATGAATATAATATATAAATAGTAAATAATTATTAAGTGTAAATTTAAAATGAGGATAATGGTTAAAAATAATATAAAAAATTAGATAAAATAGAAAAGTTTAGTAAGCTTATATTATTAAAATTATTGCAATAATAATCATTTATAAATTTTAATCATAAATGTTCACAACTTTTTTTCGAAACATGTTACCTTATTATATAATCAAAGACATGAGTGGGGTGAGGCATGTAGTAGGTGCTTAATTATTTTGATTACTTTGACTATGTATCAAATGGACATGACTAGTACAAAAATTAGGGCCAACTCTCCAAATCCCATTTAAAAAAAAAAAAGGGACATCAAAATCCCAAAAAAACATGGGATTCTGTCCCCCCAATCAGATCCCTCACATTACCACCTTTCTTTTGCATATAAATTTCTTTCTCTATTTTTCTTGGGCCAAAGTTGCATCATAATAATTGACATTTTTGTCATGTTATATAGCCTATGATAGATTAGTAGGTGAGGTGTGGGGTGTGGAGTGTGGATTGATCTACATTGACCATTGCATGTGGATATTTAGAAAAAAGATACCATTTGTAGGTATGATGTCTCCACTTATCCACCTATATTTAATATATTGATACTATAACATTTGACAAGCATACATAATGGCATATTAGTGTGACAGTATATGTGCCATGTGTTGAGTGTTGTGATTGAGCAATATATGTTTGTCTTTATATTAGCAATGCATAGTTGTGGATATCTATTATTTATGTTATTTTTTAATATATAATAATAAATAAGTTAATTTATCATAAATATAATATTAAAAAATATTAAATATATATTTTTAATTATTGTTAAAAAAATTATCCCAAATTTAATAAAATATAGAATTAATCAATTTACTAATTCTAATTTATTATTTTTAAGTAAAAATAAGTAATATATCTTATCCATATACAATACGTTTTTAAATATTATCAATTAATACTTATACCTCACCTCATCATAGAAATCGTACTATGAATTAAAAATAATATATGGATTGTATACCATTGATAACGAAAATTATAAGGTGTATAAATTTTGTGTTAGAATTAAAACCGGAGGTTGAGAATATAATCATTTTTTTTGCAACCTTAACATTGTAATAGAATTTAGAGATGCGCACATTTTTTTGCCCAATTTAAAGTCCCTCCGGCCAATTTAAGCATAAGAAGGAGCAAAAAAAATGGAGGGATAGGGAAGGAAGTACATCGGTTAATTCTAAGTAAAACGGCCATGGAAGTTCCTAATTTGAGGCATCATTCTTCAGTGATGTGCTTGCTTTGCTTTGCTTCCTCTCTTCAGTAGCTCTAATTGATCAGCTCTTGATTGCACCACTGCTTATGGCCAGGAGCCCACTTGGGGCACTTGGGGCTGAAGTATTTGGCCACCACCCTCGAGTTCAGCACCTCCAGCAGCGGCCTGAACTTGACGCACCTGGGCGTCTTGTACTGGTTAATCGAGGCGCCGTGGCTGATGGCGCAGTCCATGAGCTTGTCGAACGTGCCCCCCTCCACCACCCTGATCTCCAGCGGCCCGATGGACTTGTCCGCCGCACGTCCCTGCCGGTACACGCTGTTCAGTGACTCCTCTACCGCCAGGCAGCAGTCCTCGAATGCCGACGGCGGCACTGGGGTGGTTGCCGAAGCCGACAGCTCCCAGAACAGCACGTAGTGGCCAGGGATTGCCGCCGTGTTGACCGTGCTCGTGTACTCCGTCACCGTCGCCCCGAACGGCGCGAGGTGGCCTACCGCCCGGCTGACCGCCGTCTGCAGCTCCACCTCGTCGGTCTTGTCAGAGTCAATGCTCAGGACGACATTCTTCCGGCATATGAAGTTGAACTGAGGCGCCTTGTTCTTAAACCCTGCAACACGAAGAACATCCCCCACTCTATACCGATACAACCCTGCAAAAAAAGAAAATCAAATCTTTAGATCACCACTTCATGAATAATAATCAGAAGACGACAGAGAGAGAGAGAGAGATTTCAATTCTACCCGCGTAAGTGGTGACGACAAGCTCGTATTCATGGCCGAGCTTGAGGTCGACGAGGTCAACAAGCTGCTGCTGCTGCTCGTTCTTGTCATTAATGGCGTTTCTATTGACAGGGAGGAACTCGAAGTAGGCCATGGTGGGGATCAACGTGTACGCCACGTCGCTGGGCTTGCACATCGGGTCGAGGTTGAGGCCGAAGTAGCACTCCGACGAGGCGTACATGGTGCAGACGAGCGGCAGCTTGCCACTGTAGTAATCGAGGGTGGGGATGTACTGAGACATGGTGCCGGTCACGATCACGTCGACGTATTTGGTGTTCGGCCAAAGCCGGGTTATAATCCCGGCCCACGAGCCCTGGCCGCCGCCGCCGCACTGGCTCTCGACGAAGTCGGCCAGTGCAGGGTCAGGCCGGAGGATGCGTGCCACGGCGTCACGGACCGACGGGTCAGTGATGTCGGGACTGAGGGTGCCGGACCGAAGGTCGTGGCAGAGCTGGGGCCAGTGGTTCTCGAGGAACCGGATGGCCCGGATGAAGCCGGAGGCGAAGACTGCCCCAACCCGGAGGACTTCGGTCCGGCGGCAAAGGCCGCAGAGGAGCTGGGTGTACATGCTCTGGTAGGAATCGGGGCAGAGGATGGTCTCGTTGGGGCTGGTGTAGTCGGTGTACGGGTCGTAGGGCCGGTTCTTGAAGTGCGAGCTCTTGTAGTAGCTCGTAAGGACAGGCCGCGCCATGTGCCCGCCGGGGGTCCTGACCTCCGACTTTATGAAGAGGAAGTACATCCCTTTTCCCTGGTCCAGGCCAGGCACGAACTGGCTCATCACCGGCATGAGCAGGCTGTAGAGCAAGGTCCTCCGGTCCAGCTCTTCCTCGATCGTAGGCATTAGCTTCCTCTCACCTCCCGATGTCCCAGAGCTGCCACCACCAACAAAAACAAGCCGCCGGTGCTCAGGCACATGACATCATCCAACAATCTAACAGCAATCAAGAGCTCCATAATCATCGCATACCTAGTGAGGAATTCGGAGATGGGTTGGGAGCAGAGGATAGGGGACCGATCGCCGTCGGCGATGCGGGCCACGTCGGGCTGGATTTCCTCGTACGAGATGACGGGGACGTGCCGCTTGAACGACTCGCGGTCGGTCCGGCCGTCGAGGCCGTGGCGGCGGAGGTACTCCACGTGGGCATTGCGGGAGAGGATCTCGGAGAGGACCCGGCCCTGGACCTTGTCAGCGTTGGAGGTCACTTCCTCGATGAACTCGAGGGCGACCCTGTTCTTCTCCGGGAGGTCGTAGGCGGCGGCGGGGGCTTCAGGCATGGCTGGGAGAGAGGGGGGTGGGTCACAAGAAAGGGTTGGGAGAGGGAGGAAATGAGATTTGTGTGTGAGAGAGGGACAAAGGGGTTGTTTGAGGAGTGGTGGGTATATATAGGAGGTTGAGGGAGAAGATGATGATGATGATGATGGTGGTGCAATGGCTTTGGCCCCTCCGTGCTTATATTATAATATTAATTTAATTTTTCATTATAATAATATAAAAAAATAAGGATTATTAGATGTTGGTCAATAACAAATATTTAATTAGTATGCACTAATTAAAGTTTATTGTGTCTTAATTGTGTTGTTGATATTGTGGGTTTAGTGAGTGCGGCCGGGTGTGCTGGCCTTTTAATACATGAAGCAAATTTTGGTAAGCTAACTAACTTGAAATTAAGAGGCTTTAAATCCATTAATTATTTTATAGCCTTCATTTAATATATTAAATAAATATCAAAGACTTAGAATATAAGTGTGTAGATATTTGCTAGTTAAAAATTATTTTTTTAAGTAAATATAAGTTTAATTATTTCTATAAAGATTGGAAAGATAATTTTTTTATTCATATTTATTTAAAAGTTATTAATTGTGAATATTATAACTTTTACAATAATATAAACAAATAACATTTATTTATTTTATTAAATTTATAATATTATTATCAATATTAATAATAGTTTAAAATCAAAATAATAATATGTTACTAATTATAAATTTAGAGTGTATTTTAGAATATTATTCTAAATTTAATAAACTATAAAAGTATTATATATTTATAATATTAAAAATATTACACTAATTATTATTAATAATTTTAAAATAAATATATAAATTACATTTTATCTCTACCCACTATATTATCTTAAAAAATCTAAAAAATAATTATAATTTGGAAATAAATACTAATAATTCGGGCTATAAAACATAAATTCTAATTTTAAGTACTATTTTTAATTATTAATATCAAATTAAGTTAATAGAAGCTCACAAATCCAGGTGAGAGCATTTGATTCTAATGATGGTTGTGTTGGTAAGAGTTTGTTGTTGTTACTTTTAATATTTAATATTTAATGCTTTTTTCTTTTTTTTCGTATTATTAATAATTTTAAATTTTCACGTCTTATTTATACCTTAAATTGTTTATGTATTATATATATTAAATTATTTAATTAGTTGGTACATGTCCACATTAGTATTTAAGGTTTTTTTCTGGCAAAAATTAATTTAGTGCGAGTAGGTTACACCGAACATGGAAAAGGGACATCTCCATCTAGGACAAGGCGCCTTCAACAAACTGAACCCGGTTCAGGTGACATGGCAAACCGGCAGTTCCCTGCAAACCTGCAGGCCGTACGTACGCCGGTTACATGGGCGGCTGTACAGCCGGTGTCCCAAGGAATACCGGCAGCCACCTTAATTTTCTTTTCCCACTAATTGTTTTTTTTTTTTTTTGCTTTTTGATAAATCGAAAATTTCAAGTCAAGACATATCGTGAAGCGAGTCGGGCTCGGGGCTCCGGGGCCCGCTGGTATCCAAGAGGGACATGACAGCTGTCCTCCACCTGGCTAGATTAACACGTGTCAAATGGGTGAGAGCACGTGCTAAATGGCTTGTCCTTCCACGTTTTTTCACGGTTGAGTGTCTGCTGGAACGATTGACTTCTGCCCGCAGCTACCATTGACTTTTGGACTGATCATGTCCCTTCTGTATTATTATTTCGGTATTAGGTGAATAATTTTCTAAAATTAGGTACTTTACTCTATATTTAAGTAAAATATAAGTCGATTTTTCAGTATTGAATTTAGTACGAGTGTGAATACTATTTTTCTTATATTATTTAATAAGATATTTTGTGCGGATAATATGTTGGATTAATTTATACTTAAAATTTATTAATTATAATTAGTATAATATTTTTAATGTTAACAATTTATTATAAACTAAAATAAAAAGAAATACGGGTCAACAACACACTTGGCCAAGAAACAAATTGTAAGGACACGCAATCGGGGGGAGCCAGTCAAGCGTGCCGCGATTTAAGGGTCTCCGACGACATTTTTCCGGCAAGAATCTTCACGCAATCGCGTTCTTCAAAAATAGTATTGCTTGTGGAGGTAGGCGGAGCAAAGTGGCTTCTGGCACTATCCATTTGCAAGAATGTGTTGATTCCTTGGAACAGTGAAAGACTCCGACAAAAGGGTTGTCTTGAATGAACCATTGAATTTGGCCGATGAAGAAGATGGAACAGTTTGCCCTCCTCCGAAGCTGGTGCCAGAGCCGACGTCCAGGTCATAGGCTGGCGGTGGGCCCGACAAGGGAGGTGTGTTTGGGTGCCCGTGCCACCGACGCGCAGGTAGGTTCGGACGGACCGAACCCCTGTTGTTGGGTGGCCCTGCAACTGCCATGCATGGTGCTTGACGCGGTGCGAGGGTTTATGGGAACCCTAATATAAAATTTAATTCAATATATATCCAATTATGTGATAAATTTGTTTCTTTATTTTGTGATAAAATATATATTTAAAGCAATTACCGAGATTTGACAAGTGGGTTTTGCTTTGAAATAGAAATATTGGAGAGGATTACACGAAGATTCTTCATGATTGCATGCATATGCATGCTTTGACATCTCTCTATCTTCTCTGAAAGCTAACACTGATATGCAATAAGAAAATGCATGTTGAGGAGGACAACGAAATCCTCTGCAGTGGTCGAATTCATTGTCTCCATTATATAGCATGACTGACTGACAATGTCATGTCAGAAAATATTACTTTCTTTTGTCCCCTTGGCCCCACCTAAAAAAGTTTATCTCTATTCTCAAAGGGAGCATAGCATAGCATGGTGATGATGATGATGATGGTGGTGGTGGAAAATTATTCACATGGATTAGCCGGCTGCTGCAACTGTAAGGCGATCCTGCTTGCCTGTGAAGAAGATCATGGTGCTGGGATTTGGCTATTAATTTAAGAAATCCATTAGACTAGCTTTCTGGGTTCATGAAATTATTCTGCTCGGTGCAATTTAGAAAGAGCATCATCTTTTATCAGCTGCTTGCTGCTGCACGAACATCCCTGCCTTGCTCAATTATTGCTCGATCTGCCCCTTTTTTCCACTTTTTCTTCATGAAAAGCCTGAACAAGGAAGCCTCCATGGCTAATCTCCACGTCTCTCAATCCACACGAGGCTTAATCGAAGTAATATTTATAACGTTAAAAAAGTTACACTAAGTAAAAATGATATTAAATATTTATCGGTATAAAGTATATTCTTTCACAGTTCTCGCACCCATAACAGCTCGTATTGTTCTCGTATCCCTACCCAAAATCAAAACGAAAATGAAAACTCAGCTCGTTATTCACACGGAGGGTGATAAGGTACTCTTTCCAACTTCTAACCGGGTTGGTCGGATTGAGAAAGAAGGGATAAGGTGAAACAGATCATATATATTCTGCCGACAAGCAAAAGAACTTGCAGACATGTGTATCCTGCCGACAATGACCACTTTGTTTGTTTTTTTTCCTGGGGCCAAACAGAATGGCCACTTTTAGATGTCTCTTTTTTTACTACTGTTATAATGAAATGACAGTACCATCAATCGACACGTCTAAGGTAAAATAGTCTAACAAAGTAGATTGATTGGCTTGTCCCTGGATGATGCCCTAGGCACACTGTTCATCATGCATTTGAAAGTCCAAGTAGTCCATCTCATGCATCATTTCCAAATCGTGCACTACTTTTGTGATTCGACCCTTGCAAAGTGGAATCTTGTCGGACAAATCAATGGACCACAAAAATCCAAGCTTGGGAATTTCTTAGTGTTCTTAAATGTACATAGAATGAGTACTAGATAGACCCAACATTGGTTGATTGAGCATTTTTTTTACCTTCAATTAGGAGTTGTGTTTTTGGGCATCCAATAATATGACAAAAAAATAGCATTTATGTAGAAAAAGTGAAAGTAAAATATTAAAATAAATATTGTGTATATTATTTTGTTTTCGAAGATAAATGAAAAACTGTAGATTAGAATTTATCCAATCCAAATAGTATCAATTGAAATTGAAAAAAAGAATTATTGTAATATTTGAAATGAATACAAGTGAAAAGTGATACTAATGAATAATATACGAGTTGAACTAAATGGTAGGGAGAAATTAACTCAAGTAAAATCTAAGGTTATCACATTCCATAGATGAAAAACATTCCAATGTAAGTATATTTTTGTTATTAATGGAGAATATGAGAATAATAAAAAGAGGTTTATATTTAGTGGTGAACAAGTTACTATAGCAATTATTAAAAAAAATAAATGATATAGTTTTTATTGTATAATTATAGAGAGAAAATAATAGTAAATACATAATTATAGATAGTCACTCTAATTAAGTATTCCAAAATATTAAATAGGAGAAATGAAATAGTAACATAGAGTTGTTCATTTATACAATTAAATTTAGTTTGATTAATAGGAAATTTAATTGATATTTTCATACTATTAAATGATAATATTAAGCGAATGGGAGTTTAAGTAATTGTTTTATTACTTTAAATATTTCAATTATTGTATAAGATGATAATATACAATAATTGAAATGTTTTGATTGAATTTACTGTGCTTTCAATATTTTGATTAATTGCACTGGATTATTGAGCTAAAAAAGAGATAGCGTTCCTGAAACTACTAAGTGGGAATAGGAAGATTATGTTTGATCAACAAACCCATGGACGATTCCCATTCATCTTTCTATTTGGATTAGTTTATTATGCGGATAATGGTGAAGGGACTTGTCCTGGAGTGTAGTGTAGGTGCAAGGAAAAGGTGGAACAAACCCTATTGGATTGACTCTCATTGTGGGCATAAATCACGTGGTTTATATACCAAATAGAATGAGTTTGTCGGGCATACCACTTTTGAAGGCGAAGATTGAAGGTGTCATGTTTGGGATGGGAATGCAGTGTGTGTGAGTGTGTGTTTGCCTTCTGCAAAAGCTTCAAGAGATCAAAGTTGACAAGATAGATGAGAATATGTTTTCAGGCATGGAAGAAGGAAGATATGGTTCGATCAAACAATGGACCAATGGAGTAAACTTTGAATGTTAAGGGAGGAGTAAGTAATTTGAAGATTTTGCACAGGTTCTGCACTTTATAGCTCCATCTTTTCATGTCTCTGATCTGGGTAACAGAAGTGGGACACAGACTAGGGGGAATAAAACATCATCTTCTTCCTCCTCCTCCTCCCTTTTTTTGCTGATGATTGCAGCCATTTGGGTTGGAGAATAGCCACTCCAAACCATGACTCTACTGTCCATCCTCTTATAATACTGTGCTTGATTTGCAGTATAATGTGTTACAGTTCTGCAACTAATCAGCTGAGAGTGGGAAAGGAACAGTGGGTTGAAATGAAAGATGGGTAGAAGGGAGAGGGAGACACTGTTTTGACCAACTGGAGGTAGGTGGGGAACAAATTCATTTCCTAGTTGAAAGCAAGGTTTTTGACTAGGCACTTAAGTAGGGTTGCACTGCTTTTCTTCTTAGAAAACAGTCATTGGAGGGAGGGGGGCTTCTTATTGTGGACCATGTCTTTGTCCAGAGATAGTTGTGCCATCAGGGCCTTGAAACTTATGCAATGTAATCATATGATATCTATCAATCTTGTTCCTGTTTTGTTTTCTTCCCATCTGATCAGAAGTAGAAGCATCATTATCTGTTCATGGCAAATTATACAAGGGAAACCAAACCCATCTTGACAGATCTTGTCAATCTACAAGTCTCTTCTGCTATGAGAAAGTCTGCAGATCCGATCACCCTTTACTTGGTGGTGCAGGGGAACTCCATGATTATGTCTTGTGCCAAAGTGGCTCCTCTACCCTCCTCTACCCTCCTCTACCCGTCACCCTTCCTCTCTTCTTTTCTCCATTTCTCATGAAAGAAAGTTGAAATAAAGTTCAGCTGACAGATGGAAAGAACTAAGAACTAGTGCAGTTACATCACCTTTCATGGCAATTACATCTCCATTTTCATCAGAAACATTTGAGCAGGCTGGCTTTAGCTTTTGGGTTGGTGGTTTTTTTCTTCATATGTGTATTCCTATAGGAGACTGGAGTTGGGCATTGCTGCATACACTGCTGCATTGGATTCAATTACAAGATAGGACCCTGTTAGCCTGGTCAAGCTTTGAAATATAAAGGGGAAGGGATGAGTACCCAAATCCTTTTTGTCACTTTGAAACACAGTGGTACTTGGTATATGGGCTATATGATTGAGAGCAAAGGACAAATTATTGATAAATTCCATGAGTTGAAACCAAACCAGCCCTCACTCAGGCAAAAGGTCAAATAGTACTCTGAATTCCATTGACAGCATTAGAGATCTGGCACCCAACAATCCCACCATTCCTATACCCACCTTTCTTTGTATTAGGTACCGCTAACTTGATACACATACTATTTCTCGGACGAGTAGAAACAATAATCTCGAACAAACCACAAAGTTGGGTTTCCATTATCGGACTCACCCATAACATGTGAGAAAATAGGGGAGGGCAACGGCCCTAGGACCTGGATCCATTAAACTTATGGGCTAGCAAACTGGAAGTAGATTGGCCATGAGAACCCAAAATGCTCCGTCCATTTGGATCTAACCTTCTAAGCAGGGAAGCCATTCCGGCCTGCCCATTTGCTCTTCTCTTCTGTGTCGTGTCAATAAACTTGGAAAAATAAACCTTTTTCGTTGTAGGAAAAAAACATGTACATGCGTGTACTGCGAGTACGTAGTGGTTTGTTGCATCATACCGCAATATGAGTGGATTATGGAACGAAAACCCACTTAAGTGGGCAAAGGGAATCTGACCAGCACATATTCATTTGTCTTTGACCACAACATTAACTTAATTTGTTTAATATATGTGTTTATATCAATGAATAGTTGATGGATTTCAAATTTATACTGACCCCTCCTGGACCACCGCGAGCCCTCATGGGTCTGATGATTCCTGGTCTTATGTGAGATGCATGTGTGACCATTGCAGTAGACAACTTCAACCCTCCTCAAATGTTAAGAGAAGGGTGAGCTATCTGATTGCAGTAGACAACTTCAACCCTCCTCAAATGTTAAGAGAAGGGTGAGCTATCTGTGTGGGGGCATGCATGATGATGATCATCCAATGTCAACCCACCCACCAAGAGAAATGAACCCATAGTCAAAATTGCAATTTTGTTTTATTGAAAAAAAATGACATATCTGGGCAATCCAGTGGAGGACAACATCTCCAAGATGATTCCATCAAGCCACCATTGACTTCTTTTCATGGGTCTTTGTAGTTGTAAACTTGCATTTCATATTGGAGAGTCTCAACTAAGATCCCAATATCGGCAAAACAAAATCTCAAATGGCATTTTTCACTTCAAATAAGGTCTTAACCTTTGTTATGTTTGCATTTTGATTGAAAGAAATGATAGAATATTGAGATGGAAATGTGATTATCTTTTATTTTAGTACATAATATTTTAATTATTGTGCCAAAATTGACTAGTAAAAGTCACATGAGTGCTTTGGTACATCAACCCACTATCCTCATTCTATGAAGTGAATTTTAAATAAAAAAACATATAATAATTTAAAAATATACAAATATATTATTTACGGGTAAATAGTAAATATTATTTTTAATTAAAATTTATTAATTTTAATTGGTGTAACATTTTATTGTGTAAAAAAATAATGTAATTTTTCTAATTATATAAATACAAAATAATTATTTATTTTATCAAACTTAATATTTTATTTTTATAACAACGTAAATACACTTATTAAATATAATTTTAAACACGTTCTTAATAAATTTATACGATTCCGTATTATTTTTTAGATTTTGAACAAAGTTAAATAATTAACTCGAGAGTTGAATTTACAGTTCAAGGTCGGATTACAGGTGCAAACCCTCGGATATGATAATTGTGCGACCTAATTTATATTTAAAAATTATGAGTTATAATTAAGTAATATAATATTTTATATTATTTTCAATAAAAAATAATCAAATAAATTTATTATTAAATATTAAACGTAGAAATATCTGTGTGAATATCAAAGTGTCTCATTCTGAACCACCGAATTTGGTGTCGGGTCTTGCTGGAGCCTCATAGGGACTAAAGTCAATGTCCGGAATGATGTGGTGTGGTGTGGTTGGTTGACTCTCCACCTAAATGGTGAGACTCACTCACCAGACCATTTTAGTTGACTTTTTACTGAATCAAAGATGGATTCAAAGTATGGATCATTATATTCCTACACACCATTGACCTTATAGCTCATTTAAACCTAAAAAACAAAAAAACTGCAGACAAGAGACACACGTGGGCTGAAGGACGTATATGGGGGAAAATGAACACGTGTGTACCAAGTCAAAACAATTTCCTTGCTTGTTTTTCAAGGCAAAGATGCTTATGGGCTAATCCTCAGGTCAATCGTGTTCTCATCGGTGATCTCTGTACGGTCTGTCGGGTTCTTGCTCGATGCGATCATACGTCACCGTGACATCATCAATGGCAAAACAAATGGAAAGTTGACGAGCCGCAGCCAGTTGTGCCCTCTGACTCTTGCGGGTGAGAGAGAGTGGGCTCCACGTGTCCGGCACGCTTGCACGCCGCGTGGATCCCACACGTTGACCCATTTTTCAACTATGAGTCAATCGCCCTAAGCGTGACGTCACACCCCGCACCACTGCCGGAACTTCGTCCCCATCCCCCACTTCTTCTCCGACGACCCAACCGGATCCTCCCTGGCATAGGTCGGGTCTGGCTCAGGAATCACGCTTATAGTGAATGATAGATACTGAAAGAATTCACTGTGAATCGATAAATGTACTTATAAGTTAAATTCTTATAATCTTATAAATTAATATTAATTTTCTATTTTATTTTTAATATTTGTTATAAGTTTAATTTGTGCGAATTTAAATCTGATATTAATAAATGTATATAATTCAAATATTATTATTATATTTTATATTTTATATTTTATATTTTTAATCAACAATCGGGTAAATAACGTGATATATTTTCGGTATCAGTGCACGAGTTAGATTTGATACCATTTAATAATATATTATTTATCGATAAAAATAATATCTATCTCTATTTAAAAATTATTAATTATAATTAATTTAACTTTATTATCTTATAAACTAAAAATATTTACCGAAATTATATTATTATTCTCAACACCGATGATATGATATGCCGTATAGATAGCGCAACTGCAAAAGTAGTTTACAGCTGACAGAATTATTTCTGGATCGACACGATCGCGTGCTCTCGACGAGTTGATGATTATCCACCCCATCAATTTCCACCCCATCATTTATATTGATGGAGGAATCAACCCCTTTGCTGGCTGTGTATTTCGTTTGACTTTGCGATACATGTCAACGGGGAGGTAATTACGATTATCCCCTCTTAAGCCTCAGATTAGTCGACCTAATCATCATCACTAATTATGCGGCATCATGTCGTCTTCGTCTTCCTCCTCGGAGTCGGTTTTTTTCTGCAACTTTGACTCCACCCATTATGATTCCTCCTAATCACTGACTCTCTTGTTTCCTCTAATAGACACCCCTCCACAATTACATTCAACCGTTAAAGTAAATCCATGAAAGTGAATAATGGACAAAGCAAGAAACCCCTAACATAATAGGGCTATCATCAACCTCAGGTAGTGGAGGTGGACCAGACCATGGAAAATCGATCTCCTGCATCATGAACATCGAGTTTGAGATTAGATCCAACTTCCAGAAAATTGAAGCACGTGTCATTACCAGCTGTTACCATGAACACCAGCGGTGTGAAGGTTTATTTGTATTAAAACAAATATTCATCTCTTAGTAGGTTTTGAGGAACACAGTTTGGGTTATTATAGCAGAAAAAGAAAGAATCTTCTCCAGAATTTACCCTAAAATAAAAAAAAATTAACCTTTTTTTTTAATTCATGAAATGTCAACCGTGTGTAGAGTAGCTTTTGGTTCAATATAAATAGCAGGCCATGAGAAGGACCACCTTTATCATTTTATGCATCAAAAGCATAAAGAAGAACAAGGAGACGAAGAAGAGGAGGGAGGAGGAAGAAGAAGAAAGATGATGATGATGATGGTGAAAGATTAGAGGAGGCCAAGACGAGACAAAGTTTGCGGCACAGGTGAAGCAAAATTAGCAGACCACGCCAAGATTCGGATTCAAGGCTAACTTTCCTCCCTAGCCATGGCGGATGAGTTCGGTGCAGGTGGCCCGAGCTGGTGGGAGTCATCGACCCCTTCGAGGAACCGGTTCGAGACCGTAGTCTCTTCTTCTTCCTCTTCGAGTATGACGTCGATCGGGAGCTTTGGGTGGCTCGCGGACATGGCCGGAGACGGCAAGGCGGCCAGACCACTGCTTCTGGACCAGCCTTCACCTAACATCTCGATTTCATCTTCCGGGTCGGGAGTGAGTTCGCTAGGGTTTCATCATCATCAACATCAAGACCCCCGTAAGCTTAGCCTGGGGGCGGAAAGCAACAGTGGTTCAAGTTTGTCGGAGACAGGCTTGCAGATGATGAACCTGGGGCTCTCTTCTCAGGCCCTGGACTGGAACCAGCAACAGCCCTTGTTGTAAGAATTCTGATACCAAATCCTCTTTGCAGATTCATGGCTGTGACTTGGTAATTACAGATCGTGTCGACGTTGTTTTGGATTTACAGGCCATCGGATAACATCAGCTCGAACAACTTCCAGGAAGAAAACTACTTGTTCCACGGCGTGTTAGGGTCGGCCGATAGCCAGCATCAACATTCAGGGTTCGAGAGCCGGCAGGTGAATAACAGTTACCAGAACTACGCCGCCGCCGCCGCAATGAACTATGTCGGCCATGCCGGAGCCGATCATCATCATAATCACCTTCATCATCCCGACCACCAGCAGCTCAACTGGTCCAAGGTTCCTCAGTTCTTGAGAGTCTCTTCGAGGAAGCAGCCTCCGCAGCAGTCCCAAGCGGCCGCAGGCGGCAAAGGCCAGCTCCAATTCTCCAACAACGCCGCCTTCTGGAATGCCACGACTGCTGCCGCCGCGGCCACGGATGTTAAACCGAGCTTCTTCCCGCCCCTTCAAGCTCAGTTTCCGGCACCATCTTCCGATGAGAAGCCAAAGGTACGAAATTGCATATTGTGTCGCCTCATCCCGCTAGACCCACCGAAGGAACTCCATTGCCGATTCTGTAGCTACTGCAAGCTCCATCATCATGCATACTAAAGCATCCAAACCAAAAATAATCCCATCTTTCCTTCCCGCAGAACTTACTGGAAATGGGTGATTCCAGCACGGTGGCGAAGAAAACCGGAGGCGAGGTGGGCAACAATAAACGGCCCCGAAACGAAAGTGCTCAGTCTCCTCTACCACCGTTCAAGGTAACTAACTAAGAACTCAACAATGGCTGCCACCTTCCTTCCGTATCCTCAAAGAGTAAAATTCATGCTAACAGGTGAAGAAGGAGAAGATGGGGGACAGAATCACTGCGCTCCAACAATTGGTTTCTCCTTTTGGAAAGGTGAGGGTTTTGCCTCTGCTGTTGAAACCCTAAGGAGAAAAGGGAATTATTCTGGTTTGAGTTTTTGCTAATGTCTCCTTTTCTTCCTTCCTTCTTCTTTACTTAACCCCCATCTAGACCGATACTGCATCTGTGCTTTCCGAGACCATCGTCTACATCAAGTTCCTCCATGAACAAGTCTCTGTAAGTTCCTCAAGATCTTTACTGCTAATTCACCGGAGCACTCCACCGATCTGGGTTGAAATCTTCTTCTTTTTTTTTTTCAGGTTCTGAGCACTCCGTACATGAAAACTGGGGCAACCCAACAGCCCCACCACCACCATCATCATCATCATCAACATCAGGTATATGATAAACAAGGGGATTGCTTTATCCATTTGGTATCTGAGCAAATTCAGAGGTTGCTGAAAGTGACATCTTCTTTGAAAAATGCAGAACGCTGAAAAACCAAAACTTGACGCCGAGGGCCCCCGGCAGGACCTCCGGAGCCGGGGGTTGTGTCTTGTGCCGTTCGCGAGCATCTTTCCGATGACCAGTCACGATACCAGTCACGATTTCTGGAACCCCACTTTCGGCGGGACGTTCAGGTGATCTGTGGCCAGCTCGGCATGGAGCCGAAGCATCATGACCTTGCTGCTGCATTATCTATTGGGCGGATTATATTGGGATTTGCTCCTGCTAGCCTAATACTAGACTGACAGCAGCAGACCTTGTCAGTACAAGAAAAAGCCAAAGATGCTCAGCTGCTTGACTTCAGCTTTGTGGGCGAAAAACTAATCAAGAAAAAAGCTTTGCAGAAAGAGAAAAGGGGGAAGGAAAAAAAAAGGAATGGCCGCCCAAAGGACAGCCCATGAGGATGGGGGACCAGAAGAAGCATCACCAACAGGGGGGACTCTTTCTTGTGCTAATAATTGAAGAATCATGGATTAGGGTTTTGGTTCATTTAGGGATTTCAAAACAGTTTCCATTTAACATCATAAAGACACGATTTTTAGGTTACTTTATAGACCATTTTGTTCTTATTATCTGAGCTCATGAAAAAAGGAGAGGGCTGATAAAAGAGGAAGACAAGAAGTTGAAGCTTTATTGCCACTTTATTTTTGTGTATAGAGAGAAGAGGGGATGGCACTCAGCTTGCTTTCTGTGTTCATTGGAGGATGAAGTTGAAAGTCTCCCATGACTATGTGCACTGAATCACCATGATTTGCTTGTTGTTTACTATGCACCATGGCTGGTGTGGTGGATGAAGATGGACTCCATTGACTCACTTCAAAGGAGAATAAAGGTGACCCCATAGAGACATCACCAGTATGAAGACAATCTGAACTCTTGAGGCTGAGTCATAACTGTGTAAATTGCCTTTAGATAGAAGAAGATTGAGAAAGGCAGATGGAACAGTTGAATTTAACAAAAATAAAACAATAGACAGAGGGAGTGATTGTGGGGGGATATGCCCTTTTGATTGGAAATCTCACTTTTCATTTGTTTAAGTTTATAGAATATGTTAGTGGAAGTCAGAGAGTAGTGAGTGAGAGAGGGGTCCCATAGTTCCACCTTTTCTTCCTTTCATTAAAATATTAAAAAGTAATTAATTCAAAATTAAATCATATCATTCTATTATAATACATTTTACAACACAATCATGGATTTCATCTACTTGTTAGGTATCAACTCACCTTAATCCACCCATCTTACCCCAAAATCATAATTTAATCTAACTATTGTATAGTATTTATTATACTTTAGAAGCAGTAAGTGTAAATTTTATAAATTAATCTCTCTTATATTGATAAATAGTTATATTATATGAACTTTTTAGAGTAACAAATAATAATAATTAAACGATTAAATAACTAATGTGTAAATATATTAGTTTGTTTCTTTAAAAAGAATCGGATTCAAACTACTTTAATACTAATATACCCGATAATATTAGATATATTATTGAGAATTAGAGAATTATTTTATGTGAATATTATTATATGTGATTTGATAAATTAATAAAATAATATTTTATTAAGTAAAATAAATTCACTCGTATTAATTTTTTTGACTAAATTATATTAATAGTACCAAATATTTATTAAACATTTTAAAAATTACTAATTTTTAACAAAATATGATCATTTTTTAGTTATGTTAATGCAATTTTACCAAAATTTTGACACTAACAAATATTTGATATTAAGATATCAATTTTTGCAAAGATTTAATGTAAATGCTTGATACCAAAATCATTATATAGTCTAAAGTTTTGGTGGGGTGGCGTAATATATGAATTGGGGGAGGTGTGTTGGTGATGCTACCAGCATAGCATAGCATAGCATGCCTTTGTGCTTTTGATCTAATGGACACCAAGGGGAGTCCCCCATTGGAGATGGAAGAGACGAGCTTAAAGTTTTGCATTGCATTTTCTTCTTCTTCTTTTTCTCCTTTTAAATAGTAGTAAGAAGTATGCTTGATTCATTTTAAAATATTGCACATCATTTCATTTTTTTTATAATCTATAGAAATTTAAGTCTACACTCATCTTTTCCATTTGGGATCTATTCCCCCTTGCTAAACAATATTTGATTAAGAAGAATCATGCAAGCATAACTAATTAAAGAGACCCTCAATTATAAATAAGAAAATTAGGTTAGCAAGTTTTTTTGCTCATGAAAAAACTTTATAATTAAATAAATGTAAGATAGTTTATACCCATAATGGGATCTATTTTTGATGATTAAGAAAAACCCTTCACCCTAAATTATTAGAAGAGATGATTTACAAATTGGGTATTGACTTTTTTTCCTCAAAATTATTAATTGAATATGATAAGTGGTGGAGAGATGATGAGGGAAAAGTGGGGTTAGTGATAAAATTGACTATGGAGGAAAATACTTTTGAAATGGGAGTTGTGATTTTGTACATGAAATGCATAGTGTTTCATAGTGCCTACATAACCCATTTCTCTTTTGGATATTTTAGTGATCTTTTTTTTGGAGAACAAATTTCAATGAGAATCATTTAGGAGGACAAGGCACATGAATGAACTTATTCACCTTGGAATCTAATTTAGTATATATAGAAGATTGGATTTGGGTGTTCTAAATACTCATTATGAGGGCATTTCCATTTACATAGATAAGATCTGAGATTTGATTAATCAATGAATGAAAGGACCAATCATAACAATGAGCTTTATGCTATTCTCTCCCTCAAAAAACATAAAGTACAAGGAGAATAGAACATTGTACAATAAAGCTTGTTAAAATCCACAAAAGGGAAGACATGAATAATTGTAAAGTTGAAGATCTTTTGATTTTATGCAATTAAATTAAACATACAACATTCTCCCTTACCTTCATGTGTGAATGAGTGAAGAGGAAGCAAGTAGAATAATAGTAGTGTAATAAACAATATAAACTTACCAATTATTGATCTATCCTACTATCATATAGAGTAGAGGGAGTGGGTTCAACACCCCCTTTATAATTCATATAGTGATGATGATGAGTTTAATGTAAATGATCCATAGAACATGATTGTATGATTATGGAAAGTGATGGATTTAATGGGAAGAAGGGGTCCATTACAATTACATGGAAATCACATCCTCACAAGTTCAGCTTTCCATGGGCAACATGACAAATAGTACCAAGGATTTCATATGGTAGGGAGAAGAAACTCTCAAGGGTGAAGTGTAATTTGCCTTAGTCCACTTCCTTGTTTCAATGGGGGCTTCTTTCAGCTTCTTGGTAATGGCTGCTAGGTACACTCCCCTTGATGGAAACTCACGGCCAATTCTAGCTCAGAAGGCTTCCTAGTCCCGCTGCCTGCAAAAGTGCCTTCACCTGCTCCATCTCGAGCATGCCAGCTCCCAATGTGCATCCAATGGGAACAAATATCAGCCAGACCAGTATCTATGTGAATTGTAGTCATCGCGGTGAGTGATTTCCCAGTCAATTATCACTAACCTGTTATAGCAAGGGAAAAATAAGTCCAGACTGCTCATGAGCTGCAATGGAATAGTCAAGAATCCATTGACAGAATGTTGTACTTTGAAATTATTGTGTTGTGTTCCATCATAGATTGCATTACAGAAATTTCTTAGATGCTGAGCTGGGGAACAAGAAGCTAGGATTAATGAAGTGCATCATTTCAAATAGCTGGACTCCCATTGACGAAACGTTGAAGGTCATCAGATGAACTCACAGATACTGGGAAGGCAATCAAGTGAATGAAAGAAGATGAAGATACCTGCGGGAGTTTTGCTTCCACCCCCTGCCATAGATGCAGCACCCTTCTGTACCTCTTCTGCACCTCTTCTGCTAGCCACTCAACATTGTCCATGCCTGGAATTGTACCTAACCAAGATATCAAACTCTCAACACAATAACCACAAGATTTCATGCATTGTCTATTGCTCTATCAGATTCAAAGCCTTTTTCGCACTGATAATATTTGAAGCCTATTCAACAATATAAGTCGACACATTTTCTTCAATTGATGTCGGTGACTCTGGGCTTACATTCATTAGCTGGAAAAGGCAGATGCAGTACTCACACTCACAGTTTCGTCGCCGTTGTAGCGATCTCCTTTGAATATATCTGTGCTATCCTTCCTTCCAGATATAGAGAAGACTGGAACTGGAAGACGACAAGCACAATTCATAGTTACATCAACCGTAATACTCAAAGAATAAACAGGTTCTCACAGATCAAATGATTAGGATGTAAACATTATATGATCTGAAGAATGTGCACTTTTAGGCAGAACAAGTGCTTTAGATAATCAAATGCATACATTGAACAAATAGGTACTCTGTGACAATTAATACAACCATGTTCCAAGTCATGGTCTGATGCTAGGATTTAGAGGAGTCACCTGCAGAAATAGTTCCCCTGGCAAATCACCTTGCAATGTTCTCTAGAAGCATTCCTGATGCTAGGATTTAGAGGAGTTACCACGTCTGGAATCATCAAAAACTCGTCTTTCTCACCATCCGCAGCGCTTATTTCCTCACATTGTAGTGTTACTTTCCTCACGCACCCTCCATAGAAATCACCTTGTTCCCATGTCTTGGAATCTGAGGGCCTGAAACCTTCTAAGCACCTGCAATTACCGGTAACATTGTCACAGCTACCAAACATACCACAGAAGGAGGAAACTTCGCAATTATCTCGAGAAGTGCCCAGAACAGAACCCATTGCTTGGCATGTCCAGCCAACTCTCTTGTTGTAACAGCCCTGATACACCATCTAGCACACACCTATTCAGGATTGAGTTTTTTCATACAAGGAATAGGTAAAATAGGATGTATTTTCATTGCTGATGAAGCTGAAGTTGTAGATATAATTCCTTGACATCCCGGGCACATTCCTGAATATTGGTTCCCTCCAGGAGCCATTAGACCAGTATATTTGACCTTTCACTATTATAAACTTGTCTAAACTCTGAGGGTTTAACTTCAGGGACACAGTTTCAGGACTTGGGTCATTTTCCTTCATACAAGAAGTGAGTAACCAAACCTTTCCAGTCTTCTTATCAATCCCAAGCTTCATTCCAAGAAGAAAAGTGTCAGTAGGATCACCAAAGCTCTGCCATATGATATCTGAAGTGAAATCACCTATCAGAACCAAATTCCCTGAATCCAGCTCGTACACTGAGCTGAAGAGAGGCTACTGACCCTGTAGGTGATTTTATCGTCAACAATCACAAGGTTCCCATTATCCAAGGTAAGGTAAGGAAAGGGACTTGCAAGAGGCTGATCCCTATTGCCCACCCAAACTACGGTTCTGGGTTCAGCCTCTTTGTATCAGATTCCAAGGTAGAAGTTGGAGTTCTGCAGGGAGAAGAAACCCAACTCAAATACCTTACCAGAGGATGTGATGGTCCGTGAAAGGCCGAGACTTTGCCCTTCTGCGATTGTATCTGCTGAATCAGAAACAGCAACAACATTAGAGGATTGATTGAGGCGACAGACGCAGAGCAACAGCTGAATGCAAAGAAATGGTGCAACAGAATAAATACTCTCCCAGGGATTTTTTCTGTTGTAAAAAATCCATATTACTGATACCATAAGAAACAATGAATATAATCAATTTCTCAGAAGATAAGAGCAGCCACTATCAGAAACAGAACTTTGACTTGTCAAAGTGGACCACTCTGTTGCATTGCCGCTTCCTCACTTATTGGCCCTGAACTGTCAAATGGGTCCCTCAATTTGACACCCTCCATTTTTTTCCTTGCAGAAGTTTCCTTCCCTTTAAATTGACTTGGTAGCTGGCACTGGACCACCATTGGCTGGAGCCCCTCCGCATTGACAGCCACCCCATCTACCAGTTTTCAAGTATTCCCAAAATGCGCCTCTGAAATTTCTCACCCTCCTATTGCCTCTGCAGTCATACATTACATAGTCTTAAGAATCAGATATTTTTGGCAGTTAAGTAGTTGCTCTCGATCTAATGATTAGAGGATGAAGTAAATTCTTCCAATAGGTGATGGCATATCAAGTGGGACCGAACGAAAAACCATTACCATTCAACTAAATCAGAAATAGACAAATGGCAGATATGTGCCTCTTAGCTGAGAAAGATCAAGTGATAATGTCTGACATTGTCTATTTCAAGGCACTACTCTTTGCAGTACAAAACATACCGACACTCCCAGATGTTCACTAGAAAACACAGGCAAATGCTTACGCACCTCCCTTCAAGTGAATTTTAAGTTGCATTTGCCACATAAGCTAGGATACAGTCTATGCCCAAATATTTTACAAGAGAAAACTTCTGATGGGTTTAACTAAAACTATGCTGAGGCACATAATCAATAGAAGGAACTGCTTCTCTTCAAGCATCTGCTGCAAAACAGAGAAATGAAAGTGCGGTTAGCTCCAGGCAAAACAAACTGAATCGTGCTGCAAGTTTTACAAGGCCAGAGGCACATAGATATGAAACCGAGCAAAACATACTAGAGTGGAATGAGAAGCATACAACCAATACATAAAAAATAAAGGGTTCGATATGCCCACATGACTTGACACTTGAACATGTCTCCATCCATACGAGCTTTCCAGATCACATGCCGTAAATACTAAATGACCTATGATTTGATGTGTACCCTTGAAGGATAGTTCAGATACTCGGACCATCTGAAATTCACATTTCATTAGCTGAAGAATATATTCTATCTTCAAGTGTATGTATGGTCCATCATGAGAGTTCTCTCCCCAAATCTCAGCCTATCATCAATGCCATAGGAAAGAACATATACCCGGTGCTTGGGAAGAACACAGCACAATGAGCACCCCTTTAAATTGAAAACAACACAACCATTAACAGAATGAAATATACACATTGAGTCCCTTCTATTTCAAAGTCTCAAAGGAAATCTTGATCCAAGCTTTTACTCATGCCCATATTTATGTGAAAGCCCGATATAGTCATCACAAGGAATTGTACATTCCAGAACAATTAGTACCAATCGCCTCCATAGCAGCAAGTTGGAAAAGAAAGCTACCGAGATAACATATGACATGGATAGAAAGAGATAACCAAGATAAAACACATGGTAAATGTATGAATTTCCTCGAATTGAAACCCATGGTTCTCAGCCAATGACACCCAACTAGAAAATCAAGCACACGGTGCTCCAAGAGTTAATGGCATACTGGTTCCAAAGAATTCTCCGAGATGTTTTATACTGCCTACATATCATTCATTTCATTTAACTCAAACATGACTAGCTCTGCCACCATTTGAAAAGGTATTAGGTGAATCGGGTTTGAATAATTTCAAGCTTTGATGCACACAATACTTTTCTATTGTCCTCATGAGATCAATATCCATAATCCCAGCAAAAAAGAAAGGCAAAGCATACTGAACGGAGTGCCACAAATTCATGCCATCCTTATTGCAGAAAATTAGAACCTGGAAGTGAAATAATACCTTCTATTAGTCTATTACAAGGCAAGAGTTAAGACTCAGCATTTGTGGTTGGCTGCATCATCAATAGTGGGCTTTGCCTCCGGCCACTCTTCCTCGTCCTCCTCTAATGTGGTAGGCTTCACTGAGACAACTGGCTCTCCTCCTTCCTTCTCATCGGGGTATCTAACAACCACAACAGGACAAACGCAGTGGTGCACACAGTAGTCGCTTACACTCCCGAGCTTCCCATCGCTACCTCGCTTGGCGGCTCCAAAACCTCGGCTACCCATAATCACAGCGCTCAGCCCAAGCCTCTCGACCTCTAGGCAAAGCCTCTCCCGCATGTCGTGGTCCTTGACGATGTGGATCTTGTGGGGAATCTGCGCATCCTTTAGGGGACGAGCGAGGTCGGAGATCTTAGAGGCGGTGAAAGAGTCGAAGTCCTCCTGGGACTTCTGGAGACCGTCGTGGCTGTTGGGATCGTCAGAGGAGAGGTGAGGAAGGGGGCCCCAGTCGGCGCCGAAGAGGACGGAAGTTGGACTAACGTGGAGGAGGATGACGGCGTCGCCAGGACGGATATAATTGTCAACGGACCATTGAACCGCGTAGGAGGACTCGTCGGAGAGGTCGACGGCGACTCCGACCTTGCGGGGGGTGCCGGCAGTGGAGATGGCGGAAGAAACGGAGGACGGGTGGCGCGGGGGAGAGTGGTGGGTCTTGATGGTGGGGAGGTGAGGGCCGGGGGAAGACGACGAGGAGTCTTGCGAGCTCATAACGGAATACTTTCCGGCGCAATGCGTCTAATCGATAAGACGGAGGACGGAGCAAAGTAGAGAAGAAGAAAACGGAAGCAGCTCAGAAAGATTCTCAGGGAATATTCTCTTCATCTCATCGTCGTCGGAAATATGATAATAGGATAAACAAAATTGAACAAAATGTGGACGTGCCGGAGTGGTTATCGGGCATGACTAGAAATCATGTGGGCTCTGCCCGCGCAGGTTCGAATCCTGCCGTTCACGCCTTTTTTTTCCTTTTTTATTCCATACCATGGGAATGAATTATGGTATAGACCGGAGAGAGTGGAGTACCTGGGTCCATTCTCGGCCAACACAGTGGCCTTTGTCCGCAACAGGGCCCTCGAGGTGATCCATGGCTGGTGGGATATAATAGAGACTTCGGGTGATTAGTAAACAACATTATAAATTTATAATACTTCTTTATTTTATTATCATATACTTCTACCCTTCGTCATAAGCACTCCGGAAGATTCAAATTGTGCGCTTAGAACTGCCATCTCCAATGCCACATCATGAACAGCTCGATGAAATTCTACAAACACGAACAAGTTAAACTCTAACTTGGCAAACAGCAGGATATACAGTCAGGTGAACTACATTACATAGGGCTCTATTTTGGGCTATACACAGCTCTCATCACCATTACATCCCGGTCCTAAAGGATAGGGAGGAGGAGCAAGGAAACAAACAGCTTCTTTTGTCCACCCTCCGCTAAGATCTATCCCTACAAAACCCGGATCTGTATGCGTGCTTAGATCATGGGTCAGTGATCTTTCCCGACTCTGCCAATATAAATTACAGACATACAAGAACACAAGATAGTGGTACTTATCTCATCTTGCCCCACCACTTCCGGCCTTTATCAGCCTCAAGGTGCCCGAGCTTGTGAAGCCTCGATTTGGTCTCCCTCAGCCGCACCTTGTATTCCTTCTTCCATGACTCAAATCTCGTCTTCAGCTTCCTAAGCTCCTCGTCGGGATTAGAGTTCTGAAATGATAGCTCTGAGGACTTGTGGCCTTCCTGGCCCAAGGCCTGGGCATCATCATCAAATTTCTGCTTCCTCAACTCAAACTCTTTAAAGAGATCATTCACAGAATTTAAGGCTCCATTGGTGTTGGTGTCCCGACCAGATCTGAGGGCAGGAATGGTAGCAGAATACTTTATTTGCACGGTACCAGTTCCTACAGGAGTTCGAGATCCCATAGAGGCTGTATCTTCAGAGTCATAATCATGAGGAGGAGGGGCCTCAATTCTTTTTGGTGGGGCAGCATTATGATCTCCAGTAATGAGACTCTTCCTTGCAGCAGATAGACTCATCTGCAAGTAGATCAGAAGTTAGTCTAGTAGGAAAATGAATTATTACCTTATTTCCCCTCAACTAAGGACTCGGTCTAGGCGTTACTTTTACACCCATCATTAATATATTTGGGTAACTATGCTAAGAAAATTTCCCCATGGCATGTAATTTAGTTTTTAAACAATAAAATATTCTGACTCACTTGCAAAGATGCCATCTGCTTTTGCCACACTTCCTCCATAGATTTCATCCTTGCCTCAAAATCCGACCATTTTGTTTCATACTGTCGAAGCTGATCCCTTAATGAAGCATTTTCATCTTCCTTCTGTTCAAGATCCGCTTCAGCCTTCAGGACTCTCCTCTCAAGCTCCGCTAATGCAATGGGGAGCACCTGCACCTGTTCCATTGTTACATCCTGAAAATCCAGAAGAGACGCCCTAAGATACAACCATGCAGGATGCCCATTTCTACATGTCAGCTATTCTCAATGCAAAGAAAAGCGTCCTAGGTCCAGGAGGCCAATCGTAAATGTTGATTGCTATCAGTCCCACAAGGATTTCCGTGGAATCCCTCAGCAATCAGTGTTTGTGGTTGAAATTGGGTCAAATCTGGAAAAAAATCTTGGGGCCAGTTCGTACAATAAGTTTCAAAATTTTTAAAGTTACTTGGTAGAAGAATGGTGCATGGAAGAAAATATAACTGGTAATCAGAAGCAATGTAGAGTACCTTCAGTCCTGATATTTTCTTGCTGGATTTGGCTCTAAGCTTTAAAGTCTCAGAACCAACCTTCAGTTTGTGCAACTGATCTAATTGCTTACGAGCCAAGCAACCACGTATTACTGCAAGATAGAAACCTAAACATGAGACATCTTCACGTGAGAACACAATCTTGCTCACAGAAATCCCAAAATTTCATACCAGACTGTAGATATATAATTTCCATTTGCTCTGCCACAAATAATGTTTTTGAAGGTGAAGTTGTACTCTTCCTCTTTACAGCCTGGAACTTCTTTCGTGCAATTTCACCTCGGATAACTGCAGCTCAATGAGAAGTTTCTAAGAAAACTCTTCAGAATAATGATGGAAAAGAGGCAATTTTTTGTTCTAAGAGACACAATAAAAGTTTTTTCAGACATTACATGACTGAAGAGCTTTCACCCCATCCTGAAGTCCACATAAATGAATACGAGCTCGGTGACCTCGGAAACATTTCTGTACCCTGACTATATCCTGCAGAAATTGTTTCCTCTTGTCCTCCAACAAAGCAATCTACATGCAACACAATTTAAAATCAAGAAAAATTCAACAGCAAAAAATCAAAGTTTACTGGATCCAATGACTTGGAAGCGTGCTAAACATATAATAGTTCTACACGTTTCTTTTGCTTTATATGTTTTCCTTTTTCATGTTTATTTTTCCAAGTAACTCAACTAACTGGCCTGCTGTGTTGCTGAACCATATACCAGCAAGCAGTGAGAACACATAATTCAGTCGGCTCAGAATCGAGACTCCACTGCACTTCTAAAAATTCTGTTCTACTTACTGTATGCAAATTAAAATTTTCCAGAGCAAACTTCTTGAGTAGAAAATTTTACATCCTTTCAAACTATTAAATGCTTTTCTATGCAGAAAAACCTTACCTGTCCTGTTCGGAGATACAACTTGGTATAACCAACTTGATACATTTCTGGAAGGATGTTGAACTGTTGCAAGATTGCCACTGATATACTCAACGGATCCTTTGAAACATTTGCGTCCATCAGTAGAATTCCGTACCTAAATGACATCCACAATACAAACAGAATCAAACTCAATTCATAATGGAGGTATAAAAACCAGACATTTTAAGGCCCCACCTTTCAGCAAATTCTTGATGAAGAATTCGAGTTGGAAATCCTGATCTGGAGATCCTAACAACCTCTATAACTCCACAACATCTGAGTTGTTGCAAGACAAGGTCCTTCTCGTAAAGGCCTGGAGTCTGTTTATTGTTTGGTTTTATACAACGTACAAAATGAGGCTTTGTTGTCTCAAGCTGATGCATAAGATTGAAAAGTTGACCCTGCAGGCATGTAATTAATTCTGCGATTTTACCTTCTAAACAAAGTGGACAGTTCCCAATACAACGATTGATTGTTTATAACATTTGATATACCATAATCATAATGAGCATACCTTGAACTTCATACCAACACTCTGTCTTTGGGAATCAATTGGATTTGAGGGATTATAAGGATTTCCAGCTTTGGGGGATTGATCAAGAATTCTAGATGCAAACAACTGTGGCAAATGATGACTGCTTGAAGAGAGGAATTTGATCAAATCAGGAAGCACAGGGTCTCTGTTCTTCTCCAAGAAACCGCACGTATCATATGTAACCTAAAAGAAAATGCATGAATGAGATTGAATGAAATATGGAACAACATATATGTATTGATCCAATAATAAATTGGAAAATAATTTTCAATTTATATCCTGTTAGTCAAGGTTTCAAGGTCCACAGTATTTGTTCACTGTGATATACTTAAGTTAATAATGGTTTTCCCCTTTTTTGAGTGTAGAAATATAACCTCTTTTCTTATCGTATCCAAATCAAATTGAAAACTGGATTAATTCATTTTTTTATGAGTTGATAAAATTAGTAGCTCATAAACAAATTAAGATTATTGTATATACAAACTACAAATGAGTAGCATTATTCTTACTGATTGGTAAAATTTATTTATTGAATTGTAAAAATGAAAAACAAAAGGATAGAAGGTTCTGTTTTATGGTAAAAAATTCATTCATTTCCATTTCTACGCAGGGACAAATGGGATGGATAAAGTAAGAACAAACCTCTCCAGCATAGTGATGGATGCAAAAAAGTCCATCTTTGCCACCCTTAAAGCAAGGATTAGAATTTAAGTGCTCCTTAAGCTTGTTGGCAAAAGTCAGGTCAGTGGCCTTGGGAAAGTTTGATTCCTCATCCAACAAGGACAGAATGCCCAAAGGTTTCTGCAGGGTTTGTTAGGCAACTCAAGATGAACAACTCTTACACGAGTTTATATATATAGGAGTTTATTTTCCCCGAGCTTATGAACATCCCACAAGCCCATGGATACACCAAGTAAATCTAAGTGCAAACACATCTGAAAACTAAGCATTATACTTTAGTTTTCTCCACAGAGGACAGGAGCTCATATTTAGGAAAATCTCAAACGATCCAAACAAATTCAACCCATCAAACATAATATCTTATGAATATAATAGTATTCCAAAATCCTAATGTACCTTTTCAATCAGGTTCAAACAATCCTGGTTATCTTCAAAATCAACTTTAGTCCAGTCTATTCCATCCACTTCATAATCCTGAATGCAGAGCAAATGGATTATCAATGAAGTTATATAAAATGGTCACAGAAACACCTGATTAACCAAACGAAACAGTGAGAATAGAGTCACCTCTTGCTCCAGCTTGAACAAATGTCTGTTGAAATGTTGTTGCAGCCTCTCATTTGCATAATTGATACAGAATTGCTCAAAACTATTCTTCTGAATTTTGTTTTCAGTCATGGTTAGACAACTTATTGCACGTTAACCATAATACAATAAAAAAGCCTCACATGCATAATGGTCTAAAAGGCACACCTTAAAAGACTCAAACCCATAGATATCTAAGATATTTATGGCCTTTCCAGTGCATCTCTTTCCCACTTCAAGTGACTTGTTTATTTGCTCCACAAGCCAATCAAAAAGACTGGCATAGAGAAATTTTGCCAAGGCATCTCTTCTATCATTTGCCTGTAAATTTGAAAGATATAAACCCAATTTATTTGTTTACAATTATAAAATGTGCAATTGAGCTGTTTAACAGGAATGGGTGACCGAGAGTGTAAAGATTGATGACTTTGCAGAACAAAATCCAACCTGTTGTAGTGTTAACTTCTTGGAAAAGTTATCTTTCCCAACTACAATTTTACGACAAGATAAAGCCAACACCAAATCATTGACGCTGCAACCAATCAATTTTGCAGCAACGGTGACGGCTGTCATGTGGGAAACAAAGGGCAGTAAACATCAATTAATATTCTTTTCAAGGTTTAATTTAAACAATATTCAGTGAGAACAAGATTGCAGTTAGAAAACACTAGATAAGATTAAATCCATATCATTCTCTATGTGTAGTATTACCTTCATCAGTTACCACATCCACATGATTTTCAGAGTCAATTACTTGAAATGATATATTCCCTAGCCATAGAACTGCAGCAAGCATCGTAAACACTGCTTCCTGCTCATGTTTCACTATCCGCACTATATCCATAGCTTCCTAGAGTTATTTTAAATACAAATATTAGCAAGAAAACATTAGCCACCTAAGCAATGTCACATACAGAGAAAAACAATCTCATTATATGTGATTACCTGAAGGGTGTGAAATCTTTTTCCATCATCAACTCCATCAATAGTTAAACAGCCACTTTGATTTAGGTAGTTGTACTCTTGTGCTAATTTTAAATTCAGTCTCTCTGCAAGATCAGAAGTAGGGTGTATGGTACCAGAAGTAGAAGAAGAAGAAGCAGAATTATAGAAGAAGATGTCAAAGTAAAACCGAACCTTTGAGAGATGAAGGAGCTCCAGCACAAAGCTGGTAAAGCACATGATATGATCTTTCTCCTTTGGCCAATTGAACAACTCTAGACTGCTCAATTATAATTTAATATTTTCAACAAATTGATATACACTATAAAAATAACAAATTGAAACATAATTTTTTCACAAGTTCGGCATATATACAACTGTAGTTTACCTTTTCTAGCAGAACTACCACAGAAGAAATTAGGAGATTCGGTCAGCATTTCACATGTACGCACATGACATAAAAGTAACTTGATCAATCATAAAGTTAAAGTAAACATATAATCAAACAGGCAAGTCAATTTCAGATTCCTTACAAGTTTGGATTTTAGCACCACAAATCTTGCCTGATGTGCTAAAGTGGATTTCAATGAATTTCCCCTGCAGCAATTAAAGTTAATCAATTGAGTGCTGGCATATGATTCTCCAAAAGGTTCATAGGTCTATTTATTTTAAAGAAAATACTTTTTATGGGGTACCAGGTCCTTTTTTTCTAAAATTTAAAGATTGAGAGAACCTACAAATCTGCTAGAATTGTCATTCCTGGATGTTTTCGAGTTTCCAAATGCTTCCAGTATACAGCTAGTCTGAAGGATCTCATGCTCTATCCCAACTGTGTCTCCACCTGCCAGAGCAGCCAAATATTGCATAGCAATTTTTGCTGTTTCAGTTTTTCCAGCACCACTTTCACCACTGCAAGGAAAATGATTGATTATTACATTATTATTTTCCAGCAGATGCAAAATGAATGCTTGACATGTTCAAGTAACATAAAAATATTTGCTAACCTTATGATGATGGATTGATTTACTTCATCTGCAAGGAAATAAAGAAAATTAAACAAGTGAATCAGAAAGGAGACACTAGAGGGTTTTACCAACAAAGATGACATAAGACAAAAGAAGCCAGAAAAAGAACAGTAAGTATTGCCCCACGTACCTCTCAACATCTCACTATATGCAGCATCTGCCACATCATAAACATGAGCGTTTCTAGCAGTTTTCTGTCTATAAGATGCCACGACACCTTTTCCATAAATTTGTGTATTTTTGAATGGGTTAATTGCGATCAATACTGGCCCTGCTTTGCTCTATTTAGTGGAAGGGCAAGGGTAAGGAACAAGAGGATGGTAAAACAATATATTACCTTTTCAATATTAATTAAATTAAACAAGGATGTACTCACATAAATCATATCTTGAGAATATCTGAATTGGAGATTGTGAAGTACTGATGGCTCATTCAAATAACTTAGCTGTATAAGATCTTCTACACCCTCTAGGATGTCTGGGTTTGCAGGAAGAAGCTCTCCAATTGGCACTTTTATAGTCTGATTGCACCAAACAAGTTCCAATAAATGCAATTAAATAGGATTCTAAGATTGTCCGTGCAAAGATTTTACAAGAGAGGACTGAGGAACTTACATCTCCATTTGAAAGAGAAACACAAGCATTGTCTTCCGAAGTTGATAGTATTGTTCCTGACTCCCAATGGCCACTGACTATTTGGCACCAAATAGAGAGTTTCTGAACCATTATATGATCAGCATCAAGATAAACCATTAGATGGAGTTCAGCATTGAAATACAAACCCACCCTATCAGCAATGTAAAACGATTGAAATTGCATCATTTTCATGCAAAATAAGACAGAGAAAAAGAGAGGTGCAGCGACTTCTCATCATCTTCATTTATTTTTCATTCAAACTTAGTTATTCACACCAATCCATCCTGTGAGCAGGAGGAAAATTGCAGCTATCAACAGAGAAGTTACCTTCTTGATAAAGTAACCAATGTTATCTTCCCACTCAGGCTCCTTAATTTTGAAGGCCAAACATGAGTCTGAACCTGGCACAATTGTCTTGGTTGAACACCTGATTCCCTCTTTTTCTACCTCCTCTGCACCGATCCTGTAAGGAGACTCCAAGTTTGGATCTTTCTTGCTCTTCTTGCTCCCAAAACTACACATACTGCTAGCAAAATCTTTCTCCTTCCTCTTTGAATCTTCATTTGCTTTAGTCACCTCAATCAAAGTAAAATCAAGTTGATTATTGGAGTTTAGGTTATTGTTTTTATAACCATTCTGAACCTGGGAGGTCATGGGTAGGGACCGCTGCCTGGAGGAGGGTAATCTGGCCCTCGAAATGGGCCTTGCAGGCAAAGCAGGCGGCAAGTCTTTAGGACTTTCAGCATCATCTCGCCTTCTGAGAGATTCAAGCATTTCCTCCAGCGAGCTACGGGCAATTGAATGTGGAGACGCAGCCGATAACATCATCTTGGCTTCAAACTCTTACAATCACCCAATCAATTCTGTTTTTTTTTGCCTCCAAAGGCCAGAATTCCGGGAGAAAGATTGAGTCGGAATGAAAGCTCCTCGCGTCAATCTCAGCGGATTCAAAACCGCATTGGTTGAAAATCGAACAAAAAAAAGAAAGAAATGAGAGCTCCAATCGACTCCTGTTTCTTCCTCCCAGGTCTGGAATTTCTGGGAAGGGGGAGTGGCTCCCAATCCTCGTAACTCGGACTTTTCAACTCGATTTCAATAAATCCGAGTTCGCATTCGTCAGAACTCGGATACGAGAGCCTCTGAATTGAGATAAGAATCGCAGAAGCCGTAAAAAAGATGAAAATCCCTATGCAGAAATATGCCCGGACCTCAAAGATATCTTCGTCTTCAATAACCTACAATTCCGATCAACTTTCGGCAGGGGACAAGGGGAAGGAGCTGAGAAGAGAACCCGACGTACGCCGAAAATGAAGGATTATGGTTTAGGTTTTCTGCAACTGAAGAGGGAGAGTTACGATGGTGGCAGTGATGGATAAGGAAGGGTTGAAGTTGTTAGAAGAGAGAAATCCACGAAATCAATCAACATTGCAAGCGATTAACAGGAAACAGAGATGAGTGGATTGCAAAAGAGGCAAGATGAAGGAGAACCCTCTGGATACCGAAAGCTGGTTCTCGTCATCGTGGCTGGTTGAAGCTTCTGGTACAGATGGAAGGAATTCAAAATTTTAGGTAATACGTTGTTGCTAATTCTTATTCTCCCACCAAAAAAAAAAATATGCCTTTTTTTATGGGTCTGATTAGAGAGATGAAGTTACATGTAATAATACTTTAATTTCTATACGCCCCTCACATTTAACTGATACTCAGAGTTAACCCCTTCTAGTTTCTGCTATAGGTAAAATGGGTAAACATTTATAAAATATGGGGATTAAAATACAATAAAAAACTTTATATTTTTCGATTAAAATTAAAGTATAATATTTACCTAATAATTCAAATAAAATTATGCATACTAAATTTAATTTTAAATATTAATATATTTATGTATTAATAAAAAATGTTAAATGTTTATTTGCCTCAATTAGAAAATGTTAAATTTTTATTTAAATTAAAATATTCTAACTTTATTTAATCTAAAAATATAATATTATTTGAAATATATTTAAAATTACAAAATTTACTTGTGTTAAAAAATATTATGGTATTATTCTAATTTAGTTGAATGATACGGTGCTACTTAGTATTTTATCATTAAATTTAAATATTTATTATATTTTACATGAAATACCAATATTACCCTCACCATGGACCAAAACTTCCTGAAATATGTATCCTAAATTAATCCAATTTTTAATAATATAAATAATCTATTATCGGATATTATAATAGTAAGGGAAAATTGGAATTACAGTTTCCTATTAGGGGCTCACAGAAAAAATGGTGCATCCGTAATAATGGATCAGGGCGAGGGTATATACGAGAAAACAAGTGTGGCTGAAAAAATTCAGGAGAAAAATAAAAATAAATAGGCTAAAAAATAAGAGACATGGTATGGACAAGAACGTCGGACGACGACGTGTGGCTGTCGACTGTATGTGTGGCATGTTCCTGTTCCCATTTATTCTTAATTTATTTTGAAAATTTAAATCTTATTTTAAACCACTTTGCCTACTGGCTGGAATTTTTTAGAATAATTTGAATTTTGAAAAATTGACGTGCCAAATGGTCGCACATGAAAAGTCGAAGTCACCACAATTCATCAATTTGCAATTACAATAATTATTATTTAATTGGTATTTTTTTATTTTTTTCAAATAGAAAATAGATGGCGCTTGATTTGAGGCTAATAGGCTTATCATTATTGCATGGGGCAGACCAGGCAGTCCCCTGACCCAAGCAAGCACCCACTCACTCACTGCATGTGCCTTTTCTCATGGAACCTTAATAATTGTCTCATGTGCATTAGCTGCTGCCTGCCTTTAATTTGAAGGGTATTTCAATGGCATCCCTTAATTTATTGAGTTCGAGCAGCTTACTTAAGGGACAATCATGAAAATTTGCAGGCACTCTACAAGTCACCCCATCCACGTGTCATGTCTACAATGAGGTAACGAATTTAATTTTTTATATTTTTTTCCATATATAATATTTAATAATAAATTTTATCAATAAATAAACATTTAATAATAGAAAAATAAAAATTTTGTCAATAAAATTAATGTGGGTATAGAAACGACGACGTTTGAAGAATGCGTGACGTCTTCCACCATCGTTGAGTGCCGTCTTAACGTTACTTGACTGTGACCGTGATGAACGAAGTTCGGAGAAATATCTCCTGCCCTCCGGTCTCCGGCAAATCATAGCCACTCCACTTCCGATCATCGCCGGGGTTTCGAAAATTTTCTCGCTGGTTTTGGAGCAGTAGGAGCTGAAGGTAAGCTCCGATGGTTCTCTTCGTCAATAGCTTATCCGGCTACGGCCTACGCCCCTGCCGAATTTTCAGCGTCAGGTGCGACTGCAGCAGCTCTAGAGGTGAGCTCCCTCGTCCTGTTCCTTCCCGCCTCGCCTCTTCGTTGATCTTTGTTTTAGCATTCAGTAGGAGAAGACGATATAGAGAATATTTTAATTTCTCAGCAGAAGTCCCACCGAATTTAGCGTACGGATTCGGGCGATTCGTCCACAACCTTATCTATGGGATTGATAATCTATTCATATCACTATTTTGCGAGCTTTTCATCCTCCAACATTCTTTGATGCTACGATTTGAAGAGGACTTCTGAATTCATCGGGGCGTATGTGTTGTTTGTACAGAAGGGGGGCAGAAGGTATCCGCGAAAAGGACGAACGGGATTTTCACTCAGGAGAATCTATCCCGAGATTGTGATTCAATTTCGACGACTTATAGTGTTGGTGGATTTGGGAAGGAGACTTTTATGGCTGCTATTGCAGGTGATCCTCGCCATCCTTATATCGACTTGATGCAGTTTTCGACCCCTGTGCAGAGTTAAAGTTGATGAAGGTTTTAGGTGGTTATGATTGCTTAAATGTGTCTGCATGGTACATGTAGTGCGTATGATCAACCGTTTCCATTAGTCCTTTGACAGTACTTTTAGCTGCTTTGAACTTAGTGTTACTGCTGTGAATCTTCTCAGGTTATCAGATCCATTTGTTTTCAATTCCATCCGAGGATCTTTCTGCCCCTTTATGTGTTACCAAGTGTCATTCCCTTGCTTTCTACTTATTATAGAAAATCAACACTCAGTTCCAATCTACTAGAAAAAGAATCTTATCTGTCTTACAGTTTAATCTGGTTATTATATGTTGGCATTCCTTGCTAGTTGTGCTCCAACATAGATTAGTTACGGCTTGTTAACTGGTTGGTATTAATTGATTGCACTGGTCAAAATTCATTCTTCGTTTCCTGGTTTTCACTAATGATCACTGAACATCTCTCACAACCAGTCCATTCTTTATTTTTGTTCTGGCCACCATTACAGCAGCAAACTTGGTACCAATAGATGTGGCAAAGGCTATTAGCATCAATAATGTTCAGGTAGGAATTGCATCTGTGGTCAATATTCTTAGATTCCTGTCAGCATCTTGCACCAAATAATAAGTCATTGGAAACCAGTTGCTTTATCTGAATCTGTACATGTGGCTTTCAAGTTCGTCGTGTGGTGGCTCAATCTAACATATAATCTCACGAAGTGAACTATAACAAATTTTCTTTTGGTCAGGAACTAGCCACTTCCATTTACACCCTTGCTGATGGAAGTTCAGGAGATTGGTTTAGTGGTTTCCTATATTCAAGTGGACAACAGGCCAATGAAGCTGTTCAGAGTCAATTATCAGCTCTTAGTTTTTCAAGGTCCCCCTGTACTTTCTCTTATTTTGTGCAGTAGCTGAGGCGAGAACGGTGCTGTTACTTGACTTAGGAAGTTACTGCCAGTGCAGTGATGCTCAAATCTCTTTTTTTGTTGCTCAGTTTAGCGGTGATTTTTGGGGCAGGGCTCGTGACTAGCCTTTCACCATGTACATTGAGTGTACTACCTCTGACCCTTGGTTATATTGGTAGGAATTTATAATTCATATCTCGATGTTTCATTTTTCTCCATCATTGCTTGGTCTGATGTGTTTTGATCATCCAGGAGCTTTTGGTTCCGGGAAAAGCCGAGCACAGGTGAGAAATGTTTTAGGGACTGATCAATTGCTTTTAGTGCACGTGCAATCTGTCGCCCGATTATCTTGAAATGAATATTTATAAAAGATGTGCATGGTTATATCTTTCCACTTATAGATTGTTGGAGATTCAATTGCATTTGCATTGGGGTTGGCTACTACACTGGCACTGCTAGGTATTGCTGCCTCCTTTGCTGGAAAGGCATATGGCCAGATAGGCCAAGGATTACCTCTGGCTGCTTCTGGCCTCGCTGTTGTTATGGGTCTAAATCTTCTAGAGGTACTCGTGCATTTATTCTCTAACCCATTGTTTGTTTTGAGGTAAATGAAGGAGGGGGGATAACATTTGGTTTCAATATTTTAATGGAGGAGAAACAAAAGGGGTGAAAATTTAATCTCCACTCACATCCTAAAACTCATATTCTTTAAATCTAAATCACGGGTGAAAGGAGGTGAATGACTCCATTTTAAAATTTTCTCATGTTTTTTTATTAAAACATTCCTATAATAGAACAATATGGTCAAATATTTGAAATATTTCATTTTCCTCTCCAGTAACCAAGGTTAAAACCCCCCTAATATAATCAACAAGGTTAAAATTTCCCCTCCTTTCCCTTCAATCCAAACAAAGACTCAAGTCTAATTCATTTTGAATCATATTTACCATTTCTAGCATACTTATGTTCCTGAAAAAATGATGTGCTAATTCTTTACTGATGAAAAATTGTAGTGGGCACTATTCTGATCCTATAGACATGAAGGGATTGTAAAATATAGAATTCTATTGAAACTGATTTAAAATTTTCATGGCATTGCTTCCATCTGTTAATCATGTCCTGTAGATAATTCTTTGTTCAATTCCATCATCTTTTCTATTGTGGATAACTTTATTTCTCTTTCTTTGTGGCTAACTTGCAGGTAGTTGAATTACAACTCCCCTCATTCTTTGACAATTTTGACCCTCGTGCTGCTGCTGCTAATTTCCCATCAAGTAATTGTCTGTCTTGTTCCATATTTATGTTTAGATTATCCAGCTCAATATTAAACTTGCAATATGAATCATAGGTGTCCAAGCATATCTAGCAGGGCTTACATTTGCATTGGCTGCTTCTCCATGTAGTACACCTGTGCTCGCCACCCTGCTAGGATATGTAGCATCAACTAAGGTAATCCAGCAGTTTTGAACTGGTGATAATCATACTGTATTCTCAATTTCATTATTCCTAATATTCTTGTTAAGAACTGGTGAAAATTGCCTGAACCTCGTTACCCCAACTTGTGTAATCCATTTCCTCCATAAGCTTTCTCTGGTGTTTTCCACTTGTGGATATAAGAGGATACTCATCTTGCAGGATCCATTGATTGGGGGAAGCCTGCTTCTCACATACACGACCGGATATGTTGCTCCTCTTCTTCTTGCTGCTTCCTTTGCTGGAGCTTTGCAGGTAGACAACACTCTATATTCCCAAACTTTTATGGTTTGATGAGAATGAAAATCTGTTACCATATCTTCAAGTAAAACTGCACCCAGGGCTTCCTATAAGAAATTATTGTCTATCTCTGGAGCATTTCATTCAGTCTGTTACTTTTTTTCTTTTTACAACTTATCATTGCAGAGCCTGCTTTCATTCCGCAAGTTCTCTGCCTGGATCAACCCAGTAAGGTACCTCTGAACATTCTGTACAAGACAGTCAGTCACATTACAATAGATCCATGTCCAAAATGGCCTAGTAACAATTGACATCCACTATATTTGCAGTGGGGCCCTTCTACTAGGAGGTGGCATTTATACATTTCTGGATCGCCTTTTCCCACCTACAACAATGGTTATGTAGATCTTCGCAAGGACTTCCCCAATACAATGGTTATGGCATCTATCTCACCTTGACTTGGCCTATAATTTGAATACAGGGAGTGTAAAAGGGAAGTTCAAAAGCAGAAGCTTGATATATAGCAGAAGTGCATCTCTCTTTCTTTGTACAGATGTGCAGAAAGTTTGAAAAGCACACATTGGTATAAATTTTTTGTTCCTTGGTTATATGATCAAAGAGAATGGTGAATGAAACATTGACCAGTGAACCAACTGATCATTACAAAGCAGTCTCTTCCATGTCTCGCTAAAATAGGGCTCAAAATGCATTAAGGGAAACCCCCAAAGGCACACATTTGGGATAATGATATCGGGTTGAAGTGCACAAGCATTGTGCACTCAACAAAAGAGATCAACTATCACGACCATCTTACCATTACAAGTGAAATATAGGTGCAGGAAATAGCCATTTGTTTCAGCTTGCAGGACCCACAAGGACCCCTTGAGAAGAAGAAGATCCCTCCTTTAGAGCATTGTCATCCTTGGAAGCACTATCATGTTTCCTTATCCTGATTTTGTACTTTGCCTCAAAATCAGCTATCTCTTTACCCTTCTTCTCCAAGGCCTCATGAAGCCTCTTGATCACCTCTTCAATACCCTCCTTATTCCTCTGCACAGCAGGCAACACTTCCCTGACAGTTCTCTCAACAAGTACACCTCCGATCATTCGATAACACCGTCTGGAAGGATCCAGTGGCTGAATGGTATTTATCACCAGCGAATGCTCGGTTGCTTCTATCTCCAGCTCTGTTATTTTTGAGTGGATCTGGTTTAGCTCGGTCTTCAGCGAACCGTATATAGTCGCAACAGCTTGCTCGTTTACTGGTTCCCTGATCTCACTCTCAGACATGATACTACAGAGAAACAAAATTGATAAAGTAAGAAAACAGAGAATAAGAACAAGATGCCACAAATCCTGATTAGCAATTTAATAATGTCTAAAAGGTCTAAATGACTGTCAATCACATTTCAATATAATGGCCGTCCAACTTAGTTTCTCATGACTGGAAAAGTCAAACCAGTGTACATACAACCGGGAAACACCTACCCAATCAAAAGCAGAAGTTAGGTAGATATGTTTTTCCAAGTTCATCTATGAAATCCCATAGAATGTGTGAGCATTCAAAGATCAAGATGTTATCACAATGAACCAAACAATTCCTCGGATTCTGTATCCTAACTACTTAACTTATGGATTAAAGACTACAATAATTAATTAGCAATGCAAGGTAAGCCATATTACTCATTGAACTGGATAGCATTAAATGGGAGGGGGTATAAGTGACTGCCTCTGCCTATTAGCATAAATCTAGCTCAGCCCAGAAAAATGCTGGCTCTCCGCAGTCAAAACATTTAAGGAATAAATGTATCAAGTAGAACAAATCAGCAACGGTTAAACTAAAGTTTGAATTTATGCCTAAAATCGAAAGATGAATGTAACATGAGATCCTGGTTTGAAACCGCTAACTAGATAAGCAACTCACAAAACTACAAAACCCTGGAAACGGAAATTATCACCTCTTCCACACAGGAAGAAGAGGCAAATGCGGTAAGGCGCAGCAGCAACATAGATGCAGAGAAAACATGAGATGCACCCAAAGAAAACCATAACTTGATAACAGTTTCAATTCTTCAATTCCTTAATGATTATAATCAAATCTGTCCATAAATGTGCACATAGACGCATGAAACTCGAATTGCTGTTAAAACTAAATGAAAACCTCATATAGAACTACTGATTAGCCATAAAAATAAAATCCATTACATTAGACATTGTTAGTTCATCACTCCACCAAAAGTACACCAAAAGAAGCAGTGTACAATCAGATCTTAGTCTAACTTGGAAGTACGTCCGTGAACATCAATTGACCATATTGATTAGATTCCCTTGCAGAAAACAAAAATAATAAGATGAAAACCAAGTGATAGAGGGAAATCTAACCTGAATTGTTAAGACCTAATTGACTGTACTGACTGCAGAGAAGAGCACGACGAGGTGGAGGAGGGCGCGGTGGGAAGGAAAGGGAGGAGGCCGGAGCAAGTGAACGGAGGAGACGGAGAGCCGAGAAGGCTGGTGACAAGTGGTCCGAAGGCGGAAGGGAGAGGCGACTCGTGAAAATTTATAGCTCTGGGTAGGTTTTTTACGAGTTCTCAGTTTCTTCCCCCGAATTTTTTATTTATTAACCAATTCCATCCTTTAATTTTATTTTTAACAACTTAATCTTTTACTTGGACATCATCTGGTCCCTACACTCAGGAGCAGCCATCACTCAAGGGTTGCGCCGGTGGCTGTGTGGGCGGTGGCACCACCGGCCCAAGGCCATGGGGCACTGGATGAAGATAATGCATGTTAAAAATTAAAAAAATAAATATATTATTTATAATAATTTTACCAATAAATTAGATAATGTATTTACAAATAATATTTTAAATTTTACATTGAAAAATAAAATTTAACATCAATTTTAACTTTATTTTCAGTTCAAATAAAATATTAAGATTTATTTCTTCACACAATGTACATAAATATATTGTTTAAGTAAAATATAATTATTTTATTCCACGCAAATAATATAATATATTATTTTTTAAATTAATATATAAATTATTAAATATGATATAATGAAGAAAAGGTTAATGTTAGTTGATAGCGGTGAGGGTCTGTCGTGTCCGTACGGCGTCCAACTGCACTTTCTAGACGGCTCGTCCCAATACACCCAAAAGCAGAAAGCCAAGCCAAGGGCTAGTCCAATTTTCCACGAATCCCTCCCTGCCTCTGCTGCCGCGCATCTTCCCGGAGTCCATTTCTCCGTCCATTGCGATCTCTTCATGCGAAATCAGGAGCCTCGCTCGCCGGAACACCTGGTCTAGTCGTCGGTGATATTCATGCACCGCGGCAGGTGCGGGCGTCCGCTCCTCTGAACAGCAGGTGTGAGGCGGAGAGAGGAGGATTCCGTTTTCCGTTCCATTGATCCCGGCTTCCATGGACGGGATATACGCGCAAGAATTGGAGGTGGCCGTGAAGGCCGTTCACATGGCGTGTTCCCTCTGCCAGCGGGTGCAGCGGAGGCTTGTCTCGGCGGCGGCCGCCGAAAACCACGTATTGTCCAAGGACGACGATTCTCCCGTCACTATTGCAGGTACCCTCACGTCTTGTCTGGTGATGAGGAAGCACGTGATGCGAAAGATAAATCGATGTCAGGATTGACTCTCAAAATTGAGCGACTATGGGCAGATATCATTTTCGACTGTTCTTGTTTATCGATTTGTAATCACACGCCGTAAAACTCTAGCTTATTCAGACGTCGGCCAGATACAGCCGGGTGCAACTGCCTTAGGATTTCTTGATTGGCTCTGTAGGAGGCATTTTCCGATTATGCACCTTAAGGCAACTGATTTATGTTCCGCGTCAAGTTTCCATAATTGGAGATGAGTAGTGCCCTAAATAACACAAATAAAGAGTCTGAAATTCATGCTGATGCAACTGAGATTCTTACTGTGGGGTCGAACATAAATCAAGAATCTAGGTGGATGTTTGTATCTTAGATGTCAAACTGATGATATAAAATTGCCATTCTTCTTATTCTATAGCAGCTTCATATTATATTTAAACAATGAGACTCTGCAATAAGCATTGACAATAGCAACTTGTTTTATTTTGTTTTTCTTATTGAATTAAAATTATAAAGCTCTGACTTCTGCAACTAAAGGACAATGCTGAGGGAGAGTATCTTCTTATTACCAATTTGATGGTTTGATTGTGTCAACCTTCATGCCTGTAACAATATTTCTTTTATTCTAATCTAGCCTACTGCAGGCTTATCCATTTTGATTTTTCTGTTGCATGAGTGAACCCAAGTAAGAATATTCATTAATTGCTGGTCTTATTCTGGTTATATTTCTTTTTATATTCCATCTGTTGACTCTTCCTATTATATCTTCCATGTTTAGTCACACACAAGGTCTAGAATTACTATACATGGATGAAACCTTAGTTTTGTGCAGGGGTATCCCATACTTGATAATTCTAGTTTATGTTATTGGTTGGCATTTTGGCAACATGCCTGTTCTGGTTTAGAGTTGAAGATTAATATACTGAACATTTATCTTTATTAACTGTGATGCTGCAAAGATTGGGGCGTTCAAGCAATTGTCAGCTGGTTGCTGTCAGAATCCTTTGGGAGTCAGAATGTTTCCATTGTTGCTGAGGAAGATATTCATGCTCTTTCAAATTCCAGTTCCGAGAAGCTGCTTTCTTCTGTGGTAGAGATAGTTAATGAATGCTTGGATGAAGCATCCAAATTTGGCCTCCAGAAACCCAATAAAGTCATCAGATCTTCAGAAGTCCTTGAGGCCATTGGGCGGTGCAATGCTACTGGCGGCCCACATGGAAGATTCTGGGTACTGGACCCTGTGGATGGAACCTTAGGCTTTGTCCGAGGGAATCAGTATGCAGTTGGCCTAGCCTTAATCGAGGAAGGTCAAGTTGTTATTGGAGTTCTTGGGTGCCCCAACTACCCTCTAAACAAAGAATTATTGAGCTATCATCATCAACCATATCATAACTCAAAGTTGCCTTCGGGATCTTATGATCTTTGGGAGAAGGGTTGCGTGATGTTTGCCAGAAGAGGTAGCAGGAAAGCCTGGATGCAACCCCTAGCTCATCAAGACATGCAGGTTGAATGGCCTTACGAGGCAAAACTCATCAGTGTCTCTTCTGTCCATGATCCAGCAATGGCAACCTTCTGTGAGCCAGTTGAGAAGGCCAATTCCAACCAGTCTTTTACAGCAGAGCTTGCTCACACGGTTGGTCTTAGGTAAGTCCCATTTGAATTTGGTTTTGTTTCAAATTGTGGAGAAATGCAACAATGCATAGGCAGTAGTTTTCCCTGATAGTTGCTCCTCTAGGGAATATTATGTTGACATTTACATGAAAACTTGGCTGGTGTGCTAAAATCATGGTTGAAGAAAGTAATTCAGATGCATTTGTTAGTTAAAGTGCCAAAATACTGGAGACATTCGCCCAAGCCAAATATGTAGATTCTCAATAATGTGCTTGATCCCCCAACTCATTTTTACACACTGAATTGTCAGGAAGCAGCCCCTCCGTGTCTACAGCATGGTAAAATATGCAGCCATAGCTCGGGGAGATGCGGAGGTCTTCATGAAGTTTGCAAGATGCGGGTACAAGGAAAAGATATGGGATCATGCAGCGGGTGTGGTGATTGTGCATGAAGCGGGTGGGGTGGTCACTGATGCGGGTGGGCGCCCTTTGGATTTTTCGAGGGGAATATTCTTGGAGGGCCTTGACCGGGGGATAGTCGTCTGTTGTGGGTCCATTCTTCACGAGAAGATTATTGGGGCTGTTTACGCCAGCTGGGATTCTTCTAATCTGTAGAGATCTGGAAAGACCAGAAAATATTTGACAATAATTCATGCAACTCCACTGACAAATGAAATTGCAAGGTAGCAAATGTTCACCATGGATCATAAAGCCCGGTGTTTTCTGCAGTTGTGTCAGTTGTTTCTGAATGTTTACCTCTTATTTGAAACATTTCAGGGATCATGGTTTTGGTCTCTCAAGCAACCTGGAAATACCAGCTCGAGGATGTGGGGGAAGTTCCTGTCTCACAGCTACGGCACGACCTACTGGAGCAGCCAGGTACGAAAACCATACTAGTTTCTCACTTTCCCATGTTCTGTCAAAAATGCTGGCAATGGCTGATTGTTCTCAATGGTAGATGAGATGTAATAAAACTGATTGACATTCTCATATAGAATGCATAACCGTGGCATCTTTATCATGCTATAGAATAACAATTATAATCTTTTCAAACAAAAACTAGCTTTCTCTACCTAGTAGTGGGCTGAATCACTTCTTGATAAGAAAAGCCTGTCGTTTCCTTTAGTTCAAACTTAAATTAATTATTGCCCAAAGAGTCAGAAAATAGTGCCTAGTAGTTTTCTCCGCATCCATAATTAGGCACTGAACCACTCCCTTTGACCAGAGAGATGATGAAGATTCCTTATATGATCACACACCATTTTCTTCTCCCCACCTATTTGACTAACTATCCTGTATAATATTTCATTTTTTTTATATTGATTAATTATTGTATCCTATAATTTACCTAATATTTTTAGGTTATATATCATTCTTAGAAATATTAATATTTATAAAAAATAGTATAATTATATATATATATGGGTCACATGGTTTGTGGTTGCTATGGATGCTTAAAGGGGGTGGGGACATACAGAAAACAAAAAAAAGACTTTCAATGACCCTCAATTTATTGCCTCCCTTCTAAATTAGGTATGGTATGGGGATGGGTTGGGTTTTAGGTCCTCTTGGACCCGACCCGACCCGACCCGTTAAAATTGAAAATCAAGGAGACCTAAACTTAATACCATCCCTAGTTATAATGTGCTTAATTAATTTATATTTAAGCTGGTTTGGCTCAAAATCCAATTGAAAATATATGTTAAATACTTTTATAGGAATAATTATAATAAATATTACTTATTAAATAGGAATATAATCCAATAAACACATATGGTGCCCGAGTCCCAGGCCTAATGTCATTATCATTAATTGATGTACTGTATATATAAATAATCTCTGCTATTTGTGGTACCACCCGTCCGTACAGGATAATGGCAATCTGATTTGCCTTGATTTGTGGATTACTTGGTCTTCGTTTTGGTGGTGAGATGAATGAATACCGCGAGCCAGCAACTCAAGATGGGTAGGTGAGTCGGTGGAAGAACAAAAGTCCACCCTTTAGCCTATGGTGGTTTTGACTTAGTTGCTAGCTGTCCTGTCATATCATGTTTTGCAATTGGTCTCTCTGTACCTTACTCCACAAAAAATAAATAAATCCTCAAGTGTGCGTGGACCTAATCTTTAATTAGTATATTATAGACCCTCTCTCCAAAAATCCCCTGTTTTTCCTCTTTCTTCTTCTTCTTCTTGTTTACCTCACTGAAAATCAATGCCGGTAGAGAGAAAGAGAAAGAGATGGAGATGGTTTTTCATGGAGGGTGGTGAGGGTGGGGTAGGGCTCTTCTCACTCAGTTATCTCTAACTGACAAAACAATAATCCTTCAATTCCGCGTTTTTTTTTGCCCACCGCCGCCCTCCTCTGCCTGCCCCCACTCTCTCTCTCTCTCTCTCTTTTGAAGTTTGCAGTACAAATTGGGGGCCTCCATTTTCTACCATTGTCTCTTCACCTGCTCCTTTTTTTTCCACATCGGGATCGCCATACTACCTTATCCTGCAACTGTGTTGCATTTCCTCTGCTTGCATAAAAAAATGGTGTCTCTGCTCCTCCCTACTACGTACTGAAGCTCGAAGCTGCGTTGTATCAGTCGTCGACTAGAACAAAGCCTTCCATCGGCAAGTTCGGTTCAGACGCCATCGAATTTGCTCTCGAGCTTCGTGCTCAAAATTAGCAGTGCATTTAGGGATTGATCCTCTGCTGTTGATTTTTTTTGCAGAGTAGAGAGGTTCTTCTCTCTCGGGGAAGAAGGGAAGGGAATGGGGAAGATGTCGACGGCAAACCGGGATTGGACGCAGATCTACGCAATCTATGGCATGGACCAGTGGCAGACGCCGGCCTTCCTATTCGTCTACGCCGTCTCCTTCTCCATCATGTCCGTTCTCTTCCTCGTCTACTTCGATCCGATCTGCTCCTGCTTCGAGGCCATCCTCCTCTCGTCCCCTGCCGGAGCGAGGTTCGCCGCCGGATTCATTGGCTTCGTCATGGCCATCTCCGCCGCCTGCCTGTTCTACGCCGCTGGGAACTTCCTCTACTCCGCCGTGCCCCTGCAGCATGAGATGGCCCATCGCATGGTCAGCGCCGTCAGCGACTGGTCGAGGGTGCGGAGCGCCCTCGACCTAGGCTGCGGCCGCGGCATACTGCTCAACGCCATCGCCACCCAGCTGAAGAAGACCGGAAGCCCGGGTTGCGTCGTCGGGTTGGCCCAGGGCAATAGCACCGCTCTCTCCATTCTCAGGACCGCCAAAATGGAAGGTGGGTGAAAACCTTTTTTTTCCCCTCAAATTTAACCTTAAATTAATCAAAACCACTAAACGTGATTCATGCAGGCGTCCAAGAATATGTCACGTGCCGAGAGGGAGACGCGAGGAGGCTGCCGTTCCAGGACAGCTACTTCGACGTGGTGACCTCGGCGGTGTTTATCCACACGGTGGGGAAGGAGCACGGGGCCAGGACGGTGGAGGCGGCGGCTGAGAGGATGAGGGTGGTGGGGGAGCTCGTGAGGGTGCTCCGGCCAGGCGGGGTCGGGGTGGTGTGGGACCTCGCCCACATCCCCGAGTACGTAAGGAGGCTGCAGGAGCTGAGGATGGAGGACATCCATGTTTCCGAGCGGGTCACGGCCTTCATGGTCAGCAGCCACATGGTCACCTTCCGGAAGCCCCACCAGCACGTTCTCCGCCTCGGGGAGGTCCGCCTCGAGTGGAGATAGATAGACTGTAATAATGGATGTCCTTTTTTTTCTAGAAACCTGGTGAGGCAAAGTCGATCCAGATAGGTATAAGTAGTCAAATGCGAAGTATTTAAGTACATAGGAGCTGATGCCTTTTTTGCCCTCAAATAAAAGTATTTTTTTTAGTTTAAATAAAAATATAACATTTTCGATAATTAAATAAAATTCTAATATGTAACCACTATACTCTGTTGTACAACACTGGCAGAAGATGTCTACTATAGAGTACCGCTGTACATGAAAACCATGGAAACGTTACCTCCATATAACTTCAAATAATCAAACGTGGGTTTTCAGCAAAATCACTACGCCTGCATAAAAGCCAGCCTCTCATCAAAATGTATAGACAGAGAAGACTTATGCTGGAACACAGAAGGATGAGCTGAGAGCTGCAGGCAAGACGCAGACGAGGTGGGGGCCGGCCGGGTTGCAGCTTATGTTTGCTTCTTTGATGTCCGGGAGACCCAACTGCGGGGGCTGAACATAACCCGCCACAAGGGGGATGCACAATATCGAGATCACGACCCTTGAACCTGGTACACAATATGTTTGTGTCATTGCCAAGAAAGAGGTTTCATGGGAATCAGAAAAGCTTCCTAACAAATTCTGGGCACTTAATGTGGTCCGGTTCTGTTTTTGACCAAGGGCAGACTGCAAAATAAGGAAATTATCAGAAAATATTCAGTACCTTGCTCTGGGGAGAGAGAGATATGGCCTCTTTTTCGACCAGCGATCATCCAATTCACATTATTTGCATTGACTTCATATAGGACCTCATCCTGTTTGCAAGTGAACGGGTGCATATGTAAAATAACTACTCAAAATGGTAAGTTTCTATGGATGCTGTCCAATAGGGCTCCTGTGTAAGGTGGAATTTCAATTTACCTTGAAATTCTTCAACCTCTCAATGCGCCACTTCATGGTCACAAGTTGCCCAACTCTGAGACCGCTTGAAGGAAGAGGAAGAAAGCCAACAGCCAGGCATGGATCAAGCACTGGTCTCTGGAAGACGAGAGCACTCCGGAATGTTAAATCCTGCTCAGTGTCATCAGATTTTGTGGAATCTACCTTGACAGGAGGATGAGCACCTATCGTCCGATGGCCAGAGATTCTGTATTTGATGTTCAATATTGTGTCTGCATCCAATCTATTAGCTTCATCTGTGCAATCAAGTGGAAAATATCTCACTGCATCTTACATAAAACGCATTAACAATAAAGGAGGCAGACATATTGTGGTTAACATCCCCAATAAGGTCATGACTTTGACCTATAGCTCAATTTAGGTTATCAACTTTTATTTTACTGCCCCATTCAAGTACTTCACCCAGCATTCAATGGAGTGATGGGTTATTAATAACCTCACTCATTGAGGAAAATATATCATAGATAAAGGTTCATGACTTATATTTCAGGTAAATAACCCATGCTAATGTAGGTACGCGGACCTCTAATTTATATCAGATCGAACAGGGCATAATTGGAAACTTAAAATCACTTAACTATATGTGGGATATCTATTACTCATAATATAGTAAAAAATTGTGGCCAAGTTATATCCTCGTACCTCCAGAGACCTTCCCTATCCTTATGCTAAATAGAATTCCGGCTCGGGTGGTGGAAGCAATGGCAAGAGGAAAGAAACCTGAAGTTGGCCTCCCATCCCCCTTTCCAGTATGAACAAATCCACCTTGAAGGTCAATCCAAGCATCATTGACAGTCAACATGGCATTTACTTGAGAATGGAGTGTAACCTGCAAATATCCATAAATTTAGAGAAAAACACATAATGACACTTCTAGATTCAAGATGAGCCCTAGAACTATCATGAACAGGAGTTGAGTAAGAAAGAGAGGGTTAACATTCTCCCCAAGGGAAGACAGCTTTCATCACTAAAAGAGTATTCCGTCCATTCGCTTACAGCCCCAGACCCTTTCTATCAGATAAACCACTGCAACATAATATTTGATGCAATCTAAAAGGGAGAATACCTGCAGAAGCAAAGTGCCATCATTGCGTTTATCAGCAACACGAGTGCTTACATGGAAAGGATCGGTAAAATGTACTGCCATAGTCCTGTCAAACACATGAAAATGAAGTTCAGATAATAGAACAGAAAAGGTTGGGGTGTGAGGAACAATAAAGACAAAGCTGTATATGTAAGGAAAGTGATGTGATAAGGCAATCCTTTTCCAAATAGAAACATGAAGATACAAGGATGCAATAGAAAGAACATGCCTGTCAAATATCTGATTGTGGGACATTCCGAATTCAAGTTTGAGGGCGATGGTCCTCATCCCATCAACAATGTTACGCTTATGGGAATCAACTGTTCAAAAATTAGCATTTTTAGACTCATAAAAGTCAATCTTACAAAAATCAAACATCTGTCATTAATTGACAGTCCATGAAGATGAGATATAATCCACTGTAAGCACCTGAAGATGATCCTCTGGGAAGCTGGTCACTGACGGCTCGAACAGGAATCCACATTACAGAATTTGTCTCACTTGCCCAATCTGGAAATTCTACCTGACCATCTTCAATCTTCAATGAATGGCAGTTATTTTTCTTGCCCAAAGACCTATTTTCCATGGTAGTCTTATCCATCACATCAGTGTGGCTTTCCATTTCAATGGCATGCGACTCCTCAATCTTCAGGCCTGGACCAGTATCAATGTGTAGAACTGCACCTTTCAGAGAGTAGTCAATAGGCCGTACTATTATCCCAATCCACTGAGGCTCATTTATCAGTAAAGCAGATGATATTGCAGCAGTGAGATCAACCAGGGGCCTTGGATTAAAAACCTAATGGAAAAAGAACTCAAATTAGCTCATTAAACACAATTCTGCAGCTATCTTAACATCAGAAGATAGGTAAACAAAAAGCAGAAAGGGTATAGCGTGTAAATATATTGCTCTATGAGTGATCGCCTTTGTAACAGTAACAGAACCTCGTTTATTCTCTGCTACTTTAGGTTAAAATGAAACCTAACCTTCAATATAGGTCTAACTGGTTTCTCATAGCTCATGAAGTCATCACTTTCAGCTGGACCTCCTTTGGAGAAACTGTGCGACCTAAACTTTAATTTTCCAATCTGCCCAGTAAGTACACCCAAGACATAAGAACCTGGTTTCTGTGGGGGCAAAACAAGGGTAATAGTGTTTTTCCCAGGGTTCAAAACAATTGGAGTAGAGCTCTTTAATGCCTGTCAAAGAAAAAACAGCATTTTAGTCAACAGACATAATCTTCTGTCATTGGAGATAACAAAAATGTCTAAAAAGGACGGACCTTAACTCCTTCATCAGTGTTAAAGGTAGCTGTCAAAGTAAGGTGAAGTGAATCAAGAGTTATATCATCAGGAAAACCACTCCAGATATTCACAGATAGAGTGCCAGGATCCCCATCACACAATTTTACTGGAGGCCCCATGTTGCCAGAAAATGTTATTAGTGATGACACATCCAAGGGCACAGGCTGCTTCATCTCACTATGTGCGAGACGAACAACTTCAGACTGAAAAGCCTGTCGCTCCTTATTCAAGAACAAGCCTTTATCTAGAGAAAGTAATCTCACACAGGAAGATAAGTAACCAGCTTCATCATTGAGTATCTTCTGACATTCAGCCAGATTGGGCAGGACTTCAGCCAATAGGTCATGCCACCCTTCACCTGCATAAAGAGCACAGACCTTCTCATATGACTTTGCAGCTAAGTCAAAATTCCCGTGCCCAAAGCTGACAGCTGCAATTTCACCATCAAGGACAACACCATGTCGTTTCCACCATGAACGGTGATAATTATCGGCAGCGCCTTTGGTTAGTTCCAGATATTTTTGCTGTCAAAATGAGATGCAGTCTTGAGAAAAATATCCAACCAGCCTTAAGGTTTTCTTCCTCTCTTGTTCTTTTATTATAAAAATCTTCTGATTATAATTTCCTTTTGGTTGCAGCAAACATGAAACATTTATAAATAGCTTAATTCAGAATGAAGAAAAAACCAAAACTAGGTAAAATTGAGTCATTTTAGTATCAAAAGTAGTATCAAAGGATTAGAAAAGGTAATAAACAATACCTCAAATTCCTCCAAAGATGACAAAGATTTCAAAAGATCAGGATTTGAAATTGTATTCCTCAAAGCATGTTCTGCAGCGACATAAATTTCTGCTAGCCTCATAGGCCGATCAATTGAGCTTTCAAAATTCCCAGGGATTGAGTTGGTTCGCACCATAGCAGCTGTATGTGGTTTATTTGATGGTGACACCACTCTGTTAATATAGGTAAAACCAACTTAAGATATCATCGGCAAATTTTCTTATGCTAAACTCAACATCAGTCATTTGTTTAAGGTAAGAAAACCATAACAAAAAACATAACTACAAGAATTGACTATCCATTACCCATCAATGGGGCGGCCATCAAATATTTCAAGCATATTTCCAGCAGAAAGAGAAGCCCTCCGTCGATTAGCCTCACGCAGCAGTATTGAAGGTTCTAAAGGCAACTGCTTCCTTTGGATACCGAAGTGCTTGGGTCTTGGACTAGCTTGCAGTATCATCTGCCAAATTATTAAATTATGGACAAAAATATCAGAAAATCTTGGGGATCATTATACTAGAAGCTGTTTGGAAAACACAAAATTATAAAACAGGCCTTATGGCCACACTAAAAGAAATACTAAGAAGCACAATTATGTGCAGAGATGGTCAGGAATGTAAGATCGCAAGATAGAGATTGTTTAGAGATTACTTATATGACATACCACATATACCGAGGATGTATCAGGTTCACGACAAGCACCATCCTTTTGAGAACAAGTCGATGAGGTAAATCATTTACGAGTATTAAATAAATAATTTTCATTAACTGCCCACCAAGAAGGCAAGCCCACATAAATCTTCACGGATACCCAAATGGAAAACATAACAAAAACTGTTGGTGAAATCTGATCCACCACATCATTATTCATTAAGTTAATGCAGGACATCAACAATATAAGAAATTTCAGCTGTAGAGCATGCATAGAAAAAGAAAAATCATGTTCATTTGAGCATATTCTCTCTATCAAGGAAAAATGAAGTAACTGTATCAAAACTAGAACTAAGTCTGATTTTCCAGCTGGCCAGACATTCATAGTTGATGTTTCATACGTATTTCTTGACTATCATCATGTAAGAGCCAGTCAGTTACTCATGAAAGCAAACATGGGTGAATCTAGTGAGCCATCCTCACATCCATAACATTGAACAACAGTTTATATAATACTTATGGAAAAGTAATCACAGCATCCCAAGCCGGAAGACATAAGGCATGAATGCTCTTAAGCTAGTATCTTTTATATTGCAACCGACTCATATATCTTCTCTTGGGTGTAACATCAATCAACTACAATTATAGGTTCTTTTCCCCACCAGATTTCTATAATTTTGATTGGAAATGGACTAGCTCCAGTAGGCAGCTAAATTTTCAGACCTTACGCAATAATATATATATATATATATATAATTTTACTTGGTCATTTAAGATATACACACATATGCGTATAAACTTGCCTTCTCTTTGGCAAGCACCTCAGATGAAGCATCAGGTGGAATTGAAGGCCAGACTGCAGGCTTTGGCCAAGGTAGCATACTGAGTGAAGCACTGCATGAAAAGGGAAACTCGGTTTAGCTGATAACCAAGCTATCGGTAGAGAAGAAGAGGATCAAAATTATAATATGGCACATGAATAACTCATTTGCTCATAAGTATACTAAACAAAAACCTGTTGACAGGACTTCTTTCCAGATATGTTCCATAACCAACCATGTATGCCAGTCTCATGAACTGCCACATAAACATACCAAAGTTTCATGTGGTTACCAATGATTACTGAGGAGAATAGTCCAGAGAATTATAATTTGAGTACAGATAAACTAATGGCATCAAATACTGGTGGCAAATGCATACATATTCTATCAGATAAAGAGGTCCTTGATCCTAAGAGAACCATCAAAGATAAGGCTCAAATGTTATTCCAGAATAATGAGAGTTCGGCCACAAAATCCTAGACCAGATATCCTGTAGGAAATGTCCTGTGACTTACCTTGAGCCTACAAAGCGAATAGAGATCACCCTCAAGACGATGAAACTCCTTCTCCACATCAAGCGCCACGAGTCCTTCTTTATAGTGGGACGAAGTTGCACCAATCAAAGCCAAGGAAGCAGTTACTACCCAGACTTCTCGCATACAGAAGGGAAGTATACTCTGAGCAGAATGCCCCGAATGGAAAAAATCAGTAAAAGGAATATTATATTGATATCATTCAGACTATAGAACCATGAGCAGAAATGGTATATGATTACGAGTATGAAGCAAAAACACATGGCATACCTCATATGATGTCAAGGACTTTGAAAAGCTTATGATGAATGAATAACCCCTAGATGCAACTTCATATGGCCGGTTGAGTTTGAATAAAAGCTGCCATTATAAACAAAAATTAGTGCCAAGTATCCCACTTTAAAACACTCTCTATGCAAGTGAACTGCAGAAAGGGCAAACATAAGCCTCTCAGAAAATAAATGTGAAACAAATGTGGCAGGTTATGTTACAATATTGACATTACAATCAGGATTGATATAGCTAGCCCATGTTACAACATTGACAACATGATTGGGATCATTATTATAGAAAAAGTAATTAACACTATAGAGTTAAAAGGAAGGTAATAAACATTATATAGTCATGTAGCAAGTAATAAGCTAGCTATGCAAAAATGGACACATAAAGGACCAACAGTTTAGTAGTCTTTGATATTGAAGAGAAAGTCCATAGACAATAGTGATCATCTATGAAACATTAGGTAGGTACAAATTCCTATAAATTTTGTAATTTTTCCAATGGATAGTTACTGTATAGATGAAGAATTTACACATGATGAAACAAGTAAGAAATCTACCAAATCAAGTAAATGTATATGAGAAGAGATGTCAGAGAATTTGAAGCATGGATAACTAAAATTTCTTTTGATATTTCTGATCCAATTAATAAAAAGAAATCACATTACTCCACAAACATACTTTCGATTGACATGCAAAGAGGTATTGTCTGAATTCAAATTCCCTAAAGGAGTCATCTTGAACAATTTCGTTCAGGGGCTTGTTTCCAGAATTAAGCAGCGCTGCCTGCTCATCACCCCGCTCTAGTCCTCCAAAGTCCCTCTGTTTCCCAGGCACATTCACTGCAATCATAAAAATAAGAAGGAATGACTATCTACTGTTAAGATGAAACTCTATTAGAAGAAATCAAAACATAAAAAAGCAATAATAGTCCACATGTACAAACCTGTCTCCGAGTAGCAGAGTTCCAGTTCATCATACTCACGCAATGCATCTTCATGAAGTTGAGCCATTTCAAATATAAAAGCCAAGCTTTCCTGATGAATATGAGAAAATGTGCAAGAAATAAATATACTTGCCATATGGAGACATTTTGCAAAAAGATGTACTTAGTTTGTAATGAGGAGTAGTCAATCTCTCAGCCCCTGCTGTTCAGCAAGAACAGTCCACAAATAAGAAAATACACTTCAAATATGACTTCATTGCCTGATACATCAGGCGATTCAGGCAGTTCCTTGAGGTTTGAAAAAAATTCCTCCAGTTTCATCTATCTATAGCTTTGAAAAAAGGAAGTACCTTCAATATGAAGAAGTTACAGAAGTTCCAGACTGGCATAAAACGCTGCTCACTGAGCTTGCGTAATTCATCCTCATAAAATTGCACTCTCCTATCGAGTGTATTTCGGATAGATTCGACAATCTTGAAATCCAAATCCTCCCAAAAGTTTGCTTCTGGACTATGGATATCTAACTTGCAGCACCTAGGAAAAAGAACTTCCGAATGTAAGACCATAATAAAAGCCAAGTAAAGGAATTTCTCGTGTCACTCAACTAGATAATTGAAATGTATAGTTCACAAGCGGACATGTTTGCTGAATCACTCTGATGAAAATACGGATAAAAAACAATTCAAGTTGATTAGTTCACAAATATAACTACACATGATAAAGATACTGTGCATCTGTTAAATTATAAATATATCCTAATTTAATCATTGATTCTCTTTTCTATTACATCTGCAATTTTGAGCAATTTCTATTTAAACAGAATGCAACTGTAACTAAAATATGATGGTCTCAAAAATCTTGGGTAAAAACTTAATCTAAAAACTTTTCAGTTGCTAAGGGTTCTGATACTGAACTGGAGAAGCTCCCATTTTGAGGCATATCAACCAAGCAAATTAGAAGAGTTACAAAGAGAAATAAGGTATTTGTTCTCAAGCTAACTTTTGACTATCTTTAAAATGATCATATCATAACCATTTGAACAAAGAAGAGGGAAGCTAAGGAGTAAAAGGTTACCTTTCCCTCTTTCTTGAGCTAAAGTCAACTTCAAGTTTGGAGTATACTTTTTTTGCCATTTTAGTGGCCTGGTCGTTACTTGGATGAGCTCTTGAAACAAACACAATGAACCATTCTCTCTCATCATTTTGAACAATTAGTTTCAAGCGTGGCTTCAGGATGGTTTTGAATTCATCAAGATCCTGGTAGAGGTACACATTTCAAGTAAGCAAGGCACAAAGATCATATAAGATACATTAACCAACTGGCTGAAAAGAACATAGAATTTGTAACTTGGAGGAGCCAATCCATGTATTGAGAACAAAGAAAGATGGATCAGTACCGTAAGATAAAAACCAGTTTAAATGAATTCTATGCAATAAGGAAGCATATGACATCGGAAAAGCATAGGTTAAACCTTAAGCAGAGGTAACTATCAAATTATTCTCTTGGGATTGGTACAATATGCACGTGTTTGGCTTTAGACCACAACAAGCATAAGAAGTACATTCACAAAAGGAGAGGCCAGTGAAACTGTACCATTTACCTCACATGTTACCAAGATTATTGTTGCATATGGCTCACGAAACCAAAACAGGTATTGTTCATGAGGAAATCGGCTCCTTAGTCTGGCATCAGTTGTCAAAATGAATTCAGCAGGAAGGTTCTCAACAAACACTGAGTTACGTGTCTTATTATTCAGACAAGCTCTTTTGAATGGCAGCCGCTCTTCGAATCCTTTCTTGACAGTTGGCCACAAGCCACTCACATCTTCAACTGTACAAGATATTAGGAGAGCATTAGAGAAGACAGAGTTAGTAAGAGATCATTAAACTGGATATTGACTAGAGCTTCTGGGCAATGCCAAAAAAGAAGGAACACCATAATTTCCCTTAGCTGTGAAATCGAAGACAGAACCAGCTGAGAAGATTACTTCCCCGTCATAACATGATATAACAGTTGCTAATACAGTCACAGAAAAAATATTCCTAAAACAGCTAATATTGATGTGGGCAAACTTTGACTATACGATATGGTATTGTGAGCTTGAAAACTCTCCCAGCTGAGGTGATTCACCTTACTCTCCCAGCTGAGGTGATTCACCTTACTCTCCCAGCTGAGGTAAGAGACTCTCGAAAGTACACAAAACTGTGCCGTAGAGGCTGAAATGAACAATTACCGGAGATCACGATATGATCAGAGGAGCTCTTGATGGTCTGGAACTGAGCTAGGAAATTCGCCATGACCGATCTGCCAGGACCATCGATCAATCAGCGAACAGTGTAAGCACAGTAAGCGGGGGCAATGGGGTAGTTGCCCCCCGCGAAGAGTTTACTAGTGCCCCCTTTCCTTGATAATCCTCGAGGTCGAGGCCCGCCAAATTCAGATATGCCAGATCAGTGCACTCGCCACTCCGTGATCCAAGAGAGATCTACGGATTGAGGAACTTTTTTAATTCAGATGAAAGGCGTACATGAGGCGAAAGAAGCTGCAAAGAACACAGATCAGGGGCCGCCGGGGATGAGGGGGAGAGAGAGACAGATACAAGGCAAGAAGAACGGTCACCGGAGCAGCCGCGAGGAGGGAGGAGAGCAGCAGCGACATCAGTTGAGGAGTGACAATGAGAAGAATCCAGCAAAAATGGGCCGAGCCTGCAAGAGGCCCATTTTACACTATTAAAGGGGAGAGTGAGAGAACTGGGAGATTAAACGGGCAATCAAGCTATGTTATATCTCAGAGAACATGGTAGCGCTTATATCCGGCAATTGAGCCTTGATGTTCCAGTTTGAGGTCAGAGATGATGGCTGGAGCTGTTGACTGCTGAAATATGGTTGCCCGTCTTGTTTGTACAGTGATCATCAGAGTATGAATGTAGATAAGTATGACGAAGAAAGTACCAAAAATTTCCTTGATCAGAAGTTGTGAATTTGTGAGTGAGTGGGATCTCATTACCATTCTGGAAAAGCATCTCTGTTTCTTCTTGTTCTGCAATGAATGATTGAGATCTCATTGCCAAGCTGGAAATGGCAAATTGCAGATATAAGCGAGCAAAAGAGCTTTTCATTATGAATCAATGGACATGTCCTGTTCTCAAAACAACCAATGCAATTAGAATCTCTTCATTATGACTATGTGGACTCTCATCAACTAATTCAGTCACAATACTGGAAACCTCTTGTCTGCTGCCTCCGCCATTCTACAGATTGAAAACCCTCAGCGAGAACTACCAGTTAGAATCATCCTCAAGGACCAATTATCTATGGTCCATTCCTGCCTCTCATATATAAGAAGAGAAACAAGCAAAAAGTTGTCAATGGCAGCAACATCTTTCTTGTCATATGCAATTAATGTGAAGTAGCAAAGCTGCAATAGTAAAGACTTACACGTGCTTTCACTGCAACCCTGCCATAGGTGGTTTAATGCATACTCAACAAGGAATAGGAGCTAATTTCCAGCCTGTTAAAAGCTCGGATGCATAATCTCATTTAATATGCTTCCATGAGCATCATCCCAAGCAAAAAGTGCCTAAAGAGCAAGAGCAGGCACTGCAAGCGATTGCCTTCGACTGCAATTCTTCTTTCAATCACCGTCATGACGGACGTGCAACCGAACAGAGATGCTTCGATCGCCCGGTAGTTAAATTTAGTGTAAACGGACAACCAGGACAACAGGAGATTACATGCGGAAGGGGCCGGAAGAAGCGGCGGTGGCCGATGGTGGTTGGCGGTGGAAAGCAAGATGGGATTTGAGACCAATGGAGCTGGCGATATGGTAAATATGAAATTTTTTGAAGGGCACTATCGGAATAAAAGATATAACGGGCCCTAATCTTTGCGTAATCGATCTAAAGATCAGATAAGCTTCTGACCAACCGACTGGCAGTTGCTTGCCAAATTCAAAATTCGTAGGCCAGAGAACTTCGGGGAAAACGACGTCGTGAGGTGGGATAGCTGATCAAACGGCAGATATTTCATCACCAGATGCAGTGAAGCTCACGAGCTTGGACCAAAACTGCGTCGTTTGTGACGAGGCGTGGTGGGGGCTACGATGCCGACTTGCAGTTAAAGCAACTTGCTGTCCAATTGCGTGGTCCGGCTTCAGATACCGATCACCTACAAATCATTTCTCTTCGTCTCGCTCCGATCCCTAACCCTAGCCGACTACGATCGTTCCCTCTCTCGCTCTCGCTCCGGTTACCTCTTGCAATTGATGGCCTGCTCACCCCAATCGATCACCGACGCTACCACGACCACCACTAAGACGACCGTGACGACGCTCTCCTCTGCCCTGACGGAGATCTCCAGCTCGAAGGTCCAGAAGCGGTCGCTGTCGAACCAGTTGGAGTCGGAGTCCACGGTTTCGACCGACGATAGCGGGAATTCCACCTCGGACGTGGCTAAGAGGCCGGCCGTTAGGGTTGTGCGAATTTCCTTCACGGACAGCGACGCCACGGACTCATCCAGCGACGAGGATCAGGAGGAACGCGCAAGTGAGGGCGGGGACCGACGCCGCAAGGTCAAGCGCTACGTGAACGAGATCAGGATCGAGCCGGCCAAGCAGACGGACACTGGATCCCCGCCGCCGCCGGCTGCTAAGAAGGTAGCCGGCGGCGGCGATGTTGGAGGAGCAGGATCGAAGAGGTACCGTGGTGTCAGACGGCGCCCTTGGGGGCGTTGGGTGGCGGAGATCAGGGATGGACGGCTGAGACAGTGGCTGGGGACCTTTGACACGGCCGAGGAGGCGGCGATGGTGTATGACCGGGCGGCACTCCGCCTGCGCGGGCCGGACGCGCCAACTAACTTTGGGAAGCAGGAGTGCGGGCTTGCTTCACATGCGGTGATCCCCTTCAAGAAGAACAAACTGTACAGGTGTTGTGCTTGAATTTCTCAACCAAGCTCTTGTAATTAGCTAACCGGAACTTCTGAGGGTTAGGCTCATGCAGCTTCTGCTTTTCTTTTTCCCCTAAAAAATTGCATGTTTTCACGTTGAATTGGCCGTGGAATGCTTTCTTTGTAAATTGATGTTTGTGGTATGATTTTATTTCCTTATGGGTAACTTCATTCTTCTCTACTTTAGAGATACAACTTCTCCAACCAAACTGAATTCACTTGATGAGGTGGTTGTTAAGCTGTAAGTACTTTCAACATTGTTGTCCCATTCTATTATCTGTTGTGATCTAACCGATAGTTATACATCAACAGCTTCTTCTTTTCTTGATTTTTTGTTGTCCGTGGATGTAATTTAACTCCCAGTGTGGATCAGTTAAGATGAATCTTGTTATTATGATCTTTGAGAGGATGAGGAACACTTGGAAAGCCTTCTTCTCCTCATCTCAATCAACTAACACCCATATAAAATAAGATTTTCCGTGGTTGATAATATCCATTTTTAAGGGGCTTGAATTGAGCAAATCTTTTCCTCCCTCACTTGTGGTTCTTATTTGGGAGACTCACATGGCATGATGATTTGTGGTTGCGGCTTTTCATAGTTTAATTGGATCAACCATTGTCTAAACATGCCGTGGCATTAACTTACGCGAGAGACGGACAAAAGTCTGATCTTTTTTCTATGGATTTCACGTGCATGTGGAAAGTTTTATCCAATTAACAGCACAACACTTCACATGCGCCCGAATCTTGCATTCAGTGCTTGGCATTTGAATACCCTTTCTTATATGATCTCTTAGAAGTTTGCTTATCAGCTCATGCTAAACATCTCAAGAAATGTAACTCCCTTCAACTTCAACTTCAACTTCAATGTCTAGCAGTCAATTATCTTAAGTTTTGCAGGAGTTGGGTTCCAGATCCCTAGTGCCAATGTACACAATGTGGATTATGCAGAGAAGAGAATAGATGTGTTATAATGGCAAGCATATAGGAGAAGCCCCATGTTTTCCTCTAGACGTGGCAGTAACCAAGTTTGCATATTAAGGAACAACTCAAAATCTATACAGAAGTCATATGACATACCTTAAAGTGCATGACACTGAGACAGGATAACCACTACTAGGGATTTGTCCATTAGAGGCACCTCCTCCATTCTGAGGCCTCTACAGGAACTTCTCCATGCTGGTGGTCAACGTGGACTTGGGAACAGCACCAATGATAGCATCTCTCTTCTCGCCATCTTTGAAGATCATCACAGTTGGGATGCTCCTGATTCCATACCTTGTAGCAATCCCAGGGCTCTCATCAGTGTTCACCTTGTAAACCTTGAATTTCCCTGCGTATTGCTTTGCGAGTTCGTCGATCAAGGGGTCGATCATTTTGCAGGGGCCGCACCACGGGGCCCAAAAGTCAACCAGTACGGGAGATTCTGATTCCAGCACCAGGGATTGCCATGTACCTTCAGTAACTGGACTAACTGCAAAGCATAAGTAGGCTAATGTCAGTGCATAGAAAAAAGTGCTTTTGCATTTCCCTTTGAAATTTATACAACGCTAGAAAAATCATCATTTACTCCGTGGGCCAGATGAAATTGACTGATTATGCACTATTCTTCATGAATAAAAGAACACTGGACAAACAGTCTGGCATGATAAGTAGTAGCTTGAAAACAGAGACGGTGCCACAGACCAGACATGGTAAGACCTACAGCACATGCCTAAAAACTCTGCAGTAAAGTTGCGCATAAAGTCTGGCAAAAAAAGGTCATTTCTAAAGCACATCCTATATAAGGGCCATGCTCCCAATGAAGCATCATCAAGAGGTAAATCGCCAATCTCGTTTTCTACTACATCTCATGCTGTTAAACAAGAACTCTTAGTTTAACCAGTGAAGCAAATATGCAAACTAAACACGAAATCCTAACATGCTTTCATCTAATAAAAGAAAATATAATGTAGATTTTGAAGTACCAAATAATCAACCGAAATAAAAAGATGTTGACAAGGACGAAGCTATCAGAAATACTGCAAGCTGAATCAATTGAAAAACACGCTAACCAAGCTCAGAAATATTCATAGCTCAATTCATATTCATGTCTATTTTCCCCAGCCCTCAGACATAAACACACCATTGCTATAGAGTAAGAGCGATCTTATTGAGACAGCAACCAAACCAAACCATGAAGATCATTGGAGGACTGGGATGACTTCATATTTATCTAGGCAGGAATCGCTTGGAGTCCTCGAGTGCAACTACAGACTGTCTAGAATCGGTCCAGCAAATCCCAACAGATTCAGAAAACAAAACATGCTACAGGAAAAACAGAATTATCAAAAGTCGCGAGTTCCCGATCCATACCTCCAACGGCGGTATCCTGAGCCTCACAGACGATAGTACCCGAGCTCCTGCTCCGTCTCGCGCCGTGACTCACTGATTGAAGAGATCGCGTGACGGAGACCGGCCTAATCCTGAGGCCTCTGAACTCCAGAAGCCTCGGTGAGGCGAGGCGGGAAGAGGAGATATGGGAGAGTGAAGCGGACGAAGCGATAGGCGAGAGGGCAGAGGCCATGGTTAGCCGGAGCACGGCGGTCTGAGAAACAGAGAGTTGAGGGATATTTGGTGGGTAAGACTTTGGAGCCTAGCTGAGAGGGAGTGGATGACAAAGAGGTCATTGGATTTGGCTTAACCCACCCCCCCCCACCCCCCCCCCCACACCCCCCTCTCTCTCTCTCTCTCTCTCTCTGGAGAGCCACGTCATCAGGGAATATGGTGAATGATGTTGAGGCCCATGCCGATTTGGGCTTACAAGTAGGCTAGAATCCAACTACCAACAGAGCGCGTGAAATCCAATCACTGCCTAAGCGTGCCATGATTTTCTGGGCATCAAGGTTGAATCTGTGACTCACTCCTTTGAAGTTGATCAAGAGTTACTATATTCAATAAAAATAATGTTACTATTACTGAGCATTGGAAACATGATATTGATTTGACACACTGAGATTTCTTTCAGAAGCAAACAGAAGGATTCAAATCAACTTGGACACAAGAATCTTGAATAAGCTCATGATTCACTTCCTCTTCCTCGGCTTCTCATCCTCTTCGTCCGACTCCTGCATCGGCTCCTCATCCTCATCGCCATAGTCTCCATAATCATCGGAGTCAAAATCCTCAATGTCATCAGGAAACTCTTCGTCGGAGCTCCCCTCAAAATCATCATCATCTTCGTCACTTTGCTCCGCCCCGTGGCGTCCTCTACTCTCACATCTCGCAGTCTGAGAATAAAAGATCGGCATGCTCGTACCTGGTCTCAGTGTAGAAATGGATGCCTGAGTGCCCCATATCACCTCCGGATCCACACGCGGCCGCTCTTGGAAGTGAAGGCGGCCGAGGAGCTGAGCCGTCGGCTGCAGCTCGTGGTCCTTGACGAGACCGAGGATGGAGCGGCTCAACGACGAACCAAGGCCGAGGCGGAGCGAGGCCTTCCCGTTGTTGAGGAGCAGACGCGATGCAGGAGCCGCCATTCTATACCACGCGGAGCTTTCTCGTTCTCAGACTCTCAATCAATCGGAGACGATCAGTAGGGTTGAGGGTTTAAGCCATTTAAAAGGAAACGTCGAGGGAGGTTCTAGAGACTCGCTCGAAAGCCGACACGTGTAAAACCTAAACGGGCCTATAAATTTCATTTGGCCCATCTTATCGGGCTGGCTGAGATAAGGGGCCGATATAAGGAGAACAGCCCATTTACTACAGTGACGCGGAAATGAGTTTGGGCTTTCCATTTGCAGCAGCCAGTCTTCACTGCTAAGCAGAGGGAACAAAGCATCACCATTCACTCCCACTTCACAGGTCAACTACATTGAAGCTTACAAAGGATCTTCAAACTGGTTATCTGTAACCAACCCAGTCAAAAAACATGCCATGCCAAATTAGTAGTTTTCTTGATGTTCATCATGAAGCCTATGCAACTTGGGTCTTGCCACACTTCCTCGCACTTGGGGACGATGGGTTTGTTCTTGACTGGACGAGACCAGACTCACATTACATGCATTCATCTTCAACTTCTTGATTGTAATGACTGTACTTTTTCTACAGGAAATTTGGGCTTCTTTGAGCTAGGTCAATGAATATAATTAATTGATTATTAATATGTGGATATAAGATGCTTGCACAGTAATCTAGGAAGATGCCTGATGTGTGCCATGGATTTAGCGTTACCTTTTCACATTTTCGTGATGGTAATTCACTCAAAAACCCCGAATTTCACGGGATGAAATCACTGTCGCCATCATCATCATTTGTTTTCACCTCTTGCAAGTGTTCACAGATTTGTTTTTCCCCACAGCAAGTGCTCACAGTTGACACACGCAGCACCGGAGGTGTGAAAATCCACTAATTCCTTCGGACCCTCGTCTGCCACGTGGCCATACTGACCGTCGCTCAAATCCCCCACTCGACTTGGGCGCTCTCACCGTAAGCTCTGGATCTGATCAACTCGACCTCCTCCGGGGCGAATCTGCCGATTAGGGTTTTCGGAGGTGCGCGGCACTGTTGGCTTATTCACCTTTGCCTGTGAATCACTACCACTCTCCTCGTGCTTCCATTGGAACTGCAGCATATGTAAGTGAGGTTAGCTTTAGAGCCTTTTTCATTTCTGATTAATAAATTCAGCGGCTCAATCGACTGTCCTTCTGCTCCATCAATCACGTGTGTCACTCGCTGGTAATGGTAGGGATGGATTATTCAATTCACCATAACTGAATTTTATGAGCTCCCTTTTGGGAACCTGCGCTAGATTAGGCTTCAATTGATGTTGTTAAACCCAACTTGCCATTGATTCATAAAACTTTGACTTAATCTCATACTTTCCTCTTCAGGAAACAAAGTGAAGTCCCTTTAGCCACTATATTAATCCCAAAGCCCAAAGGCGTCTTCTCCTTTCTGCAGATTTACACCTTTAACGGGCGATGGAGGTCATTTATTTGAATTACAGTTTCATGGCCCACATATTTTTTTAATGTTTATATTCCTTTCAGACTCTGTTCCAGAAAGCTAAGGTTGAGGATGTAATATTGCCACGTAGCCCTCTTGGAATAAAGGAAGATAAAGCATGCATTATCTATCAAAAAGAGTCACCTTGGTCCATGGGTTTTTTTTTCCATAGCAGGAGATTAATCAGCGTTTGTGAAGTAAATTGTAAGTGCTGAGATACCCGAATTGGAGCACTGGAAAATACAGTGCATTGGAGATTGAAGATGATGGCAAAAAAGGCTAAAAAAATGTTATTTAGTTCACAGAGAGTTGGGGGCCTTTGGGGGAAGGAATTTTGTTTGCTTTCTGCTATGAAGAAAATGAAAGGGAATTTATGAGGCTGTGGTGTTTCGGAGGGGGAGCTGCAATAAAGGTTCTTCATTGTGTGGCTCTCTTCTCAGGTTGGCCTAGCAAGAACAGGAGAGGAGACAAGAAAGAGAAAAAAAAAGAACAAAGAGATCACTCTTCCTTGATGGCTCTATTGTGCATCTCTCTCTCTCTCTCTCTCTCTCTCTCGCACTCTACATACACTAGGAGGCTGAATGAGCATTAAATAGTACCAGCAATAATACTCTGGGTAGTCGTCTCTTGGTGTTGTTTTCGAATACACCTTGACTGGTCTGTATTTTGAAGGTAAACCTAGCTGTTATCTTAGCATCGATTTTCTTTTGGTTAGTCATCCTTGAATTTAATTACTGCAAGTATATTTAGGCAATATCATGCAGCTTATCTTGTTGGGAATTACAGTTTACAGTTGAGATTTGTCGGGTAAAGTTCATCCTGATGTCTGTTTTTTTTCTGTGCCCATCAGGCAGTTTTATCCTTGCAAAAGGCCGGGACTTGGATTTTAACGGTAGCATAATACAACCGGATTTCTCATATGGAATGTCTCCTTCATAAATAATGGTCAAGGCGGAAGTCAGAGAGTGCAGTCGTAGTTGGAGAAGACTCCCACCTCTTGTATGTGTATTTTCTGGGTTTCATGCAGCATTGGGAGGATAGTTATGGAGGGTTCTTCTGATTCAACTTGGCGTAAGTCTCACGGTTCGAGGGGGTTAAATACTTCTCTTGTCTCGGATCATAATCTGAGGTTGCTTAGAGATGATAGGATCAGTTTTCTAGGTGGTGGATCACAGGATTCTGGGTTCAGGAAGGAACAGGATCGAGCTGTACTGGCTTCTTCAAACAACCTTAAGAACCAAGCAGTTTCATCCCATGAATGCGAAGAGTTAACAGCTGTAGGTGCTAATCTTTTCCTTCGTGCTTTAGAATGGGATGATGCTAGCCTGAGACAATGGTTGGACAAGCCTGAACGCCATATCGATGAATTTGAGTGCCTGCATATATTTAGGCAAATTGTGGAGATTGTTGATGTGGCTCATTCACAAGGAGTTGTTGTACATAATGTCCGACCATCATGCTTCGTGATGTCTTCCTTTAATCGGGTCACCTTCATTGAATCTGCTTCTTGTTCAGATTCTGGATCTGATTCTGTGGAGGAGGGGTTGAACAGCCACAGTGAGCTTAAAGAGGAACCTCATTTGTTGCCAGATGATTTGTTCCGACAGAGCAGCGCACTAGGAATTGATGACTGTCAATTAATCGGTTCTTCGACAAATACGTCATCAGGAATCTGCTGTATTCAGTCAAGCTCCCTATATGCAACACAAGCATCATCTGTGGAAGCTACTAGAGATAACAGAGTCAAAGATGGGAATGTGGAACAAGGAGAAGAAAAGATGCAAGCATTTCCTATGAAGCAGGTGTTGCTTATGGAGACTAATTGGTATACAAGTCCTGAAGAGGTTGCAGGGGCACCAAGCTCTTGTGCCTCGGATGTTTACCGTCTTGGAGTCCTCCTCTTTGAGGTTTGTGTCGAATTTTATTAACTGTCTTCAAATTTCTTGTTTGAGTGTCTTTCTCTGATGTATGGTCATTTTTTTTTGGAAACTAAATACAGATTATCACTATTGCCAATTATTTTTTTGTCTGAGCAGTTATTCTGCCCATTTACCTCAAGAGAAGAGAAAAGCCAAACAATGTCTAGTCTTAGACATAGAGTTCTTCCTCCCCAGTTGTTACTGAAATGGCCAAAAGAAGCTTCCTTCTGCTTATGGTTACTTCATCCTGAACCTAGTAGTCGTCCGAAAATGAGGTAATTTCCCCATTAACTTGTATTCGTTATGTTATTCCACACTATATCTAATTCCCTTTAAAGGTTTTTTAATTTATGAAATCATACCAATGAGAATATTTGCAGTCCTTATCCAATCTTATACGTGTGAAATTGCTATTTGTCTTTCTGGTAATTCTTTTGTAGCTGCATTCATTGTTTATACGGTATGTCCTTCGCATATCTCTTACATGGATGCAATATGCTGTAGTGAGTTGTTGCAGAGTCAATTCCTTAATGAACCAAGGGATAGTCTGGAAGAACGTGAGGCTGCCATAGAGCTCAGGGAGAAATTAGAGGAGCAAGAGTTGTTGCTGGAATTCCTCTTGCTGATGAAAGAAAGGAAACAAGAGATGGCCGATAAGTTACAAGATACAGCATCTCTTCTTTGTTCAGACATTGAAGAAGTTCGGAAACAGCAGTTGGCACTGAAAAGTAAGTTGAAGTCATGCACAGAAGTGGCCAAGGATGAACTCACTTCCTCAATTCTCCCATTAAATGCTGTGGATAACGAGGATTCTGCTAGCTCGGGCTCCAGAAAACGGTACAGGGTAGGATCGCAGTATGTGAATTCAGAGGAATGCTGTGACGGTCTAGATGATGTTCAAGTTTCCAATGCTATTCATGAGAAGCACAGCAGTTATCTTCTAAAAAGTTCTCGGTTGATGAAGAACTTTAAGAAGTTAGAATCAGCATACTTTCTTACAAGATGCCGGTCAAATAAACCACAGGGTAGATCGTTGATTAAACTCTCGCCCATGAATAGTGATGGCAAAGGTTCCGTTGTCATAACAGAAAAGAGTTCTGTCAATAACTCAGCATCCAAGGAGCAACAGCATGAAAGTAGGCGTAGTCAATGGATCGGTCCTTTCCTTGAAGGATTGTGCAAATATCTTTCTTTCAGTAAATTCAGAGTGAAAGCGGACTTGAAGCAGGGAGATTTGTTGAACTCATCTAACTTAGTGTGCTCCCTTGGTTTTGATCGAGATGGAGAATACTTTGCTGCTGCAGGTGTAAATAAAAAGATAAAGGTGTTTGAATGCAACACAATTCTGATGGAAGATCGGGATATCCACTATCCCGTAGTTGAAATGGCCTGCAGGTCAAAGCTGAGCAGTGTTTGCTGGAACCCCTACATTAAAAGCCAGCTTGCTTCAAGCAACTTTGAGGGTGTGGTGCAGGTGTGTTGTCTGAGTGGACAGTACCGAGCTGGTTATTGTATGAAAGCTCAATAAGCAATTATGGAAATGCTTAAAATCTCCATTAGCATGTTTTAGGATATAGGCATGCAAATTCAACAATCAATGTGATACATGCAGAGCTTGAACTCATAGAACAAAGAGAATATAATAAAACAAAATATTAGATATTATTTGTATGGTAGAAATGGAAAAGGAATGCAACTAGTGGCAGTATGATATGTATGTGATTTCCTTGTATTCCTTTCCCTTGTCATTCCACTAGGATGTAAGACTTGTTCTCTTTATCATATTAGGACTGGGGTTTATCTGAAATTATAATATTATAATATTTTCCAAAAATATTATTATAATGTACTTGGATAAGTTGGCTTCTTCTTCCTATCCCTTACTGACCATAGAGACCATGGGTTCATTCTGGGCCAATAGGAAAATTAAGACAAATGTATAACAAGTACATTTTGGTAGATTATTAAGCCTTGTATCTTGACCTACAGTTTTCTGATCCTGAAGGTCTGGGATGTCATGAGAAGTCAGGTACTCGTGGAAATGAGGGAACATGAAAAGCGTGTGTGGTCCATTGATTTTTCATCTGCTGACCCAACAATGTTGGCCAGTGGGAGCGATGACGGTTCTGTCAAGATCTGGAGTATCAATCAGGCAAGGATAATTGTTTTGTGCTTGGTCCATATGAGTTTCAAGTAAATGTTCTGAAGTTTCTTTCTGGTAACATATTTTAGTTGAAACTTGTCCTCACATTGGATTATACAACAGGGAGTTAGCATAGGTACCATCAAGACAAAGGCAAATGTATGCAGTGTCCAGTTTCCATCAGATTCAAGTCGCTCACTGGCATTTGGCTCTGCAGATCATAAGATCTACTACTATGATCTCCGTAACCTAAAAGTTCCACTGTGCACATTAATTGGGCACAGTAAGACTGTGAGTTATGTCAAATTTGTGGATTCAATGAATCTTGTTTCAGCATCCACGGATAACACATTGAAGCTTTGGGATTTGTCCATGTGCACATCTCGAGTCATTGACACTCCCCTACAGTCATTTACCGGCCATATAAATGTCAAGGTAACTATAAAATTAAAACTATTACTGAATATATTTTCTCACCTCATGGAGCTCCATAACTTGATCTGCTGCTGCTGCTGCTGTGTTTTGGTTGTTGACATATTCTCAGTCATGTTCTACTTCCTTCTAGTCCCATTGTATGATCGCTGATCTATTTCTGTAGTAATTGATAAGTAAGGTTGTGATTAGCTTAAGGATTGATGAGCTATTTATCAATGTGATATTTGCTTATTTTGCTAAAAACATTATCTTTCTGTTGACTTGCATCCTTTTTGGTGCTATACTGTTGACTATTTTTGGCCCAATTAAGGTAATGTAGTTATTTAATATATTATAAGAAAATTGATAAATAGCATATTTAGGCACAAACTTTGGTCATTTTCTCAAGTCTAGTATGAATTGTTTGTCATATCCTTTATATGGCCTAACTTTACACCCCTAGCAGGTATTACTTTTTTTCACCATAATTTCTAGATGGCATTTATGCTAAATTTGTCCAATAATCACTATTCGTGCTCAAATTAATTATTAACCCTAAATTTTGTGCCTAATTATGTGTGTTGAAAAGTAGCTGATAAATTTGAAAAAATGACCAATTTTTTTACCTAATATCCCAAGGAAAAAAATACAAAGAAGAACTCATTGCCCACAATGTCCTTTTTCAGAGAGTACTAGTGAGCAAGTTGGTTGGATTATTGACGAAAGATTTGATTAAAAAATTACAATTGTAGTATCCAAATCTTTCATAAGTTTCTCCTCAATGTGATGTTACCATACAACTTAGTGTGAATGACTCGATTATGGAAACAAAGGAAAATAATAGCCAGTTAAACAGCGATGGAAAATAGATTTTACTCATGAATCAATTGGTTAAGCTGGGTATTTTCTTTTATATTATAACTGATCTGGTCACTTTATTTTGTAATATTTTGTTCCAACTTCATCAGAATTTTTCTAATGGAATTGTTGTTTTATGAATACCCCTTTTTTCTGGGCCCCATGAAAAATCATTATCATTTGAAAGTGAGAAAAAGCTGATGAGCTGCTTGAAAACCAAAACATCCTTGAGAAATTTAGCTTTGAAGAGTCTACTATTCGACGTTCCTAGTCAATGGTTTATAGAAGTTCTGGGATTTCTTTATGCAAGGATGATTCTAGTTTTAAGACTAGATTAGGCTAAGGGGTGAGCCTGAAAATCGATTTGCAAGTCAGGATTGGAAAGAAGCCTTTTCTAAAATATAATTATGATAATAATTCAATGGGCATGTCTTCTATCTTTCCTATTCTATTCAGTTTGATGTTGAAAATGCGAAGATCTTCATATTCCAATGTTCTTCTTATTGATGCATAGTCGAGCATTCTAATGTTTTATACCACTGATCATCTCATTTTTAGTCTTTAACCAGGATCATTGCTACTTGCTCCCGCAACATTCGTGCTTGTATCAGAACTGTTCTTATTTCCCTCTCCCACTAACATTGTGCTTTCAATTCAAGATGCTTATTTTCACCTTAAGTTGCTGCCTTTATGGCTTCCCGAACCCAAAGTTGCCTTTGCATTCAGTCTAATGAGAGTAACATGTTGCAGAACTTCGTTGGATTGTCAGTAGCTGATGGATACATTGCTACGGGCTCCGAGACCAATGAGGTACTTTCTTTTTTTCTTTGGTGTCTTTTCTGAATCATAATTCCATGCTAATCTAAATATAGATACAAAGTTCTGCAGTGGCATATTGTGTTGGTTTGCATCAGCCTGTGTAAACATCATGCCCTAGAGATGTTCTTTTTTTTCTGAAGTGTTGACAGTAATCTCTCATCTTACTGACCTATACCTTTTCCCCACTTCACTTCCAGGTATTTGTGTACCACAAAGCTTTCCCTATGCCAGCTCTATCATTCAAATTTACTAACCCAGACACACCTTCGGGGCAAGAAGGGGATGACACCACACAGTTCATATCTTCTGTCTGCTGGCGCGGCCAGTCCTCGACTTTGGTCGCGGCAAACTCCACTGGTAATATAAAGATCTTGGAGATGGTCTAGTAATTCCTTCTCTTACAATATAAGAGTTTTCTACTTGATGAAAGGGGGGTTGATTGTAGGGGGGGAGTTGGTTGGCAAGTTGGTATAGAAATCCAAATCCGGTTTTCTTTGCTTTCTCCTCATTTTGTTTTTGCTCCAAGTAATAAAGAAAATTTTGGGCTTAGATAAATAGCAAGATTTCGGATTCTAAGAAGAGGGAGATTGACACTGTTGTACCAATTCTGTAGATAATCCCAAACCCATTAAAGGAAAGTAAATATTTAGTGCTATTGGCAATTGATCATTTTCATCTGGGTGGATGGTGGAAATGAAAATCTGCAGTGCGTTCCCTTTTACTTTAAATGGAGAGCTAATTTTTCATCAATGGATTGATCCTCTCAGGGGAAAAGAGCAAAAAGGCTGCTTGACATGGAAGAAGATTGTATAAGAGAAAAAGGTATTATCTTGGCATGAATATAAGGTAACTAGGACTAGGAATGTGAGATCTAAAGCTTCAATGCTTTTGACTTGCTAGCCTGAGTTCATCACACTTTACAGTCATTTTTGACCTGCTTGGTCCTCCATCAGCATAGCCACTATGAACCCACGATGAACCTCAAGGCCACAGGGCTTTGGCCTTAAAGGGTCGGGATCCCTGAATCAAATGAAAGGATAGCAGTTAGAATAGAGGCCACAGGCTTTGGCTTTAAAGGGTCGGGATCCCTGAATCAAATGAAAGGATAGCAGTTAGAATAGATAGTGGTTACAACAGTACAGTGGAAAAGCAATCTTACCCTTTATAACAGCCATTTAGATTCTTAATGGTGGCTGGGCTTTGACTATTCTCGGCCCATTATATCATAAAATGCGGCCCAACTTTCATGGGCTCATGACATAGAACCCAAGTTTATCAGCCTATCATGGCCTCTCAAATTTCTCATTACATATTATTACAAATATTTATCAAAATAATTTATTCCTTTGAATTTTTTATTTATATATTAATCTTTTTTTATATAATCCATCTATAGTCATCAAGTTAACGATTAAACATTATAATATAAATTATCTTTATTTACAAATTCAACATTTCATATAAGAAAAATGAGGAAATTGGGCATAATCACATAATTGATTAATTAATTACTTAATTTTTTATGGGTGGATGATGTTTTGGTACTTGTTATAGCTCATCCCTTAATAGTCTCTTATTTTGACTATATAATATGCATTTTCAAATGTACCTTTCCAAAACCTATATATATATATGGAAAACTTGCATATTAGTCAACCTCATTACTTCACCACCAATCAAGTTTTTTTTCCTTTTATCACATTCTTACCTAAATTTTATTGGTTTACTACAAAATTTTGTAATAATGTTATTATTTGTTATAAAATATTCAAAATTTTAATATGTGATACATATTATTAGAAAATTATTTCAATTATATTATAAAGATTTGATTTTTAACTAATAATATATTTGCTTAAAGTTATTATAATTTTATATATTCAAAATATTTTATATATTTTTAATAAATATATTATTAATTATTTTAACAATAAGTAATAATTCAAATAATATTTTATTATTATTTAGGAATTATGTATAATTTTTGCTATTGTATGTGATAGGAGATATAATTATAATTTGAGTATTTTTCTTTTATATTAGGTTAAAAGGGCTAAAAAGAGTTGGGTTCATTTTATATTATATTCATTATAAAAATTTTAAAAATAATAGTATATTATATTTATATATAAAGTTTTTAAAATATCAATTTACATTATTTAAACAATTAATCATATTTATAAGAAAGTTATGTTATTTTTATCTTATTATTAGTATATTATATTTGATTTGATAAATTAATAAAATAGTATTTTATTGGGCAAAAAAAATAATAAATTTTTTAAGAATTTTTTTTATGTTGGCTTGTGTACATAGTTCACTAGTTGGGAACTGGTCCGGGTGGTAGGAATTTGTTGCCTTCAATAATTGAGTCTACTTCCATAGGCATCTCTTAAGGTTTTAGGCCACATGCCATACTCCAATTCCACATTTGGGTCATCTTCTTCCATAGTACTCAGTTTGGTTTTGAACTTGCATAAGTTTTGGGTCCATGTCTTTGAAGGGTTGATCATGGGAGAGCTTCTCTTCCTGGAAAAAAAGGCTGCAATGGACTCTTCCTGCAATGAGAAGCTCCTCTTCTCTTCCTGCAAGGGTGGTTGCTAGTTCAACGTTGCAGCAAAAGTACCCATTTCACCACTCTATGCCCATCTCTTGAGGCCTTTAGAGTATCATCAATCTGAAAAGCATTATCATATTGAAATAGTCAAAGAATTTATTCTCACATTTGATTATGGCAAATGGTTTTGGGGCAATCATCCATTGGAAAGATAATCATTTACTAATAATTTCCCTATCTTTTTCATTAAATATGATAGATTTTTCTTATAGGACTTGCCAAGAAGATTATTCAAAGTGGAAATTATGACTTTTATTTTATTAATATAGAAAAAAATAAAACTATTTGAGACCCATTAAACCTTTTTATCCATGCAATCTTACCCTTTATAACGTCAATTCCAAGGAATGAATTGAATTGGAGCTGATTAGGGTGTGTGCCAAGTGTCATCAGCTCATTATTTATATTATTATCTTAAAATTTTAAATATAATATCGATTTTCAAGAAAATTTCAAATAAAATTTTATATTTTTCAGAGTTGGGTCAAATATAATCTTAATTTTTGTTATGGGTTCAATAAATGCAAATATTAATATCTTGTGGGAATAATCTTATTTAAGTAAAAAATAATAATTTATTAGTTAAGATTTCTTCAACCACTAACATAAATTGTGGTTTAATAAAATAATATTAATATATTATATATTTTATTATATTAATTATATTTTTTTTCTCCATACAAACTTCCATTAGATTTTACCTTCTAAATTTAGTGGCTTTGTGATATGGGCCATTTTGGGAAAATAAAAATATTTAGTGGTATGAATAGGATTTATTAAAAGTTTGACTAAATAATTAATACCACAACATTTTTATATGTGGGATCCGAACTTAGATGGAAAGTTTTTTTTGCCCAAAGTGAAAGCAGAAAGTTGAAGGGCTTATCCATGTAATATTCAGAGGATGGAGGATCTATTTGTGAAATAGGTGTGCAGATGGGGCATGCCGTGTAAGGGATTGTAACGTTCATTTCAGTGGCGCGATTCCCCTTTCTATAAACACTCCACTCTGTAAATCTTCACTGCCATGCACTGTTCACGGAGATAGGGCGGAGATCGGCCATCTCTGATCGTAATTCTTCCGACTGTTTGTTGGATCACCTTCGTCTCTGACGAATTTCTCCGCCTACTTTGTTTTCCCTGGTAATGATCGGTTCCCTCTATAATACGATTTGAAATTTCCTAGGTATTCCGCGTCTTGGTCCTATTGCGCATGAACAAGGCGAAAGGGGTATTTGCTTTGCTTCCTTATGATTTCTTCCTGCTCTCACATGGTCATAGGCTTTTCACGCATACGATCGTGTTAGGAGTCCTAGGAAGACTCTCTCACTTGCGCTCCCCTATAATTATCCAAAGAAATTTGACATTTTCCAGCATTCTAATAAGAATCGGGATATTGAAGAACCAAGATGAGCTTCAATCTAGCGGGATGTGAGGGCCATCCGGTAGGGTCTGTGTATTCTGGAAGTGTAATTGGATGTTCTGATGATCCGATTGGTTTCACCCCGGGCGTTGGAATGCTTTTCAGCCTTGGCCATGATGGGTGCTACTATAACAGTTATCCTGAGCCCGACTTTCTAAAAGATGCACTCGTCGAGTGGCCTGTAGCTCAGCAGGCAGGCCCGATGTATCTTATCAAGTGGGGGATGTGCAGTGACCCCAAGATACAGGAGAAGATTGCGGAGGCTGATCAAGAGGTCTACCAGAGGAATCAAGACCACTTTTCTATCACCGAGTCATTAAGCTTAAAAAGGGTAAGCTGGCATTACTTAAAGGTTATTGTACAATATATAGTAGGCGGCAGTAATTTTTTTCCATATATGCTAGAATATAATATTTCCTTGCACGGCAGAATGACACCTGGAACCAGGTTTAGGATGTTACCTTGTTTTCCTTTTATGGTGATCGGATCCTTTTTATTTTCCCTCAGATGATGAACTTTAGATACTGATGTAACATCATTTCAATTTTTATCCCACTTCACTGAATCATAAGCATATCTTGATCTGAAAAGTTTACAATCACATAAGAAGTGCATGATGCCATGATCCCAATGATGACTTATGCTGTTATGCCTGGGGACATGGTCGATCTTTCATAGATTTTGGTAATTAACTGTCAAGGTTACTTTTACATATGATGAAATTTAACAAATTCTGTTTGGTGTATGATTCCATTTCTAATAGGATAGAAATTGTGCCTTTTGACATATAAATGATCTCCTTGGGTGTAAAATCTTTGTATTAATGCTGCAGGTCTAAGCCGCTTTTACTGAATATTTGTTTTGCAGTCGAAGAAGGCAAGCTTTCTCTCTCAGTTGGAGATTCTAGATGATGAGGATAAGCAGCTCAGCAGGGTGCTTGACAAAAAAGAGCTAAATGAAATTTGGGAACCTGGTTTATGTTCATCTGAAGAAGAATTAAATGAGCTTGTACATTTCACTTACTGGACAATTCTTTCGTGTACAATAAATATTCTGTTCTTGGACCTGTTGATAGATATAATTTCTCAATGTGCACAGATATTGGGCCTCCACTACCGTATGAGCAATTGCTCCCAAGCCGAGTCCAGAAGGCTTGCACAAGAAATCAAGTGGTTTGAGATGTCGAGGGAGAAGGTTAAATCTAATGATGCTTTGAGGGCGTGGATTCTGGAAATGAGTCCCAAATATGCCACTCAAGGTCAGGTCAGTGTAAAAGTATCCAGTTCACTTGTGTACACAAGCATAGCCTTCCAGGAAAAGTGGCTGCTTAGCATTTAATGGATACTTATTCATGTACTTACAATTTGTAGAAATTGGTCTATCAGGTTAGTGATGAAGCATTGGAGGAAATTAGGAAGAAACAGGAAACTGTGAGAGGGAAGATCAAGTATCTCCACAGAATGATTGAAGTGGAGGAGAGCGAGATAAAGTCTCTTGAAGGTGACCTCGCCAAGGTGATTTTGGAAAGAGACCAAGCGTATGCCAGAACCCAGGAGCTCCGTAAAGAGCATGATAACAGCGTATCCACTTGCCTTTCTATTTTCATTGGCCTTAGATTCTATTACCATGCTGCATAGCTTTATCATTTCATCTCTGGAATGAGTTCATCTAGTGCACTTGTTATCACTGTTGATGCTGGATGCATCTAATAGCTGTTGCTGTATGTGGAGTTTCAGAATGCTTTCTATTACCAAAACCAAGCAATGCTAAAGAACTTGAAAATCACTGCAACACATGGCGTTATAAATCCTGAGCAGCTTGTGCTGCCTGAGGTTTGTTAGTCTCATTCCCTATGTTAATGCCTGTTTGAGTAAACCGGAATCATAGTCTGGTTTTCTAATTTACCTTTCCTGAATATATAATATATAGGTTGATAATTTCTTCACTCTCTGGAACTCGGACAAGAGTTTCCGGGACAACTATAAGAGAAGGATCCAGCCTTCACTGGATCTTCGACAATTGGACCAAGATGGGAGGAGCAGAGGGTTAGGGAACAAACCTCCAGTGGCAGAAGAGGGCTGCTCAAACTCAGGAGCAGAGGAAGAAGCACCGGTCGATATTGACAAGGCAGCAAGTCCAGAGATTGTGTACGAGAATGTCAATGACTTAGTGATCGAGAAGTGTATTTACTTTGAGACTGTGGCCAATGCTACACCACAGAAAAGCGAGGAGGCAGAAGATTTGAAGACGAAACTAAACGAGGGTTGTTCAATGTCGGGAGCCGAGGATGAAATAATGGTCATTATTGACAAGTTAACAAATTCACAGATTGTGTCTGAGAATGCTGATGACTTGGTGATGGAGAAGAGTATTTGCTTTGAGACTGTTCCAAATGACACATCTGGGAAGAGAAAGGAGGCAGAAGATGTGAAGATGAAATTAAAAGAGGGCTGCTCTAAGTCCGGTGCTGAGGAAGAAACACCAGTCATTATTGACAAGGGAGCAAGTCCAGAGATTGTGTCTGAGAATGTCGATGACATGGTGATCAGGAAGAGTATTTTTTTCAAGACTGTACCTAATGAGGAGGCAAAAGATGTGAAGATAAAACTAAAAGAGATGAGAAGAGAGGAGGAGATGGCAAAAGCTAAGGCAGCCACCGAGAAGAAGAAGAAGTTGGCTGAGAAGAATGCTGCAAAGGCTGCTCTCAGGGCCCAGAAGGAAGCTGAGAAGAAGCTTAAGGAAATTATTTATATGCACTTCTTAATTGGCTTTGAAAGCCAATGTTCATATATATATATATATATATATAAATTCTCTGCATCTGCTTGCTTGATGATTTGTATTCATATATGCAGGAGCAGGAGAAGAAAGCAAAGAAGAAAGCTAGGGCTCCCACAACCTTGTTGGAGGAGACAGCACATGATGACAAGGCAGCAGAAGATGACAAGGTCGAGGTGAACTGTCTGTCTCTTCCTCAGGTGAAGCAGGGGATTTGCAAAAGGAGGGACAAGTTATGGAGGAGGCACCAACCAAAGGGCTCGGACCTGGTGTTGCAGGCGATCCTGAAGCGGAGGAGGTCGACCAACAACTGGTTCTGGGCAGTCAATATTGCTCTTTTCATGGCAGTTTTCACTGTGCTTGGCTACTACCTCCTGCTGCAGATGCCAGATCGTCCGCTTAGAATGAAAATTTAACTTGATACTGAAACTCATCTCAAATAATTTTTAGGACTGATAGATTCCTTATTCCCCCCACCAACTTAGTTAGCATTCTATCCTTTAATAATTTAGTATCACAGAAAGGGAGATAGTAATTGTATATATGCCTAGACCATGGAGCTTTTTTATTCCAATATCTTGTCTTCTGAGGTCCAATAGTAATGGGTATTGGCATTTCTCTTTCTACTACAGAGTGGCTAAATAAAGTGACTGGTTTGAAGAATGTACTGATGGGATCACCATGGGAGAATAGATGCAGGAGCTTCACCAATTATGTGCCTCACAACACAATAGGTTCTGTGATGTGATGGCACACCCATAATCCTGCCAAGTTCTATACAGGGATAGGTTCCATACTTCACATGCAGCCACCTTTCTCTATGAACACGTTCATTTATTCAGAAAAGACCACTCAGGCGTGGATTGTGTCCAATGCATAGATTAAGGTGGATCAGATAGACAGTTATCAAGAGACTCTGCATCAGGAATAGTTCTGTACTCAGATTCCCTGTCCACTGCCTTCTTCCACTTGACTTATGCAGAGCCTTAAAGTCGAGAAGTTGATTTGGCAGGTTCAGGCAATTTGTGATAGCTGTAAACTCCAAGACCCTGTTTTCTTCCCAGCCGGCCAGCATCAACATATTGAACCAGAAGAGGGCAGGGGATATATTTGGCATCTCCTAAGCCTGCTTGGAGGACTCTCATTATCGACACGCAGACATCGAGCCCGATAAAGTCCGCTAGCTCAAGTGGTCCCATGGGATGGTTTGTCCCCAGTTTCATCCCTGTATCTATATCTTCCTTAGTTGCCACACCAGTGTAGAGTGCATAGAATGCTTCATTTATCATCGGCATTAAAATCCGATTCACTATAAACCCCGAGTAATCCTGTGAGCATATAACCGTCTTCCCGAACCTGCATTTCAGATTGTAAAATGATCTCAGGTTCATCTAATATTCATGAAAACTTTAATGAAGTGCTTTTGAGAAGAATCACCTTTGGGCCAATGCTTTTGTCGCCAAAAATGTCTCATCCGATGTCTGGGCACCTTGTATTATCTCAACCAGTTTCATTATAGGTGGAGGATTCATGAAGTGCATTCCAATAACCTGCAAGTACAGTTCTCCATTGATGAGAGGAGTTTCATTATAGGTGGAGGATTCATGAAGTGCATTCCAATAACCTGCAAGTACAGTTCTCCACTGATGAGAGGACTACTAATACAAAATATCCTCTTCTGAAGCTGGTTTTGAGCATCCACCCTTATTAACTTGGCAGTACTGTCACATTAAGCTTAAGAGATGCAGTGCAGTAGCTTAAAACTAAATCACTGAAAACTTATTACAACAATTTGAGCCAGATATCAGCAAGTATCCTGAGGGTTCTTTCTTTCTTCTTGAAATTGGAAATCCTGCTATTGCACGTAACAGTATATGACAACACTTGAAAAGAGTATTAACTGCATCAAAAACAACCTGAGCAGGTCGGTTGGTTGCAGAGGCTAGACGAGTGATGGAGATGGAGCTTGTGTTCGATGCCAGAATAGCAGAAGCCTTTGAAATCCTATCCAGATCGATAAACAGCTTCTTTTTTATTTCTTCAGATTCTACTATTGCTTCCACTATAAGATCACAATCCTTCATCTCTTCCAGTTTTGAGGTACAGTGGAGACGCTGTAGTGCAGCACTAGCATCCGCCTAGCATACAGGAAAATGAGGTAATTTTAATTTCACCTCGAAGATGATTAACAGCAATGAGTCCTCATAAAAAATTTCAAAGCATCAAAAGCTCATAAGCCATCAGCTAATGCCACATCCGCGATCCATCTTCCCACAGATCGGTAAAATTGCTTGAATTTTCCTCACTCGGATCAATTTGGATCGTGTCCAATTCATCATCCCACAGATCGATCACAACTTGATCTCAATCAAAAGACGCATTTATTAGGCTTCTACGAAGGTAGAGGATAAGCATAAACAAGCTATCAAATAGTCCCACGAGCATCAAGAAACACATGGCTACCTATAATTCCCCATACTTTAGCTTTGTATTTGCAGGGATTCTATTGAGAGGAGAGTAAAAAGGTTATCACCTCAGAGATGTTGCCTTTGGAGACCAACCGCTGAATAGACATGGAGATGGATTTGGAAGCTCTGGCTAGGGCCTGTGCGTCGGAATCTAAGAGGTAGACACGGAGGCCGTGGACAAGGCCGAGTTGCGCGATTCCAGAACCCATTTGGCCGCCGCCAACCACCCCTATGGCCTCAAACTCCACCGTCATCTCCACTCTCCCAAGCCCAAAACTTCAAAGCAGCCTCCGCTCACCGCCCCCCAGACTTATCTCAGATCAAATTCTATAAACTTTTTAAATTTTATAATATATATTAAACAATATAGATAAATAATATAATTTTATAATAAAATGATATATCATTGAATTTAATTTTGATTTTATTAATTAATTATAATTAAAATAAAAATTCACAATACAGTCTTGTTTGATGGCTTGTAAATAAGGAAAATTGTTTGTAAATTTTGGAATTACATATAAATAATATAAAAAATATTAGAATTTTTTTATTTAATTAGTATAAGGAAGACGAAAAGTCATTTTATGGTTCTAATTTTATTTATAAGTAATTGGATAAGTTATATTAAAGATGGGAAAAAGATGAAAATAAATAAATTTATAATATTCTTATATAATTTTAACTAATTAATATAATATTAAATATTTAAATGATATAATAAAAGAAATGAAAAAATCCTCCCTCTAGAAGCTGTCACTGTTGTGGAATGAGATGAAGGGCATCTCCGCAACTACGCGGTCAAGGCCAGGCCTGAGTCTTCCAGCAACAAGACAAAGCGGCGAAAGCTCCCATCGATTCGATTCATTGGGCGGAAAAGAGGAAGGGGACTGGCGGAGAAGAAGAAAAAGTCGGAAAGGATGGGAAGAGACATAGAAAGCGATGCAGTCCAAGTTCATGAATGGATCAGCTCAGATGTTAGGTAATTTTTGCTGCAGGCTGATAAAGTGTACTTTTATGGTTCATCCTTCTCTGCATTACAAAGCAGATCGGCCGGGTGGTCGGATCTGATTGGAAGAAGTTGGTTGTTGTTCAAAGACGTAAGAAAAGAAAATGGACAAAGATGAAAGCCAGCTGGCGCTTTAGCTCAGATTCTCTGTGGAGAAGACAAAGGAAAAGGACGATCGGCCTTGGTGACGGATGAAATCGGGAGCCTGTGGAAAAAAGTCAATATTCTCGTATGATTTTCAAGGCCAATCCATACGCTTCTATGAACACATGATGGTGATGATGATGATGATTCTCAGCGTGCTTGCATTCCATCTCGATTCCGATAGGTGGTACACAAATCTGTAACTGATTTCACTAATAGATTGAACACTGCCTAGATTAAATGGTTGTATGGTCTGATGATGATGTATGGCACTAGGCAGAGAATAGCATGCCGAGGTCTGGCTTCAAACTGAACGCAGTGGGCACTATGAAGTGTGGTAAAAGGCAAACAGCCAGTCTGTAATCAGCAAGCGAAACGGAAAAAGAAGCACAGACGCGGAGAAAAGAGGTTGGGGGACTTTTGAGGACTCTTTACAACTTGCTGCATACTTGAATTGATTGAAAAGTTACACTTGGATGAGTACTTGGTTGGGCAGGGTATTGGTGATACAGCACCAGATATTGCATCTCCCATGAACACCGAGCCCCTTTAGACTACCTCATCTGATGAAGAGGTGCACACGACATGGAAGATGAAGAGGTCAGCCTATCACACGATGCTGTACCAAAGATCACATGGGACAGGAATCTTATAAAACTGTGAAACCATCAGGCGCTAAGGTCCCCAGCATGTTTACCTGAAAGAGGTGAGATTGTTAGTGCTGTTGTTCTCTGAGCTGTCTTCCTCAATATAACTTTGCCAGCACTACCTTTCATCTCCATCTATAGATGGAACAGCAGAAGGACAGTCATAAGAAAGCATAACCTCAATCTATCTAAGGGAAACAAGCATTTGTTTTGGCAATGGCCCAATGTCCAGAAAGGCTAGCAGTAGGCTCCAGGTGAGAGCAGGGATTAGGCTGAGGACTTGATCAGTGTGAAGTTGATTCAAAGAGGACATTATTGATCTCCTACTTTGAACCTTGTGGTATAATCTTTTACAATCACAAATGTCCTTCAGTGACAGTAAAAGCATTGGGGCCTCCTGTGGTCCTCACTCATCAATTTTCACCTATTTCTGGGTACCTTTTTCCTTTAAACTCCTCACTCACCTGTACTCCTTTTAAAGGCACTTCTCACATTTGCTATGGAAGGAATATCAATAAGAGGCTTGTAGGGAACTGCTTCTTGAAAGAGCAGGGAACAGTAGCAGAGGAAGAGATGGAAGACGACATGGAAGAAAGAGGGATGGTGGAAGAGAATGAAGGGGCGGAGCTGGGTTTTGCAGATGATGGAAGAAAGAAGAGATCTGCAGCCGGGAAAAGATGCTCGGGTAGTGGAAGGGAGGTTCCACCGCCAAGCTGTCAGGCTGAGAAGTGTGGGGCCAACTTAAGCGAGGCCAAGCGGTACCACCGGCGGCACAAGGTATGCGAAGTCCACGCAAAGGCAGCCGTCGTGATCGTCGCGGGGCTCAGGCAGAGGTTCTGCCAGCAGTGCAGCAGGTTTAAAGTTCAAGCTTCAATATGATCATAATCTAAAAAATGTGCATTCTCGTCAATATATACATAGCAGAAAGTGCAAGGAAGCCAATGGTTTTATTGCTACAGATTTATCCATGTCATGGGTTTGGCAGGTTTCACGAGCTGGTGGAGTTCGATGATTCAAAGAGGAGTTGCCGGAGGAGGTTGGCTGGACACAACGAGAGGAGGAGGAAGAGCTCTGGTGAGTTCTATGGAGAAGATTCGGGATGTAGAGTGCCAGGTTCGGCCTCTAAGCCTATGAGTGACAGTCAGTGCAGGGAAGCCCAGGAGAGGGGCTTCCAGAGAAGCCCTTCATCTTACAAGCACTTCCAGAGAAGATGAATAATGGAGTGTATGCTGCCATGCTTGCTCTCTCTCTTCTGTCATCATCCCATGCTTGCTCACATCCTTCTGTAGTTCGTGCTGACCACTGAAGACCCTTTAAATTGCCTAAATAATTTCTAGAACAAGGGCTCTATGTCCAAGGGCTGTAATGCAGAATAAGACCAGGGCACAGAGGTTGCAGTGTATGCTAGAACATGTGATTCTATCAGCAGTTTACAGTAAAATCCGGCTCTGATTGCCATCTCTTTTTCTAAGCAACTGATGTGACCATTTTTTTTACAGCAGCTTGATCACTGAGCAGTGGATGGTACCAGGATCAGCAGATCCAGCACAGCAGTGGCCTATTCCCACCATGATGATGAACATGGTAGCACCAGGTTATGAACTAGATTAGTAATATAAATGAGACTTCTAGACATGGGTGGTGTCCAACATGAGCATGCTAAATCAAGAAAACAGCATTGGCATTAGATGGCCTCAAACTGAATTATCCATCAATGGCTGCACTCCTTTGGGTTATGCAAAGAAAGCTTCTGGGATCAGAGAAATTGCTGATTGATGACCCAATTTAAATAGACAGAGATGCTGATGTTGTTAATCATTGTCGTACTCCATTAATGCAGAAGTGGCAATATGTCATTCATGTGTTGCAGAAGTGACACACATACAGGGAGTGCCATTGTTACCTATGAAATATTTATGAAGACAGTATAATGGAGCTCAGATTATGCCTGAATTTCCTCTAAAGCATGTGGCCAGTCTTCTGTACTTCAAATCCAGTCCAAAATTTGCGGGTAGACCACGATCAGTATACATAGCTGAACAAATATGAGTGACTTACAGAGGAAAGCTAAATGGCATACTCATTATGAATACAATAATGACCAAATGACCCATTCAGGTCCATTATTTGCAATCAATTACCCACTCAGCTTAGTACCTTTTTTCTTTCAAGTAATGAGGGAGCAGACAGCATAATATCTACTGGATAACTGCAAATAACCAGATGATCAGGAAGTTCAGTAACTTCATGGTACAGAAGAGAAGGTTACAGCTATTCTATCCCAAGTGTTACAGCTAAGCTCTTCTAGCTCTTGTCTTGGAAAAGCCTCACTGCCACAAAAAGGCTACATATCAGAATAGATCCCATGTTCCAACAAGCCTCTCAGCCCACTGGATTCTGAGGAACTGAGGCTGACAAAGATGAATCAGTCATCCTTATGGGAAATGGGGAGATGCCGTAGACTTCTCCTGGATCTTATAGTGCTTTCAGAGTGGCCATTGAGGCCCAGTCAGCAGGACCCGCTTGGTTCAGGTTCTTCCTATCAAGGAGAGGGTGCAATAGGGCAGTTACCTTGATGATCTGATCCAGCATCCCCTCTTGACCCTCTGAGTCAAACAGGAGCTCGGCCTCCTCAGACTGCTCAGTGAGGGCGTTGAAGGAAGGCCCGTTGTACCAGTTGGTATCATTCTCATGACCAATAAATTTATGCACCTGAGCTTCATCTAAATAGTTGGGAACATTGATCATGCAGGGCTATATATTGGGCTTGAGATCATGGAAGCTGAGTGACCAAAGAGTGATCCCTGCAGAAAATCCAACAGGTCTACAAATGGAGGTCCTCTGAGATCTGTATAGGTGATATTAGTCATGAAAGATTAGAAACTACTGCTTCAAACTTCTGATAAAAGAGAAAGCAAACTTTAGCGCTCACTATGCTGGTAATATCATCATCCTGGGATTAAGCCATGGCATTCAGCAAAGGAGGGCGTGATATGCAAGAAAACCATAACCAACATAGAAGATTTCAAAGACGACCAGAGGACAGTGACATGAGGAGGGTTCGGCAGCGATTCATATATATATTTCATGGAAATTTAGATTCTTAGGAGGGAATAAATGTCGAATCCATGTTGGAAAACTACGGACATAATCCACGGCAGAGGAAGAGTCAATTTCACTCTTGACTGCCAGTCCGGCAGCCGGAAAAAGGATTGTTCATGATTGGACGATTGTACGGGAAGGCCTCGTGGGAGCTTCAGCTCACCTTAATGAATGCATGGAAGAATAAGAGTGGACGAGCTAGGGCACTGTCCCAAGGCTCGGAAATGGCACGCACAGCTCTAGGCCGAGATCCAGAGACGGCGGCGGCAGAGGTGGCGGAGGGGACGAAGTGTCCACCGAGGGTGGGGAAGTTGGTCTTGGCCTTCACGCCATGGAACTCCCTGGCCGCGGCATCATATGCACGCGTCGCCACCTCAGCGGTGTCAAAGGTCCCGATCCAGAGGCAGCTCTTCTTCCCCGGGTCGCGGATCTCAGCCGGGTAACGGCCCCGGATGCCAGATCTCCTTGCTTATCTCACGGGGCCATTTACGGGCGAAGGTGGAGGGTAAGACAATTCTATAGAGTGACGTCGTTTAGTGACTAAAATGAATAGCCATGAAACGTTCATGGGCCGCATTTATTACATATGTCGGCCCAAGTTCAGCCTCAAAGCCCTTGACCCAATCAACTCTCCACTTATTTTTTTGGTGAAAAATAAGTTATATACTTTTTTACCACATTTATAATTTAACGAATCAAACAATATTATATGAACTTATTTTTTTTAGTGTAGCGACCCATAAATTACTCAAATTATAATTATTCTAATATTACCTATATTTTAAAAAAAAATTATAGGAAGTATACCAAACCTTGGACCAATTCACAAGTACTTACTTTCTCACAATCAAGGGAGATTGTGGTATGAAAGAATTGGACAAAATAGATGTTATCCTATGCAATATAAATATTAACAAAATTGTCAAAATCTAAGAAAAAATTACTAAAAGATTTGGGTCCCAACAAAAGTTGCCCCCCTCCTCCATCACATGCTACCACCAATTTGGAAATTGAGAGAGTACCACACCATGTGTGAATGCGAGGGAGATGGGGATGGCACATATGCAAAGATTTAAAAAAAAAAAAAAAAAAGCTTCCCCCCTACCTTTCCTATCCCATCTTTCTAGCCATAGAACTACATAATGTACAGTAAAAGTTGAGATTCAAATCATTTTCACTGCCTTTCTTCTTCAAAAAAAAAAAAAGATGACACTCTAACTAACACTAGTAGTGCCTTCCTTTTTGGATGGATGGATGAATAAATGAATGATAACCTCTAGCATGTGAGAGCTCTAAGAATTATTGATGTTAACTATGCCTCCAGCCACATTCAATTGGGTAGTTAGTTGTCACATCATAGCATTTCTTCCCCTCTTCCCCTTCCCTAGTAAATGCAATTCTCAGTTATAAACATAGGAAGCAGGAGGAGCCTTTGTCAATCAACAGTCTCTCTCCATATCTCACCCAAATAAAAAAAAAGGGTAGGATCATCAAAAGCCTCATCCTCAACTTTGAATGCATAGACCCTCCCAATAAACTTCGGGTTATGAGCCTTATGGTCATTGGGGTTTGCTTATGCAGCAGTCAGTGAGTGTCTGCCCTGCATGCCTGCACATATGGGCAGATGGGCACGGGCTAGATTGATAGTTGGTTGTGAATGGAGAAGGAGAGGTGGAAGGGGGACCCTTTTGTGTGTTTGTTTTGTACCCATTGGCATTGATGAGTATGACACTGATACATTTGCCTCCACATATCTCACAAAAGGAAGAGAAACAGTGTAAAAGAGAGGGAAGGGAAACCTCTGTCAATCATCCATTCACTTATCCTCAGATTCCCAAATCCTGCATGAGATTAGCCCCCTACACTAACATCCAAACACTTGCCTATCAACCCAAGGTGGCTGGCTGTCATAATGTATGTCATCCCCTCTCACTCCCTCTCACCATTGCCATCTCTCTCCTATTTTTCTATCTATATATCTCTCTCACACTCACTCACTCACTATCATCAGTCATTTCATCAATTATGAAATTTTAATTTTTTTTATATTTTTTAAATAAAATATTATTTTATTAATTTATCAAATTACATACCATATAAATACAATAAAAATATATAAATAAGATAATTCTTTAATTATCAATAATAAATTTAATATTATTACGTAAAATTAATATTTAAATCAATTGATCTCCAATTATTATTATATAAATATCTTAATTTATATAAAATATTAATTAATTAATAATTTAACTAATATAATTTTACACTATAAAAACCTTATTTAATACAACAATTTATCAATATAAAACAAAATATCATTATTTATTTTTTTGTTCAATTAATTATGTGCCCTTTTGACTTGTGCCTACAATCACATGGTGTGGAATTATTTTGTTTCAGGTAAGGTAGTTCTATCATCCCAATACCCTCCTATCAATCAATCATTCATAATTTAGTTGTCAATGGGGGGACGCACTTTGATCTCCATATCATTTGCTAATAATCAAAGCATGAGCTTGTTTTTATGGTCAATGGGTTTCCTAACTATAAATTATATTATTTTTTATTACTTAATTATTTTAATTAATAAAAACTTGAATTTGAGATATATAATTAAAGGGAAATTTTGATTATTGCATAATTATCATTTATTGTATTAATATAGTTTTTTTTCCATATTTTGCCACTTTAATTCAAAAATCAAATAATTTTGGATTAAATATTCTTATAATTCAGTGTTGGGTCTCTTCTGTCTCTCTCCCTCTCCATCTATCTATCTTCTCTCATTCTTCTTCTTCCTCGCTGTTATCTCCTCTCTATCTCTTGTAGTTTATCTCTCTCTCTCTCCTGCTTCAATGGAGGGTCCGACGAGGTTACCTCAAGCTCTCTCCCCCTGCAGCAGCGGGAGGAGCCGCCTCAGCATCGACTCCAACTCTCCGGAGTTCGAGTTCTGGAGGCTCCAGGACTCCTCATTCCCCCAACCCGATCTCCTCTCCGCGGACGAGCTCTTCTCCGGCGGTATCCTCCTCCCGCTCAGCCACCTCTCTCTCCCCCAAATAGACCGGCATCCGGACACCGAGCCGCCGTCTCGACCAGACCTTGAGCCTCCTTCGGCCGAGCCGTCGCGAGAAGAGGATAAACGCTCCGAGGAGGCCCGGGTCGTGGCCGAGGCGGACCCCCCGACAGTCTCGAAGCGGTGGAGGGGCATATTCAGGAAGCAAGAGAAGAAGCGGGAGGAAGGCAAAGACAGAGCAGAGAAGAAGAAGGAGAAGAGAGGCCAGGGCGGATCTGGCTCCCCGGAGTTGAACATTAACATCTGGCCGTTCTCGAGGAGCAGATCCGCCGGCACCGGCGGATCTCGGCCGCGGACCTCCGTCGCCGCGGCCCGGAAGGTGAGCAGCGCGCCGTGCTCGAGGAGCAACTCGGCCGGGGAGAGCAAGTTCAGGAAGTGGCCGAGCAGCCCTAGCCGGGGTGGAGTACATCTAGGCCGGAGCAGCCCCGTTTGGCAGGTAACCATCTCACGCAAATCAATGCAGTTCTTTAGTCCACCCCAATGGACTTTTTCATGGCTACTCATGGCTTGAACTTCCATTAAATTCTAAGTACATGGGTGTTGGGTTCGAATGGTCATACCTGTTGCATTTGCGCCCACTTTCTCTTCCGCCATGCCCATCTGCCAGAAAGCTTGAGACTTGCTTGCCTTTTCTTCTCCTCGGTAACTGCAGTGAAAATTCCATGGAGCAAGAATGAAATGATGCTCTCAAACTGGCCAAAAGGGAAAAAAGTGGCAGTAATTTTTTATTCACTTATCTCTCTGACCTCATTGTGGGCTATGATCTTGATTAAAAAACAAGATTTTAGTGTTTGTTTTTTTTGGGTAGATCTCAAGCTAAGGTGGTCAACTGTCACATCATATTTCTCAATATTTTCTTTCTGCGTGGTGATTATTTCAGATATATTTAATCTGCCATGGTTTCATGCAACCAGCTTGGAGAATTAATTCCCAGGAAAGGAAAACTAATAATAAACTAACCTCGGTCATTGCTCTAGTCTAATGTGGGGTGACCTTTTCATAACCACCATTGCAGGTGAAGAGGACTAGCTTAGGTGGGATCAAGAGCTCTGACCTGAGTCAACGGAGCATGGCCAGCAACGAGGACACGGCTGACATTGTAGCTCCCAGATGGAACAGGGCCGCGGGCAGCGGCTTTGGCCGTAGAGGAGGCCGAACGGGTGGTGGTGCAGGCACAACGAAGACCCGGGTGTTGAACTTGAACGTCCCTATGTGTATGGGGTACAGGCAGCATCTGAGCTGCAAGGGAGGTGACAGCAATGCCATTGCAGTCAGCTCCAGCATTGGAAGCGGCAGCGGCGGCGGAGGGGCTGCACCTGCACTAACCGTGGGGGGTGGTAATGGTAACCTTTTTAACCTGAGGAGCCTGTTTACAAGGAAAGTGCACTAAAGATAGTAAGGGATATATGTCCAGGGAGATGATATCAGTGATGATTAGGGTGGAAAATGTTGCAGCTTTTAGAACCTTAAGAACGCAGATCTTCTTTTCGTTTTTTCTCCTGGCATGCCATTTTTGGTATGTATAAAGGAGGCGGAGGGATCTGCTTCTCTCAGGCTAATGATGATGTAAATTGCCATTGCAAAAAAAGTCTCCTTTCTTCCTTTCGGCTTTTGGTCCTGAAATTAACTCAATGGGTCTACTTCGATAGGCAATCCAAGCAAATTAAACTCTCTTTGCAGCAATGCACTTGATATTTCATGATAGGATAAGATCATTGATCATGAAACAGTGGTTCTGAAAGACAAGTTTCATCAATATAGTGATCGTGGAATTCCTCAATAAGAAGCACTTACATATATATGGATAGGGAGAGATTAGGGAGACGCATGAGAGGATTCCGAAAACCTACCGATTGATGGGAAACACAAAAAATTCTACCCTAGCTGTCTCGCGGAGCGGCGGCGGGCCCTCTGTATCCAGTACGCCGCCGATTAGCCTCCAGCCTTGTCGCCTCCCTCGATTTTGCTGCTTCCATATCCTCCCGCTCGAGTCTCAGCATCGACTCCCCCAGCAGATGGAGACTCACTGACAGGTTGGCCGCGGAGCTGTCAGAGAATTCTGATTCCGAGTCGGAAGCAATTCCTCATCGGGAGGGTGATCTCCGGGGAAGAATCCAGCATCGTTTGTGTACTTCAGAAGGTTCTCGTCGTCAGTCGCTCCGGTTCCGTTTGCTTTTGTTGGACCGGAGGAATTCTCTTTCTCTTCAGTTCTCTCGCTCATTTGATTGATCTGAATCTGGTCGTAAATCGACATCGGCAGTAGACATAGCACCCCGGGATAAGAAATCGGCGAAGCCGGATCAGTAGCCGATCCGATGGAATCCAAACACCTTCCGGTCCCGATTCAGACAGCGACTCCGACGGTCCCCAGGAGTACTACACTGGTGGAGAGAAGAGGTTCCTTCTCTCCTCCCCTCCTCTTTCCTCCTCTCCCTCTATGCCAAATTCTTTTCATTTTCTTTTTAATTCTCATGTCCGATTCTCCCTTTCGTGGGAATTTATAGGGTGAAATGGCAATTCTCTGCTTTACACTGTTAGTATCGAAGATCTCAGGCAAGCACAGTGAAGATGCATGACACGGCGTTTGAACAACCAAGCCGGAGGTAGAGATGATGAATAGTGAAGAATCAATACGGTGTCGTTTGTCTTGATGAACTAGCAAAACTGTCTGTTATATGGATTTAGATATGATTATAACATAATAGATGAATAGAGATCCGAATAGTAAAGAACGAATTAATCAAAATTCGAATAAAATTATTTTGTCTGGGTTACAAAACTGCTCTAGGATTTTTAGGATTATTTTGTCTGGGTTGAGTGAAGGTCTCAACATGAGAACTGGACCGACCCACATATTGACCGGATCCCCGTCGGGTCCATGTCAGGTCTTTCTGCCACCCCACTCGTGGTTGACTGCATAAAATGGGTGACAGATGGCCTTCGTCGTCATTTCAATTAGATAAGAGGTGGGTTTGTCAGACAGAGCCTACAAGAGAATTCTTACACTGAACTGTTTGCAGTATTCACGTCAAAGAAAACAACATGAAGGATAAATGTTACATGTGGGAACAATGCTATCGTGATGATGATGATGAATCGAATCGTATAAACATATGCTTACGCTAAAACGGAGCTCAAAGAATCAATTCGTAAATGGATCACTATTGCACATACACTCTTTACACCTGGGATATCTATACACACTCCTGGCTACTGGCCTTGTCTGGACATGTTTGGTCTGCCTGATCGCCTTTCTCACTCTCTGCTCAAAGACCCGCCACTCTATCGTTGTGTTTTTCGCATAAATCGCCGCCAACCTCCTTTTGTTTGGCCGAATCGTGGGCATTTTTCCTCCTCCATAGTATATGCGGTATCCTGATACCAGAGAGGATAGCTGACTCCCCGAGTCCGTCATTGCAAATGCGTCCGATGCAGTACATACTATAAAATCCAATGCTGCCAACTGCAGAAGTAAAAAAACTACCAGTTACCATTTTGTATGACAAAGAATAACTTAGTTCAAGAAATTTTCCAGATCCCAAATATCTGCGGGTTTTAAGATTCGATCTTCAACAAATCTAAATCAAGAACACAGGGATTACTAGCAAAAGAAAGCCATTTTATTCCCTCAGATATTATCCATAGTACATGGCACATGATATGGGCACTGATCTGAGAGCTTCAGCTACAAGGACTTTCTGTTGATACAAGTTATTAGTATTTATTTCCTATTCAACAATCATTCTGAAATTAGTTTTTTCAAAAATTACTTGTGGCATCATCTTTCCCAAAAGTGGAAAAAGTAGATGGTCGATTGGGACATTGGGTGATATCTTCCAATTCTATAAGACCTTGTAAGTTAGTCAGAGGTATATGGTAGATGCATCACTACTACAGTCAGAGGTATATGGTAGATGCATCACTACTACACTACAGAATCTTAATCTAGAATTGGTAATTATATACGGAATTTATAAAAATAAGTTAATACGCTGTTTTGGATGAACTCATAGGTAGCAAGGATTTACCTGAGAAGAGAAGTTTCTAAAAGGTTCAAGTTCTGTTGCAGAGAGAAGGTTTTCCTTGGTTACTAGATTAGGGTACAAGCTGTTCAAAGTGGCTAATCTTGAGCTCCCTCCATATATATTGGCACCAGCTATGAAGATACGAGTCTTTCTTCGGAACCCAAGGGCCACCAACATCAGCACAGCTTCTTCAGGAGTTAAAGGGCATAAACCTTCTGACCTTAGAGCTTCTGGAGAAGGTAACCTTTTCAAGGAATCATAAATCAGTGAGAGCTATATGGGTGCAGATTAAAAAGGTAATAGTTTCACTTGATACATTTATGAGAAAGTGATTAGGTAGTCCAAGTTGTTGATAAGAGAAATATTCAAGAGTTCTCTTACAGTAAACTTTGTACACCAGAAAAAGAAATCAAATCAAAATAACTAGCTTATATGCAGGTAAAGGCACTGTAATTCATTACAAAAACCATCATTTATCTTATTTGAAGAGAGCCATCAAATTGGATGATAAAAAGAAGCAAATATCATTTCCATGACAATGTGAGTTGCAGTAATTGGTCATTCTGTGGGTATCACATTCATATTCAAGGACTCTCTATCCAGCGTGGGCTAGCAAGAACATCAGATAAATCAGGATACCTTTGGCCAAAACAATTAAGAAAATATTTGGTCCAAAAGAAAAGGGAATACATTGAACCTGTTTGAAAATGAGGGGGAGCATTCTCCTCACCTAGTTGCCTGCTTCAGTTGTACCAGAGCAGGGAAATGAATTTCACGGTAGGCTTCCAGTTCCTGCCTCTCTTCTTCTCCACCACCAAAATTACATAAGGAATGAGCCACCATGTCAATCTCAAACCTCAAGTGGAGTGAGAGAAATTTTGAATTCTTCATGGTGCGTGTCTTCTTGTCTTTTAAGATCGTTTCAGCATATGGACCCACAAGGTAACTATCTAGTGGCCCAGGGTGAGCATTCCGGCGCATCCTTTGGAGAAGGAAAGCCGCAGTTTCTTGTATTTTCGGAATGAAACGCAGAGCATGGAAATTACATGCGCATCGAAGTCTCTAAAATAAAATCCCTTAATTAGGAAAGCAAAGAAGAAAATGGGCCCTTCTAGAAGCACTAATATATTGAGAAAATACACATTCAAAAAGATACAAAGAGAAAATATAATTTAGTTCATCAGTCCATACCATATTCTAAAAAATAATGTAATTTCAAAGACAGTCATAGTTTATGAGAATATCAGGCAGTACTTCCATGTCAGATCAATTTCACAAGATACAACATCATCTAAGGGTCAAATTTTCATGGAAACTTAAAAACAATAAATGAGTGATGAGCCTGCAAAATGTAGCTGTCGGTATTAAAAAAATCGTCTGGAGATAAAAAGCAATAACCACATAAATAAGTGGAGCTCAAAAGCTAAGTAAACTCATGCCAAAACGTTCTCTGAAGTGTGGATAGTACCTGTATATGAAATGGTATGGGATCGAATGCCAATCGGTTTCCAAAACCAAGGAAATGGACAACTCGGTTACGAATAAGGATTGGAAGGATGTGCTTCAGATAAAATTTTGGCTTGGACTCTTTCGGGATATCTGCATCAGTCACCTAGAAGCAAAAGAAACAAAAAGAAAGAGAATATTGTGATCTCAAAGAGAGTACGGCGTGATGATGTTGTTTGAAAGGTAGGCAAACAGCTTGGAAGGAATATGGACAAGACACTTACAACACTGCCCATTGCCTCCAAATCTAAGGAACGTAGCTCTTCAGGTAAATCCTTTACTATATGAATATCAGGGGCCAAATAGTCTATAAAATATTGCTCCTGATAGATATCACTGAATTGACTACATGTGGAAAAAATATGAATCATTTCTCCATGAGTGGAACATAGAGGAGATGAAATTAATCAACCATATACACAATATTCATGCCAGGAAATGGATATATTAATATGATCAGAAAAATGAGCTAGAAAAATAGTCACCTTGAATCTCTCCAAACACTACTGTACAAGAATTTTGGGATAACAAGAGTTGCATTTAGCAATCTTGCAACAGCTACCCCATTACACACCTGTTATAAAAAACAGGACAAAGAAAGTGTCAATTTAAATATCTAGCAACGTAACAGTGCTCAAGTAATGTTAGCTAAGTTTAAAATAAGGAGGACATCAATCCTAGAATAATTGCAAAAAATGAGATGAGATTGCAAATGAGGTCCATACCGCTACTCGTTGCTGGTTTATCCCACCATTTGCAGTGATCATTATGTATCCATTACTCCCACCTGCTCAAGTAACAACATAGATGTGTCAATGTCGCTCAAATAAGCATCTGAATCATCAAGACAATCTTGTGCATCAAGGAATAAACATTTGGAATGAAATTTGTTTTCCAAGAAAATCAAATTTCCACTTTTTTTTACTTATTTAAGCCTTTTCAGAGTTCTTTCCTTACACAGACTCCATATTTTAAATCTTTAATTCTCTCAGAAGTGTTTTTCTTGTAGAGAAACATGTTAAATTGAAGGTACAAGTTCTGGGTGCCATTGGGATTTTACTGAACAGACACCATATAAACTCTACACAATCAAAGCTGTTATTGACAAATACAAAAAAGTTTTTTCAAAAGTGAGATACTTTGCAGAATCCACATCCTGCAATGGGAAGGCGTGCAGACTGGAAGAATTTCCAGATGGCTACAGACAGAAAGACATAATATGCAATCCGTTACCAACAGAGAGAGAGAGAGATTAAATTAAGAGAATGCGTACTGCTCATAATCCAATTGCTCCTATTGGAGCAGGGTTTCCATGCAGAAGCTAAAAAAAATGGTTCTTGCCATAGATCTTTTGGTTCAGGTTTGTTGTGCCCCTGAAAATAAAAACAAAATTATTGAGAACATAAGGCCAAACTTGAGAATTCAATCATGACTATTTTTGCTCTTGTCAATGTAATATTTTAGTACCTCTGCCAGAGCATGGGCAGCCAAAGCCAACATCCTACTGTAAACACCTTTACGTTGCTCCATATTTTTACCAAGAATCTTCCGCTCAGCCTGAAACAAGATACAGGAATTACCAGAAAGTTCTGCAACCTTCTATTATACCCATCACTTCAATATATGCAGAAACCCTTTGAAAACTAAACTTTCAACTAAAAGTCATTTGAGCATTTGTGATTATAAATGAGATATTATATATGCGACCCTACACTACTCTCAAAATGCTATCACAGAAATAGAGTCCGGTGGGTTAACATGACTAAAATCAGTTTGGATGTAAAATAGAAACATGTAACACCTGGGAAGCTAACTATTGTTCACATAGGTTCCATGAAGGTCTGTGATTTACTCCAATCAAAACTTAAATTACCACCATAGTTTACACAGAAACTCAACCACGACTCTTAGAAGAAAATCAGTTGTCCTTTAAGAAACATGAGTACAAGAACTATATGGACAAGCAGAATAAATATTCTAGGAAGATTATAGATCACAAAAATTATACTTGAATACATACTTTGCATATGGAACTTAAAATAGTTGAAATAATGCCCCTACATATAATTCATATCTTAAAGTCATTTTTCCATTGTTTTATAAGTTTATATACCATTCAATGGTCAAAATAGGAAAAATCATAGGAGTTCAAAATGTCCCGTACTCAGCATACCTGAATGGATGATGGGACACCCATAGACGAAGACATGGAATAGTTCCCAATAACCCCAATATCCCCGAAGTTGATATCCTCAATCTCCTGATCTTGTAGCCGTAAAAGCATCAACCAATCGACAAGGAAGAAACATCCCAACACCCCAATAACAGCGGCAATCACCTTTACCCTCCTCCTCTGATACCAAGCCCTCCCTGCCCTTTTCTTCAATCTCCTGAAAGTCTCCGACTTTATCAACAAATATGGAAGGGAACCGCCGTCTCTGAAGAAGGGCGAGTGAGGGAGCGAACCAGGTTGGGCGGGACCTGGTGATTCAAGTAGCTGTTCATGTTCAGAAGGCAAGCCTAGGATATCCATCGGATTTGACTTTAGCTGAGCGGAGCCCATGGATAGATCTGCATAAAAGAGGGAAATTTAAAGCGGGCGAATTTAACTGAATGTTAGTTTGTGCGTTTCGGACAGGGAAGCGATAGAGGCGGCAGGTGTTTTGAGGTGTAGAGGTAAGAAAGAGATTTACGGTGACAAAGTTGATCTATCTGTTGCCGTTACCTTTACGGTTGAGAGGAGGAAGAAAAAGAGGCAGCAGCAACAGCGGCTAAGCAGTGAGGGATTATCAAGATGGGCCGTGTTGCCATTTCTCCATCACCTGAAGAAGAAGCTCGAATGGTTCTCGCCTGGAATTCACAGAGGAACAACGGATCGGTCATCTTCCCTTACCTGGGTCTCTTCAGCTTCAGTCTGATGGAGGAGAAACGTGTGAGAAGGGAGGTTTCATTCTCTGAATCTGGTCTCGGGATATTTACGTCACTCCCGGCCACTTGATGACATCAAACGGCTTCTGCCTCAAGATCCTTTTTTTCAATGATGCCTTTAGGGTTTAAATGTAGACTTATTTCCAGCAAGTACTGCAGGAAGCCAATGCTTTCTTAATTTAGATATTATTATTATTAATATTACAGTATAGTAGAAATTATGATAACAATAACAAGTTTGAGAGCTATTTGCACTTCTTCAATTTTTTTTATTCCATATAAGATTTAAACTTTTGTGAGAAGTAAAATCTCCTACCATCCTAATTGGGACAGGAAGAGAATGCCCAGCTCTTTTGTACCTCATTCGTGGATCTAGAGTGTGCAGTTTGCATATCAATGATATATATAACAAATATTCAAAAACAAAAAGAAAAGCCAAGGATATTGGCTGACCTTGGAAGCTAATTTCTCCAAATTAACCCACTTGAAATCGTTCTTGCAGTATGCAGACCAACCTACAACCACAACTTTAATCATTGAATTTCATATTGTACCTCATCTGAGGAATGTGTGCCTCAGAAGCACTCTCTCCATCATTCAGAGAGTGCTTTCTGAGGAACTCATTCAACTCTAGATGTGCCTCCTTGATATATCTCTACTATGAGAATAAATCTTTCCATGATATTGTTGACAGATCATATTATCCGTATATACTTACAACTGTATGACATTTATGAAGGCAAAAGTGGCATATCTCAAGGATATCATGACTCATGAGATTTCTCTTTTATTATATCTCCATTAGTAAATGGTGACATTGCATGAAGTTGTTGAATAAGACATTAAAATGTTGGAAGTAGTCTTGGATTACAGGAGAGATTCAGGGGAATGAACCTCTGGCATGGAATTTCAAGTTTCTAACAAGGAAAACTACCAGATTTTGATAGTTGTAGGTCTAACTACGTCAAAGATGTTGTAGATGGGTGACCCAACTTTGTTTTCTTATACTGAATCAACCACATACAGTTATTAAGTCATTGTGAACAAGAGTGTCTAAAGCAAACCTCAAGCTGAGCATTGACAATCCTGACCGTGACATGTGAAAAGCTTGTGGAACTGCTTGGAAGCCTTGGCTTCTGGAGATACTTCTCCAAATCCTGCATATGCAATCCATTGCAATTAGCCTTATTTAGACTGAACAAGAAGCGACCACCATTAAATACTCATTCCCATGCCTCTGGCTCCTCTAGAGGGCTCGATGTCTAAAATATCATTCCTCTAATAAGCTTATAAGACTATTGGCCTTATCAGTTTTTGGTCACAGGTCAATTCTATCTATCCTTAAGTTTCTCATGCCACAGTTCAGTTACATAGATCCTGGAACAGATAAGCTATACTAGAGATCATCCCTCTGCCGCCAGTTTACAATTTCTAGGTATGATTGCCATTCCTTACTTCACCTATTGTCGAATTCATCCAGCATACACTTAATCTGCACCTCCCAAATTCCAACTGAAATGTTCATATCAGACAATCCTCATCAATCAGTTCTCCATCAAGAGGTTCTGGTAGAATACACGATCGTTGATTCGACATGCAACTTAGACAAGCTTGCCGAGGAAAACTTTTACGGAGAGTGAGAGAGAGAGACGTACATCGACGAGGAACGTACGCCTTCTGGTGGCGAATGCGAGGAGGCGACAACTTAGAGCGCTTGTGCTTGAGAACTGAAATCTGACGACGGCGGGACGGTTTCCCTACGTAGAGCCTTGGTTTTGGCGGGATTTGGTAAAAGCTGGAAGGATAACGGAACTTGGATATATATAGCAGCAACCCTCCATCACCTTTCACCGAGAAGATTCTTTCGAGATGTTTGGGGCTAAATGTGAATTTTAGATAAATGGAGGGTGAAATTGATATAAATAAAACCTAACTTTACGCAACTGAATTTCATATTAAAATGTGAACAAAATAGGTGAATTTGTTTTGATTGAGGTAATTAGAGTGGAAGTTTACGTTTAGTTATAGGGTTAGTGTTTGTTAATAAAAAAATTTTATTTTTTTATTAAATTTAATAATTTTATTAAGTAATATATATAATTAAGTTATATCATATATACTATATAATAAAGTATTATTATAAAATATGATATTATATATAATAAATTATATTTATTAACATGCAATTTCTTAACATTATAATTATATTAAATATATAACACCCTTATAATATGGTTCAAAATTTGACTGGCTTAGCATGCATGCCAGCTGGCTTAGTTAGACTCACAATAAATGGGAATAGACAACTCATATTTTTGTTTTAAAAAATGTGAATTATAACAAAAATGAACAAATATTCATCTATAAGGAATTAATATTTAGTCAAATAGATAAATATTATAAATTTATAATATTTGTAACTTATAAATTTTAAATTAATATATGTCTAATTTTTAATGAATAATATTTATGAAATATTGTATATATACACACATGAATCCTGTACTAAAAATTGCTTAATATTTCTCTATAAATACCTGACTTCGATCACCCTTCTCCCTCCCTCTCTCTCTTTCTATTATACACGAGACCACCATGCACTCTCTCAAGAAGCTAATTTTCTTCCTAATGTTCCTCACGTCACTAGCCTTTCTCTCCCACGGAAACACCTTTCACAGAGCCGAGATGCTCTCCGACAAAGAAGACAATAGCGTATACGAATCAGCGGGTGCAGGGGACGCACACAACTTGGACGACTCCGTTGCTCTCCGGGGCATCGGTCGCCTCCTCTTGCAGAGCAAATCTAGTCGAGTCCCTGCAGCGGCGACCTGCGACAGGTACCCGAAGGTGTGCCAGGTGAAGGGCAGCCAAGGGCGAGACTGCTGCAAGAAGAAGTGCGTCGATAGAATGACCGACAGGCTTAACTGCGGCAAGTGCGGGGTAAAGTGCAAGTACTCCGAGATCTGCTGCAAAGGCAAGTGCGTGAACCCCATGAGCGATAAGTGGCACTGCGGTGGCTGCAACAACAAGTGCATGCATGCAAAGTGCATCTATGGAATGTGTAGCTACGCCTGAATATATGTCCTGAATAAACAAGCAAAGTGATCATGGTGGATGTATGTGTAGGGGCGATACAATATTTATGTATTTTATAATTATTTAAATAATTTTCAAGTTTTTAATTTTTATAAAATAATCTGGACTAAAAAAACGGTTCCAAGCAAGTGGGAAAAGTAGGAGGTAGCTATGTATATTTAATTATTTTATTTCATATACTCGTTAAATTAAGCGTCATGGGTAGTACCGGCTTTTGTACTCTTTTGCTTGTTATGAAGTCAAAGGAGGTTTGGCCGAAGAAAGGTCAATGGCCGCCAAAGTATATTCTCCCCAATCAGATTACTATATTAAGTTAGAGAGATTGTGTGAGCATTATTCTAATATTTTGATGAAAATATTTTTTTACATTAAACTAATTAATTTTTATCTAAATTAAGTGGTGGAGCCTGGAGGCAACTCCATATGGATAATATATGTTTGTATTTACTTAGAATAGATTAAAATATATAGGTAATATTAGTTTATAAATTTTAAATAATTACACTAATTATAAATTATAATTTTTAATTAAATATAAATTTAATTATTTTTCTATACATAATAATATTTAATATAATATCACAATCAATTGAATTTTATAAGTTTTTCATTTAATACAATTATGGATGAATAATAATTAAATTATTCTTAATTGTTTAAAATTATAAAAATAATACACTAATTTTAAAAAGTTGTAAAAAAAATAAAATAAGAGTTGTAGAAATAAAATTATAATATTTGATCGAATGTATTTACAATATAATTAGTTTATATTGGATAAATATTTTTTTATATTATAGTTTAATTATAATTTATTAGCTTGTAAGATTATAAATTAAAAATAGTTATCTATTTTATCCAATATAATGGAATAAAAAATAAGTTAGATTACAAATATGGAGTTGGATATAAGTAAAAATGTAATAGTTTTAATAACATATGAAAAACTATGGTTAACCATAAGGTCTTTTTAGGGTTGAACTAATTTTTAATTAAAAATAATTAATTATAATTAATATAATATTTTCAGCTTTATAAATTTACAAGTTTAATACAAGTTCACTTATAATATGTAATAAGATTTTATATAAAAAATTAAAAAATTTACAATATTATAAATTTATAATATTTCTCTATTTTACCAAATTTATAATAATATTATTAATATCGACTTACGTGTAAAATATATACGTTATATTCAATTTTAAATTCAGTGTAAAGAATTGTATACTTATATTTATTTAAAAGTAAATTATAATTACTGAAATATTTATACCATACTTATTTATTTTATTTAATTTAATATTATATTATTCATAATTATATATTAGGTAATAAAAAAGAATTTTATACTAAAAAATCTATTATTACCCATTTAACTAACAGTAAAATGTACATTAATAGTATTAAATATGCTAATTTGGTCCGAGAACTATGGGACATGCAAATCAATAGTACATCGTATGACACATGGTTTGCATGTATCACACGATGATAACGTCTTGCATGTATGTTTTTAGCTTTATAATAAAGTCAAATATCTGGCACGCCGAACAAAACACTATTAACAGCCTCCATACTTCTCCATCAACAGAGCTCAAGCAGCCCTCATAGCATATTTAACATTAGAGGAGGAGGACATGATTGTGTCCTGTCTAGCTACCATGAACTACACTATTTTGCGTCTCTTCTTGAATCATTTTGCGTATAATACGGTTCAATAATTGGACTGTCATAGCGTGGATGTCGGCTTAATGGTCGTGTTCTCTGAAGTTACAAGGAAGAATGGTGTCCAATTGTCGTGGATTCTCCACAAAACCTAACTTCCGTTTACTTTTAGATGCTCATTGTCAACTTTTCCTGCATGGCAAAGACAATTTATATTTGTGTTTTAAAAAAAATGTGATTTACAACAAAAAGGGACAAAACAGCATCCCTTCATTTGATGCGTAAACCTATAAGCTTCCTTCAAAAAAAGGAGATCGCCTTCACATTATAACAGTGAGTCAAATGTATATTTAAAATTTACGTGCAATTTTAAATTTGTACTAAAAATAGTAAACTATTGGAGTATTATTATTATTTTTATTTTTTCAGAGTAAAAGTAATATATTGAATACTTTTTCTTAATAATACTTGTACATAACACTAACCGAATTTATTGTATTCGGACAAATTAAGTACGCATATGATACGGTTACAAACTCACTTATTATAACAAAAGGATGATTTTAAATATCGATAATCAAACTTTATAAACTTCAAATAATTTTATATTTTATTAAATGTGTGATTATATTATTTAAACAAATTTGATGTATAAATTCATGACTATAGTGACTCTTCTTGGTCATTCATTTTCCGAGGCCCGTTGTTTGAGCTCTCTCTCCCTCTCCCTATACACAGAAATCACCATGCACTCTATGAAGAAGCTAATCTTCCTCCTAACGCTTCTCACGTCACTAGTCTTTGTCTCCCAAGGAAACACCCTGCACGGACCCGACGAGATGCTCTCCGGCGAAGAAGACGATGGCGGATACGAATCAGCGAGCGCAGGGGACACGCTCAACTTGGACGACTCCGTTTCTCTCCGGGGCATCGGTCGGCTCCTCTCGCAGAGCAAATCTAGTCGAGTCCCTGCAGCGGCGACCTGCGACAGGTACCCGAAGGTGTGCCAGGTGAAGGGCAGCCAAGGGCGAGACTGCTGCAAGAAGAAGTGCGTCGACAGAATGACCGATAGGCTTAACTGCGGCAAGTGCGGGGTAAAGTGCAAGTACTCCGAGATCTGCTGCAAAGGCAAGTGCGTGAACCCAATGAGCGATAAGTTGCACTGCGGTGGCTGCAACAACAAGTGCACGCGTGCAAAGGGCAAGTGCATCTATGGAATGTGCAGCTACGCATGAAGGAGAGAGAAATAGCCTTTCAAGTGTTGGTTTGTTCGTGTGGATATTCTCACCAGCTAATTTTTTTTTGCTCGTTTGGAGCCTATGAATAAAGAAATAGAAAGTCACAATTACCATATAAAGTGTTAGATGGATTCCACACATTTTCGATACACAATTAATTCTAACGTATTATTAGAGTAATTGGGATGACAATATTAACCAACTTGAAAAATAATACCCATATCAAAATTAAAAAAATAATACCCGAGTTGTTGTAATCGATTGTTAAGTACCAATTTAAAAAAAATTGTACTATTTATATTATTCGTAAATACGAGTGTTAAAATAATACATTAAATTGGATAATATATATAAGTGTAATGAGTTTATAATATTAAAAATATTATATATATATATAATTAATGAATTTTAAGTATATAAGTTTAATATTAATTTTTGGTGAATTAATAGTTTACTAATTATTAATATATTATAAATATAATTTATACTATAAGTGATGAAATTAACCATCAGTAATTTCACATTCTTTTATTTTAACTTCTTATTAATTAAGATAATTATTTCACATGAGTAGATGGAGTAACTCCGGACCCGGACCGGTCCTTTTCCTGGACCGATCTCAATCAATTTCGTTCAAAATCCGTGACTACATGGAGCCGGTCCACGGTCGGGTATCTAGCCCCATCTCGGGTCCGGGCCCCGGGATGCCTATAATTTTGATTGTGATCTATTTTTGGAACGATCTGGATCGGACCTTCATAACTCTCGGGCGGGTACTGCTTCTGACCCGCATATAAATACTTCACAACCTAATCCTACTCTGGGCTTCCCTCAGTCAATCCTAATACCTCTCCCTCCCTACCGTCACTGGCCTCAGCCTCTTCCTCCACAGAAACGATTCTCTTTTCCCACCGTAGAGCACTTCTGTCGCCTCCGCCTCCCCTTGCCCCCCTCTATAGCGGCACGGCCTTCAGATGTTCATCAATTAGAGTCTTCAGCGATTCAGGTTAGATTCTCCTTCTCTCGCTTGGTTTTTCATCTTATGGTTCCCGTTTTCTGTAATAATGCGATTCCAAGCTATATGATCATTTGATGTTCATGGATCCTCTGCCATGAGTTAGACTTCAATCTGAATCTATGCTGCTTGTTTCTGTTCTGATTGCGCTGGACACTGTTTTTCTCTGTTCCGATTACATTAAATTTCAATTTATTGACGGTGCCATTGAATTCGATAGTCTTGAATGAACTGGCTAAGACTTTTCAATTTTCAGATATAAGAATTTCGAAATCTCTAGCACTGCGGCCTTCACCTATCCTGCGGTTTTTCCCAGCCTAGGTCGATTATGGGTTTTAAGAGAAAGAAAGACAGTCAAGACTTAGGGTCTGAGTTTGATGACGATGAGAAGGTGAAAAGGATGAAAAAGACAGTGGAGAAGGAGAAGAAGGAGATACTTCCTTCCATGATAAAGAACAAAGAGAAGAGGTCAGAGATCCATGCGAAGCTCAAGATTCAGAAGAAGCTTGAGAAGCGTAAGAAGATTAAGGCTCGTGATGCTGCTGAAAAGAGGGCTCTCGAGCTCGGTGAAGAGGTAGTGCTCCTGTTCTCTTTCTTCAACTTATCTCATGCGTCTGGTCTTTTGTTTTTTTATCCCTTCAAACTGCTGATACTATCATTTTTCTTGTTCGTGATATCTGAACAGCCTCTACCAAGGGAAATTCCTCGGACGATTGAAAACACGAGGGAACACGATGAGACAGTCTGCAAGGCCTTTGATGAAGAGGTATGAAAGTTTTTTTTTTTTTTCTGTTTTTGTTGTGTCATCCCATTGAACTTGTTCCTTCTTACTGTTTAAGGATATTGTTTTCTGGCAACTGCAGCTTACTGCATGGAATGATGCTGATGAATTTAGCTCTATTTATAAGTGTGAGCGAACTCCAAAGATACTGTTCACAACCTCTAGGTTCAATTCAACTGTATGTCATCCTTGTTCGTCTGGCTGTGTCACATTACCTTTCATTTAACACATATTATCTTCTAGGTGTTTTAGTTGTTTCATGTTGTTGACATGTGTTTGCCTGGTATATGCAGAGGGGGCCTGCTTTTATATCGGAGCTTTGTGATGTATTTCCAAATTCCCATTATTATAAGCGTGGAACTTATGACCTAAAGAAGGTAGTATTTTTTTTTGTCTTGTGCTTCCAGTTGAAAGAGGGATAGAATTTCAGCTCGTTAGGTTTGAATATCACTTTTGAGAACAGTGTTTGGAAGAGGATACTGGAGCTGCTTCAGCTTCTCCATTTTTCTAATATATATTTTATTTACTTGATGATGTTTCTTCACGTTTTATTGACAATGAGAACCCATAGAAATTATCTTTGATAGTTTTCTTCCCTTGAAATCTATTGAAAATGAAAGTCTTGTTCATGGCAATAGATTTGTTACTTGCTGCCCTTTACAATATTTGAGACTGACTCTTCTATCAATAGATTGTGGAATATGCAAAAAACAAGGACTTCACATCTCTCATTGTTGTTCACACTAATAGAAGGGAACCAGGTTGGTGGAGCCTCTTTACACAATATTGTAGATATTCTATGTTGCTTTCTATGGTTTAATTCTGTCTTGATTATGTCACATTATCTACCATCTCTTTGATTGTAGATGCTCTTCTAATTATTGGCTTACCTGATGGACCAACTGCGCATTTTAAACTTTCTAAGCTTGTGCTACGAAAGGATATCAAGGTTTATCTCAATTTTCTTGGTTAAACTATGGTATACATTGATTTCTATGAATGAATAATTCATATTGATGTATATAACACCTTTCTACTTTCAGAATCACGGGAATCCAACAAAACATGAGCCTGAACTCATATTGAACAACTTTACCACACGGTTGGGCCTTCGCGTTGGAAGGTGTTAGTTGTTAAATTTTATTTAGTTTGTTCTGATTGAGATAAATCATGTGTGCATATTCATGTAATTATGATGTTTCAATTGTCAAACATAATGGGCTGCTGTCGTGATACTGAAATTCATTGTTGTAGTTTTGGATCTTTTTATATTCTCTCATTCTCTTTCCTTGCTGGAATTGCATTTCCATTCTATTTTATGCATAATCATATTCGTACCTGACTTTCATTTTTTTCCATTCATCTCAGACTGATAGGATCACTCCTTCCTCAAAATCCAGATTTACTTGGCCGCCGAGTTGTGACTTTCCATAATCAGCGGGACTTTATATTCTTCAGACATCATAGGTTAGAATGTAGTAGCAATTTTACTTCCTATGGTTTCATTTAAAAGACTAAGCTTGTTCATGACTCATAGGGTTCTTCTTGATGATGCCAGGTACATTTATGAAAGTAAAGAAACCAAAGAAGCTACAGGATCAAAAAAGAAAGAGGCGAAAATGATTGCACGCCTTCAGGTTTGTTTCTTTTCTTCTGTGGCTGTACATATCTGTTGGCTAGGTTACTTCTGTCAGAAAGCTCATATGTTGCTGACCATGTTAAGGAGTGTGGCCCTCGTTTTACATTGAAGTTGATCAGCCTGCAGCATGGAACTTTTGATACCAAGAGTGGGGAATATGAATGGGTTCACAAGGTACTTTTTAATATAATAATTATAGGCTAAAAGCTCAAATAAGATCTTAAACTTCTGAGTGAAATCTCGACTAAGGCAAGAACTTTTTGAAGATCTCAAATCTCAAACAAGACAGTTGATTTGTATCAGACATTCATCACGGTGTCCTTTATTTTAGTTGAAACAAAAGTTTTGGTCTTTATCTTAGTTTTTTCTCAAAAGTTTAGATCCTTATTTGAGATTTTATCCATACCTATATAAATGAAGTTCCATCATGATTCGATTGCACTCTTAATAACAGAATCTACTGGTCAAACTTACTTCTTTCTTATTTCCTGTTGTATAGCCTGATATGGACACGAGCAGGAGAAGGTTCTTCCTCTGATCTTGCTGGAAAGGACTAATTTTTGTTCCTTATGGTTAAGTTCCTTACACCATGTACTGCCAGATCTTTGTTCCCATTTAACATTGTGCCAGATGCTAAACCCTTTGGCAGGCTTGGGTACATTGAACCTGCTGAGTTTTGTAGTTTGGGATTTGCTCTAAGCTTTTGCTTACATGCTTAGTATAGATCTTGTTTGGAATCGTTGAGAATACAATCTCTCTTAGTCTAATGTAATGACCTTTTTGCAAGGACATTTGATTTTTGGGGCACAGTCCTCGAGGGGATGGATCAGTTTTCCGTTTCTGCATTCTTCAATGTTCTTTCACCTTTGAGTGTGTATGTAAATCTACTTAGTACATAAGAATTGAAAAAATGTTAGAATTGGGCATTATTTTAAGATGCCTTAACGCACAGATGGATTTTGGACTAGAGGATGGAGATGATTATGGTCAAATGTCAAGCCTCATGGAAGCTTTTTTTCTCCATGAAAAAACTTGTCAATCGGATTAGCCTTTGGAATAGAGTAATTGACCAGGAAAATGTCAGCAGCTTGACCGGAGGCAGGACGAGAAACTAACTTGGACAAATGACTGCGGGACGAGAAACTGACTTGGACAAATGACTGCGGTTGAACTTGACGATCCATGCCTTGATGCATGAACCGTTCTTCATCATCTTGTGCTGGGATCCATCTTTGGGAAATTAACCGTTGTAGGTTAATCGAAAAAAAAGCACCAGGAAATGAAATACCACTTGGGCTGTTCTTCATTCTTTCAACGTTCTTACGTTTACTTTCGGTTGGTCATCAGCAGCTTCGGCATCCTCCGTTGCCCATGGAGGTGGAGGCAGTGAGAGGAAGGCGGCCCCGGCAAAGAACCATTCTTGCTTGGAGGTGCCGTTGAGAATTCGTAGCCAACGAATTGTTGAGAATAAAATATTACATTCGATAAAATAAAAAAAGTAAATGAAATGTTGAGAATAAGATATAAGTTTGGATAATATAAAAAAATAAATAAAAGGTTGAGAATGATATAATAAATTCGATAAAATAGAAATATAATATAAAATTATAATTGTTACACTAATTAAAATTTATAATTTTTAAGTCGATACAGTACTAAAGAGTGGAGAATAAAATTGTAATGATTACAATATTTAAAAGTTATTATTTTTACTTATATATACAAAATATTTTATTGTTCCGGTAGAAAACCAAAAATAGTCGAAATTAATATAGATACAGTTACACCATGCAACTAATAGTTAGACTTGTTCGGCACAACACCTGCGACCAGCCATCCGACAAGAAGTTGACTCGGACAAACAGTTGAAAAGTTGAATGAACTGTGTAGAATTGTCAATTCCTAAAAATTTTGAACGACTCAGATCAATATATATATATATGTCATTAGGTGTTGAGAGTTCATATCATCCATCAATCAACCACCCAAGATCTCCAAAATCCAACAAGTATAGATTCAATCGTATAGATCTTCACTCTACTGCAGTAACCTTTCGGATCCCCACAGACAATAATGGCTTCTTTAGCATCCAATTCTTCTCTCAGCTTATTGTCCCGCTCGATTCTTCCATCGTCGTATTCTTCTTGCCGCTGCACTTCATCTTGTTCTTCGTCGAAGATGACGACAACGACAAGGGGGGCACTGTATCTTCCCCAAGTCCCTAGCGTCAGATCGACCAAGAAGCAGCTCGTGCATGAACCCGACAGGAGAAACGGCCGCACCGCAGACCCCGTGCAGCGGCTGCTCCACTTGAGCGATGGCACGGAGGTGGCTGTGGATGAGTCCCGAGAAACCATGGTGGCTTCGGTATCGGCGGCGGAGCAGAAGATGTACTTGATACTAGAGGCGGTTATGGACAGAGTGGAGATGCATAGGAATATAGGGGAGCAACGTGACAACTGGAACACCCTCTTGCTCAATTCCATCAACATGATGACTCTCACCGCCACTGCTCTTGCCGGCCTTGCTGCCGGAGGGGAAGCTCCGGTGGCGGTGAAAGTCTCTTCCACTATCTTGTTCACTGCATCCACCGGGATGCTGCTGGTGATGAACAAGATCCAACCCTCACAGCTGGCGGAGGAGCAAAGGAATGCAGTCAGACTGTTCAAGCAGATCGAGAGCGAGATCCGGTCCGTGATCGCCATGCGAGCTCTCACGGAGGCGGACGTGGAGAAGATGACGGAGAGGGTGCTGGCGCTCGATCGGGCTTACCCATTGCCATTGCTCGGAGCCATGCTCGAGAAGTTCCCGAAAAGCTTCGAACCAGCCACCTGGTGGCCTAGGACCAGCGTCGGTAAAGCCTCAGCCTCGGCCAGGAAAACCAGAGCGAGCAGAGAGGCGACGAAGAAGAACGGGTGGAACGAGGAGCTGGAGGTGGAGATGAGGGCCATAGTTGACGTACTGAGGAAAAAGGACGAGGAGGACTACCTGAGACTCGGCGGCATCGCGTTGAAGGCCAACAAGTTTTTGGCAGTTTCAGGGCCAGTCCTAACCGGCATTGCTGCCGTGGCTTCCATCTTCGCTGCTGCATCCCCGGGAGGGGCAGCGGCCATGTCGATGGGGGCAGTAACAGCCGGCTCACTGGCAGCGGCGGTGAACACATTGGAGCACGGGGGTCAAGTGGGAATGGTGGTGGAGATGTACAGGAACTGCGCAGGCATCTTCAGGCTGGTGGAGGAGTCGATAGAGACGATGCTGGAAGAGACCGACGTGGAGAAGAGAGAGAACGGGGAGATCTTCGAGAGGAAAGTGGCTCTCAAGCTGGGGAGGAGCCTCTCACAGCTCAGGGACCTGGCCAGAAAATCGCTATATTCCGACATCAGAGGCATCGAGATGGATGAGTTCGCAAGCAAGCTCTTCTGAATGCATTACATCTTCATGGCTACTTTCTGCACATTCTTTAATATGTATATTTCATGTAATTAAAAGGTACGAGAAATATAACCATTGGCTTTGATTTAATTTAAAAATGTTGTTAAAAAATAGTAAATAATATAAGTATCACACTATTTACAAATTATAAATTTTAAGTATAAATAAATATGATATTAGAAATATAAATTTATAAATTATAAATAAGTAGTATGCTCAAGTATTAAAGAAAAACACCAAATTGAGTAAATTATTTTTACTCGAAAAAATAATATCCGTTTCATAATCAATTGTTAATTGGGGTTTTAAAATTAAAATTGATAAATGTAAACGGGTGTTAAGAGAGTATTATTAAATATTATATAATACAGAAAATACTGTAAGTTTATAAGTTCGGAAAGAAGGTTGCTCTAATTATAATATAAACGGGTGCGAGCCGTTAATTATTCGGTAAAATAATCGGTGATCATCTGAAACCGGACGGAGGCTTACCGCGCAGAGAAAGTCAGGGGAGTTCTTGGCACGTCCAAGGGTTGGGGAACGTAGATGGTGGCCGAAGGGATGCTTAGTCAATTGGAGGTCGAACAAAGCTGCTGACTTGGCGACCCAGACAAACACTTGAAGGTTGCATTTATAGTGAAGACAAATTCAAATAGCCTGACAGAATCACCGCGTCCATGAACTCTTCCCGTCAACAACGTTTTCCATAGTCTTCAGACCTCACAGTCATACCTAACATCTTCTCTCTCTCTCTCTATATATATACATCTCTTCCCAAGATTTTCAGAGCCAAATACCTAAATACAGAAAGAAAAGAAAGCAACATAGATTCCCATTAAAATGGCTTCTTTAGCATCTTCATCTCTCTTGTTGCTGCGATCCACTCCTTCCAAAACCAGCAGCTGCATTTCGTTTCGTTCCACTGCAAGAGCGGCGCTTCATCTTCCCGAATTGCCCAGCGTCGGATCGATCGAGAAGCAGCTGGTACGAGTAGGGTTAAATAGGAGATCAAATGGCCCTGTGCAGCAGCGGTTGCTGAACCTGAGGGATGACGTCATGTCAATGGTTTTCGATGAGTCTGGCAGGTCTGGTGCCGCCACGTGGACGGTGTCGGAGGCGGAGCAGCAGATGTACTTGGTCCTCGAGGCGGTTTCCGACAGGGTAGAGATGCATAGGAATGTTGGGGAGCAACGTGACAACTGGAACACCCTCTTGCTCAATTCCGTCAATATGATGACTCTCACAGCCACCGCTCTGGCCGGCCTTGCTGCGGGAGGGGAAGCTCCGGTGGCGGTGAAGGTCTCTTCCGCTCTATTGTTCACTGCATCTGCTGGGATGCTGCTGGTGATGAACAAGATCCAACCCTCGCAGCTGGCCGAAGAGCAAAGGAACGCAGTCAGGCTGTTCAAGCAGATAGAGGGCGAGATCCGGTCTATGCTCGCCATGCGAGCTCCCACGGAGGCGGATGTTGAGGAGATGACGGAGAGGGTGCTGGCACTTGATCGGGCTTTCCCGCTGCCATTGCTCGGAGCCATGCTCGAGAAGTTCCCCGAAAAGTTCGAGCCGGCCACCTGGTGGCCTATGGCCAGTAATATCAGCAAAGCGACGGCGCACCAGAACGATCGAAGGATAAAGCGGTTCCCGTTTGAGAGCAGAAAGGCGGAGAACAACGGGTGGAACGAGGAGCTGGAGGTGGAGATGAGGGCCGTCGTCGACGTGCTGAAGAAAAAGGACGAGGAGGACTACCTGAGGCTCGGCAGCATCGCATTGAAGGCCAACAAAGTTTTGGCCGTTTCAGGACCTGTCTTAACCGGCCTAGCTGCAGCGGCTTCCATCTTCGCTTCAGGATCATCCTCCAGCTGGGCGGCAGCGATGGCAGCCGGATCACTGGCGGCAGCGGTGAATACATTCGAGCACGGTGGTCAGGTGGGAATGGTGGTAGAGATGTACAGGAACTGCGCCGGTTTCTTCAGGCTGGTGGCGGAGTCAATAGAGACGGCGCTAGAGGAGACTGACCCGGAGAAGAGAGAGAACGGGGAGTTGTTTGAGATGAAAGTGGCGCTCAAGCTCGGGAGGAGCCTCTCACAGCTCAGAAACTTGGCCAGAAAATCGATATATTCCGGCATGGAGGGGACGGAGGTCGATGAGTTCGGGAGCAAGCTCTTCTGAATGGAACAACCCAGCCCTCCATAACATACCAAACCCTAGTGGATATGAGTCTGTATGTACATATGTTGGAGCATACTAACATGATATAGACCATTTATTCTTTCAAAAATTCATCATCTGGACACAGTTAAGAAAGTGAAAAGAGTTTAAGGATCAAATATAAAGTATTTTAAGTTTAGGGGTTAAATTGAATTTCAATCTAAAATTGATAAAGAGGCTCGTGCAGGGTTTTAGTTGAGGTTTTCCCTTTTCCCACTCCCGCTCTCTTACAGTACCGCAGAGATGGAGTTCGAGAAGAGGAAAATGGCAACTATGGCGTCTCTCGGCTGTACAGAGACCGACAAGTCCCCCAAGGGCACACTCGACGCTCCGATCATACCTCTCCTCACGGAAATCAACTCCCGTCCATCCTTCTTCACCACCAGCTCCTGCAGCGGCCGCATTTCCATTTTCTCCCAACCCTCCTTTGCCGCCACCGCCGCCGCCGAGAAGAAGAAGGCCCGCGGCGGGACATGGCTCTACATCTCCCACTCTCCAGCTGATCCCGATGCTATCATCTCTCTTATCTTCCCGCCCGCGTCCACTCGCCCACCACAGCCCTCCTCCGATCTGGTCTTCCGGTTCGAGCCGCTGATTCTCGCGATTGAGTGTATAGACTTGAATTCTGCCCAGTTCCTGGTATCAACTGCCATATCATGTGGCTTCAGGGAGTCAGGTATTACGAGTGCCAACGGGAAAAGAGTGATCATTGCCGTAAGGTGTTCCATTCGTTTAGAGGTTCCGCTCGGGGATAGTAATAACATCGCTGTTTCGAGGGAGTACGTGAGGTTCCTCGTTTCCATCGCGAATGAGAAGATGGAGGCTAACAGAAAGAGGACCGAGGGTTTCTTCCAGACATTGCTGCAGAAAAAAGGGTCCAGTGATACAATCAAGCTGGTTAATGATCCAGGAGATGGGGAGAATTTAGAGTGCAGGGATGGTCTTGGCAATCCTGCAATTTTAGATGAAATAGATGGTAATATTTGGTTCATTTGAATGCATAATTTGGCTTTCTTATTATTTATAACATTGTTTTTCTGTATTAGCTCATGACAACTGAGATATCAGGTAAGTGATTAGCGAATTTTGTTCTGTAGTTTAATTTTTTTTGAAGATACTATGGTATTTTGTTAAAAATAGAAAGAGAAGAAAGATAGTAGTTTGTCCTCTAAGATGCAGCAATCAATTTGACTTTGCAATTATATTTAGGTGAGATTATAGACTAAAGTTCTTGGTGGAAAATCCAGTTCTTCCTGTCATATTAATGTATTTGATGCTTTCTGAGATATTCTTGTGTATTAATAGTTTGTCATACATATGATTTAATTATTATTATTATTATTATCTTTTTGGAGAGGTCGTGCAAGTTAATTACTTGTACTTCTGTTCTGGATGAATAACATTAAGTATGTGATTTTACCGGTCAGATGCCAACTTTTCAGGTTCATGCTAGTAAAACCCGTTTCCTTATTTTGGAATTGAATGGTTTCTTAGTTCAAAAATATTCTGGGGTTGAAGACCATGACAGCTTATGCATGCAAATACATGGTGGATTGATCACATACTCATCCATGTTTAATTGCAGGAAACCTTTCTTCTTAATCTGAAAGCAAGTCTCAGTTTTTCAATGCTTGGCAATGACAGGGCACTACGAGGCTCATGATTGCAGTCTTTCAATTACTCAGCTAAAAGTTATTGGTGAACCAGAGGAGAGGTTATTTCTCTGGGGTCACTCTGCTTGTACAATCTATAAAGGAAGCACAAGGAAAATAATTCTGCATGGTGGTTTTGGAGGAATGGGAAGGCATGCAAGGAGAAACGACTCATTGCTTCTTGATCCAACAAATGGGATATTAGAGGCAATTCATACTACAAGAACTCCATCTCCACGCATGGGGCACACAGCATCTATGGTTGGAGAAGAAATGTTCGTCATTGGTGGTAGGGCTGATCCTACAAATATTCTTGGTGAGGTCTGGGTCCTTGACACAACTACTAGTGAGTGGACACTATTAGACTGCAGTGGCGACTCTTTTCCTCCAAGGTGACATTATATTAATAAGTACTTCATATTCATTTTTTTTTCTGAATTTCTTATAACTTCCATATATGAATTTCCTTAAATTTTCAGGATTTGATTTGACATTAATAGCATTACGATCTGATGAGATTTTTCAGTTTTATATCCTTTATACTTCAATGTATGAACAAGAAAATCATGAGCTTTTCTGAAAAATTATTGGATCTGTTTAAGGCACTGCCAGTTGAATGGAAATGTGAATTTAGACTTTATTGCTCCATAGTGACTCATCTCTGTTTTTGTTAGTTTTAGGGGTTTTCAACATTTTCTATGTAGTTAATTGGCTTATGATTGTTAGCATTGCTTCCAATTCCACCTATGAGATATACGCTTCCTTGCACAGGCATCGACATGCTGCTGCAGTTTTAGGTTCGAAGATCTATGTGTTTGGCGGAGTCAACAATGAAAATTTATTTTCTTCAATTTTTGTCTTGGATAAGGATTATTTAAGGTGGAAAGAGTTACAAGTGGGTGGAGAACAGCCCTGTCCTCGCCATTCTCACTCTATGGTGACATTTGGGTCTCATATCTTTGTATTTGGAGGATATAATGGGGAAAATGCACTGGGAGATTTGTACAGTTTTAATGTTGAGACTTCTGTCTGGAAGCAGGAAAAGGCTGCTGGAAGAAGTCCTTATGCAAGGTTCTCCCACTCAATGTTTGTCTATAAGCAGTATCTGGGAATCATCGGTGGCTGTCCTGTCAAACAGCATTTTCAAGATTTGTCATTACTTGACCTGTACTCAAAAGTTTGGAGGAATATCTCCCTCAGTTCAGTAAGAAAAGACTTGTTTGTTCGAAGCACGGTCAGTGTTGTAGGCGATGATCTTGTCATCATTGGTGGTGGATTATCTTGTTATGCATTTGGAACAAAGTTCAGTGGGCCAACAAAAATTTCCCTGCTTGTTTTTGTTTCGTCAAATGATGCTTCTTCTAATAGCAAGCAGGTTCTACAATCTGAGAGTACTCAAGTTCTTGGTGAGACCTTGGATTCAACTTCCAAGGATGGAAACAAAGATGAGATTTTGAAGGATCCATCAATTTGGTTTCTTCAGTTTGAAAGAAAGAATGCTAAATTAGGGAAGGACTTATTGAAGAGGTTTGGGTGGTTGGACCTTGGGAGGAAGGTATGTTCCAGCATTAAAGGAGGCCATATTTGTTTCCCTGTAACTGAGCAATTTTATTTTCTGTTCAGTGAAAGGGGGAAGGTGGATTTTCCAACATATACTTCTGAGGGTTCAGAGTCAAAAACGGCAGAAACTACTTCATTAAAAGAATCTGTAGGGCAGGATATTTCATTGGATGAAATTTCTAGTTTTGCGTCCTTGAATCTTTTAATGCAACTTGGTGGGATATGTGTGACCTTTGAGACTGCTGAAGCCCGCAAAAGTGCCAGGCCTCCATCTACAATCATGAGAGAAGCTGTGGCTTTGTTGATTAAGCAGAAGGGCTTACCAGAGAAACTACTTGAGCAGCTTCCTTCCAAGTGGGAAAGACTCGGAGATATTGTTGTGCTTCCTGGGACATCCTTCAAGGATCCGGTGTGGGAAACAATGGGTGAAGAGCTCTGGGCAGTTATTGCCGAAGTTCTGAAAACCAATCGTCTTGCCAAACAAGTAAGCTTACTTATATTAGAATCATTTTTTCCTCCTGATTTTAGGGTTATTTACACAGAGAAGTATACAGTGCAGAACCTAACTTGTTTGGCAAGGCTATTACATAATCTAGGATGGTCAGTGATCATTGAATTCTTTTTAAGATCTTCTACAATCAGTGCTTCCTTTTGATATATGAAAAGGAATTACTGATTATAGAAGATCTAAAAAGAATTGAAAGATCAATGGTGACCCTAGATTATGTAATGCCAGTGAGAGCAGTCATTCCATTGATATAATGATGTAAACTTTCAAAGGGTATATATATTATAATGATGTATGGAGTATCATTTCTATGAGAGCAAATCTAAAACTACCGTCAGTACTAAAAATTGGCACAACCTATCATGAAATAATACGCCGAATTTGAGTGAATTAAATATAAGAAAATGAGAGTTGTATTTGTATATAGAAGTCCTAGGAATTTCAACTTTCCTCAATCTCTATCCTAGTGTTGGTTCAACTTTGTGCAGTCAAAATTTGGTAGTTGATGTAGGGATAAAATTGTGTCTTAGCTGTTGTCATAGCAAGGCTATGATCTCACTGTTGAACAAGCTAACTCTATCTTTATGTGATTAACAAATGAATGTTATTTATTTTGCTAACCTTGGCTGATCAATTATATCCCTACCATTCTCAACAATAATCGTATTATCTTAGGCTGTTTTTTATGGATGGTAATTTAATCATTCTTGGAATTGTCTATTAAAATTATCCCAAATTTTCTGGAACAAATCTAGTAAATTTCACAATAGCATTAAGAAAAACTCAAGTTATCAAAACCTGTAGGGTTATATGTTTATTCATGTTTAATACACAAGAAAGTGAATCCACATGCAAAATTAAAATTTCATGAACAGTTTGGCATGGACATGCAGTCACCTATTTGATCAAAAACTCAGGAGGTAGCAAAGTCTGATTAGGATAAAGTCTAATTTTTCTTTATATTCTATGAATACATAAAAGAAGTTGTATCCATGAGTCCGTCTGGTGGTTATAGTACAATTATATACTGTTTTACCCAAATATGTTCTATGCAGGGTTGTGTCACACCTAATGGTACACGAGATAGTACTTTGAAAATGCTAAAAGGGAATAATGGATGGGTTGATCATCGCGAGAATGGTATCTTGTATTCCTTTGATGCTACCAAATGCATGTTCTCCTGGGGAAATCTTTCTGAAAAGATGCGCATGGCTCGTCTTGATTGCCAAGATGAAGTTATTGTGGACTTATTTGCTGGAATCGGATATTTTACGTTGCCCTTTCTTGTGAGGTAGGTAATCAACTCCAAGTATGGAGTTTAAAATATGGCCAATGATATAGCAGATTTGGTGAACTTTAACATTTGATGCAAGTAGCTGCATTGTTATCAACCAATTTATTGGTTTTGCTGAATTCTTCTGATGATTATTTGTTTTTCTGGCTTTCTAATTTAAATCTTCAAATGTTTCCTGATTAGGGCTAATGCGAAGCTGGTTTATGCTTGCGAGTGGAACCCACATGCTATTGAGGCTCTGCATCACAATCTACAAGCCAATTCTGTGTCTGATAGATGTATTATTCTAGAAGGGGATAATCGGATAACAGCACCCAAGGTAAGTTTATTTGTATTATATTTGTGCCATGTGTATTGACTTATTATGAATTAAATGCTTCTGGAAAAAATGCTGACTTCAAGACTATTTTGAGATATCTTTCATTCTGATTGGTTGAATTTATTTCATAAATTTCCCACATTTTATAATTTTCTTCCTGGAGGTGAAGATACTTTTCAAATTATAGTTGCATGATGAAACGTGCATGGCCATATCTTCCTTTAGATTGCAGATTTTTGTGCTCGTTTTTAGAGCACCAGTTTGCAATAACTTTTTTCATGAGGATTATTCATATATTTTTTCCCTCAACTAATTCCAAGTCATTTTCCATGAGAATTATTCATGCATTAAGTTAAAAACATTGCTGTGCTCTTTTAGGGAGTTGCTGACCGGATCTGTCTCGGTCTTCTTCCAACAAGTGAGGAGAGCTGGGTCACAGCTGTAAAATCTCTAAGGTACTTCCCTTGCACTATATTTTCATATAGGCAATGATATTGTTTCCAAAAGCTAGACTTTCTATAATGCTTGGCACCTGAAACGTAGCTTCAGGTGGCTCTCTATTTTATATCTTATAATGAGTTGGTCTGAATTAATTTCTTGAATCATATCTCTTGATTTATTTGAGTTTCATAATTCAGGAGTAAGGGTGGCATGCTACATGTTCATGGGAATGTTAAAGATTCAGAGGATACATGGGCTGAACATGTGGCTAATTCTATTCACAGAATTGCTACTTCAGAGGGTAAGTGATGCAGTGCTGTACAACAAAGAGATCATTGGTGCAGTTTTAGTTCTAGGGAACGTCAAATTGGAGAATCCAATTACCAGGTCTAGTTGATCATAATAAGATTGTTAGTTCTTTGTCTGATTGCAGGTCACTGCTGGGAAGTTGCAGTGGACCATGTGGAGAGAGTGAAATGGTATGCCCCTCATATTCGTCATCTCGTGGCGGATATTAGATGCAGAGTAATCCAGAGGTGACAATGCTTTAAAAATAAACTTGCTCCCATGCTTAGTGTAATAGTAATGTACTATTATCAGATCTTTTTTGGTCATGGAACTCTTGTTGAAATGATATTGTTTCTATAACTTAACAAGGCAGTTTTTGGAAAAACCATTTTCTTGTACCATTTAATTTTAAGCAATATCTTCATTAATTCATAACAAATACGCATTTAGAACAACTAACAAAAAGTTAAAGATTGTCCATTAACTGAGTAAGCATGACCTGTTAGCATCTTTTCACGTGATAGCTTTTCCTCCTCCCCCCCCCCCCCCCCCCACCCACCTTTTCTTTTTACCTTGGATTCTCTAAAAAAGAAATATTATATCAACTTGGGTGTTTTTGTGCCATTTCATTCGTATATTTGTTCTAAAGTCAGAGTAGAAGAAGCAGGCAACATGCCCAACAAGCAATTTCTTCGGATCTTTCTAATCAGGGCAATTATTTATTTACCTATAATGATTCTTTGAGCCTATCCCCCTTCATAATTTAATACCAACTGTGGATAAGACTATCCAAGCTGGACCAATGTGCCCTTCCTCTTTCAGAGGAAAGCAGTGATGACTTTTGGCTTTCTCTTGAGGGGGCTGAAGATGACTGCTCGGCCTCTTGACTCTGGGTTTCTAATCTGAGACTATTTCATATACGATTCCATTATATGTAGCTTTGCTGTTGCTGTTCTCTGGTTGCAGGGCACAGTCTTGAAAGCCCTATTCCCGTATATCGATGGAGTATGCACTCTGCGAATAGTCGCCTGGAGTTGAAGTCTCCTTAATTTACAGAAATTTCAAGTGGATGAAACAAAAAAAAGGTTAGTGTATTTACAAACTCGGGGGGAGGGAGGGGTGAAGTGATGCAAAGGAAAAACTTTGATGGCCTCGTCAGAATTTCCACACAGTGAAACTGTCGGTGGCCTGCTCTATATATATAAATGAACACACACATTATACATGATATTTTTCTACCTTTCACCATCAACCCCAACTCACTAATTCAATTTTGAAATGACCAATAAGCCCAACACTTCTTTCAATATATTTTTTTCATCCTTGAAAACTTGAAAAGATTCTTGTGGGTTTTAGGAAGTCAAGTTTAATTGGAAAAATGGGGGTTGAAATGGAAATTAATACATCAATCAATAAAAAAGGTAAGTTATGAGTTTGAGAAATATTGGGAGAAAATTAAAATATTGGTGGAAGGATGTATTTGCTTGTACCATTCATTCATGGATGGTGGGCATATCTTGGTTTAGACTTTAGTGTCCCCTCCCCCACCATATCATTTCACAATTATCTAGTACTATTTGTCCTCAAATAACTATAATAGTCCTCGGCCAAAGCACTATTGCACATGGCCATCAATCCCTGTGAAATTTTGATTTGGGTATTCAATCTTAGGATCAAATGAGCTGGATGGTGTAAACCAGTCAGCTATTCACTGTAATACTCTTTGGCCAATAAGATATAAGAGGTTAGACAAAGTATTCAATTAAAAATAAAAGTATTTAGGAGAATTGTTGGGAATGGATATATAAAGTTGTAAGGTTGTTTCACTTACCATTTATAATTTTTTATTGGGTTGTAGGGTAAAACCATATAGTATAAATCATAATTGTACATTTTAATTATATAAATATTATATATGAGTGTTAAGTGTATATATATATATATATATATATGAACTGACCAGAGTAATTAATTGCTCTATCTACTTGTCATGGTGAGTGTGAATGGAGGCCGTGAATCAATGCAATGGAGGGGTCCTTCCTACTCAACGTGTCCACCAAATGAGATTGTTGTTTCCCTTCCGTATATTTTAAATTAATTAAAATAATAATATTACTATTACTATTAAATAAAATGTAGAAGGGAAAACCTTATATATGATAATTGATCAATATTATAGGAAAAAAACAAAGAAAATTATATGCAAGATGATGAATGGGATATGCAGTACAGTTTGGAGTGTTGTCTCCTCGCATAGGCTTCTTTGGATAGCTTTAAGGCAGCTGCAGGGACCAGGGAGGGAGCGGAGGACCACCTCCTTCCTCATTTTGCCACTGTAGACTGTTGTCATCTCGTATTCAAATTTCATGCATTATGTTAGTGGGTTTCTGCTGACTTTGGCTTAACCACCAGGTTGGATCACAGAAGAAGGTGAAATTGAGTGGGAGGAGGAAGAAGGAGAAGCAAATCTCGAGGCTTCCTCGTTCTTGTGAGCAGCGGTAAATGCGAGAGGCAGGAAATATGGGGTATCAAATATCAAATGCCAAAAAAGTCTACACTGACCCATGTAAGTTGCTTCCAATAAATAAGGATTAAAATCTATGTAAATTTGTAATGAACAGAACACCAAAATTGCAAAAACCCACAACGTCAATTTCAATGGCAGCACTGTTGCAGGAGGCCCCCCACCACACTCACCCACTCTTTCACTGTACCTTTCTTTTTTTTCAATTTATTATATTTAGAATTTCGTTGAACTTTAAAATTCCTTTTATTCACAGATTTGTGATAATATTCTTTGTTGAATCCCCTCAGCTTTTCTTTATTTAAGAAGGCTCACTCACTCACTCACACTCACAAGATATCACCCACAACCATGGCTTCTTCTTCCAGATTTGCTCTCTTCTTCTTGGTGGCTCTGTTCTCCTTGTCTACGCTGCTCTGCCGGAGCCCCGTTGCCGCCGATGAACAGGAGGATGAGGCAGATCCTGGGCTGGTGATGAACTTCTACAAGGATAGTTGTCCCCAGGCCGAGGAGATCATCAGGGAGCAGGCCAGGCTCCTCTACAAGCGCCACAAGAACACCGCCTTCTCCTGGATCCGCAACATCTTCCATGACTGCGCCGTCCAGGTAATGTATCAACAGCAGCATCTTCATGTTTATCTCCGTGAAGCTGCTGAGCTTCAAAGGCTTGGATTCATTCACTGGTTTTACAGCCCGGATGTGTAGTGTGTACTGTGAAATGACCATGCATAGGCTTATTATCCGTTATTTTCAACATCTGCAAGTGAAATCTCATCAGAGTACTGTTGTTAATTCGTGTCACGAACTAGTCATGCGATGCTTCCCTGCTGCTGGACTCCACGAGGAGGGAGCTGTCTGAGAAGGAGACTGACAGGAGCTTCGGCATGAGGAACTTCAGGTAGCTTGGTTTCACTGTATATGCAGATATATGTACATGTACAATCTCTGGGCTCAAACCGCTTCCTCTCACAGGTACCTCGAGGACATTAAGGAAGCGGTCGAGAGAGAGTGCCCAGGAGTCGTCTCATGCGCCGACATCCTCGTCCTGTCTGCCCGTGAAGGCGTCGTCTCGGTACTCTCCAACCCATCTTAGTTTTAGGATTGATTCTCTTGACTGATCTTCTGCTGCTAGGAAAGATCTGCATTCTTTCTTTCTTTCTTTTGTTTGTTGCTGCTGCTGACGATCATCCTTCTTCCTCATCTTATTAACAGCTGGGAGGGCCATTCATCCCCCTGAAAACGGGAAGACGCGACGGAAGGAAGAGCCGGGCCGAGATCTTGGAGCAGTACCTCCCCGACCACAACGAGAGCATGTCCGTCGTTCTCGAGAGGTTTGCCGCCATCGGCATCGACACCCCCGGAGTCGTTGCTTTGTTAGGTATATATTATTACTATATTATCATCTTATCAGTCCCTAATTTTCACTAAGATAAAACACTCGGTCTTCATCGTTGATCCTGTAACAATTTTTGCACCTAAACATTATGCTTTTTTGTACCTGAAGTGAACAATTGTGCAAAGTTTTTTGTATCTCATTTGAAATTTTAGCTAATTCAAGGATTAGATTTGATATCACATAAATACATATATATATATATATATATTTATATATTTATAGGGGCACACAGTGTGGGGAGGACCCACTGCGTGAAGCTGGTGCACAGGCTGTACCCTGAGGTCGACCCGAACCTGAACCCGGACCACGTACCGCACATGCTCCACAAGTGTCCCGATCCGATACCCGACCCGAAGGCTGTCCAGTACGTGAGGAACGACAGGGGCACGCCGATGATATTCGACAACAACTACTACAGGAACATCCTGGACAACAAGGGCCTGCTCATCGTGGACCACCAGCTCGCGACCGACAAGAGGACCAAGCCCTTCGTCAAGAAGATGGCCAAGAGCAACGACTTCTTCTTCAAGGAGTTCTCCAGGGCCTTCACCATCCTCTCCGAGAACAACCCCCTCACAGGTAATCATCGCCTGCTGCAAATCACATTTCTTCATCGTATGTATGCTCTGACTCTGACGATGATACCATTTTTTTCAACAGGCACCAAGGGTGAGATCAGGAAGCAGTGCAACATGGCAAACAAGCTCCACTAGAAGCTAAGGCCGTCGGGGGGCAGAAGAATCATATGAATAATGGAAGGGCGCCCGTATCACACCTCCTGCGGTTGCTTCTTTTCTTCGAAAGGGTTCGGGTGTTGTTTCGGGTTTTACCCCTCGGTGGGCATGTCGGACCGACCGACGCGTAACTAGTTAGTTTATTATGTACGTGTAAGTTGGATGTGGGGGCGCTTCTTCTTATATGTTGAAACTGTATGGGTATGGGTATGGGTGTGCGAGTGCAACTTGTGGTCTTGTCTCGTCTCGCCACCTTTTGTAAGCAAAAAAAAAAAATGCCCTTTTTCGTGAATTGGTTTCTTTCGTGTTGGCGTTGGCGTGAGAATGAAGCTGAGCTGACAGGCATTGTCGGCAATGTAGAGTTATTCCTTGTGTTTTGTATGTATACATAGGCACGCTTGGATGCTACGTAGTTTATGGGATGTGATGGTGTAAGCTCGTGTTGTGGGACTAATGCTACTGTTTTCGCTTATTCAGTCCTCTTTATCCTACCAATTTAGAGGCATTTTTACCCTTTTTGATCGGTAAACTTGCAACAGGTGACGTGACGCAGACCGCATTTGTGCTCCTCACAGATGCATGCCAAGGAGATCCACTTTAGTACTCAAAGGCGAAAATCCACTTTAGCTAGCTAGCTAGCTGGCTAGCTAGGTGATTAATGATGAGATGCATCGCACTCACTCACCCACGGATTTAAAAATATCTGTAATAAAAAGTTAAATTTACATAAATTAACGGAAAATTTCACAGTTAATTCAAATAGTATTAAACTTTTAATTTTATATTTTATCTGGTATGAAATTTATTTTTATATAAAAAGCTAAAAATAATATAATTTTTTACAATTTAAACATTACAAATCACATTAGAATCCTATGATTCCAATCCAACAAAAAAAAATTCTAATTCATAAAATTTTATATATTTTAAATGGTATCATAAATTGTTAAAATTAGAATAAAATAATAATAATGTATGATTATGATTCATATAATATAATATTAGTCAATTATAATTATATCTAGTAGGGATAGAAAATGAAATATTTAATGCTAATTAAAGCTTTCAAGTTTATTTTATAATAATACTTGTAAATTATTAAATTTATGTCATTTTGCGTATTTTGAAGCATAAATTAAACCAAAAAAATGCACGGTCACCCTATTGCATCTATTTTACATGTGATAAAAAAATATCTAGCCAATGAGATTCCCATATATATATATATATATATATAAAAGAATGAGTCATCTTATTGCATTTATTAATTTGGTGCGGTAGGTAAAGGGTCGATGAATAGTTCAAAGTGGGGTCTCGTGAAGTGGCATCTACAGAATTGAATCCCTCTCTATGCCTCTCTCTTGTGGTCCATTGAACACGTAGATATATTGCCATTAGAATAATAGTGGGGGGTGGGGGTGGAGTGGAGACCGCCACAGGGGACCGTACTACATACACTCCACCGCCCACAATAATGCATTATTGATGACGACATGGTCGATGGGACTTGCTTTTGAGGCTCCTTCCTACTGCTACCATCCGACCCGAATGCTAAGCAGCCCAACCTGTTATGTTCATCTTCCTCCCCATTTTTTCAGATCTTATATATACTAAGTACACGTAAATAAATATATTAAAATTATTTATAAATAGTATAATATTTATAATTTTATAAATATATAACACTTTTTTATTTTATCTAATTTAAAATTATATTATTAATAAATTTACTCAAGCAACCTATTTAATTTTAAACCTATAATTAAAAAACGTACATGATAATAGTATTATTATTTGGATCGGAGAGTAGTGAAAATACGATATTCTATTTGGATATTTTTGCTCAATATTTATAAATATCACAAATAATATTTTTAAAGTATTGGATTGGATATAATTACAAGTCTACTTTTTTTTTATTCAATAAAATAATATTTTATTAATTTATAAAATCTGATATAATATTTACCATAAGATAAATATTAAATATTTTTTTCATTTTAAATATTATATATAATATTATTGGTCACCTTACCTCATATTATTCATGTAAAATTATATTAATATATATAATAGTTAATTAATTATTTAACTAATATCACTTAACATTCTAAAAATATTATTTAATAGAGCATTGATTAATATAAGTACGAATAATACATAAAACTTATAATTGATAATTTTAAAGTATATAAATATTATTCGAGAAAACATTGATATTATAATATTTGAAAATATATTGTTAAATAATAATTAATAATTTTTATTTCTAATTAAAATTCATATATTATAATATTATTTTAGATTTATTCTTGATATTATAATACCTATTATTAATTAACCTAAATCCACTTTAATAATTAGGGTGGTTAAATTTTATAATTTATTTTTTTAATAATTTTAATTATCTTTGAATCACGTAATTTATAGTACACATAGATATATAGATTGACGTGACTTTTGTACTAATACAATTTCTTAAACTATATATATATATATTATAATGGGTTGAGGTGGGTAGAAGCCTATGGCCATGTTAGATCTCTTTGTAAACCTATAAATGTATTTTTTTAATAATTAATTTCCACTTTTCTTTTTCATTATTCAGCATTTCTTAGCTTAATATTTTAATAGAAAATAATATTGAAATAAAATAAATCTAGTAATATAAGAATTCATATATAATAATAAATGATAAGCAAAGCTAAAGGTTGGGCTAAAGGAATTAATTACTTAAAAAATGAAACTTCAGGTAAAAAAAATCAAAAGAAAGTAGAGGATGGGCCTTTGCAATCCCTAGTAGAATCTTATGATAAAAAAAATCCTAATAGAATCTAAATAATGAATAGGGGAATCTTTTAGAAAGTATCTTATATGCAACTAGGCAAATCTATCCATATGAGATTCTCCATTATTAATAATAATAATTGGTATTGGAAAAATATGACATTAATTTTTAGTTAAAAACCCAATTTGATCTAGCTCAAAAAAAATTTAATTTCCACTTGTTTTTACAAAAAATATTATACTTATTAAATTAATTTATAGATCTAGTTAAAGACCCAAGCTGAAGGGACACTGACTAGCTCCACTTCCCCACATAGTACAACATCAAAGTAATTCCACCACCACATTCAAATCCAACATCTACATCACATTCTTTTTTTTGTATTTACCATTTATTCCATCTTGTTTTTTGCACAACAAATAGATAGTTAATAACTAATTTGGGCAACACAACTAAATTAGCCATCGTTTTCTTGATGGGGATGCTCTTCTTGGGCTCTGCCTCAACCATGGCAGTGTTATTGGGCTTCACCAAAATTCAACCAAGGCAAAAAAAAATTATTTTCTTTGGTAGATGATGATGATGAAGATGATGGATTAGAGATTTTGAGTATTGATTAAAAATATCTAATTCAATTTCATCTTTTTATCAAAAAAATAATATAATTTGTATATAATTGTTGAGTAGAAATTTGAGATTAAGTACTTGTAAGATATTAAAGTATAATCTTCATTCTTTAATATGCTAATGACTAATTCCTAATACATTTTTTTTATCAACTAAAGCAATATATGACAATCTTGACATATTATTTAATCACAAATAGTATTTAAACTGAATAATTAGTGTTGAGCACCAATTGGGTCAATTTGGCTAAAATTAATCAACTATACTCTACACCTCTTTCCATCTCCCACACCCATTAATCAGCAACCTCTGATCCGCCATTGCTGTGATGTGATGCGATGGGTGAATATGAAACTGAGATATGAGATTTATGGTGAAAGACAAAGTGGGTATTGATGTTGGGGCTCCAAAAATTCAGTTGATCAAGGAGAAAAAGGGATAAGACTAAGACTAGTTATGTGTAATTATATTGCAGTAACTCTGGTTCAACAATGGATTCCTCTGGTTTGGAAGCTGCTTTGGATCCTTGGGCGGAGATTCGGGGGCGCCGGCTCTGCTCTGTCATCCGTCGAACCCAGTTTGGCTCCACACAGCGTCCCTCACCCGGCTCATATCCCGGCCCTTGAGGGTGCGGCCGGCCCCCTCGAACACCGACGCCGCCGCCATCCTCTGGCTCCTAGCCAGCAGAAACTCGTGTGGAGGAACCATCTCCGGTTGGGGGTCTTCTCCGTCGTCCAAATCATGCATCGACTCCACGGACTCCACCCTGTATATCTTGCTCCAGTCCGGCACGTTCACCGGGGCCGAAGTAGCCATGTGGAGGTGCCCGCTTCCGCCGCCGCCCCGCGGCTGCGCCGCCAGAGGAGTCGTCAGACTGCCGCGGTACTGGTGCACGATCCTCGGCGAGGAGGTGGCGGTGCTGGCGGAGCCCTGGAAGGCCAGAGAAAGGCCGCCGACCCGTTGAAACTCCCCTCCCCGTCTCACGTCTCTCAGCTGCCGGCCGTCGCCTTGTGCGGCACGTGGTGTCCAATCGTACCGAACAGAGTCGTCGGTCGTGTTATCTTCTTCCCGCTGCTCATCTACTCCGTCGTTGATGACCACCGCCCATATATCCTCTTCCCGGAGCTCCGGCGATGTTTCAGGGCTACCGCCCCCATAGCCGTGACTGTAGCCGTAGCCACCGAGCAGCACCTCGCTACGGCTCGTCGTCAGCCTCCGAGACTTGGCCATTTGCCGCCGCCGGCGATCAAATGAAGTGGCTATGGTGATTTGATCCCCGTATTTATACAGCCCTTCCCTTTAAGTGCGGCTCACGTCCCCACTCTATGCCGAAATTTCATTTGAATTTGGATCTCATTTTTCTGAATTTCATTAGGCAAAAAATAACATCCAGTTTTTGTTAAATATTAATTTTAATATCCCTATTTAATTTCATATTACTAATATTCTTTATAAGTGAATATCATATTTAATTTAAATAATAATATAAAATAATTTTATTGGAATCTGCAATAATAAATTTATATAATAACCACTTAATATTTAATCCATGCCAAACCAATGGAGGCGCAGCCTCATAAGCCCCACATCCCACGTGGGGTGTTTTTGTAATCTTCATCTCATCAAGAACCCAACACGTGTCCGGTGAAATTATTTAATAAAAATAAATAATATTAAAAATTTAAAAGAAATTACTAAAAAAAACTCAAAATAAAATATATAAAAAAATAAAATTAAATAATTAATATCCAAATCAATGGGGGATAGAAATCATTGTGCGATGCTTGGTGGTGGCGCCTGCGGGGCACATTGGGTGGTGGAGACAGCACGGTCGAGGGCGGGGTAGCCGGGCGGGCCCCATTGCCTGTCTTTTAGTACCAATAGCCATTTTTTTCAATTACCCTTTTTTTTTATTTACATTAATCAGACATAAATATTTGATTAATTATTTTAATTGGGAAGATATATGTAATAAGTTTGCCAATAATTTAAATCATCAAATAATAAGTTTCACAAGGTCCATCAACTTGTAGCCATGTATGTGGCTCGATGGTTGACAGGCGCGATGGACAGGAGGGGCTGTTGGCTAGTGATGAGGTTGGGTCTATAGATAAGAGCTTTTAAAATATTGGACGTTGGTGGATGGATCACGAGAAGAGAATAAAAGAAGGAATATAAAAGACTTGCCTAATAATTCAATATACATTGTTTGTTTGTTTGTTTGAGTGAGTGAGATCCCTTTGATCCCTTTTCCATCAAGTAAGTGTTCATCCATCCATCCATCGACTGACTGGCCTAACTCATATTATATATGAACTGAACGAACCACTGAAAACCCTTGTGCGTGTTCGTGGTTTATTAGCACAAAAATGGAAAATAAATTGGCAGTAGGGCAATGGAATGGCCCACTGTGACAGAACAGAACAGAACGGAACGGACAGATTTCATTGTCTGTCTTTACACGAAGACATGACAGCCCAAGAATTCCCGACCGCTCACAGCCCCTCGAAGTGCCTTCCCCTCTTTCATCGGTCCATGTTGATCTGAATATATCTACCCTCCTTCCATTTTATTATTTGAATTCTATCTGCTTGCTTGTCTAACATAATTGATAGACCCGTGCAATAGCAATGGCAATGGCCGTGCATGTGCTCGACCAGGGTGCCCGGCGCCATTGAAAGTCTGCATATTAATGTTGTGTTCGATAAAATGGAATGTGGGTTAGTGGGGTTAAAGCCTTGATGGAGCCTAGCGTTCGGGGTAGCCCGAGCCAGAGCCCATCCAAGTTCGATCCCATACCCATGGACACCTCCTCGGCTCCATCAATCTTGCTAATCGTTGAAAATGTCACCCACCTTGACTGGTCGCATACATACGTAACCTTAATTGGTCATGCATGGAAGGTTTACTTATGAATACAAAAATGGCAGAGAAACATCGGTCAATTAAATGCAGATGTTCGTTTTTTCTCCATCTGCGGCTGAGTCTGGACTCTCTCTCTCTCTCTCCCTCTGTTGGTTATATATAAAGATCTCTATTAGCCGAATGGAGATGACCAAAGAGAAAACACTTGCAATCCAATTACAATATATAATGCTAGAGGAAGGAAGGAAGGAAGGAGGGAAGGGAGGAAGGGAGTGAAACTTCACGCATGGGAAATTGCTGCATCCGCAGATCAACGGTGTGGGCCGGCGATGACTGGTCCGGCTCAGAAGTATCTTCGGTAGGGGATCATGCTAAGAGGAGGGGTGCTTCCAATTCAGTGTCTCCCCCTTGTTCCGGCCAAAGGACGGTGAAGATCAAGATGACCAAGAAGGAGCTGGAGAAGCTGCTTAAAGAAGTCGACATGGATTCGATGTCTCTCGAGCAGATCATAACCCGACTGTCTGTTGCTGCCGGGGATGATTTCTCTTTCACTAACGATTGCCGTCGCCGGCCGTGGAGACCGGCCTTGCCGAGCATCCCGGAGGTCAACTAGCTAGCTAGAGAAGATTCGATTCAAGGTCGATGTTCAGATAGGGTTAAGGTTCATGTAATTATACCCTTCTTCACTTAATTTATTCTATCAATAATATCCCCTCACCAGGGAATGTGTATATACTGTCACATAAGTCTTATTAATATTGAATAATATATTTATAAAATATGAAAAAATTATAAAACAAAAATAATTTATTTAAATATGTGAATTGTTTCATTTGTTGAGAAAAGTGGATGGAGTATCCACGTCAATATCCACCATGGCGGTGTATTGGATGACGTTTGGATAAGTCACATCCGACGTGTCTAGGAGGATATGGCTAGCCAGCCAAATCATCACGTAAATGTCTTTTATCAGGCGCCGCCCCCATCCCGAAAAATCAGCACCACGTGGAGTTCATATTAAATAATTTATTAAATTAATAATATAGTTTTAATTACTTCTATTAATCCAAGTCTAATTTTCATCGTGCCATTAAAAAATTCGACATGGCATCCCACTTGATATAATATGCTGAAGAAAAAATATTATTTTTTATTAACTTAATATTTCTAATTTTCGGATAATAATTGTTTTTATTTTTTTATTATTACGAAAAATTGTGTCACTATGCTTAGTTTATTTTTCCTAACTATTTTATAACGAAAAAAAGGGGAAATATTATATTAAAAAATAAAATAAAATTTGGTATAAATTAAGAGGGGGAAATCGTTGAAAATGTCAGACAGCCCAGCCCGACCACGTTGTATACGTCCTTAATTGGTCATGCATGGATCACGTTGTATAAGTCCTTATCAGTATAAAAATGACAGAAATAGGTGGGTCAATTAAATGCAGTCGTCCAGTCCAGTGCTGCTCCATCTGCCGGCTGAGACTCTGACTCCGGCGTTCTACAGTTTGGCCATCATGTAAAGAACTCTACTAGTAAAGAAAGGGATATACGAAGAAGAGAAATCTAATACCACGGTGGCCAACAATGAGTCGGAGAGGCTGCTGAGAGAACTTCGACATGAATGCCATGCCTCTGGAGCAGGTGGTGGCTCGACTGGCTAGTGCTGCCGGAGATGAGATGAATCTGCCTTCCCTAATAATCTTCATCGCCGGCAGTGGAGACCAGCTTTGCAGAGCAGAAGAAGAGATTATGTTTCCTTAATTAAGCCGATGGATTTACCAAGTTAGCCTCATGCAAACTAGTTGCCATGCAAGACTGGATTCCAAGTCTTACGTGTCAAATGCATATATATATATATATACATGCACCTATATCTAGATTTCACATTAGAGTTTATGTAGATCAACCATATATGAAAAATCATCACTTTAGTCTATACAAAGATCTTAAACAAATTCAAAATTTTTCTAGAAAAATTATCCCCTTCCTTTGCAAGTGCAGTACAGTCGTCTTGGAGAGACATCACTTGGAGATGTTTTGCTTTACATGAAGAAGAAAAAAGTGTGGGAGACTCTGCAGGTCCTTGATCTGCTTCATGATCCGCTTACACGCCGCGTTTCTTGCCTTGGACGCCATTGAAGCCACCTTCTTCCTCGAGCGCTTCAGCCTCTTCCCGAGCTTCACCCTCAGCTTGCAGAGCCTGACCCCAAAGAAGGCTGCTGGCCTCGGAGATCTCCCAGTCTCCGCTTCGGAAACCCTCTGGAGCACCTTGTAGATCAGGAACTGAGCTCTCCTATGGCGTCTCTCTTCTGGGTCATCATTCTCCATCTTCGCGTATGCATATGGCCCTCTTATCATGTGACCCATATTGTCTCTTCCTCCTCCCTCCTTCCACGATTTTATAGAGGAAGGGATGGATGCCTGCATCGATGCCTCTTGTTGAAGAAAGTATTTGGTGGGAAATTAACAAGAGCTAGGGATTATAAAAAGGGCTCGTGATTTTTCCACTTAGCTTAAACTAATGAATAAAAATGGCTGCCCCTGCCCCAGGTAAGCTTCTCCATTACAGTTCACGAGTACAGTTGCAGCAGCCGCGACCAGTTGCCAAAAGGTCAACCGCTTACGACGATCGAACAGAACAGAGCAATTATTAATATGTGGAAGCGTGATGTTGATTGAGACAACATGGAGGAGAGTGAGAGTTTTGGCCGATCATGGCAGGCGTGCCATGCGCACAGATCCCCCTCCCTCAGTTAGCATGAACCATGACAGAGATTTCTCAAGTTATTGCATTAAAATATTAATGTTTGATGATGATGATGATCAAATCTGACTCCACTCATTGACCTTTTGAGTTAATAATAATAGTAAGGAAGAACTTGCAGATGCAATAATTCAAAACCATTAGATGGGATGCCCTTCATACATGCCCAGGAAGGGCTCTTATTGCCTCACAAGTCACCAAAGCCATCAAAGACCCAAAGCTAGGGAGCAGCAGTATTATCTTATCTGTTCCATCTACAAGCAAGCATTTTACAGAGTGTGTATCAGTTCAGTTCTGCTAATGAGATTTCGCATAAACAAGCTCATTGCAGCTTACAGACACCATTCTAGTAGGAGAACCAGAATAGTGGCAAAATCCCCATGTCCATTTCCTTTATCCAGTTGTAGGGTTTACAGGGCAACCATTGAATTAACCAACCGATCCTTCAAGCTTCAAGCTCATGAGCTGGTTGACCTCAGCGCCGAACTCATCAGGGAGCTCATTGAAAACGTCCTTGCAGAAGCCAGAGATCATAGCAGCCATAGCTTTTTCATAGTCAATTCCCCTTTGTTGGAAGTAGAACAGCTGGTCCTCCCCGATCTTGGAGGTACTCGCTTCATGCTCGATTCTAGCTGTTGGGTTCTTCACCTGTCCCAGTTCAAGTTACAAACACGTGTGGTTAAGGGGGTGTAACAGCATTGCTATTCTCGGATGCTATCAATGAACCTAGTCCATATATCAAAAACTGAAGCTAATCGAGCGCAATACCATACCCAATCTCCAGTAGCTAGATCTTCTACACATGAATAATGGTTTTCAACATGCATTAGCTATCAAATGCAATCCTCAATGACCTAATGCCATGACCAGTCTGTTTTCCCGAGAAAGAAAGTGCAGCTGAATCACTTAGTTGACTTACAAATTTGTGAATAGGACACAATTTGGATGAGAAAAATTATGAGAAGATATTGGGTACCGATAAGGAGTCGAGCCCATATCTACTTAAAAATCATGACATGTAAGTAATTGAACATTTCCAACCTTATAAACCCACGTCACTTCTCTATTTTATCCAATTTGGGATTATATTCTCAACAAAAATGTACATGCACCAACAATAAACAAGTATGATCCATGCCCTTCATAAGCTATTATTTTGAGTTGTAATTGATTGGGAAATGCACAACTGAAGAAGTTATAAAAGGGGAAAAACACATTGCTATGGCAACTATTGTATATAAATACTTCACTTATTTTCCTGGTCTAATATAAGGATATTTGGATCCCAAACTCACCAGGTCATCACATACAATGGTTTGTCTATTGTTGCTTCTAAGCTAAAAATAGAAGGCATCCATTCGTACAGGATCTCATTTCAATGTTAACTCTTCCAAACTCTGAGCATAAGAAGTCCAACAATATACACCAAGGTAGTTTCACAATTTTATAACAAAATATTGGAAAAAATAGAACCTAATAACAAGATCATCTTTACATATCAATTCCATAGGTCATTTCCCTTGTGAAACTAGTCATTATGGTTTTCTTGAAGTTGGAAAACTTTAAATACACAACATGAAAATAGAGCACCACGATTTACATGACTAGATGCTTAAGTGAGCTATTAATGCTTTGAGTTGGCCGAAAGAAATAAGCAAGTGTTGAGAGAAATCCCACATTAAGTAAAACAAAGAATTATTTTGGGTATATAAGGTTAGAAATATTTAAAAGCTTAGAAATCATAACTTTTAAGTGAATACGAGTCTAACCCCTTATTGGTACAAGGCTTTCTCACATGTTATTAGAGTCAATGGGTTTACACTCTGTGCTAGACTCATGACTGATAATCCATCTCAGTGGTTTGACCGAGTGGAATAAAAATACCCAACTCGTGATCGTTGTTTTTCCTAGTGTGAGACTATAAAAATCATACTCAACTAGTAGACAATTGTTGAGTTCGGGTTTAAAAACTACACGTGACAAGTATATATCTGGATTGCACGTGAGGGCGAGTGTTGAAAGAAATCACATATCGAGTAAAAAAGAGAACACCATTTAAAAATGACTTTTATATGCATATAGGTCAAAACCTTATTAGCCCACAACGATTTCTCACAAAAAGAAACAAGCAGCTACTTATCATCTGAAATCATCATTATGAATACCATAGAGAAGATTATGCTTCATCTGTTTTAGATCTTCGATGTAGCCTATAGAGAATGAATCATATCTTTTTGGAAATATCATTTAAAATTTGTCAAGTCCAACACATTGAACTCCACATGAATGGACAAGCTTTAGACATGAATGACTAACCTGGATATATGGATAAGTATTTGCAGCAGCTTTATCACCGATAAGCATGGAATCACACTGAGAAGAGTTCCTAGCATTCTCCGCCTTTGACTGAACCTGCACCAACCCCCTGTAACAGTTCCTCGAGTTTCCTGTTGAAATACCCTTTGAGATAATCCTGCTCCTCGTGTTCTTCCCTTTATGAATCATCTTTGTCCCCGTATCAGCTTGCTGGTGATTGTTTGTCAAAGCCACCGAATAGAACTCTCCAACCGTGTCATCTCCCTCTAAAACCACACTTGGGTACTTCCATGTGATTGCTGACCCTGTCTCCACCTGAGTCCACGAGATCTTTGATCGTGCTCCAGCACAGAGACCCCGTTTGGTCACAAAGTTGTATATCCCGCCATTTCCTTCCTCGTCCCCTGCATACCAGTTCTGCACTGTAGAGTACTTGATCTCAGCACTCTCTGCACAATAGAGCTCCACAACAGCAGCATGGAGCTGGTTCCGGTCATAAGAAGGGGCAGTGCAACCCTCCAAGTACTCCACAAAGCTGCGGTCATCTGCAACTATCAAAGTCCTCTCGAACTGCCCCGTCTCCAATGCATTTATACGGAAGTAAGTCGAGATCTGCATAGGGCACTTGGTGTCCTTGGGGATATAGCAGAAGGAGCCATCACTGAAAACTGCAGAATTCAGGGCAGCATAGTAGTTATCTCCAATAGGTACGACTTTCCCCAAATACTCCCTGACCATATCAGGGTACTCCCTAATTGCCTCTGAAATCGAGCAGAATATGACACCCGCCTCTTGCAGTTTCTCTCTATGAGTTGTGGCGATGGAAACACTATCCAGAACCGCATCTACTGCAACATTTGCTAATCGATTTCTCTCATTCAGGGGCACACCTAACCTATCGAAGTACATGAGCAGCTCAGGGTCGGCCTCTTCGAGACTATTCAAAGTGGGTTTCCTCTTCGGGGCCGAGTAATAACAAATCTCCTGGAAATTAATTGGCGGGTACCTGTTGTCCGACCACTTAGGCTCCTTCATAGTCATGAACTTATCAAAAGCTTTCAGCCTAAACTCGAGCATCCAATCGGGTTCTTCCTTCAGCTCAGATATCAAGCGGACGGTATCTCTCGTGAGCCCTTTCGGGATCGAGAAGGAGTCGATGTCCATGGCGAACCCGTACTTCTTGTTGTAATCGTTGAACTTAAGGATCTGGGCAATCTTCTCATCGTAGGTCGAGGTCGAAGTAGAGGGATTACCTGGGTTTGGGCTCGAATCGAAGGAATGCTTCGTCTCGTACCCAACATCAGCACGAACCTTGAACCGCCGCTGCTTACTGCAATCGAGGGTTTTCGGGTACGAAAGCTTGGAGCTTTCGTGCCTCGGAAGAAACCCTTTTGGGTGATCATGGGGAGGCTGGGCGGTGAAGCGGGAGATTCCGTTGGTCAGCAGAGAAGCCATTGTTGAGGCTCGTAGCATAGAAGGCAATCTTCAGCCACAGAATATACATACGTGAATGCTTCAACTTTGGGCCTTCCAGGATTGGCAGATGGGTGTTCGATTTCGGGCCATAGGTGGCGGAGACCTGTGGACAGCACGCACCTCTTTTATCTACACGTGGCACGATGATGACAGCGTCAGAGTATCGACGTGGCTAGACGTGATTGGTGCTTCCAACGCGAGGGGCTCCGTCGACCGCACTTGGTCTCCTCCCCCGTTCTTGAACGAGCGCTTTCCATCATTAGCTGTAAAACGGAAGAAGGAATTCCGAGCAGAAGGAAAAGCTTTCTCCTTTAATCATTTTTCCTTGCTATTAAAGGGGCCGTCGAATTTCACCGTCCTCTGAATCCTCCTGACGTCAGCCAGCCGATGAATCCAATCCCTTCCCTCTAAACCCTTTTTGGCATTTTCTAAACATTTATTGGTAAATCTGGCGGATATTTGAGGAATTTGCTCAGTGGGAGATTGATATCAGACGGAAAGAAGAGAAAGGAGGAGAAGAAGAAAGATGGCGCAAGCAGTTGAAGAATGGTACAAACAGATGCCGGTTATCACCCGCTCGTATCTCACGGCTGCGGTCATCACCAACATCGGCTGCTCTCTTGAGGTATCGGCCGTTCCTTCTCAATCGATAGCCACGGCCTACAATTTTGAGCGCTTTTGAATTGGCTAGATTGGATTATAGTAGTCCAGCTTCTGCACTGATTTTGCATTTGCGGGATTCCGTGGAGGATTTGGGGATAATCAGTATCAAGAACTCATCGTCTTTATTGATGTTTGTTAGCCCTCTTTTGCTGTACTTTCTTCTCATATTTTTCCGACAAGGTCGTGCATTATTGGCTTTGCAGGACCAATTGATACTGCTTAGCAGCAGTTTGTTGTCTCTTCCTATTGGTACTATAAACTGGGGATCTTTAGCGAGTGATCTCTCATCTTCTTGAGTGATTTAGGTTTACCTGTTTATGTTAATTTTTGGATGATTAAATGGTGAAGAGTTTATCAGTTGAGGCCATGTGATTGTCGCTTGATTTTGGTTTCTGAGGAATATGATTTACTGGGCTAGTGAGACTGACCCGAGATCGGGTTCATCGGTTTTATTCAATTCTGGATTTCAATAGCATTGGCATGAGGCAGATTTCATGGGTTTGGCGGATGAATTGAAACATTTTGGTTCTCTCTTGACTAATGCTTTGTGCCATGTTAAATTATGCAGATCATATCACCTTACAAGCTTTACCTGCACCCTGAATTGGTGTTTAAGCAGTATCAGTTCTGGCGGCTTGTAACCAACTTCCTCTACTTTCGCAAAATGGGTAATGTAACTTGAACTTCTTCTGGTTTTTATATGGAAGATGATGAAATGAAGTTGATGCTTATCAAAGCAGGGCAAGTAATGGTAGCTAGGGAGTTCATTTAGTTTTTATGGTTCTTTTGATTTGCAATGTAAAATGAAGTTCATTTATTCTTAAAGCTAAGATCAAGACTCAAAATATTTTGGTGTTCTGTAGACTTGGACTTCCTGTTCCATATGTTCTTTCTTGCTCGGTACTGCAAGCTTCTTGAAGAGAACTCCTTCCGTGGGAGGACGGCGGATTTCTTCTACATGCTCTTGTTTGGGGCCACTGTCTTGACTAGCACTGTCCTCATTGGCGGAATGATACCTTATGTTTCAGAATCTTTTGCCAAGATCATATTCCTAAGCAATTCACTGACCTTTATGATGGTTTGTCTCTCTCTTGGTTAGTAGGTTGAGTAACATTGGTAGATTCACAGGCTTCCTCATTTATTCTTATTTTATAGGTATATGTCTGGAGCAAGCAGAATCCTTTCATCCACATGAGCTTCTTGGGGCTGTTCACCTTCACCGCAGCTTACCTTCCATGGGTTAGTGATTTCTGCTACTTCACATGAGAGAGTACCATTTAGGGTGCTTAGTGTTCAGTAAATTGTCTGGAGGAAGAAGAATAGATCAGTGTCAAACGGGCCAGTTTTTTTTGCTTCACCATTTTTGGAATATTGATCGCCTTTGGAATGTCTGGTGTCTAACTAGTGTACAGGCAGCACCTTTAGGTTCCCAGGATTTGTTGGTTTTGTTTTCCAAAATTATGTAATGTCTAGTATTCATTGGACTGGTAACCGGAAGAAGAAGACCGAGCTTATTGTGATTTCTTGCAGGTTCTCCTCGGATTCTCGGTCCTGGTCGGTGCAAGTGCTTGGGTGGATTTATTGGTAAGTTGCAAATTCCGAATGATAGTCCTATTAGGCACAATTCACCATGGACCTTTTGATTTATCCAGGTGAATACTTTCAATCAGCAGAGCAGTTCAAAAGCTTTTCCATGACAATCATAATGTGTGTATGCAGGGTATGATAGCAGGCCATGCCTACTACTTTCTCGAGGATGTTTACCCGAGGATGACGGGGCGTAGGCCGTTGAGGACTCCTTCATTCATCAAGGCTCTGTTTGCAGACGATCCTGTGGTAGTTACTCAGCCTGGGAATGTGAGGTTTGCCCCTCCGGTTGAGCAAGTCCACCAGGACTAGGTCCAGTACACCTTGTGGCTGATCAATTACATCTCCTAATGGTGCAAAATCTCCCTAGACCCAAAGAGGATGCTGTTATTTGGCTGCATGAAAGAACTAAAGTCCGTTTTGTGTATTGACGAGTGCCAGGGGTGTGAATTTTTAAGCCTAACAATTGTATTTGTTTTGAATACATAGGACTTGATGAGAAAGTATGGTTCAGCTTTGTTTAGAAATGAAAATTATAGCGTTTGTGTCAAGAATTATGAATGGAGATGTGTCAATATGGGACATCTCATTCATAGAAGGGTCATGGATTAAGCACAAAATCCAGTGGAGCAAAACAATAGATCAACTGGGTCTGAGAAGTGAAAACTAGAATACACTAATTCCTTGAAGAGTGGCTCAATCGGATTATAACAGTCAATGAAGTGCAATGATACACTGGGAAGAAAAGTGGAAAGAAGAAAAGAGGGTGAAGACCTTGGAAGGCCTAACATTCTAACCTCTATAACAGACATGGCCTTATAGGTCAATTACAGAATAAAGGAATCAATAGGCCTTATAGCTATCTGATCCATCAAGCAGTGGCAGTTTTATGCATTTTGGGGCAAAGATTGGAACTAGAAAAAGGAAGAAATGCCGGGATATCTTAAGATTACGCATCTCAATTCGGGAGGTTGCTTATTCCAACTGGGATTTTATTGCAAGACTCCTGAAACCACTCTCGAGATGAGAATACAAATTCTAGATAACAGGGACGGGATAGATTCAAGGCTAGCTATCTGATGGCATGGTATTGGGCTGAGATCCGCTTTGGAGGCAGCTTGCGCAAGATGTATAGAACTAATGCTGAAGGAAGGATTTCCACAAGCTGTAATTTGGTAGTAGACAATGTCAAACTTGCTGGAAAATTAAGCAAGGGTTGCCAGGTGAAGTTAGAGAGGGAAGAGAAGACATACCATGTAATAGATCAGATTCAAGATTGGATGATCTAGAACATCAAGTGATGCGTCCTTCTCATCAAATGCAGAAAGAAGGACCTGAATATCGATAGAATTATCTTAAATGCATGCATAATGCAACCAAGAAAAAACACCATTGACAAATTGAAATTGTAAGGTTATGATTGTGAAGCTAAGAAAAATCATTAACTTTCATATAAAAGCATAGAAAGCCAAAGTTATCTGTCGTACTATCTTGAGCTGAATGCCACAACTATTTGAGTCTATAGGTGGACATAATTTTTGCTGGTTTAACACCTCAACGTTCAATCCCAATTCATTTGAACCCAGATTAATTTGCCCAATGTGTGTAGGAACAATCTGATATGATGGCTCGTCTATAATTTGATGTGGCAAATCTACCATTAGGGAGATTCTATTTCCCTGGTCCTTGACTATCCTGACCGGCCATCTCATGCAAGTCTAGTCAAAGAGTTTTTAGTTATAAATGAAAGGATGATTACAAGGGAATCATAAGAAACAGAGTTGAAGTTTGTCCCAACTTCAAAAGAAGATTTTCTTAAAATTGCGAGCTATAACTGTAATATAAAAGCTTACCACAGCACATCTGATGAGAAAGCAAGTGAAGCATATGGCTGTAACAAATCCAACCTGTTCAAGGAGAAAACTGAAGCTGGAGAAATGCTAAAAAATGATAATGGTTTAACTGTAAAAAGAAAGTGCTCACACTGTTTTTGGTATGTTTCAACTATTCCATCACACCAACTTGATGGAAGGAGCACTAGCTAAAGTTCAGACAATATTAATAAACATTTTAAAGTGGCAAATATATTATCATGTTTAACTAATTAAAGAAATTAATTGGTCAGTTCATTGCAAGTATAAGGTGGTGCATATAATAATGTCTTTTTTGCTCAAATAACTTATTACAGCTGATCCAATGAGTTATAGTACTGCACTTATAGCAACTAGAAGAAATATTTCTGCAGCCTATCATGTTCGATGATTAAATGAAGAATCATGTGGGCAAGGTTATAGTACCTCGTGAAGCTTCTTTCTTCTTCCTTTGGATTCAACGGGAAATCGTTTTAGCATGCAAAACAATCTGGTAACATCTCCCGACATTAAATATACTAAATGATAAAGGTTCCATAGTAATAAACCAGAAGAAAAAACATTTGTCATGCTTTATAATCACCTTCCTCCATACACCAAGAAACTCAATGCGGCGATTATTGAGATAACTGGCAGTACAAACATTACAGTGTCAATAACAAGGTTAGCCAATGGGAAAAATCGTATTAAAATCATGGGTTACAGAAGTAGTGCATAACCTGCAATAAAAATTTTCCCAATAAATTCCACGATGCTGTTGTCATTGATCCACAAATAAATCCAAATGCAGGCCTGGTAGCAAAAACATATAAAACCCACTTAAACTACATGATTACTATAATGTCACTCCAGAATCTCCAGGAGGACAAACTTGCAGAATTAAGTTCATCATCCATAGAATAAAGCAATCTAAAACTAAATCCTAGCATATCTTTAACTTCTCCACCCTTTAAGATAATAAAAAAAAAATAGCACACTGACATTCAATTCTGAGGGGGAAAAATTCAAGTGCAAGAGAATAGTCAACAGTTCTATCAGGCAGTCAGAACCTCTAAAATATATAGGCAGCTGAGAGGTGGAGTAAGAATCAGCAGGACAGTAAACATAGCACTGGTACAAAAGTAATGACCTGTAGAATAAGCACTATGCACTGAATCTACTTTCAAATGTAAAATGCAGTGAACTAATACTGTAGTTGAAGTTGAAATTTGAGTAGCAGCAATAACAGAGATGATATACCTGTATAAAGTACATTCCACCATTTACTGAAAGATAGACTGTCCTAAGTTTATCTGTTGGTAAACTTCGCGCCTGGTCAAGGGGGAAAAAGCATTACACTTACAATAGTTGAACAATAATTTATTAGATCCATGAAGAAAAAACCATCAGATAAAATTGAATATGCAGCCTTCTAATGAACAAGGACAAATTAGAAAAGAAAATGACACTGACTTACCTGATGAAATATCTCGGCCCAAAACAAAACCAGCAGTGTGTACGTAGAGAAAAATAGAAGACCAGGTAGATCCAGGAGAATAAAAGTCAAGACCTGATTAAAGATATAGTTGCAGAATGAGTGAAGAAAGTAAAATTTACTAATGCAGGTAGTCCAGGAATCATGCGTTGAGCCAATTGACACACTTATACTATATATCAGTGTGTGTAAATCATATTACTATTTTTGGATATTGATGTCCTACCCCTTTTGTAACATTGGCGCGTGACCAATAAAATAATAGGTGACAATGCTATTTGTCCGTTGGCTGGAGTAAAGTTAAAATATGATTCCCTTTGAGGTGCAACATCCAGTAACTCATAGGATAATAAATCAATAAAGGTGCAACATCCTAATTTGGAGTTGATGCATATAAGAAGGCCTAAGAGGCTCATAATCCTGCTCTACCATTTGGGTCAGAAAAGGAGAGGTGTTGAGAATATAATTAAAAAACTATTTCCTATATTTAGAAGAGAATACTTTTGGTTAGTATTTTGAAAGAGGCCTAGAACATGCGAGACATTGAAAATGATGAGAAACTACTTTGGTTAAGAAGCCAGCAATTAGTCAAAGCATTCTCTATGTGCAGGGACATTGAATGTTCAATTAAGAAACAAAGGAATGATTCAAGGACATGGATTTCAGATGAATTCCTCATACCTTGAATCTATATTAAAAATCTACCTTCATTTCCAAAATAAATGATAAAGGAATATGGATGTTCAAAGCTCAAACATATATGATCTCGCACACTATGTAGCATGAATTTGATTAGGAACAACTAACCAAGGAACTTCATCACATTCCATTATGGCACAACAGTGGGTGATAAGTCCAAGCACCATAGAATAATGATGATGACATAGAGGACATGATCATAAAGATCTAAAATGAAAGTTTACTAGGCAAAGTGTGATGAACTAACCTTTGGATGCATTACAAAGACTTGCCTATGAAATCCAAATACAACAGCACGAACTGCAAACATGTATTTCCAAGATTAAGCATTAATAATATATACATTCAGTCATCTTCCAAGATTATGTATTACACAGACATTTTATTTGACAGGTAATAACATGAAATCTCAAATCTTATCAAAATTTTCAAGTATTACCTCCATTGACAATGAAGTTCATGAGATGAAAAACCTTCTGTGTTGTCCAACCATACTCGGGCACTCTCAATTGGATCCTTATCAATTGTATCTGCGTACCAGCAAATGGACTCATGTTAATCTCCCCAAAAAGGAGTTTTATATAAAGTATACAGTGGAGAAAGCATATCTGATTTAACATTCACATGTATCCAGAAAAGATGTAGTTTCCAATGCCTTGTATTTTTCACTTGTTCTACAAATGGATTGAACATTTGGGTTTCCAATGCTTTTTTAACGTCTCTCTCTGAAATTTTTATTTCTATATTAAATATCTATGAAAATAAATATACGCATAATTAAAGGTGATCATTTGCGCATATACATGTCCTGCCAATTATCTAAGAGTCTGAACAAAGACGCTCGCATCTCCAAGATCAGCAGCACATAGGCGCCAAGAATATGTAAGTGGCAACCGTAACCAACAGAAAGCAGACATATAAAGACAGACCAACGCAACGGAGGCGACGAGAGCGAAAGCAGCGCAGAGGAAGAAGAAGATCTCGTCCTGCCACTTTGTCGATTCATTAATCTCGTCCCACCAATCGGAGACCAGAAGGCTGAGATCTGTAGCATTCGAACTCAACCTCAATTGCCCCACCCTCACCATCCCCACTTCTTCAGTTCCCCTCGCTCAGGAGAAGCAAGCCGCCGCCGCCGAGCACGATCGAGAGAACCGGAGACAGAACAACTTATCGGCAGAGCAAAGAACAGTCACTGAAGAGGGAAGAGAGAGGATTGGGTCGTTCGGCTTACAATGAAGGTCGCCTTGTCGTTTTACTCCACTACGGCCAGATCCAGGTGAAACTACCAACTCTAACCAATTGGATTGGTTTATTCTGCGGACGATTTGACCGTTTTACCCTTACTAGCAAACGTGTCGATTTAGTGTTAATCTGTATTCGCCGATCAATATAAGTCTGATCTTCAGTATTATAATTTATGACACTGTAGAATTTGACTATAGCACGGGACTATCCTTCCGCTGTTTCATTTATAAGCGTAAATACAAAATACCTTTTAGTTTAATTGCCAAAAAAGCACAAACTTTGGTAATATTATATTTATAGTCCAAACTTTATGTTTTAGCTAAAAAGGACCTCACCCGTCAAAATTTTCATCCCAATGGAGGCCTCCGGCTTCTGCACAGCATTGTCCGCCTTCGGCCGCCGCCTGCCGCTAACAAAAACGCCACCCTCACATCGAAGGAAAAGTCCAGGGCTGCGCTCTCCCTCCTCAAGGCAGAGAAGTCCCCCGACCGCATCGTCGAGATCTGTCGCGCTCCTTTCCTGACTCCGGACTTGGAGCTCAACCGGATAGCCTACTCCGTCGCCATCTCCAGCCTCACCAAGTCGAGGAGTCCAAGGGCCGTCTCGACATCAGGAACGAGTTCTTCCTCTCCCACGCGATCGTCCTGTACGAACAATCCGGGATGGTCCAGGAGGCGATCGACACATTCAAGCAGATCGAGGTTCTCGGAGTCCGCCGGACGATGAAGTTCCTCAACGCTCTCCTTTTCTCCTGCATCCTGGCAAAGGATTTCACGCATTTGAAGAGGATCTACACCGATTTTCCCCAGATATACGGCGTGGAACCAGATGTGGAGACGTAGAATCAGGCGATGAAGGCTTTCTCCGAATCAGGATCATCGAGCTCTGCCTACTGTCCTCGCCGAGATGGATAAATCCGGTGTTAGGCCAAATTCGATCATTTTCAGTAATATGCTGACTGGTTTCTACAGGGAAGAGAAGATGGATGATATCAAGAAGGTCTTGAAATTGGTGGACACCTACTCCATGGTTTCCGTGATGCATCTTGTTTGATCAGTGTGAGTTACAATCAACGGATCTTTTGCTTTGGTGAATATAATCCTCACCTCCATGTATGATTCCATGTTGACTCTACTGTTTTATTTCATTGCAGGTGGGGGATGGATTGATCCGCTTGAGTACATTAGTACTGGTGAGAATTATTTTCCCACAACTGAGTTTCTCCATTAGAATGGTAACTATGCAAGTAAGGCAGATGAACTGCATGGAAATTTGGCAAATCACATAATCTAGTAAGGAGAACAGCAGAAAACGAGATATTTGGCTGAGATGGGGATGATGATTTGGATTCTCAAGCCAAAAAAGACAGAAGAATGAAGGGGGGAAAAAGAAGCTTGGATATGATCTTTTCACTATTAGCTCTGTGACTGTGAGAAGAATGGCAAGGAGAAGATAGATGAACATAAAACCACTATTGCAGCTTCCTGGATATGCAAGATTGCTCAATAGGACTGTAGATTGTTGAATTCATCCTTGAGGCTCACGTAGTTGAAGCCACGGATACTGTTGGATCGGTGGACACCCAAAGCATCTGGGGCGGCGTACACAGTAGACTGGAACCCTCCTGCGACTCTCGGCTTCTTCCTTCTCCAGCTCAAGCCCAAGAACCAGAAGCCAGGCTTGGAGTTCTGACTCTTGCAATGGTGACTAGAATCAGAGGCCATCTCCAGGGACTGAGCCTGAGGTCTCTTCTCTGATCTTCTCTGGCTGCTGAAGTACTCAATCTCCTTCCTTACAAGGGACCCGACTGTGCCTTGGGTGCCCACTGCGATCGGAGTGGCGGTCATCTCCTGAGGGAGGGGATCTCTTTGTCCCTGTTGTCTTCCTCTCCGTGAGGTTAGATTTATGGGGAAGGAGGGCTGGAGTTGGAGCTCAATGGAGGCTTGTGGATGAAGAAAAGTGAAAGGAGGGATGTTGCTTTGCTTTAAACCAAGGGTGTGTGGTGAGCGTGACTGTTTCATTATGGCCTCCCAATAATGTTTCCCGCCCGTTGCTTTAATAAAGCAGGAGATGCATTTCTTGTCGGGTAGAACAGATAAAATGAAGATGGAAATAAAAAGGGTTTTACTGTAATAATAAAACCTTTTAACTTATAATGTAAGGTTGCAGATTTGGTCGATGAAATTTAACTTATCAACGTCCACCTATATTCCAGTAGGGTCAATGATATGATGGAGTAAAATGATGAAGGGAAATGGCTAGAAAAGCAGCTGACCACTTATCCTTTAATTCCTCTCTCACCCAATCAGAGCCATTAATTAATCCACACGATATGAGTATGCACTTCTCATATCACCTAATAGAATTCTAAGAAAACTATATATATATATCAACATCCAGCCCACTGTCAAGTGAACCATGTTGCATGGCATTCCTAAACTAAGTGTAGACAAAAGCTCGATGCAAATAGACGACCATAGAGTTAGATCTTGCATATGTGGGTACAGTTTAAATTTCCATTAGTATGTTCTTCAATTGAAAGAATACCCATATTATATCTTATTATGTTTCCACATTGGGAACAAATTTCCCCACTTCTCCCAACAATATACTCTTCCCTTTCGTCCATTTCCATGTAGTATGCCTCGTATATATAAATATCCTACTAAAATGGGAGCATAAAGCAGAAGCTGTAAAAGAAGCATGGCTAATGTGTACTGGGTAGATGGCAAATGTACCTCAGATTCCGATGAGAAGCGAGAGCACGTCGGAGTGCAACTTCGATGGTGGCCCCTTCCCGAAACATAAGGTCGTATAATTGACAGACAAACTGGGATAGCTCCGCTTCATCGTCGTCCCAAAAGCCTTTGTGGGTTTGATGGTTCTCCTTGCCACCCCCAGTGTCACTGTCTTCCCAATCACTCACCGAGCTTGCGGGCTCTGCTTCCTCCTCATCCTCTTCAACTTCTTCCTCTCCAATCTCGAACTTCCCATTCTCCAAGTAGTCTAAGTCCCAGGAATTGAATGTTGCGTTCTGGGATTCAGGAGGGGGTTCAGCTGATGGGCATACCACAGCTTTGGCGCCAGAGTCTAGGAAGGCCTTTATTAGAGTTGGTGTGGGGCCATACATCCCAGTGCAGATTATGATCCTATCCCTCCACGCCCCAACCTGAAGATTCCAACAAGAAATAATCAACCGGGGTTAAGAAAAGAGAGGCTATCTGAATGAAAGGTTAACATAATTTCAGAAAGGTTGCACGTGAAGATGTTTCTGAAATCACTGTCATAAAATTTCTTTTGCAGGTATTAATATCCTAATGACTTTCTGAAAACTAGATTTTGCATTTGGAGTGTAGTAAATGGCAGTAAGGTAAAAGGTGGCAGCTTGTACGTACAATCCAGAGTATCATCAGATATTGTGTTTCTATAATATGTTCCTAAAATCAGTTTCCTAAAAGTTTTCACACCACATTACCAAGCACCCAGCTTTTTTTGTATTCTTTAAGATGAAAGATATTCCTTGAGGCAGAAAGTACTTTCAAACTTATTTCCAACAATCTTATTTCAATTATCATGGAATTCATGCAGAAGAGACATTATTTCATCTACCAATTAGAATTCACAAATTCACTCTATAGAATAAATACCCTTCTAGCTTACTAGGTTTTGGAACACTTATATAGCCCTTTTCATGCAAAGAAAAAAATCATGAAGTTATTCAGTCACTTATATCTTTTCATAAGAACTTGATAAGCATGCCGAATTCTTTATGCTTATTAATATCTAGGACAAGAGAAGGTACCATCCAGCGAACATCATCAGGTGTCAAATGCATGGAAGGGACTGTCCTTCGAAACATGTAGGCCGCTATCTCTTGATCATCTTCCATGACCTTCCCCAAAAAAGGCGTTAATAGTTAGTACAAGGGTAAAAGGATATTTAGTGCAAAGTTAATGGTTGGAGGGTTGATGAGAAGGCAATATGGGAAAGGTAAAAAAATTATACTTGGGTTTGACGACCAATATAGCGATGAACAACGCATCCTATCTGAAAGTATGGTTTGCACGAGACCAAGTCGGCTACTGTGTTAATGTTTGAAAGCTGAGATACATCCTTCCTTTGATTGCTCCGAACCATTGAGAGCAAGCTCATCTTCACACTCTGTAAGAAGCTATCTGCAAGTCCCCCAGGCTCAGCCACCACAAAAACATCGTTCTGCCAACTGGAGGAAAACAATTCCATCATCGGAAATCAGAAAAAAATATGCCTTTTTTTTAAGGGTTTCAATTTATCATCAATTAGTACTCTGGCTTCATTTCCATGAGAAGGTAGTGGTGATTAAAAGTAGCTACCAAACGACAAGATTCAAGTTAGGATGACAGAAGTATTCTATGATTAATAAAATCGAATAATAAAACTAATAGGAAACCCACAATATATTCATAACTGAGAAGTCCAAAACATAATGTTAATAAAACAAGCAAAATTGGAAATGGAACCTAACAAAAGAGCAATTTTTTAAAATTGTTATCCAAACATTTTTCCAGAGATCTTTACAAACTATCATTGAATAAGGTAAAGAGAACTTTCTTTACCTTAGAATCAAGCCAGAGGAATCAATTTGTAGAGCCAAATGGATGATGCCAACTTGAGGTGAATTCTGTAACTTTCCATGCAATGCGCGGACAGATAACGAGAATTCTCTCGGTCCTGAAGGAGACTTTGGTGGTGAACCCACTGGCTTTCCATCTAAGCTTAGTGGAGGAACTAGATCAATTCTACCAATCCTATGACGACCTATATCAGGACTATAAAGAAGAGGGCTAGATGGGAAGCTCCCAGTGAACATTGGTGATGTAAATGGCGTTGGCAACACTGTTGGCTGGGCTGGTTCTGAGCCTCCAAATATGTCGTTCCCAAAAGATAATCTGATGGAATTGCGGGAACAGTATGACTCTAGGGCACGAGCATGATGAACGGCTCTACCTGAATCAGGGCTATTTAAAGCTTCAAGTAGTAGTACATTCCGCCTCCATCCCAAAGAAGGGCCTGGTTTTATCATTGGAGAAGAAAGCGTCGAGTAAAATGAGATTTAGACAGATGCTAATGAAAAAATTCTCCTTGCATTGTCCATACTGTAAAGCATAAAGTACCTGAAGCAGAAAGGGTTGTTTTCTGATGGCGCTGAGGCTTAGAGTTCTCTAGAAGCTTGTCATCAAGCTGGAATGGCATAATTAGTCTTTCACAAGCACTCTTGAATGCTCGTGAGTTGCTTAGAATGTACTCCTCTGTTGCGGCCTCCAATTTTAGCCACACTGCAGGGTCAGTTTCATCCAGCTCCATGCCACACCGTTCATCAACTGAAAGGTATATTACCAATACCAATTTAGAGCAACAATGCTGAAATTTCAATGAACACTTCCTAAAATAAGAGAAGCCCCCGCCTTGAATGGAAGAAATTAAGAACAAAAAGTGCATGTCTCATGTTTATAATTATTTAAAAGAACGGACAACGCAAAACATGGAAATACCAGGATTAAATCGAAAGTACTGTATTTCAGGAAGCATTGGAAGTAATGTACTAAGAACTTCCTCCACACGATCCACAGAGCAAGCACTTTCTATTAAGACTTGTCCAGTATCTAGGTATCGCCAACCACCCTTTCGCACCTATGACAACATATATATCCAAACTTTAACTTTTTTTCTGGTCAATATCCAACCTTAATTGAATGCAGTGAAATTTCAACAGAAAAGAGAGAGAGGATGAGGGAGAGAAAACCCATAATCTCTTTTAGTGAGTTATCTAGCATGATAATATTACTATTTAAAAAACTTGGGAAGGCTGAATGGGTATATCAAATATTAATAGACAAGAATACAGGGGAATTAGACTTAAATGGGTAGTGCAAGAATCATAAAACAACAGACACCTGTGTTGCTCCACAATGATTTTCAACCATCACAAGCTGAACATAAGAAAGATCATATTCACAAATGATGAACACTAGGTTTCAAGATCATATTCAACAGACGATGATTGTATTTCTTGTAATCCATGTCAAGTGCTTGCATTAGAGAAAAAGAAAATAATGCTTAGAAAATAAGAAAAGAAAATTGTAATGAAGATGAAGGGTGGAACAGTCATTCATCCAATTACAACAGCAAGTTCACACAATTAAACCAAAAGAAAAAAGAAGAATTTTATGTAAGCCTAATAAAATAAAGCAAACCTGGCACAACATCATTTTCAAACTTATACTGAAAATCACTGGGTGCCATGCAGAACAAACAAGTAAACTGCACAACAGCCTTAATTCAAGATTACCTTTGCTGGAACAGAACCACAACCAAGTGACACAAGGCAGTCAATTTTGGTGTCAGGCCAGAGAAGTTGTGCTTCTCTAATAGCAAAGACTGTAGGATTATTAGCCACAATGGCACCATCTTGCCAGCGATGAACATCTGTGCAATATCAAAAGCAAACAAAAATGTAAAGCCAAGAGCCACCAAATGACCAAGGAGTAAAAAAGGTTGATAGAAAAGGGTATACCATCAGAAAAATCATCAAGATAGTATGGAGCTGCAGAGGAAGCTCTTATAGCTTTCCATATGTGGTGCTTACAACTTCCAATATAAGCACTGCGCTTATAGCCAACTTGAGCACTTGCCATTGGTGATGCCATTGTAGTAATGCCTGAACTTTCTGGTGTTGCAAGAGGCACTTCGGGAGTTCCTACAGGATACTGCAAAATGATAAGAAAATGCTGGTCAACAAGGTGCTGGAAGAATCAATTAGTGCATCAATAAACATACACAAATATCAATATTTATTCTGTTAGTAACAAGTTGAAGAAATACACAAGAAGCATGGGATTGAAGCTCATCCAGACCTGATAGTTACGGAATAAGAAAGGCTGAGCTGGCACCATGCTCACCAGAGTTGAAACTACAAAAACCTTGGGAATGTTTTTGACTGCAGATTCTATTAAAAGATCCCCATCTTCATCAGCACACATTTCCTTCAGTAACCTCTCAAATTGATCTGCACTATGCTGTAAAATGAAATATGACTTTTTTGGATAATTAATATTTGCTTCTCATATGTTTCCGTCTACTTGTATGTAAAAATAGTCAAGTTATTAATGACCGGATAAATAGCACCTCACAGGAGAAACTATATTGTAGGTTAGATATATATTCTTCAAAAAAAAATGTAGGTTAGACAAATAAGAAGCCAAGTTCTATTGACTACCAGCTGCTGATGAGAAAAATAACATATCTCTCTAGAGCAGAACCCATACAATCTAAAGATGTCTCCAAGAAATTCCTTAAAATTAAAAATTACTAAAGAATATAAAAACCCTTACTTTGGAGCCATGGACAACAACTCTAAAACTTTGAGATGAACTTTTGTAGAGCTGATCAAATTTTTCTCGCCAACTTGCAGCTTCATTATCCTTAGGAAAAGGATCAGCGAATACCAGTTTGCCTGATGAACAGTAGACGAAAACTATTACAGATTATGAAAATACATAAGTTGGAGAAATGAAATCTCAGAATGGGAAGCTGTATATTCGCACCAAGATTTTTATATATTTCTTCACACTGTTCCAGTGTCATCAGCTTGATACCGAGGGCAATAGCAAGCATTCCTCCAGTTGATGTACCACAAATCAGGTCAAACAATTCATATATCCTCTTTCCTGTCCCCTTTTCAATTTCTTTAAGCATTTGGACTGTCGCCAGTCCTTTCATGCCACCTCCATCCATTGCAAGTATGCGAAGTCCTTGCCGTGAAACTGGCCTCCCTCGTATGGAACGTCGTAGGTTTTCATTCTCTCCTGCAAAGAAAAATATCATGAGTTCAAAGCTACTCCGAAAGAAAATGGCATGAAGGATAAAACTAAACATGACTACACAGACCGAGAATTGCCAAAGCCCGAGCAGCTGCTTTATTTACACGTGGTTCAGGTGCAACAGAGAGCCGTAATAGTAGTTCACGCAAGCTTTCAGATGTAACCAGAACTCGACGATTCTCCAAGGAAAACCCCAAATTTCCAACTGCTAGCAGAGCCAGTCTTTGAACCTAATTGAAAAGGACAAACAATTGGTGGTTATGCCACTATGGAAAGTAAAATAACTTCTTTGTGGCCATTAAGCACAAAACTTGCCTCTGGAATTTTATGAGCACATAATGATTTTAATGATTTCAATACATCCTTGGTCAACATCTTCTGTGATACTGTGTCGGAAGTAAATGCCAAATTTATGACAACTTGTAGGACAGAGATCACATCATCGGCTCTCATAGATCTCAATACAGTTTCAATTGGTTTCATAATATCACATTTCATCAACTGCAGTGCCACACTAACATCTGCAGCAAGAGATGAAAGAGCAAAGCAAGCTTGCTCGACCTACAGGGCAGAAAAAACTTTCAAACCTCAAATTGTCATGCAGTTAATATATCAGGGAAATTTTTGATAAAGCGGGTAACCATACCACATGTTGATTTTCACTACTGATCATGCTTATTAGCTGTCTCACTGCATTCTCATCTTTACCAACAAAAATGCGATTTCCCTGGTCTTGCATTATCTTCGAGAGAGAAGATGCTAGTAAAGGGTGATGACAGGAAGAAAAGCGGAATATAAGTGAGAAAAATGCACTCAGCTTGTGCCTAGAAGCACCAAAGTAAGAACTGTTCTCCATCTGCAATCACCCATGAAAAACAACTGGTATTTAAACCAAAGTTTCTGTGAAGTAAAGATTAAGTCAATGATGCTCCAATTTCAACAAGGATAGTAACCTCTATCTGGACATTCACAGATCTCAAATTCTCATCAGCCACAATTCTAATGTTAGCAAGGGATAAGTGGCGCAGTTTCTGCAGGGGTAGAATTTCAGGAAGGAACTCCAGTGGATTTCCAAACAGGCGCAGAACTCGTAATTCAGCCATAGCCCTACAGCAAAGATAAAAGCACAACCAGGACAATACATTACATATTAACAGAAGTTGATCATATTTAATAAGCATCAAATGAACTAAAAAAGAACAAAGTAAGACGACCTGAAATCAAGAAGAGGCCGGACAAGTTTGTTGTGTTCTAATGATAATTCCACCAGTTCAACACACTGCCGAAGTTCCACTGTTTATGATTTACAACCAATGACATTGATTAAGTTGGAATTACATCACCTTAAGTATCAGAAAAATGTATCTTCTTATTCTATGAGAGTGAAAATGCACTTGCTTTAAAGGAGGAAATTTAAGACAAAGTACTTCACAGCTCACCAGGAACAGAAACAAGCATATTATGGTCAATCCTCAGAACTTTCAAATTCTTCAACTCTCCAAGTTCAGGTGGCAATATAGAAAACTTATTGCTATCAAGGCATAGCTTCTCAAGGTGTGGCAATTGAGTTATTTCTACAGGAAGAACCTGTTAACACAAAAGGTTGGTCACAAAAAGGAGTTATCTCCAGTTCATTCCACCAGACACTTCCTAACTAGTGAAATATGGTCTATAAAGACTATAATATCTCTCAATGTTGAGCTATAATGCACCCAAAAAGGAAAGTCTTTCTGAAATTCAAAAGATAAACTAAAAATACACATAAATATGTGAAAAAAACAGAATTACAGTTTTGTTTCTTGATCCAGTTAAGCTGAAATTTAAGGAGTATAACTAAAACCATCTGGGATTCTCCAGGCTAGCATACAGATGACCCATAATATACACATGAGAATTCAAGCTTGATAAGTGTAGTCAAAATATAATATAAACATGATAATGGTTTCTCAATCCAAACTAAACAAACGCCAAGAAGTAAATCCTCATTAGAAAAACCAATATATAATTACTGTGATCCTTAAGTTTGGGAATTGAACATCATTATAGCAATGGGCAGTATCTAACCAACTCATAACACAATCACACTCACCGACAAGCAGCAGTTACTCAGATCGATCGCAGTGACAGTTCTCCAGTGCTCTCCGCAGGCAACGTTGGCCTCTCCACTGATTGAAGAATCAGCAAAGTTCCATCTCAATAGCCTCGTAAGCACCCCCATCCCATCGCTCTGCTGACCGGAGCCTGCACTCTTACTCATCACCACCGCCTTCAGCGGTTCTCTCCTCCTCACCACTTTCATTTCCACGCGGACATCCTCATTCTCTTGGCAGTTAATCTCCAGCACCACCGTGTCCTGTGGCACAGGCATCGCCACCATCAGATGTGACTGCAACCTCAGAGCCACCTGGTCCTCATCATCACCGGCCGTCCACTCGAGATCGATCCTACATCCCAGATCCTGATCTCGAGGGGACATTGAATTCAGAGAAGAATTCGAAGAGCACGACGACACTGAGGACACCGACGTCCGATTAGCAATCTCGAATGAGCTAGGATCGTCCGTGCCATAAGTCAGAGTCAGCCGGAACACCTCGGATGGTCTCTTCCACCCCAGTCCCCACGACATTGTGGTGGAAATGCTGTTCTCACAATAAATTCCACCGCTACATGGCCTGATCTTAAGCTCGGTGATTGACCTGAGTCATCGCACTAGCGATCAGTGACAAATTGAAGCAATTAATGATCAGATAAACTCGGAGCTGACATCAAGAAATCAAAGCTCGCAGAAGAACGTAGTTTATTGAGATCAATGGCGCGAGAAAGTGAAGATTGTATGCTTCAGTCAGACATTAGAGCCCATATAGAACAGATAAAAACGAGAGAGGAACATTTCAGAAGCCGCCTCCTGTCAAAGACGTACGACACCGTTCTACGAGGAAACACCGAAGAAGAATCAAACAAATGGTAGAGAAAAAACAAATTAATTACTGGGCCGTCCCATTCAAGAATTGCCCACATTAGGCCCAATAGGCCCATAATCCGGTCGGGTTCTTGCGAGATTACATATATGCTGTATCCGTGAGATTGGTAGAGAGAAGAACGGAAGAAAACTTGGGAGAGGGGAAAAAGAGTGCAATCGGTCATGGCAGGTTCAGCAGCGATGATGGTGTCGTCGGAGCCACCGCCTTTCATCCCAAAGCTTGTGGAATCGCATCCGTTCTCCTCCGAGGAGGACGATCTCTACAGCCGCCTCAAGTCTCTGGAACGGCAGTTAGAGTTCATCGACATCCAGGAGGAGTACGTGAAGGACGAGCAGAAGAACCTGAAGCGCGAGCTCCTCCGGGCCCAGGAGGAGGTCAAGCGAATCCAGTCTGTGCCTCTCGTCATCGGCCAGTTCATGGAGATGGTCGACCAGAACAATGGCATTGTCGGTTCCACCACCGGCTCCAATTACTACGTCCGTATTCTCAGTACCATCAATCGCGAGCTTCTGAAGCCCTCAGCTTCTGTTGCGTTGCACCGTCACTCCAACGCCCTGGTCGATGTGTTGCCCCCTGAAGCCGATTCTAGCATCTCACTCCTCAGCCAGTCTGAGAAGCCTGATGTTACTTATAATGTATGTATTTTCTGATTTCGCGGTCGTTATTCGATTCCATATACACACTTCTAAATCCTGCTGGCTAAACTATTCCCTATTCGAGACTGGCGAGTTTCAATTTTCGTTCTTTAAACGGGATAAAAGCTTGGATTATGTATCTAGGGTTTGTTCTGTTTGACAGTGTCCCACCTTGCAGAGCACTATCTTGGGTTTCTTAAGATGTATTAAGAGCTATTTCGTGTTGAGTCTGTGCCAGCCGGACTGTAGGACTGATAAAGTAGATGAGAAATATGATAGATATGCACTGAGAAGTAGATGCTTTGTTAGCTACAGCTGATCTTTCCGCTGGAAGTAAATTTTACTGGAGACAGCAACGGCTAGTAGAAATGAAAGTTACCTTTTTAAAATTATGAAATGTAATGGCTGCAAAGTGGACGATGCTTCATTACTAGAGTTTTCATAGAATCAACTAACGCAGAGAGAACACTGGGGTGAATCTGAAACTCTCAACATGGAAAAGAAACGTAGTTTAGTAAGGAAGAATTGTTGTTGTTGCTTTTGATATTAAACAATTTCTTATCTTTCACTATGATTCAGTAATGAAAACACTATAGGCTCGGGAAAAAAGAGGTGTTTTTATTGTGCATATTCATGTGTTTTTGGCAAACTAGTTATGTAAATTTAAGGATTGTTTAAGTTAGTGTTGGAATCGTAGTAGAACTAAATTGTTTTTAGTGGGCATATTCATGTCAATAGCCTTAAATGGGAAGGGATTCAGACACGCACTTTTGACTGAAATTTATTCATGTTAGCATCTTGAGTATGGACTACTTTGCTTTCATATAACAACCTGTTATTCCATGTTAAATTATCTAAGTTAGAATTGCTTTATTTTTGCTTGGTTGGATTATTTGAAATAACATTTTTTGTCTTCAGTATGTGTATAGTAATCCTTGGATGGATTATAAAAAAAAAATTCTTTTTTTTCTTCACAGGCTCCATCTGTGATATATGGCGCTCTGAGTTTATTTATGCATGCTATTCTTGGTGTTCTCTCATAGGTTGCCGTGTAAAATTTGTCTTCATGCCATATTATTCTTTGTTTGGTAGGATATTGGTGGGTGTGACATTCAGAAGCAGGAAATTCGTGAAGCAGTAGAACTGCCACTCACTCACCATGAGCTGTACAAACAAATAGGGATTGATCCACCACGTGGTGTGCTACTCTATGGACCACCTGGTACAGGCAAAACAATGTTAGCTAAAGCTGTTGCAAATCATACAACTGCAGCATTCATCAGAGTTGTTGGTTCAGAGTTTGTTCAGAAATATTTGGGGGAGGTATGCCTTGGAATTGATTCTCAGTAAATTTTCTGCTTACTAGAAGAAGTTGACTAGGCACTTGCTATGACAAATATATCTAAGCTTTGCTTTTTCCCTTGATTTATTTAGTTTACTGGGGCACTTTACATGACAGTGCATGCTATCAATTTCTAGTAGGAAGTAAGAATACTGATAAATGTTTGAGAAGATTGATTATTGTTTGTTATACTAAATTCCTCTTAGGGCCCAAGAATGGTTAGGGATGTTTTCCGCCTTGCCAAAGAAAATGCACCTGCAATAATTTTTATTGACGAGGTAGATGCAATTGCTACAGCGAGATTTGATGCTCAAACTGGAGCAGATAGAGAAGTTCAGAGAATCTTGATGGAACTCCTTAACCAGGTGAGTATGTTGCGTACTTGAAGAAGTTATGGCAACTCGTTTTCATGTTGCTGCTTGTCGACTAAGTTTTTTCTTTTACACAACTCTTCTTTTCCTGTAGATGGATGGTTTTGACCAGACTGTTAACGTTAAGGTCATCATGGCTACTAATCGAGCAGATACTTTAGATCCTGCTCTTCTTCGTCCAGGAAGACTTGATCGGAAAATTGAATTCCCTTTACCTGATAGGAGACAGAAGAGACTTGTCTTCCAGGTACAATTTTTGTTCTATAATCCTGTTTGTGGAATTGTTGTTTGAGTTTTTACTCTGCAGCTCCTATTATTTAAGACCTACTCTATCAGATTTGAAAGAACTAAAATTTAATTGTGATTTATAGCAAAAAAATGTTTCTATTTTCAGCCATTTATTCTCTCTGTTTCTCACTCACAGTCAACTAAATTGCAGGTTTGCACTTCTAAGATGAACCTTGGTGATGAGGTGGACTTGGAGGACTATGTATCTCGGCCTGACAAAATCAGTGCTGCTGAGGTCAGTTGAATATGATCCTTGGTCACTGCTATTTTCCAAGTTCTGATTTAGTAATATTAAGCAAACTTCCAAGAATTAGTGCTCTCATTATTTTCCAGTACAGAATCTTTATTTTTACATATTTAAGCCCTTCCATTGAATGGTTGACAATGATGAGAATGGTTGCTGGCTTTGATAAAACATGGAAATGGTTCATGGTCAGCATTACAAAAAATGCAAAGCCTTGAAAAAACCTATAGAAAAAGATACCGAAATCTTGCTATCACATATATTCTGATGAATGGATGGATTTCTGCAGATTGCTGCTATATGTCAAGAAGCAGGTATGCATGCAGTTCGAAAGAACCGATATGTGATATTGCCTAAAGACTTTGAGAAGGGGTACCGTGCCAATGTGAAGAAGCCCGACACCGACTTTGAATTTTACAAGTGATAAAATGGAACCTGTTGAACCTTTGAACCATGTATTTTGCTTCCTTCGTTTAGACATCTGAAAAGCTTGTCCAACAGCCAAGTGGAACTAGCCTTCAAGTTTGATAGCACTTGGGACTGTGTGGTACTTCCTCTAGGAATATTATACAGCCTTTGAGTTCTTTACTGATTGTTCTTGAAGCTCACCTTCAATTAGCTTCATGTCTTGTATGTCCACATGTTATCTGTTGACCCATTCACATAGTCCAAACTGTAATTGCCTATTATTGCATTTCTTCTCTAGGGAAGAAAGGCTGCAGAGATGGAGATACTTCAACTGATGCCCCAACATGGCATCTTCTTCTTTGACAAGGATGCTTTTCAACTCCTGGCATCTCTCAGGCCAAAACCTTTCCATGAAACTGGCATTTTCTATGCCCAAGTCAGGTGTGCAACTCATCTTTTGCATTGTCAATGACAGAAACATACTGAGTATGAAAGGGCTCATGTCACTTGGCTATTTGGTTTCTTGGACCGGGCCGAAATTGAATTGGACCGAACCGATCAAGTGGCCAATGTATGCTCAGTTCACATATCATGGTCAACTGTTTCCCAAAATTTCATCGGTTTGAGGAAAGGTTTGAAATCCGCAAGGAAATTGGACTATTTATGTATGCCCACTAGAGATCTACTAATTAATCATCTGATTAAAACTATAAGTGGATAAAAAATTAAATATTATCCAATAAAATTTTAAAAAATTATTAATATACTTAAACCAGTCCCCTGATTTTCTGCAGATTTTGAACCTACACAGCATAAACTACATGTAATCTCTTCTGAGAATCCAGCTAGGAAAGAGATGAAATGAAAAAAAAAAAAGAATTTGAGAATCCAGCTAGGAAGGGGAAACACCTGCATGCATTTATTCAAACTTGTCTGCTGCACCCAGGAGTCTCCAAATATTCAATTCAATATATAGCATGTAATCATACAGAGAATCTATCAGCGGTCTATTTAAAATAATATCCCTTATGGGGACCATTATTTTTGTCTATAAAAATGGTTTTTTTTTATATTTGTTTTCTACTAGGGTTAGCATATAATAAGCCCTGAATAAAATAGTGTTTCCATATGAATTCATCACATGGGCGGCTAACTGAGGTGGGGTTCAATATAAAAATGGAAACAACAAAAGATCCAGTATGTGTACTATTATACATACATACATGTAATGTACTTTGTCAACCCATGTCCATGATTGGTGTATATAGTTTGGAGACCAGTACGATGCAACCTACAAGATAGCCGTGATAGTCGCTTTATATGGCACATCACATGCACCTATGGAAAAAAAAATCAATAGGCCTTGCCCATAACCCTAATCAAGAGTATATCAATAATGACGCAGGTGGAAACTACACTACACCTACAATTAATAATGGTATGGATCTCCAACTAATTAAAAAGCTTACATCCTTGTATTTTGTAATTTTATAAAGTATTTTGTAATCTACTTATAATTTTTTCCCTGATTTTAAAATTTGAATTAAGTTAAATTAGTGAATAATTAATGTAATTTTAAAAATATATTATTTAGTCAATATAATTTTATGATATGTCTGTACTTGTGAATTGGTGGTTTAAGTATATGTTTTTGGCTTTATCAAGTCCTAATAATTAAAACCCACCAATTATTTTTAAAAAAAATTCAAGCAAAAGTAATAAATAATCTAATTTTATATAAAATATAGAATTATTATACGTATATAACTTTTAATTACAAATAAATTAATAATTTATCGGTATATAATATATTCTAGAATAAAAAGAGTAAAATAAATTGTATTATTTTAAATCACTCCTTCCATAGAATAAAAAGAGTAGTACATGTGAACATAGGATATATTTGACAAGGTCTTCAATAGGATTGCTAGAAGCTTAGATGGCTTGTGCTCATCTTCATCTTATAGTTTATATCTTTATCACCTATGGGGAAAAATTCAAATCTTGGTTTTATTATAGTATAATATATATATATATATATATATAGGGTAGAGGGAGAATAAGTGTTTTCTAATGATATTTTCTTTATTTTATCAATTTACCCTAACCAAAATAAGAACAACTAGGTAAAATCTCCTACCACTTTAGATTGACTTTGATCATTTTTTAGGGGTTGGGTTTGCTTGAGCTTTTTCTCATGTCTTAGTTAGGGCAAACATTATTGGGCATATTGAGGATAATGCTATTATTATATATGGCATAAGTAATACACACGCCCCTCACCCATTCTCTATTATTCTCACTTTTAATAATATTATAATAATGATACAAATTCATGATTGACAAGTTCATACCCTTCATATATCCATCTATAATAACTGATTTAGGGATTTGTCTTTTATTTAGAAAATTATATATATTTAGTATAATTTAATAAAATACAAAAAATATTGTATTATTATAAGAGTTATAAATTTACAAGATATTAATTTTAAATAAATATAAGTTTAATTTATTATTAAGTTATAGTATTTTCTAATATAATATCATATTTAATGAAGTTAAATAGTATATATATTGGTCAACATTGAGCTAATATGAGAGAATAATTCAAATTTGCAGAGATGGGCTCTTAGGTCATGCCAAGTAGACTTTTTAGGAAGATTTATATTGTTATTATTTATATTATAAATAAATATATAATTTATGATTATTGGCATTAATAGTATGAATTATATTTGATTTATAAATAATTTTTAAAAGTAAAAATGAGAAAAAAAATAAAACGCGTATATATATAGACTGAATCTGACCATGTTATTTACTTAGTCTTTTGTGCAAGAAGCACATGCCCTAATGGAGTCTTCTTCCACAAGTTGAGACCTTTGACCCCCTGAGTGATAAGCTACAACTCAATAATATACATTGACCTGTTTCTCTTTCCAGGAACTGGGTATAGGTTGAACTCTAAGGATGGAGTGAACTCAAGAAATCTGTGGGCGCAGGTGAATAGGAAGAAAAAGTGAGGCAACTGCAAAGATATTCAATAATGCATCCATCAACTGTAAACATTTTTCCAGGTGCACCAAACTATCTGATATATCATGTTGCTGCTGCACCTGCACTGCAGTGTTGGTACCAAAGCTAATTACTTGAACTTGGTGAAGAGAATGGTGACTAAAAAGATTTGTCCATCCATCACCCTTTTAGTCCTATTTGGTGAAAAACCATTCTCTATCAGGTGTATTTTCCTTTTCCTTTTCTTGAATAAAGAAAGAATGTGAGAAAATGAGTTACCACTCATCTTCCAGAACTCATACACCATATAAGAATGAATGAGATCAGATCATATCCATTAAACAAACACCCATAAATTGCATACGTGTGCTTGCTGAATTTCAAAGTTGGTGTACCACATCACTTTTGTCCACCATTGGGTATTTTAATTCAAGTCATTGCCAGTGTTCATGTCCCCATTTCAGCCCCTCTCTCTTTTCATCTATATTCACATACATAGGCTAAAAAAACAGTGTGGAACAGTGATATCAAATAATATTTTGAACCCATGATAAATCATACTCATATTTATGGGTCATGAAAAGTAAGGGGGTTCTATTTCTGTGTTCTGTGATGAGTAGAATTGCTCAAATTTTCCATGACCATGCAGGAAGAACAAAGTTGTCAGAGATTTCCTTGTGGTTTCGTCGACAATGGTGGGTCACATGGGGTTTGTGATTTGAGTGCTTGATTAGTTGCGTCACCCATATCTGAAATCCATATGTAACTAAACTTACGCCATCACACAGGTCATCAAAAAATTGACATTCATGAATACTTTTAAGGGCCAACATTATTAATGTAATTTGTATGCTATCATTATAAGGAGATAACTTTGATTATAGACAGATTTCTATGGCCCTTTTTTCCGGCTATATTTGTACACCTTCGGTGTACCAAGTCTTCCTTTGGTAGACAAGTAAATAAAAAGCTAAAGTACAATAATAGTGCTAACCATATTTTAAAATATGGTTTTCATCACAAAAAATCTACCTCAAAAAACCTAATCATTCCTATAATTTAATTTAAAAATTATACAAATATTTTATTTATATTGAGAATAGTACTGACACTTTTTCATTAAATAGATAAGTATGGTTAGTTTATAATATTAAAAATATTTTATTAAGTATAAATTATAATTTTTAATTAGATAGGAGTAATATCCTATCAATTATTGTTTAACAATACCTTATCATATTTTATTTTAAACTAAGTAAGTTAACACCGTATATTGTTTTAAAAATCCAATTTATATTCTGTACGAGTATAAAAAGAAAAATATCTAACTCGAATTTATTATCTATTTTAAACCGAAATAATAATACTCAACTAATAAATTACTGTTTGTTTAGAGCTGATTTAATAAAAGTGTATTTACGTTATAAAATAAAATTATAAATAAAATAAAATAAAATAAATATTTTAAGTTTATAAGATTAAAAATATTAAGTAGGCATGGGTTTTACCGGTTATAGATAGCTTAATTGCACTCGTTTAAAAAGCAAAAACCCTACGGGGCATATATCCTCACGCCAAGTTACTTTTGTTTTAGGAAGAGAGAGAGAGGATTATTGGTTCATTAGTGCAGGTGGGGCTATTTTTTTTTTTTTTGCAGGCCGGTGGATAGGAGTGGTTATGGTTCTGTATAAATAGAAGATCATCTCTAAAGCGATTCTAACTTTGTCAGGGACCCTCCATCTTTTTGTTTCTGCCACTGCCAGAGAATAGATCGGAGAGGGGGAGAGTGCGTATTCACTTCAGTACTTTAACCAGAGTCGATATAATTATACTACAAATGGGGAGGAGGATTTCGTTCATCAAACAAGACGAGGATAGGAGGGACCTCGCTGCCGGAGTGAAGAGAGGACCTTGGAGCCCCGACGAAGATCAGAAGCTCGTGGCTTACATTCGGAGATACGGCATCTGGAACTGGACCCATATGCCCAAAGCTGCCGGTATGGTTGTTTCATTACGCGCATACCCATGTTATGAATCTGCAGATGGTCACTGAAACAGGCTACCTGTGTTGTTTGTACTGTGGGTGGCTGGCAGGTCTGTTGAGATCAGGGAAGAGCTGCAGGCTTCGATGGATGAATTACTTGAGGCCGAACATCAAGCACGGAAACTTTTCCAGGGAAGAGGAGGAAACCATCATCAAGTGGCATCAATTGCTGGGCAATAGGTGATTTATTACTTCCTCTAAATTCATAAATAATTTCAATGGCTTCATCCATCTTGCCATTGAATTATTACCAATTTGTTGTCTATTTAATTGAAAAGGAGCCCATATGATTAAAGATTGGCAGCTAGATGATAAAAGGATCATCCTTTGGCAGCTGTTCATCCTCCTGCATGTGGCTGATATGTCATTTTTCTGGCACAGATGGTCTGCAATTGCCAGATTTCTTCCCTCCAGGACAGACAACGAGATCAAGAATTATTGGAACACCCGCTTAAAGAGGCATATGCGATCGGAGCAATCGGTGCACAAACCTGCCAAGGATGCCGGTGATGGGGCGTCTGCATCAAGTTCTACACCAGCATGGCTAGACAACCCGAATATCCTCGAGAGCTTGCCGCAGGAGGAGGCATTGTCGGGTTCTAGCGCAAGTCCATCCCCGGCGCCGGAGTTCGAAGAGACATCCAAGGAGTCTACTCCGCCCATCCAGTGGACTGATAACAATGAAGCCAGGGACTTGGAACTGGATTACTGGGACAACATCGCTCTGCCTCCACTGGAAGATGCGTACGCCGAATGGGACATCGGATCCATTTGTGCCGCCTCCTTCGGGCTCGAGCTCGAACTGCCTCAGTTCTACTCTCTCCAGATGCCGGAATCCTCCGTCGACGGGCATCTTTTCTACGATAATCTATGGGAAAACTGATCGAGTACTTGCATAAAATCATTTTGTATTACCTGCCTGCTAGGAGCTGATTGATCATTTTCAAACTTCACAAATAATGTAATATATGTATGTATATGAGATAATAGAAAGATGTGATTTCCTTGCAAATTACCCAGAAACTTACTACTAATTCGTACAATCTTGTGACTTCAGATTTCTGTCGGGTTCTGGAAAGGAGAAGACGATGCACATCATGAACAGTGTTGACATGTTGATCTTTTTTATCCTTTAATTTTGACATCTTCTTCCTTTTTGTTGCTCTCTAGTCATCTTCCACATAAATTTTACAGTACAAATATCATCATCAGATGCTATCTATATGTTAGCCTTAATATATGCATGGAATCTTGAAACATTATACTATAGCACCTTAGAGCACTGATACATCACAGTCAAAATTACCAATATCTAACTTGCCATACATGAATTCTCTTTTGAAGATTATTGAGTTCTGTCACCCCTACTTAGAGCTAGATTGGCAAAGCAATTCACAGTATAGAAAGCAATTCCCTTTGCAATAGGGAACTTTGTTGACATCACCATTGAAGAATAGGTCCATGAAAAGCTTAACCTATTCATTTATTTTATGTTTGGATGATGGAGGATACAATATTTTCTTGTTGTTAAAAAATGTACATGCCAAGTAGGTAGGGTTAACCGATAATAATTCAATTTTATATATAGTTAAAAGTAATAATTTAAATATTGTAATATTTATAATATTATAAAGTAATAATACTTTTATATTTTATTTAATATTATATTTTATTTTCAACACAATTTTTTGTGCAACGGATATATGTTTAACATATACAATTTTAAACGGTATAATTTTTTGGTTGTCGTATGAATGGATCACGAGCCAGTACGGGTCTGAGTTCACTTGGTATTATACAATATATACGTATTTGAGTTGCAATCATTTATAATTAAAAGTTAAATGGAAACATTTTCAAGCTTATAAATATATAATATTTTTTTATTTTATTAAATTTATAATATTATTTTCAAAAGTATTTAACAAAAATATATATTAAAAATTGATTATATAATAAGTATACGATAAAAATACGAGACCTAATATTATATATAATAGACTTTTATTCTACCCATCCCTCATCTTCATTCCAAGTATCTTCCAACCCTTCAATCAAAAGGTAGCCTTAATGATCATCACCCCCCACCACACACTATTATCCTCCTTTGCAGCCTCATTTTAGCCCCCCTGGTCTCCTCCTCCTGCTGCACACATCAAATTTGACCTAATTCAAATGATTTATTTAGATATGAGCTTGGTATTGAATTTTTTTCCTTATGGGTGAACTGGATCAGTAGTTTCAGCCTTATGTATGAACACAAACGGATTAATGAACAAAAAACAGGTTGGCCGGTTCAATCTTGTCCAACATAGCACAGTGGGCATTCATTAGAGGCATACCATGGAACAGGGTGTGGACCATCCTGATTGAAATATATATTAAGGTAGTAGGTTGATAGCCTGAGGGAAATAAGGGGAGTGGCCCTGCTCAATTTTTCTAATATTATACGAGTTTTTTCCATTATGCAATAAAATATAAGAAAATAAAAAAAAACAATTACCAAAAAAAGAGTTATGCATATAAATTAAACCAGTCTGTTGCCATGTCCAAGTCTGCTGTCATGTCTGTTGCAATCTGCATGGGTCTCCAGTTTTCCAAATTATTCAATTTGAGTAGATGAGAGAGAATCTATAGGAAGGCCAAATACCTCTAAAGAACTATCTCATTAAGAAACCAATATTTAAAGGCATTTATTATTCCAAATTTTAATTTTTTTTTACTTGATTAGGTGAACTTATACGGAGGCCGAAGAGTTCCTTGCGGCGGCGGCCATTAATGAATAATCATGCAGTATTATTGGGTCAAGATGGAGGAGGAGGAAGAAGACAAGTCTTGTCCTACCAAAGAAGAAAACCATTCTTCAACCTTAGTTTAATTAATGAATTACATAGAAACTTTCTAAAAGAAGAAAAATTCTTCAACCTGAAAACACAACACTATACTAATATGAGTAATTACCATAATAGGAAAATATATTATTTTATAATATTTTATTCATCAAGTTATATTTTTTAAAATTAAAAAAAATACGAAAACATTGCTAATATAATTATAAATTAAATAAAATAGACCAGTGTTATCTATTTATAATATTAAAAAAATTTATAACTTATAAATAATAATTTTTAAGTATCTATTTTTAATAAATAATACATAATATTTTCAAAACAACCATGGGCATACCATATTTTTTTAATGTTATGAAGGGTATTTGATGTATTGGAATAATGGAAAAGTGGAATTGAGGACAATCCACTAAGGGTATGCATAATCAACCCTAAATATGTTATTAAGGTATACTCCACTATCCACCAAGTATGGGTTGACACAAAAGACATACACATTACAATACATATTTTTTGCCATACTATATGGCTTATTTCTTAGCAGCCCACGTGACTAATTTAGGACCTGCAATACATGTATATTTATACCATATAGAGATATATTTAATCACATAGGAATACTACAAATCTGCACTTAGTTGTGCAATTTGCTATATTTAGCTCTCTCCTCATGTGCAACAAAAATAACTTCAATTTCAAGTTGCACAATTAATTATTAGTTAGTGCATCATCACGAGCCATGGAAACTTATGTTTTTGTGATATTGCATTTTAGCACTGGCATGATCATGATTATGATCATGTGTGTAGTCAATAATTGACCTACATAATGCATCAAGTTGAATTAATTAATTTTTTTAGATGGGATTGCCAAAGGCTTAGCATGGACCACCTAAGCTTCCTACATATTCTCTATTTCATTTATAATTCATTTAATTCTTTTTTTAAAACAAATTGATATGGTGATTTCTCCAAGTCATAAATAAAAGAACTATGTAGTCTTCCTCTTATCTATGCCAACCCAACTATGTTGGTAACTTTTTGGCACTTTATTTGAATATTTTTTAAGTGAACTTTTTGGGTTATTGTTGCTTTTTCTACATTTAAAATTATACTTTTTATATTCATTTAATAATCTCTTATATTTATTTTTTTTTTATATTTTTAATAAAACTCTTCATAAAATATATTTTAGATTTTGCAATGTATTTAAGCACAACCTTTGTTTTTTTGAAATCTAACACAACATTTTTCACGTACCTTAACTAATCAGTCACATTTGTGTTTATTTTATCAAATTTAGCTTTCTCATTTCCTAAATAAGCATAATATTTTACAAATAACGTATTGATAATTTTTAAAAATATATATGACCGAAAAATTAATTTTGAAAATATATGATTAACTATGCCTTCCTCTTTTTTTTTTTTTAAAAAATACTAAATGATATAATTAAATTGATTATTAATCTTGTACTTGGTATACTAAAGTAAACATATGAAGGTTATAATTATATTCTCTAATTCCAATCTTATAAACCAAAATAGTAAAATCTTATTGATCTAAAAAATCCTAAAATATCATACATGAATATTATTATATTTTAAATTTTATACGCATATGAACTAGTATATAATATATCTAATTCGAATAATTATAAAATCAAGAATAATTAAATAAGTTTGAGTATATTTTATTTAAAGAAAAAAATTTAAGCATACATCAATAATAATAGATCGAACACCTATATAATTAAAAGTGTAATTAATTTAATATTTTTTATTTTATAAATATAAAATAATTATTTATTTTATTTTATTATATAAAAAATTTCTACTTCATTAAATTTAAAATTATATTCTTAAAATTTGTATAACTATTTGGATAATATTCTTGGAAGGAAAATAATATATTCGATTTAAATATTTTTTCTAAATACTTGTATATCAGGTACTCGTGCGAGAGTAAGTATTCTGATAAAGTGTTGTAATTTAAATAAATATAGATAAATAAAGGATTGATAATTTATAAGTATAAAATATTTTATTAAATATAATTTAAGTAAAAAATAAAATATATCCCCATAAATATAAATACACTGTACTCAACATCCATTTTTCTCTTATTATATCTTAATGTGTAAAGACATGGATGTTAATTTTTAGCACGAATTCATGTGGTGCACCAGTCATAATTATGGATTTTTTTGTGCCAGGTTCATGAAACCCTCAACGAAATTGATGGTTTAATGGAAGGACACTGCTGTTCCTTCCAAGCTTAATCCCCAACGTGCCTCCAACATGGTTGGTTTATCGACCTAGGTTTCCTTTAATCCGATCATTACCCCCTTTGGAAGGTGAAAAAGAAGACTAAACTTCAAAGGTCATCATCAACCGCTGTGGTCTTCCAAAGGTGCCATGAATCACATGCTCAATCCAAGTTATGTTCTACGGGGTTTCGTTTCAGATTCATGGAAGCAGATGGCGGGCCCATCTGGGGGAAAGAGAAGGCAGGAGGAAAGGTTGAGGTATGACCCACAACCATCAAAGGAAGGGAACAAAGTTCACGTTATTAAACTCTGAAAAGGTGGATGTGTAGGGTTTACACGCTTCGCATCGAGGAAAAACAAGTTGGACCATTTGGTACATTTTTGCCAATCTACTAACCCATACAATTTATAGCTACATGGCATCATTTATAGCAAGCAAGAAAGCTATAATTCACTAACGGATAAAAAAGTTAAATTTTAGTTATATGGTACGGTTCAATGAAATTTTATTTTTTTAAGGATATAATTTAAAATTGAATAAATTAAATAAGTGTTATTAATTTATAAGGCTATAAAGGTGTTATTACTTATAATTAATAATTTTTAAGTAAAAATTAGACTAACTTTTTATTTATAGACAATAATTTATTAGAGTTAGTGGATTTATTATTAAAAATTAGATAAAATATAGTGAATTTATAATGTTGAAAAAATTTCACTAATTACAATTAATTAATTTTAAATATAAATAAAACTAACTATCTTATCCAACCTTCTAATTTTATCATTTGACTTGTTCCATGTAAAACCATCCAAATTTTCAAATTTCCACTTGTTCATCATTAGAAGATCCCCCACGGATGGATGAGGGAGCCCTCGGATTGGATTTAATTAATTCTTCTAGGAGGGACTGTGTGGAACACATGCCATCCATATTATATCATCTTCTTCTTCCACGACCACTCTATCTACCATACTCTCCTCTACTCTACCATAGCTACTGCAAATGAGGACCCAATTGCCAAGTAGTCAATTCTTTGTTGCTCCTAGGAAATTCAATTCAACGCGCACTCACACGTCCACCTTCAATTATTTGATCTAAAGAGTGGTTTTGCCATGGACGGTGCAAGAAAAATAATCACATGCCTTGCTACTATATTCAACACTTCTTCGTCATCTTCTTCGTCTTCCTGGCGTTTTCCATCCAACTTCCAAAACCCTTTGACCCGATGGCCTCACCGACTCAGTTTGCATGCTCCATCTACTCTTTTTTATTTTCTCGTAATATTTTAATAAAATTGCAAATAAATTCTTAACTTTATGTTTTATTATTATACTATTTAAATAACAATATAAAGATGGTATTTTTTTTATATATAACACTTTTTTTTATTTTATTTAATTTTGTATCAATTTTATTAATATATACTCTTAATTTTAAAATACAATTTTTAAACTCGTCCTAAATAATCATTTAAAATAGTAACATCTTTTTTTCTAATATTAAAATATAAGAACAACAATTCTAATTTGAGTATTTTTTTAAATTTAATATAATACTGGTTATCATATAAAATATTATTTTGGGTAAATAAAATGTTAATTTTATATTCAATTAAAATCTATTATTAATAAGTAGGGTAATTATTTAAATCTTATATAATTATAATATTTATTTATTTTATTAAAAAAATTGCTTCATTAAAATTACTATTTTTTGAAATTAAATAAGAGTATAACCTTTTTAAACTTAGCACAAATAACAAATTAATATTTTTAAGTTTATAATCAAATAATACTTCAACATTTGTGCTGCGTTATTTTTTTATTGATATCCAAATAAATAAATAATATTTGAAATTAATTTGATATTGTAGGATATTATTTGAACTATTACGTAAATATTATAACATTATTTAAGATTATTTTCTAACAAATAAAATATTACCTGAAATTTCAGCAATAAGATAATTATATAGAGTGATGAAATGATTTCAAATAATGTAATATATAATATATGATATTATATTATTGCATCATCATGCAATAAACTTACTCGGCCACCCTACGTCATCAATCATCACGTGGATAATCGAGAATTGACCATGATAATAATAAATAAATAACATATAAGTATAATTATTATAAAATTGGATGCATTAGTGACTAATGAAAGGTTAGTGGGCTCTTTTGCTATATTCTCTTTTTTATTCATGTGCCACTAAATTGAATAATTTTATATTTTGAACCCGAAAAATGTTCATATACATAATATTTGTATCTATAATAAAAAATATGAGTGAATAATGATCAAATTTATACTATAAATTAATTAAATTTACTTATTAAAATTGAATGAGTATATAAATATTTGTGATACCGTAAATATTAATGTAAATTTATTGAAAAGTAATTAAATGAAAATAATTATACTGAAAAATGAATATAACTCTTTATTACTGTTTATTTACTATCGATTTTATTGCACATTTTAATCCAATTTTTAAGTTGTATTAAAAGTATTAAAACTTATATATAAATAAATATTACCTAAAATTATATTTAAATATTATTCTAGTATACTATATATATTATACTTAATAATCATACATTATACTTTATGGTATGTATTTATATTGATTTACCGCTATATTATACGAGATTTTTAATATATCAAGTGAAATTAGTTAAACTATTAAGTAATTACTGTATAATTAACATATTTTTACTGTAATAATTCGGATTTAATCAGTTTAAATACTAATATATTTAATAATTTTAAATTTATTATTAATAATTAGATAATTATTTTATTTTAATCTTTTTATTATATGGATATTATATTTACTTTGATAAATTAATTAAATGGTACTTTTTTTTCGACAAAAAAAGGACTGCGCTATAAATTTATAGTTGATCGCGTGCCCTATGAAATGATTCACTGTACAGAGTGATTGGTCAGTCTTACAGTAGATTTGATCTCTAAACTTAGTTTTTGAGCCCCACTTAGGAGGAGACAAACCTCGGGCAATTATTACCTATAAAATCCATTTTCATTTTCCCTTTATTGCTTATATTTTACATGCAGATGACTATGCGTGTTCTTCCACTAAATTCCCAACTTTTTCTTGCTACAATCAGTTCCTGTTTATCAAGTTGATAAAGCAGTAATGCTTTAGCAAGGAGACTAGGGCCCCCTTCATGGAATTTTTCGTCGTTAAAAATAAACAGGATCATAGCCATTGATAATTCTCATTTGTTAATGGCAAGTTGGAGTTTTTAATTAGCAGGTGGAGGAGAGGAGTGGTTCTGGTATGGCGGCCGTGCGCATTCCTCCCCAGGAAAATATATATAGCAAAGAGGGGAGGCAAGTAGAGGCAGTGTGTGTTCTTCACAAATGGGGAGGACTCCGTCGAGTAAGCAAACTGGGGATGAGAATGCTAAGGCGGTGAAGAAAGGAGTTTGGAGTGCAGAAGAAGATCGGAAGCTCATGGATTACATTCGGAGATATGGCATCTGGAACTGGACTCATATGCCCACAGCTGCTGGTATGGATGATCGATGCTTTAGAGGGTTTCATCTGTTAAACTAAGACCTGACGATATTTGTCTGGCAGGCCTGTCGAGATCAGGAAAGAGCTGCAGGCTTCGATGGCTGAATTACCTGAGGCCGAACATCAAGCACGGGAACTTCTCCAAGGAGGAGGAGGAGACAATCATCAAGTGGCAAAATTTGCTGGGCAATAAGTTCGTACTCCGCACACCCACATAGCCAATCTCTTCATTTCAATCAGATCCAGCTTCCATGGCTCCCTGGGTCTTCTCATTTTTCATTTTCCTCGACAAAACCAGTGCGGTTAACATGACTAAAACTTACTAATGTCACTGCAGATGGTCAGCCATTGCTGGAAAACTTCCAGGAAGAACTGATAACGAGATAAAAAACTTTTGGAACACTCGCGTGAAGAAGCGTGCACGAACTAAAAATTCTGGGCACCAACCTGCTGTTGCTGTTTCCACACCGAATACCACGCCGATCAGCAGTAACATCCATGGCCATCCCAGTATCCTGGAGAGCTCATCCCATCCAAGCATCTCAAGGGCTTCGGAATCAGAAGAGACATCCAAGAACAAAGTCGGGGATTCGGACGATGTGAGTAGTGGTGTCTTCCCGGAAGCAGTGGAAGTAGATCAGTTATGGGAGAAGATCATCCTGTCTGACCCACTGCAAGATGCATTCATGGAAGATGAATTTGAGACCATGTTCATGGCTTCTTCTTGCTGGTTCGATCTGCCTGCGAGTATGAACTACTCCCCCGTAGAATCCTCGTATGATGGATATGACCTTGAATATGATAATTTATGGGAAAACTGATGGATACACATAAAATCATAATATGCACTGTAATTGATATTGGTAGATCATTTATGTTGCACTTGAAACTGATGGTTTGGACGAAATGGATTACATATCAAAAGATTGAGGGCCTAAGTTGAATAAACTCTGTTCGGAGCAAAATGGAACAAAGAAAAGTTTATGTGGCCAAAACGGGAATAACATAAACCTATGGGGCAAATGAAGATGGCCGAGGGAATAATACATTGCCCCTGATTCTGTGGTTAAACAACGGATATGGGGGCTTCGAACTTCGCTTCCCTTCTCGGCGGTGGCGGCGGCCTTGTGAGGTGGTGGGGATCTGTCCCTCCGCCGACGTTCCTCCTCCGTCCTTTATCCCCGGCCAGAGTTTTCCTTCAAAAGCCTCGAAATCATCGCTTTCCCCGGCGCTTGTGGAGTTCGAGGACCAGCGCAGTGACGTGTGAATCCGTTTGCTCAGATGTCATCTCCACTCCTTCGCCTCCACCTGTTAATGAGTATCTACTTTTTTTTGCTGTGTCATGATTTATACTCACAATCTTCAGTTTGGGTGATGTGATGTTCTCTGATCAAGGAGATGATGCCATTTTTCTTTTACTGACCAAAAAACGGAAAATACTAGGGAGGATAGTTTTGTTCGGTCATTCATTTCTCAACCTAGTAAGACTGATTATGGTGGAACTGCAAGGTTTTCTCTTGCTATGGCAACTTCGTGAATTTCCTTTGATTCCTTGCTTATAAGTTCAGATTGTTACCTTGTTCATTTAGATTCAAAATTGTCATAACTTGTAATCCAAGAGTCAATATCTTTCCTTTTCTTTCTTTTTTTTTCCTCTTCAGTTATCCAGAATACAATCGGTTGCTGCCATGTCCTTTATACAACACCCAACCTAGAATCGAACACTTGGTTGTCTCAGAAGAAGGTGCTGCCATGGATTACATCTCTAAAACTCTGAATCTTCCTCCATTGTGAGTATTCTTGCCTTATGAGAGTCTACCTTTCCTAACTTTTATATCATCTTACTCTTGATTGTTCTATTTGACAAGTGGCATACTATTTAATTAGTTATTGCTGGTAGGGAATATTTCATGATTACATCTCTTGGAATTGTTTAGACATTAATTGGGACCTCAAGCAAGTGGAACCCGAGTCTTAAAATACTATATAGTTTAAAAAATTCTATCACATTGCCAGATGAGAAAGATAAACAGAAGCTTTTTTCATTCTTTGAAGGTTTGTTGCAGATCTTATTCAGTTTGGAGCTGTACATGCTGCACTTGTATGTCCACAACCTCCACCAACAGCTACGCCTGAGCAAATGAGACTCTATAAAGAAGTCACAGATCCCGCAATTTTAAAATATAGGGCTTCCATCAAGGGAAAAACAGTGCGAGAAGCCCAGAAGACATTTAGGATCACTGAGCCCTATCAGATTATCGAAGCAGGATCTTACTTGCGTGTCCATGTACACCCCAAGCGCTTCCCCCGGTAATCATGAAATCATGTTTATACATGCTACGTTGTTGTTAAATAGATCCTTTTTGTCATTTGTTCCTGATTGGCTAGTTATCTTTGACACTAGGATTAACTTCAACTTGCTTCAATATATGGAATTTGTCTTTGATACTGAACCGGGACAGATTCCTATGGCACTAGGTGGAAATAAGTGAATTCAACTAATGTTTGAGACTTCATTCTAAGGGCCGTGAATTGGACGAGAATAATTGAAATCCAGTATATGTAGAAAGGTCAAAGGGAGAGCCAACTTCGTCACTCTTTCTATTTGTTCATATATGAACTCTGATGATGTAGACATTCATGATGGACATTAGAACTGGCTAAGGTCTCTAGAGAATTCGAATCTTTTTTTAAAGCTGGGATTATATGACATATTATTCGGATACCTCAAGAAGAGGTATATTCGTAGAATTATGAATTGTAATGCATTCTTATGTTATCCATTGAGTTGTGGGATATACATTGACGACATATGTCCTATTCTCTTACATCAAATGATGATCAAATTTTTATCAGGTGCTATGAAATTGACTGGAAATCAAGAATAATAGCTGTGGAGGAATCATATGTGGTTTTGGACAAGCCTGCTGGTACATCTGTATGTATAAGATTTATATCATAGTTTGTCGGTGTTTATAGGCATAAGAAAACCAATGAACTTGTAATAATATTAGTTTAGGAGGTTGAAAGCATTTCTTGTGGTGTGGACTGTGGAGTACATGCTCTGAGACATAAATGTTAATCTGCTACTGGAGATTGTTACATGGAAAAGACTAATTGATGGGGCAAATGAAACATACTTTCAATATTCTTTTCTATTTGGTAGCAAGTGCTTGCAGACAATTTCAGTCATTAAATTGGTGATTATGATTTTGAGGATATATTTTACTGAACTCAGAGAAATTATTCTGACCTTCTAGTCACTGATGATATAAACATTTAGTTATTTTTCCAAAGTGCATTCAAGACAATGGGTTCTAAAATTTTCTTCATTTTGCCAAGCTAATACAGTGAGCACAGAATGAACTATTCTTTCAACTTTTACTAAAGAATACCATTTGTTCACTGTTTGTTGTGGCATTTGCCAATTTTGGCGTTGTTGTTTACATGTGGTACCCGCACCTGCAGGAATCTTCACACTGTTTATACCTACATTTATTTTATTCTCCAATCTACCCACTATTCAGTGCTTCATGTATGATTCTCTAATATAAATAGGTGGGTGGGACTACTGATAACATTGAAGAGAGCTGTGCAACATTTGCAACTCGAGCTCTTGGTCTGAAAGATACCCTCAAAACTACTCATCAGATTGACAATTGCTCAGAGGGATGGTAGTACTCTAAGGAGCATTAAGTTTCTATGCCAGTATTGACTTATTATTGCTTGTGAAAATATCTGAACTTTTTTTTTTGGATTTTATCTTAGTGTTGTACTTGCTAGGACAAAGGAGTACTGCTCGGTTTTCCATGGAAAAATAAGGGTAACTTAATTTATTCTACTGAACTGATTAATTGACATATACTCTTCCATGTAATGGTTGTTCTGAAAGCATGATGCTTAATTATATGCGTACTTTCAATCCTGCTTTCTCAGTTATGATTTTTCCTATAATCAGGACCAAATGGTGAAGAAACTATATCTGGCTCTCGTTGCTTCACCTGTACCAATTGGAATTGTGACACATTACATGCGCCCAGTTAACGTAGCTCCCAGACTTGTTTCAGAAGGTTAATTACTCCATGAGATAACACTTTTGGGTCCTTGATCTGGTCTAGCTTAATGTTATTATTTACAATTCATTATCGTATTGTGTAAGAGAAGTTTTGAGTTTCATTTCTTTAATATTCTAATTCAAAGGTTGTTCTTTTTGTTCTGAAAATCTGTAATAACATCAAATGCCTTTTAGGAGCAGATTGCTTTTTATTCCCGCAGGTAAAGCTAAAAAATTGATGCATGTTCTTACATTACACGATATCCCTTGGTTTCAGTATCTTATGTGTGTTGCAAGTCTGTTCGCTTCTTTGGATGCCTTTTGCAACTCTATAATTTAGAGGAAATCATGAACATTTCATATATAATTTCAGGGTAGTCGAAACTCTACTTCATTACAACAAAAAATGTTATTTGCTTCCAGATTATGTGAAGGGATGGTATCTATGTAAACTTGAGGTGATGGAATGTAATAAAGTTCCATGGCCAAACTCCATCATTCAGGAGAAGTATAGTGTTGAAAGTTGTGGTTGGCCTACAAAGGATTTCGCATATGAGTGTAAAATCAACCTTATGACTGGGAAAACTCATCAGGTTTGCTGTCACTTTCTCTTTCAATCCTACCTACAGTTTTCTCTATGGAATCGCAAATATTTGTGCTATTTTTTGCATTGTTAATAATTTCTAAATGGGTTAATGCAATCAGACCCAAGTCATGTTTTACTAGACATCTTAATCACAAACATCTACATATTGTCCACCGCTCGAGACATCTAGTCGTGGTTAACAAAGGCTTCATTTAAAAACTGATTTAGATCGCTTGTAATGCAGATACGAACACAGCTTGCTGCTCTTGGTGCACCTATAGTGGGTGACTCAATGTACATGCCTTCTGCAATTGCAGAACTGACCAATCCTGAGATCAACCCATTTGGGAAGCTCAAAAAGTTGTACCTAAATGAAAGTGATAAAGCCATTGCTGTTGAGCAGTGGATAGCACAGCATGGGAAGGAGCCCCAAGTTGCAATCGGTCTTCAAGCATGCCAGATTTCGTGGGATGATGGCAAGCACATTTATAGTGCAGGATCACCGTGGTGGAGGCTTGAATAATTTGAAATGGCTCATACTTGGTGAGAAGTTTAATTTGAAATTGATTGTTTCTATGGATTTACAATAAGAGAGTTTTAATTTGAAATCGTTTTTTTTTTCTGAGCAAAAAAGTGCTTTCTAGGAAGGTATTTTTTCTCTTAGGCCCTATTTGTTTTGAAAGACTAAGGAGCATCTTTCTACTATTTCACTCTTGAGGAAAAAAAGTTACCTTTGATTTTTACAAGGACAAACTGCCTATGCTCTACTAGTGCATTTATCCTTATTTGGTGCATGCATATAATGCATTTCTGAAATTCCTGCTTTCAGATGCCTCTTAAAAATCCTTTCCTCTTAGAAATTACAATTCATCATTATAAAGTATTCATTTTTTTCTGAAAGGAAATAAGGAACTTTTGAGAATATTTGGTGAAGCATTTTCCAATATGTATCCATTATATCATAAAATTTAAGTTGACAATTTATTTCCCTTATTACCTTTGTTTCTCGAAGAAGATGGTATAGAAAACCCAAAGATCGTTAATAATTTCCTCAGAGTGGTTAGCTCCAAGTAGAATGACTTGTCTAATAATATGTATTAATGTGTCTATGTTATCTTTATGCGATAGTTTATTTTTAAAATAAATATTCCTGGCCTAGAGACAACTGAGCTTACTGTTCCATGATCTCATATACTAGTGAAATTAAACTACAGGAAATATTCAAGTACATGATTTTGCCTTTGCTACTGCTATTTCATCTAGTAGGCACGATTTCATCCCAAACAAGTATTTTCTCTGGGATCCGTGAAGATGTTACCATGTTAATCTTCTTTTGCATTGCATTGAACTCTCTCTGTACCATCTTGTTTGAGAGAAATCGTGTCTACTAGTTGAACTAGCAGTATTGCTAATAGTTTCGGAGTTCTCCTCATTGTCTTGTAATCCGCATAGTAAAGCCTGAACCTTGATGTGTACCGAAAATTCCACTCAAAATTGTCTAGTAGGGACCATGTGAAGTAACCCCTCACATCTGCTCCATTCCTGGTTGCAAAAAGGGAAGATATCTCAATAGTATACGGTATAGAAATTCTGTTATCATTTGTAAGTAGTCCAGAAGGCATGTGTGATTGAAATTTTCTAATGTGTTGAAGATACATTTCTATTTGCCTTTCAAAAAAACTATGGAAACTTTCTAGTTTTCTCAGAATGAAATGTTTTAGGAAGTGGACAAACTGCTGAGTTAGATTAAGTTATGGGACCTTCCACCATACCAAAGGTCTTGTAAAGTGTGTGCTGCTGTCCATGTCTTCCAATCTTTCTTATTACCTACTCTCAAACAGTGAAATATGGGAAGAAATCCTCCCAGTTTTTAAGAACCAAATAGATCTGGGGACCTTCCCACAAATAAACATGCCCTCTACCTTATTTAGCCATGTCTTTAGTTGCTCTTTATATAGTTTCTATTGAAATTTAATCTTAGAAAAATCTATAGATGATATCTTTGTCTGACAAACTCTGTTTCTCTTATACTTTTTCTTTGCTGCATTTGAAACTTGAGCTATTGACAGTAGGAATGATAAAAAAAAATAGATATGGTGGTTTCTGACTGATATGGTTGTACCTGGTACTTTTTCTTGTATTGGCAGCTGCATGAGATCAGATCAATCTGTGGGCTTCAACTAACGGTTCCTTATCTGAGTCCAAGCAACTAGAAGGGGGGTAATCCACCAATCCGGTATCTGAAGACTGTTCAGCTCATTGAAGCTGATCAGGTGCTTCACCCAATCTCCAAAGTATTTGCAGCATGTGTCTGCAAAATATTGGAAATCCTCCCTGGGGGTTGTGGCACTACTACCATCAGTTATTTCTTATACATCAAAATAGAAGTTTATGCAGTGCAATTCAGGTGCTCATTTTTATCGGTTCTCTTTGTGGGATACACCTTGAGAGAGGGCTGAGCCAGCCACCACATATATCTATCTCCAAGCTCTTGTCAAAGTGATTCAATGTCACAAATGGGAAGAGTCCTTTTTTGCCATTAAGGATTATCACAATACAGAGTACCCTTTTAACACTCCTATTAAATAAAACAATTTGAAAAAAAAAGCTAATAAAATTTTGAAGGCACTGTCTTCATCTCTTACAACTGTTCTCGGCATTATCATCTTCACTGGATCAGGAAAAGACGCCTACTGCTTAGCCTGCACAGAAAGTTATGGCCAAGAAACTGTCAGAAAATTTCTTTGATGCCAATGAAAGGTACTCCTCATGATACTAGCTTTAAGGTTTTCTGTCACATTCATTTTTGAAAGAAAAGTAGAAACTTTGGAAGGTCATTGTTGTACTATGAAGGGTCTGTTGGCTTCATAGGGCACCCATTTGTATATATCTTGAACTATATAGAAAGCTATGCTATATTTTTTAGCTTAAAGGGCTATGGTAAGTGGGAGAAGATAATATACCTGAGAGTATAGGAAGGTTCCGAGGATTGCAATGGCTGCTCCAAGAGCATTCACAGGCTGAACTGGTGTGTGGAATATGATGATGGAAGAGACTATCACGGAGATTCTCTTCATGGTGTTTCCAATGCTGAATGTAAGGGGACTGATCTGATCAAGGGACATGTAAGAGACCTGATTGTACAGGTGGTAGAACACGCTCTGAGCCACGACCCACCTGACCAGGGAACACAGGTCAAATGATCAATCTCAATTAGATCTTAGCAGACTCAAATCAATGCTTACCATACAAAGTTGGGTCCGATCTGTGAGACTGCTTGCTGCCAACCTGCAGCCCATACTTGAGGACCTTCCATGGCCATTGCAAATGGAGTGAGGATCAGCAAGGACAGCATTGAGAGGCAAGCATAGTAGTTCATGCCACTGACAGATTTGCCATTCATGCCTTTCTTAGAGAATATGTTCCGGAACACAAATGCCAAATTTGATATCATAGCTCCCATGAAACCTAAAACCAGCAAGAGAAACACAATTTAGATATGATCATTGAGCAATTTTCTTTATAACACCTGTGTAAGAAGATATTTGTTTGGTATATATTTATCTTCAATGGTCACATTTTGATAAGAAGTAATAGAACTAAAACGAATAAATTATGGTGGATTTATAAGATTGTAATTGAATTATATTAGGTTTATAAGATCAGAATTAAAGTGTTTTTATGGTATATAATATTTTATAATATGATATCAAACTTTAACTCATATTCACCTGATATTTTAACCCCAATTTGTATTTTGTACGAGTATATGGGAAAAATATTCGTTTATTAAAATATTATATTAAATTTTTTATACGAGTATATAGGAAAAATATTAGTTTATTAGAATATTATATTAAATTAAATAAAATAGTAAAGGGAAAAGCATCAGTTCCCTCTTACCGATTATGTTGAAATCGAGCTCTGTGACAGCAGACAGAGCGCAGCCTCCAATGATGGGCAGGAGAGACAGGTAGACAGGCAGAGGAAACGTCTGACCCAGCAACAGCCTTGCTACGAGCACACTGAAGGCCGGCTCGCCGCTCTTGATGATGTGGGTGAAGGACACCGCCACCTTGGACATGCTCACCGTCGCCGCCACGTGACCAATCGTATGGGCTACTGCCACCTGATCAAAGCGTAGACTTTTCACTTTTCTTCTTTTTTCTCGGGAAAAAAATGATTCTTTGCCCCATTTTTAACTCAGAACCATTTTCTTGGAAGGAAAGCACCATTTTTTTCTCGATTTGTAGAGCCACTTACCGGCAATAGCATCTTCCAGAACTCGAGGTCGACCTTGGGGGTCTCGGCCACCCGAGTGGCCCATGAAACGAGCATCATGAGGGACCCAGCAGCGAGGGAGAGCGTCGAAGTGAGCCACGGGTAAGGGAAAGCATTCAGCACCTTCTTGTTGTAGATGTTGAACACGACATTGAGAGCCCACCACGTGGCGAAGTAGATGCCGATCTTGATCTTCTGCGCCGCCTGCTCGCCGGGGAGATCGACGCTGATATCCAGCGGCCGGTCGGAGGCCTCGTAGGCCCTCGTCTCGATGAGGGTCTTCCGGGGTTCGGAGGCACCCAGAGTACCGACTGCGGCGGATATACAGACAGGCTTCTGTGGAGACAGCGGCTGGAATTTGGAGAGATTGATGCCGTTCTTCTGGGCAGCATTTCTGGTGATGGGCAACGGAGAGAATCGGCGTCCGTGGGCCGAGGAAGAGGCGGAGAGTGCGATGTGCCTCGATAGAGAAATCATCATGTGTGGTTGGTGGGTTTACTATGGAAAGATGGGAGCTTTAAGAGCTGACAGTATGGATTTGGAGGCAGGAGATGAGAGTTCGTTCCACATATATAGGCAGATGAGAAGACGACAAGAAGCTCACCAACCCAACCTTGTGCCGGTCAGCCTTGACGGGAGCGGTACACCACGCTCGAATGCGATTCAAGGAAGATGGCATGGCATGAAGGAGAAATCAAAGTCAATATTAGACCCTTCCTTGATTTGAAGATGCTGCCCCCAGTCCCACACAACACCAAAGAACAAAAACCTTTTATGTTAAGAATATAATTTTACGTTAAAAAATATAACAAAATATTATGTTTTTTATAAGAATAATTATTATTCGGTGAAAATAATTAGAGTTATGACAAGCCATAAAATTGGTAGGATCTCGGTGAGTCGATCATTTTCAGAAACTGCATGGAAGTAGTGGAATTTTGTCCAGACATTTGGGTATTTTCCATGCCTTGCTCCTCATTTGTCATGAGCCCTAATGGCAGTTGGTGGAATTCACCATTTATTTTTATTTTTCTAATTTGAAAATCCGTCTAAAATATCATTGAAATTAAATGACAAAAGATGCTGTTGAAGTACGAATCTTATATTATTGTGCACACTAATTTTTTAATGAATTAATTAATACTCAACCTGTCTGTGCAATCAAAGGTTGGCCCTCTTGGGCATGAAGAAGTAGAGAAAAGAGAAGACGTGCATCATCTATCAATGCCCTTTGGCCCTCCTCCATGGGTTAGCAGCAAATATTCTTTTCCTTGATAAAGACAAATATGGTAATATAGTCTTCATGTTTCTCAAACTGTCCATTTCATACTTAAGTTAGCCATGGAGCTTAGAGGGTTAAAACCAGAGAATCACATTGAACAATTAAGTATTCAGCTTTCTAGCTTGGGAAGATCACACTGAATCTGAAGACTCCCGGGAATGACATGGATTTGGTCTGTGTGTGTATGCCAGGCTCGGCATTGGCATCAGCACCCCCCCATGGATTTCACAAACTCTGTTGATACACCAAGAAAGAGGTAAAATTAAACAGACTCAAAGGTGATACTAAGATCCAAGTTTACATTGAGAGGTCCCAATCTAGAGAAGGAGGGTAAGGGCATAAACAAACTTGATAGTAATGAGCTTGGATGGGTCAACTGGAGGAGCAAAAGTCAGAAAGAGTCCGTGCTGCATTCAGAGAAGCAGAAGGTTAATGGTGCCAATACCCTTTACAAGAACATGGACAATGATAATATTTGGTGGGGGTAAAACAATAATAATGATATAACTCATCATCAGAAGTTCTGTTCCTTCAACGAGCTATAGATAAGTAAATGGCTGTGCAATTTTTTCCAAACAAAATCGAACTTGCTCTCAAACAAGATGAAACCACACATCATTGGACTAGAAATTTGATTATAACCTTCACTACCAAAAGACTATGAAAATGTCATTATCTGCCTCTTTTTTCCTTTCCATTAGAAAGTACACCTGCAATCTTAGGAGGCATCTCCAAGATCAGGATCAATATCTGTATGGGAAGGAAAACTGTTCGTGTCATGATTGCAACCTGAGCATGCTTCATTTAATCATCTAGTTATTGAATCCAATTTGAGATTCTTTGTAACTCAGGATTTACCATGTCACAAGGCTCGGATACCAAAATATGCAAAAGAATCACTTTGTCTGTAAGATTGTATGGGGGAAAGCAGGTGGGTATGATCTTGCATGCACATCTGATCATCAAGATCCTATTTTCTGATGGGAATAAAGAATTCGGTGGGATAGTCTGCCTTCACCACCAATCACCGCATGAGCATTTCCCATCTCTGAAGTGATGGAAACGGTGAATATCTCTTACAATTATTTCCCTGCCAAAATGTTGTGATGCAGACTTAATGAAGTTGTGACAGTCTGTGCAAATTCGAAGGTTCTTCATGACTCTCACTGGCATCCCAGAGCCCGTGTTCATCAGACCATATGCAATTGCGATCTTCTCACTGTGAAACCCAACAAACTTTTCCCCTTCTTCTTGTTCCACATCATGCATCACCAATTTAGCATCTGGTGAGTACCCGATCTCCTTCAGGCGTCCAATTAGATCATCGAGGAATGCGTGTATCTCCGAAGATTTTGGGTGTGAATCATCTCCCATGATGAATGTATGAACAACATTCTTCAACTGGATCCATGATTGCCCTGGCAGTTTCCTCAGACCCCTCTTTCGCATTTGGCTCCTAATTGTAGCTGCCTCTTCCCATCTACCATCATTAGCACATAAATTTGATGATAAAACATATGGCTCAGGATCGTCTGGAATAAGTTTGAGTAGCTTTTCATGGACCCAATTCCCCAACTCAACATTCCTATGGAGCCGACAAGAGAATAAAAACGATTTCCAAACTGATGCAAGGTTTGAGATGCCATTTTGGTATATAAACTGCTTGATCTCATCCAATTGTCCCCTTCGACCATATAAATCAACCATGCAAGTAAAGTGTTCAATGCGAGGTTTGATGCCATACACTTCTTTCATGATCTTAAAATATTTTCCGCCTTCTTCAAGCAAACCTGAGTGGCTACAGGCAGATAAAACTGACACAAAGGTTATTTCATTCGGTATAACTCCCTCATTCAACATGCATTCAAAAAGGTCAATGGCCTCCCTACCTCTCCCGTTGGTGGCAAGGCCCGATATCATTGAAGTCCACAAGCCAACACATGAAGATTTTTCTACTTCAAATATCAGTTTCGCATCTTCCAAATTGCCACACTCAGCATACATGAAAACTAATGAGGACCGCAGAGGAACATCCATCTTGTGCCCAACTTTCTGAATATAGGCATGGACTTGTAAACCAAGGCCCAGCACTCCAGTGCTAGCACAGGCTGAAAGAATGCTTGTGACAATATACTCATTCACCATCGCCTGGCTATAAATCATTGCTCTGAAAGTTCTAAAGGCACTTTCATGATCGCCTACATGAACATATCCAGATATCAATGAACTGAATGAAACTGTTTGTCTAGATAATTCACCAGGGGACATCTTATAATTTGGGACCATCTCGCAGCCAACAGGAATTTTCCCTAGAATTGAGGAGGCAATCTCCACTTTCCCACATTTAGAGTACATATCAATAAGAGAAGTCCTAATGAATTCATTAGTATCACTACCAAACCTTATAACACGACTATGGATCTGTCTTCCAAGGTCCAACAGATTTAAAGCAGCAGCCAAGCACAGAACGATGGAGAAAGTAAATTCATTAAAGATTGGTCCAAGCTTTTTCTCATAGAGGAGCTCCAGTGCAGTTCTTGCTCGCCCATTTCGCATCAGCCCGTGTATGAGTGTGTTCCAACTCCCAACATCCTTAAAAGGTAATGTTTGGAACAAATTCATTGAACTCTCCATATCTCCATCATTTACATACCCCTTAATCATAACATTCCATGCCACAGTACTCTTCTCCTCCATTGAATCAAATAGAATCCTTGCACTATCAAGCTCCTTACATTTCACATACATATCAAGAATAGAGTTCTCGAGGACAGAATCAGCATCAACCCCATTTCTCAAAATCCATCCATGAACTTCCTTCCCGAGCTTTAGGCTGGTTAAGCAAGCACAGCTCTTCAGGACAGTTGACAGGGTAAAGTCATTTGGGGTGACGCCCTCAACCTGCATACTCCGGAAGAGGTCCAATACTATGTTGGAAGATGAACCCGCGCAACAGAAGCCCGAGAGAAGAGTAGTCCATGTCCGAACATCCCTGTGAGGAATTTCATCAAACAGGCGGTGCGCATCAAGCAGTTTTTGGGACTTAACATACAAGGTCAGGGTGTAGTTGGCAGTGGTTGGGCTCTGGATGGAGAAATTCTTTATCGCCCTGGCGTGGAATTGCTCCGGTGTCCATTGTAGACCATCTTTTATCTATCTAACAAGGCATAGAAGTTGTCAAGTAATAAATAAAGTGTGCTACAAACTCATACAAAATAAGTAGATAAATAGAATAAATCTCTGCAGTAGTCCACTCGTCTGATCAATATCAAGAGTGTACTCTCTATACTTCCTAGGAAGTAGAGAATAAAGCCAAAAACATTCTGCTTTCCATGGATGAAAATTTTAACACAGCAGGAGGGACTGAAGGCTCAAATTTTATCCAAAGATCAAGTACAACGAATGTGCCAAGAAGCAAGATAGACTGCTAGGCTATCTAAAACTTTAAGCTAATTGAACAGGAAGATTAGGAAACAGAGACACGACGACTCACAGGGAAGGATGCGCCAATGGCCTCGCCGCCAACTAAACGCCCTGTTTTATCAGGGCCCCTGCAGAAAATTGTGAAGAGAGACGCACCAATTATATTTCATCATCATTCCCAGTTTCAGCTAACATCCATCAAAATTTCGAAAAAACGAAAAAAAGGGAAAATCTTTACTCCAGAAAGAAAACCTCAGCGGTCGTTTCGACAAATGGGCGACGAGGGTCTCCGATACATTCTTAGTGAGGCCAATCGCGGTGACCTCATTCAGAAGCGCAGTGCTCACTCTCACCATGGGCTACACTGAAAGCAGAAGGGAAGGCCAGCCACATTACAGCACAGGCGCAATGGTGACTTGAGGTTGAGTGGAAAACGGACGAAGGCCTAAACTCGGGGAAGAAGATAATAGTGATTTAACAACTTAGTCCTCTGTTTTTTCACTTCTTAATAATTTGATCTCTTAATTGTATTTTGTAACAATATAATCCTCTAATTCATTTTACTTTCCTTAAAATTCTCTCTTATTATTAAAATATTTATTATAATTTTCAAAATTTTGATGAATATATATATATATCACAATCTCTTATTTACATAGATGGACAAGGGAGAGTACATCATGGGTCAACACAAACTTTGTCATGACAAAGGACTTGATAGACTTGATAGTGAAGTAACTAAACTTGTTGAGGTCATTCCAAGGCCTTGTGATCCGCCTCTGAGTGCTTGGCCTTTGGCTTTCCTGCTCGTGAAGCTCTGGTTGCAGACGAGGACTTGGGAGATAGTGTCGATTTGGCCTTCCTCCGCTTGTGCTTCTTCGGGGCCCTGTGGAGGTCCGATGGTGGAAGCTCTTTCTGTAATTCCAATGCTGGGTCTCCAAGGGATTGCCCTGTGGGTGATCCGATATACTATAAATTGAATATGATTCTTAAAGTATAATACGAATGAGAACAATTGAATTGAGTTGAGTATATTAGGAGTGAGAATAATTGAATTGAGTTGGACATTTTTTCTAATTTTTAATAGTAGGGTAAAGATATAAGTGTATTTTCACTTGAAAGTTATTAATCGTAAAAAATAAAACGTTAATGGGTCTGAACTTAATTACCTCGACAAGACCAAGATGAAGAGATGGAAGGCGGCTCAGAATCGTGGGGCTCGCTGATGCTGCCCAGAGAGCTTGAGAATTCGGGTGCTGCCTTGAACTCATTCATCTGCATCATATTTAAATGCAGATTTGCTCAGTACAGAATTCTTCGAGATGATCAAAATGAAAGAAGTTATGCTGCTATCAAGACTTCCTAGCCCACCCAAGTGGGTCCACTGCCGGACGGACCGTCCCAGCCGATGTGGGCCACGTGCTTGACGTCTGTTGGGCACCCAATTTCTATCTCCGTCTCCTTCACAACTGCAAAGGTAGAGGCCTCTGGTACTGATGAAAGAGAAAGCAAGAGGGCACATAGTGCATGAAATAGGAACATTGGGAGGTTGGTTGCTTTTGCATTTACCAAATATATGGGTGATGTGCTTGATGCCCTTGTAAAACCCTTTGATCTTAGTTGCCATGACACCTCCGTAGTCAACAAATTTACACTCTCCTCAGATGGCAAAACAATTTGCAAGATAAAGCTATGCAGACCCTCTCAGAATATACTTTTTACCTGTAAAAAAAATCTACCCAAGCAGCCACAAGGAATGAAGTTTCTCATATCCATTGTCCCAAATTTCTTTGGGTTTAATTCTCATTTTTGAAGAAGCATTAAGAAGAAGAAGAAATGCATGCTATAGCCCAGAAGTTGAAGGAAGGGAGACTTGGAACAAAAGGATTGCAGACTTGTGTTCACCTTTATTGTGGTAGTGTAAATGGCAAAATGGGAGGGAAGATTTCATAACCCATCTTCCTGCAGCTGCTGCTCTTCATTTAATTAGCCGATGAGCGAGGAGAAGGAGAAGGCTCAATGAAGATGGAGGTGGTTCAAATCAAGGCAGCAATGAAAGGAAGATCGAGATAGAAGATGGTGAGGAATTGATTAAGCATGGAATATAGGAGGGTCTGGTAACAAAAGACAGACACAACCGTTAAAAAAATGTCCCAAAATGAGAGGTCAATGGTAAAAGGCTTTAAATGGGAAATTGCTCTAAATGTGTCAATGGCAGCTAGGGCAACGGGCTAAGTATAGGAACCTTCCCAGATGACATTTTTTTAACATTTTCCTTCTTTCTTATATATATATATATATATATGTTCTTCCAATTTCCAATTTCCAAGATGCAAATATGCATTCATGTTGGCTAGTCCCAGCACCAGGTTCCTTGTTCATGATACTTTCCTGTGTTTTCTTGCTTCACTTAAAGCTCTACAATATATAGAGCTACCGAGGAGGGTGAGGGTGATGCTCATCTTTCCTCAGATTCTGATGCATTAAATAGTTGGAGCAAAATGGACCGATTCAGAACAAAACATGTACTGCCACTTTATTCATGAAATCAGATCACTTGGGATTAGAGGATCGATGCAGACTCTGCCATTCCCCTTTGGTGCAGTTTCATTGACAGTCACAGCCCTTCTGTGTAGGCCACGCCGGTGGACCCCAGCCACTGGCCGCCTTGGATCAGCTCGGCCACGGTGAACTTGTTCGCATCAGCTGCACTCGTGATTACATGGTATCCGGGCCAGGTGACCCGTTGGCTAGTCCCAGCACCAGCCCCCTTGTTCATGTACTCCCCATAGTACAGCGTACTCAGCGCGAAATCCCCGCTCCAAATCGACCATCCAGCTGGGTCGATGTGATCTCCGATGGAGGACTGCATGACCACCGTCCTCGAGTACTCCTTCCACGGCCGGCCGAGGTAGGACTTGAATGACGACTTCACTGGTTCAAGGTCGGCGCTTGCAATGATCTGGCAGTTCTGGATCGAGGTGCCTGTGTTCTGGTTCGGGTCGGTCCGGCCCTGGGCGGTGACCATGTTGGACTGCTTGCTCATGGGCTTCCTGGCGACGAGCTTGCTGTTCTGGATGACGACTCCGGCGTTTCCGAATATGAAGTCGACGGTGCCCGTTATGTAACTGTCCCTGTAAAACTGGCGGAGGGTGTGGGAGTAGAGGGTGTCTTGATAGGCGTCAAGCTTGCAGCGGTTGATGACGGACTTGTCGGCGCTCACTCGTAGCGCCACCGCCTGGTGCTTCTCCGGCCCGGCGGTGTTCTGAATCTGTAAGTCTTGCGCTATGAACCCGTCTCCATTTGCAGCTGCATAGAATGATTTAGTATCAGTTGCAATAGTGTCAAATTTTTAAAATGAAAAGATTGAGGTGAAGGATGAGGAAACTTTACCAAGAGTTGCAGAATTGAACGTAGTTGTCCCGTCGACGTAGTTGAGGCTTCCGGTGATGATTGTCTGATCCATCCCATCTCCGACCAGCATGACATTGGTCTTCGTCTTCGCCACCTGGACATTCTCCTTGTACGTCCCTTTCTTGACGTATATCACGTACCGGCTCGTGCCCTTGTTGGGAGCCGAGTCCACCGCTTCCTGCACCGTCTGGTAGTCTCCACTCCCGTCCTTTGCCACCACCACGTTGGCAGTGACGGCCACGTCCAGAGAACTGGCTGAAAGGAGCCGCCTGTCGCTGGCAGTGATCCATGAAGGCATCTTGTTTGCCAGGTGATCGATGAAGGTGTCGGCGGAGTGGTCTGTGGGCAATGTCGCGACGAACATGGCTAGTGAGGCTTTAGCCCGGGAGATCAAGTCGTCCAGTAGAGGCTTCATGGCCACTTTGGATGGGCCGTGAAGGCAGTCTGAGCAGGTCTCGTAGTTCGTCAATGAGCTGCTCAGCCAAGTGTGAGCATCCGCTCGGGACTCTGCACTCTATTTGGGATGGTTTCAGATGGCTATGAATAGGCTATGGCTAGTCATTTTGACAAAATGCTATGAATAGGTACAAGTATGTGATGACATACCAATTTCTTGAGACTGGCTATGGCTTCCAGCATCCTGTCCATGGACATCTCCAGCAATTCCACGCAGTCTCCGAGGGCCGCCTGCTCTCTGGGGTCGTTGATCTTCCGGGCGGTGTTCCTGGCCGCCGCCACCGCCTTCTCGGTCCGTAGCACCGACTTCCTCACAAGCACCTGCAGTAAACTCTGAGGATGGGTCTCTAAGAAAGTGCCCGGAACCACCTCGGAGACGAGGGCCAAGCAGGAAGTCGGATCTGCGGCCTCGCTGCATACATGCCCCAAAGAACCATGAGCCACTACTTCAGGAGTGCCTGGGTTGAGGAAATTGGCAGCGAGCAGGTAAGAGGAGCCGAGGATTGCCACTAGAGAGAGGATAAGGTAGTGGGTCCTGTGGTGGGAAGCTCTGGTGGGAGGAGGGTAGAGTAATGGCTGGCTGGAGCTGGACATGGTGGAAGAAGTGAGAGCTCTTTGAAGCTGAGAGACGTCCACTTCTTCTCCATCCTAGTCCTTAAATAAGGCAGAAAACTGGGTAAAGGGAAACTCGGTGGAGCTTTAGCTCTACAATATACCATTTCTATTCAATTGCCCTGCCCATGGGTAAAGGGTACAGTACAGGAAAGCCTATCCATTCCCCCACCTGCTCATGGGTAAGATTGCCATGTGATTCTTGGCATACATATGCATTATATGTCATGATGAACAACAGTACTGTACTGCAGGACGAGCATATTCAGTGGACAGTGATAAACTCAGTCTCCAGCTTTTCAAGTTGTAAGTTTCTTTGAACATACCTGAACTCCAGAAATTCTTACCTGTTATTGTGTAATAAAATTTTATGCACATAATAATTAATATATTATTATAATGCTCTAAGACACACATGGCTGTACAGTCTGACACTTTGGTATTATTTTATGCTTGGGAGGAAATTTCAACAATGTCATGCTTATGCTTGGAGAGAAGCGCCTTTAGACAGTGGGTACCTTTAGTCATTATTTATATGAGGCCAAAGGTTTTATTGGGAAGCATACAAAAGACAGACTGAGATGGGTGGCCAATGGCTACACGGCTTTATTAATAATAGAATGGATGAGATGGGAGGCGGTGGAAGGTAAGAGTTTTGAAGATATTAGGAGGAAGGAGAGGGGCATGAGACAATTATAAGTTTTGGAAACATAGCCTTAAGGAAGAATGATGTATATATACAACTTTTAAGCTAGAAGTGACAAAATGTAATTAAAGATAAAATTGTTGGTTATGCATGGGTGATCTAGTGCTTGGGGGCTAGTGGGGCAACCGGTATGTTCTTGTGGTCATGTTGAGTTTTGGTGGAAGATGAATGTCCATTCATTACTTTTTCTGGTTGGTCTCCACAAACTTAAAAGATGACTTTACATGCGTTGAACTTGGATAACACATGAGTAAATTGGGCAAATGAGATACTTTTGGTGAAGGGAGGTGACCAAAGATGAGGACTATAGCCTCCTTAGATGGGATAATTAAGATTCTACGATAATGGGTTTCACCATCTGATCTCACTCTCCTTCGGCCATCCTGGGAGCCAACCATCCCCTAAGGACTAGGGAGGTTGCCACTACACCCATTTAGGGATTCATTCAAGTAGGCTCAAGGTCCTCAATGCTAGCCCACTTCCTTTTATCACTTTTCAATTTTTTATTATTTTTTAAAATTTATTATTAAATATTATATCATTTGAATTATCAATAAAAATTAATATCATTAGTCAAATTTTAATGATATAATCTAATACTTTTATATCACTTATGACCCTACTTAGGATTTTTCCCAAATGGCCGACACTCATTCATTAGGTGATAGTTTTTTTTCTTTTGGAAGGAAGACTTAGTGCGCTATTTTGTCTATCATATTTGTATCATCTGCACTAGCAATTTTTCTTTAATTGGGTGAAGGGAAATATGTGACAAGTGATGCATGTATGTGTACCTTTTTCCTCATAATAAATCCACGAATTGAATATTAATCTACAAAGCAACAATAGATGAAGAAAAAATGTGCCATCATCATTGTATCTCATTTTTTAAGTTGTAATATTAGGTCTATAGGCATATGATATGGATATGGATATGGATATGGATAATAGAAGAATAAGGGTCATGTGGATGATTGCTTTGCTTTAAAACATACAACTTTACATTATTAATTGGAGTTCGTGTCGGTGTAGTGTACTTTTTCCAGGTATGATAAACCATGTGGGGCTGCCACATTCCCTCCCTGTAATTCCAATTCCAGAGCCATGATAAGAGCAAAAGGGTTGGCATGCCACATTCCCATCCACGGCTGCGGCCATTTAGATATGGCAATTGGCAAGTCAATCCTACTGCCCCCATATACTTGAACAATTTGGTCACATGAGAGGATGGATGGGCGCAGACTGGCCTCGATTTCCAGAGTCCATGAATACCTGGATTTCAGCCCATCGTTTAACCGGTTAGCCCAATTAACAGTAGGGCGATTGCTGTCGTTATTCTGTCCTCTTCTCTTGGGTTGGGTAGAGGGTGTCACTGGCCATAGTCGGCCTTGGGGAGATTTTCTTGTAACCTTGGCCTTGTTTTATATTTTGCATGGTATTTAATATACCTTCATGTAGTGTAACTATATAGTGCAAACTTCGACCCATTTGTTTAATACTTGATTAATATAATTCTTTCTTAATATTTGTATACATGTCCATGTATTTAATTAAATATTTATTTCAAAAATAATTAATTAAACAAAAATTTTCCATCTAACTTTGTATTCTCCCATTTAGTTTTTAACTAATGAGTTATCACTAAACTAATTAATTATCCTTAAATAATTCAATTAATTTCGGTATCAAATTAATTAAGTTTTCCATTAATTCATAATTAAAATTTCAAATTTTTATTAAAATTTTCCCACTAAAAAATTCTGGTATTAAATCTCAAGCAATTTATAAACTTAATTTCATCTTATTTATACATCATTTCTTGTATTTCCCTAAACTATACATAATTTATTATCTAATAATTTCTTATATTAATTTTTTCATAGTTTTTTAACTCTTAATACACATTCCCTTAATTATGCAAATATTCACGTTCATTGGAAACTACTCACCACAACTCATTACAATCAATTGTTTTTATATGGGTTGTTTTTATAGGAATGAACATAATCACTTCTTGTTCACCATAACTAAGAAAAAAAATATGATCACATCATATTCACTGCAACTAAGAAAAAACCAATCATATATAATTGTAATAATGTGTTATAAATTATTTGTATGGTTTACAATAAAATTAACATGATATTATAATTCTAACTAATATGTATGTGATTGTATAGATGTTAAGAATGTAATTTCGATAATTTGTATATTATTATTGTTCACTTAAATCACTTATTCAAATATATCGTATACCTTAAAAGCATAATTTTATCTCATTATATACCAATTCTAGTCCGTTATTGACAATTCAGAATGGGCAATCGAATTTCCCAAATTATAACAATGGTACATACTAAATAATTCTCAATATAAAAGACAAATGAATCTAAATCCTTGCCATTATCATCTCACCTATTATGATATTATGCATTAAATATAGTAAGTATTTTTTTTAAAACAGCTCCATACTTACTCAATTATATTCAATTATCGTGATATAATATATTAAACATAATACAAATTAATTTACTCTAAATATGATCCCACTCACCTCTTAGTTAGGGATTCATGCACTCATATTATATTATAAATCACTTATAATGTGAATTATTTACCCATTTTATTTAGTTAAATAATCTTAACTATATTTTAAGCATGTAACCATGTAGCCTCTCAATGGTCAATTAGCCACCTCATTACTGACTAAATGCGTCCAAAAATTCTCACACCTTGCTCTTTACTTAGTCTATTGAACTATATTGGTCCAGAGACAAAGGCAATTTTCATGGTTGTAATCTATGCAAGTTCCCATAGTACTCTATTTTTAAATTCAAAATTATAAGTAATTATTATCATTATTTAGGGTGATAAATGTGACAAGTAAATCAGATTCAAATAAGCTTTTCAATAACAAAGATTTTTACTATCATTATATTTTATACTTTATTCGATAACTTATCTATCTAAATTCAACTCAAAATGATTAAATAAGTTAAAAATAATATTATTTCAATGGTAACCCATCGAAATAGAGTCTTTATTTTGTGTTTAATAGAAAAAGTACTATGATAAGCTCAAAATATAATGGAAGCACTAAGATAGTATAACTAAGTATGAGTTATCCAAATAACCACAATGACAATGAAAAAGATGAAATAATTTCACTAGCAATCATATGAAAAATATTATATTTAACTTTAAAATCAATTTTAATTCACATAAACTTACGCTTATTAGCCATTGAATATTTTGTATGGGATTAAATTAGGGCACCCAATATCTAATATATATTCAATATTATACTTGAACTTATGGGAGTACCATCTTCCACCACCAAACGCCATTGATATGCTATCCCAAATACGTTTATGTCTCTTTCTACTATACTATATGATAGCAAATCGATGATATGACATAACGTGGTTTTCCATAATATAATGTATTGATGCCATATCAAATTTAGTTGTAATTTCACTGTAACAAATCCAACGCTTAATGCACCGATAACAAGTGCCACACGATAAGTACATATAATGAAATCATAAATGCATGTGCTACAATTTTGGCTATGCTGATTAATCGAAGTCCCACCTATCACGTCCATTGTACTTAAAACATAATACAATACTATTTTTAATATAAATAATATTTTAAATCTGATTAGTCAAATTTTACCTCACTATATTCCATTACCCAGCAAAAAATGTTATAAAATATATTTATTTAAAAATAATTGAAAAAAATAATACTTTATAAATAAAAAAAATATTTTTTATTTAATTTATTTTATTATCAATTCTCTTTTTTTTTTCAAATTTATTTCTCACTTAGTAATTAAATTTTATAATTTTAAAATGCTAGATTATATTTTGATTGTCACCAATATTTTAGTTTTTTAATTTAATTTTTCTACAAAAAATTAACATTATATACGTAGTTAACGAATTATTATTAATAAGATAATGATATTATTAAGAATAATATCTCAAATTAGATAAAATATAAAATATAAAAATATTTTAAATTTATAAATTTACAAATATTAAATATATATAACTACAATCAATCACTTATTGGTACAATATATTTTTATATGGTATTAAAGTAAATATGCTTGTACCCATATAACAAATTACCAAATTAAGTATAATTGCACCCATATCAACTCTAAAACTCGAAACCGTATTCAAATATTGAAAAAAAATATATAAATAAAATTTATTATTTTCGCTTATATAATACTATAAAAATAATATATAACTTTTAAAAGTATATTTGAAATTAAATATGAGAATTGTATACATTTTAAGTGAGTGTTTTGAGAATAATATTAAAAATTAAATAAAATGAAAAATTATTATTAGTTTATAAGGTTAAAAAAATTAAATTAATTATAAGTTATAACTTTTAATTAAATATAATTTCTAAACTTTATCTATAAAAAATAATTTTTCACTGATATAATTTTCAATGTATTATCATTACTTATTAATTATTTGTTAAAAAATTAAATTATGTAAAAAAAAAAACTAAAACGTATAGATTAAATTATAAAATGATAAATGTTCAATATAAAAATTATTATCTACTCAAGCACGAAACCCTAGACGACAAGACATAGCCGTAAGAAGACATGAAAGATTGATACCTACCGAACACTCGACTATACAATGTTTCTCTACTGACTGAGGCCAGAGTGGTTACGGACACAACGTGGCCACTGGGCACTCCAAAATCATAGAAAAATCACCACCTTGCATTTTGAATTAAATAAATACCTAATACATAACTAATTCTAGGCCCAGACACATCATGTAGAAAAATGATATATAAGCTTATGAGCATGTTATGGCCACCGAGGTCAACTATCTTATCCGTCCCTTTCTAAATAAAATATGGTAAAAATATAATGTGATATAGGTAGATTTTTTTGTGCAATTTGGTAAATTTATTATAGTTATTAATGAGAATAAATAATTTAGGAAAAATATTGTATGGAATTTGTTCATTTTTTTCCCTAATTTTAGTTGATTCAATTAATACTAAAGTATTACTTTTGTTTTTCATAGTCAGTATTAGAAATGGTATTGTGGTTTAATAAATATTAAAAAATATAATTGGTGAAAATTTTTTAATTTTATAAAATTACAATATTATTTATTTATTTATTATATAATTTTATTTTCAATATTTAGTTTATTTAATAGACTTTTTATATATAATTTTAAATACTCGTTAAATAACAACTGTGATTACGTTAGTAAATAAATAAACTCGAATTAAATATTTTTATTTTATATTTGTAAAATTATGAGTTGGATTTTCCATTTTGACCAAAAACCGGATTTTTTTATATAAGCGAGTACACTAATATTATAAAAAAATTATAAAAGTAGTGTAATTTTATAATGGTTTAAATTATATTTACTTAAAAATTATAAATAAAAACTACTAATTTTATAAAAATTAATAACATTTTTTTATTTTACTCAATTTATAATATTATTATTAGCAGACACCAAATTTAAATTTTCAAAACAATAAAAAGTATTGTTAGATTTTTCTAATTTAAATATTATATGTCACATTTAAATGATACTCTTAAGATCATTTTTTAATATGATCAAATTATTCAAAAGTAATTTAATTATATTATAAATTATTACAAATAGAAGAGATAAGGTTTACATATCATCAATATGATATTATATTAACTTATTATGATAAATTAATAGTATTTTATATTTTAACAAAAAAAAATTGAATATCATGTCAAATAGTGCATAAAATAAAGAAAATTTATGTTATATATGTTAATTAAAAAAAGTCGGGTAAAAATAAAGAAAATATGAAAATTTAGTTTTGATGAACTAACCCTATTCAACTCTAACCTTGAAAATGGTGAAAATTCTACCAACCATGACCAAAGCCAAAATATTACGAAATGGTATTTGCATGGATCCAAACAAATTTAATTGGTATCTACCCTTATAAAATAACCATTCTACCATAAGGCTGTTAACAGGAATTTAGCTTTCTTTAGTCCATCAACTCAAGTATACAGTAGACAGATTCTGATATTGACAGTTTTATCACTAGTTGAAGGGGGTGATAAGGTATAGATATTGCCGGCTATAGATCAGAAGGATGCTTAGATGCAGCTTATTGACGGCTGCCGGAGAAAATGTTGGGATTGTCACCGGGAGGAAGGGAGAGGCTCACCGGAGGCTTATGATCAATCATACATCTCCAATTGCCATGTTGCAGGAATCATCTCATAATCTAATGGCTCCACTGTACTATGCTTGTTGAAACGACCACATCATGAATAATATCAATCCAAGTCAAAGCCCCTTGATGATTAGTATATGGCACACTGGCTGTCGGGTAAGGCCACGAGTCATTTGAGCCAATATGAATATGAACTTCTGTCAGTTCCTACCCGGTGGCAGTTTGCTGGTTAAAAATAATACAAAAACACAATGACAGTCTGTAGTTGTAGATGTGTACTTGATGCTTAGTTGGTTTGAAGAAATGGTGGCCTCCATGAGAAGTATTTATAAGCAAAGCGGTCGAGCCAACACAAAGCACTTCCACTATAGCAACCCTTTCTCTGATCTCTGATCGTTCTTAGCCAAGCAAAGCAAGTGTAAATGGCTAACTCCAAACACGTCTCACGTTTCTTTATCCACTCAGTGCTCCTTCTTCTCATCCTCCACGCTGCTGACGCGCAGCTGAAAGTAGGGTTTTACGAGAAGACTTGCCCTAACGCAGAGAAGATCGTGAAGGATGTTATGAGCAAAGTCATATCCGTGGCCCCCTCCCTCTCCGGCCCTCTCCTCAGGATGCATTTCCACGACTGTTTTGTCAGGGTATGTTGCTGATATTACTATTGAGCTTACTATCATCATAATGTGATCAATGGTTCTAATTAAGAAACCCTCTTCTTGTAGGGTTGCGATGGTTCGGTTCTTTTGAACGATACCGTGAATGTTCCGGAGAAGATCGCCCCGCCGAACCTAAGTCTTCGAGGGTTTACGACGATCGACAGGGTGAAGGCCGCGCTGGAGAAGGCATGCCCCGGCATAGTTTCTTGCTCGGACGTTCTGGCACTGGTAGCTAGGGACGTGGTCTTCCTGGTAAGCCGTGTCTCGTCAATTGCCACTGTTCATCTCCAATTAACAGATAGCCCGTATACTTAGTGAATCCACCATTATTTCAGGCGGGTGGACCTTCATATCCTGTGGAAACTGGGCGAAGGGATGGAAAGGTCTCCAATGCTCTTGAGACGAATGGCAACCTGCCACCTCCCACCTCAAACTTCACAAGCCTGAAATCCATATTCCAGGGAAAGGGCTTGAGTGTGAAGGATCTCGTAGTCCTATCAGGTGGGCACACGCTTGGGACTTCTCATTGCTCATCCTTCAACGACCGTATCTACAACTTCACCGGAAAGGGCGACACTGACCCGTCCATCGACCCCAACTACGTGAAGAAGCTGAAGGCCAAGTGCAAGCCTAATGACAACACGACCCTTGTCGAGATGGACCCCGGGAGCTTTAGGACCTTCGACGAGAAGTACTACACCCTTGTGACCAAGAGGAGGGGTCTCTTCGCATCCGATTCGGCTCTTCTGGACAACAGCGAGAGCAAGGCCTACGTCCTCCAGGCTACCACCAAGGCGTCTACCTTCTTCAAGGACTTCGGCGTGTCCATGGCGAATATGGGTCGGATCGGTGTGATCACGGGAAACGCTGGTTCAGTCAGGAAGCTCTGCTACAAGAACAATTAAGGATCGCACTCATCCATGATGAACGTAAACCAGGAAAATTCCTTGAACGGTAATGGAATAAGCTCTCTAAGGTTTCTTTGTTGGTGAAACTCTTGATGTTTTCCTTCCTTGCCTTGCCTACTTTTAAGTATATGTATTCTACCTGCAGTTCTTTTTGATGTAAGTTGTAACAAAAGGAATTAAATTATGTAAGCAAATAAGCCAAGTGTAGCCATCCTTGGAAAATGCTTTTTCTTAATTTGACAATTATTGTGTACTGAAGTCGTGGAGGAATATGTGTACTGAAGTGATGCTTTTGCTAGTCAAGTCAAGATGATCATGGCATTCAATGTTGGATTTAGTGATGTAATCTCCAATCAACATGTTAGATATTTAATCATATTACATGTTTAAAATGGTCTATTTCTTCAGTAGTATAAGTTACAAATATAATAAAGGCTCTAAGCAACTATGATCAATGTTGACTTTATAATATAATACTACTACACATATAATATAGCTTTTTTTTAATTTATTTAGTAGATCCATCTGAATGGAACTACATCAGTCACAAATCAATCTTTAGATATTAATAATTAAATTAGATAGATAATGTAGTTATCATATTTCTTGCTATGTTGGCTCTTGTTGCTCCATTGAGTATGGCTATTGAAATGTTAAGTATTCATCACATTAGGTAAAAGTCATATTGAGGTGACAAGGCAATTTCACAAAAAGACAGTTTTTATATTTTAGTAACAAAAGTTTTTTTCTATGACGTATGAATAAGATAACATATGATTATATATAAGGTATGAGGTTTAAATCTTCTTAAAAGCAATTTTCTTTCTTTCTTGTCAAAGCACAATACCAACAAGCATGCAAAAGGGCCAAGAAACTATCAATGACTAGTGGGATATAAGTCTATTTCACCCAAGAAAATACATAGGTGGTATTGATTGATAGCGTTCTACAAGCTCTTATATATATATATATATATATATATATATATATATGAAACTATCAATAACTAGTTGGATATTTACAGTTATTTTAAGATGGAAATTGAGCATTTTCTCTTTAGTCACCCTTGGTGGGCTGGTTAGCCAGTTTAAAAGTGGCTTCAACAACTTGCTTGTGGTCCCAAGGCTCGGTTTGGTCGGCCGCAGGCTGGCCTTGGCCACCTAAAGGGGCAAACACTAATTGGGTTTGGGCTGACCATTAGCCTTTCTTCCATATTCTTTCTTCTCCTTGAATGAGACCAAATGAACTTGTGAACACTCAAATAAGCTGAAGAACTTGAGCAAACTCACATGAGGAAGGATCCAAAATGAGTCATTGACAATACACATTAGTTTATCCATTTTCAAAAGTCAGAAATCTATAGTCACTTTGGCACTGATAACTACACCCTTATATTATGTACAGTCAAGCCATTCCCTGCATTTTTCTATGCCTTCAGAAGTCATCCAAAGGCAGATAATATATAGACAAAGCCCACATGCACTTGCATATGCATGCATGTATGAAACTTGCATGAAGCATGCCGCCCAATGAACGAGAATTACCGGTCAGCCGTCAATAGTCGAGGCCATTTTCGGTCACAAACATGATTTTCCGTTGGCTCATCATCATCCATAATATCACGGATCAATGAGATAGACGGATAAGAAAGAAGAGAAAAATGGACAAACCACTTGAAACTTAGAGTTAAGAGAGAGAGGCCAAGCGCCCCCAGTTTCCAGTCAGGCTGACTGCTGCCCGTGGTCAGGGGTCAGATGTCAGGCTTTGTCCCACTTGCTGACAATACACCAAGTTTCTTTCTAGCCTCCAATGGAATCTAATTAGGTGTCTAAGACAGCCTTTGGGTAGTACTATAATTAACTAATTGAACTTTTAAGGATGTCCAAACTAAATGTCTATTATACCTAATCTAGTAATCTAATTGGGCACCTTTGAATGTTACACTTTAAGGTTATGTTTGGTACATAACCTTAAAGCCATCTGGGTTGAGCTGCATGCAAGAAATCTCAGTCGGAGGGAGGAGCCATCCACGAAATTAGTGTCAAATGTACCGTAAATTTCAGGGAAACTCGTCATCTCTTGAATTTCATCTCGTGTCCACCTTCTTCCATCAAGGAAATCAGCCCTAATAGACAGACAGACAAACAATGGCTTCTCATCACCACCATCATCGTCGGATCCCCTCGAAAAAGCTCCTTCAGTTACTTCTGATCTTCCTCGCCTCTCTGGGCTGTCCCTCGCTGGCCGATCCTCCCTACAAGAATTGCTCAAAGAATGGCAACTACGCTATCAACAGCACCTTTCAAGGAGACCTCGTCAGCCTCCTTTCCAACATGACCTCCGCCGCCTCGGCCGGCCTGAAGTTCCACAGTGCGTCCTCCGGAAACAGCACCGCCGGACATATCTACGCCCAGCACATGTGCTTGAATTACGAGCCGAACCAGACGTGCGGCGACTGCATCGCGGGCGCGTCTCAGGACATAATCCGGCTCTGCCCCAATGACACCGAGGCGGTAGTGTGGGAGGAAGTGTGCCAGCTGAGGTACTCGAACCGGGATTTCTTCGGCGGCCTTGACGTGACGGGAAACCAGTGCTATTTCAACAAGATGAATGTCTCGAACCCGGAGAATTTCAGGGTCACCGTGAACGAAACACTCCAGAATCTCACTTTGGTTGCGGCTTCCAGTCCGGAGATGTATTCGACGGGGAACGTGGACTACAAGGACTCGAAAAGCTGCAGGCCGCTGTCGGCGTTAGTCCAGTGCGGGAGAGACCTGTCTGCCGAGAACTGTATCATTTGCCTTCGAGCAGCTATTGAGGATGTTCTGGCTAATGCACCGTTGTCGTTCGGGGCGAGGCTCCTGAGCCGCAGTTGCTACCTAAGGTATGAGTTTTATCCGTTCTACGAAGGTGCCAAGGAGCCCATCTGCGATGGTCAGACTGCATCGTCCAGTTCTTTCACAGGCAATGGGAAGAAAGTTCTGTTGACTTCAATCCTGACGGCGTCGCTGGCCGCAGTGACACTGGTGCTCGTGGGTTCGCTGGTTTACTGCATGAGAAAGTATCGACGAGATAACCAAGGTTCCTGGGCTCTGTGCTAGACAGTTTTTGCTTCCCCATCTTGGACCTGCTGACAATTGGTGGTTAACCATGTGCAGATTACGACCGGGACAATCCATTCATCAGTTTGAGGACTATACTTTCAGCCACAGAAAATTTCTCAAGCTCAAACCTCCTCGGGCAAGGTGGTTTTGGACCTGTGTACAAGGTGATGCAGCTTATGTTAATCGAAATCCCAATAAAAAGAGTAGTTTCTTTTGCTGTTTGTGATTGATTTTGTGTTTGGTTTTCTGTAGGGTGTTCTTCATGACGGGGTGGAGGTGGCAGTCAAGTTGCTCTCCAGCACCGAGCAAGGGATCGAGGAGTTCACAAATGAGGTCTTATTACTAATGAACCTTCAGCACAGAAACCTGGTCAAGCTTTTGGGGTTCTGCGTGGAACAGGAAGAGAAGATGCTTGTCTATGAGTTCATGCCCAATAGCAGCCTGGATGTTGTCCTCTTCGGTCAGTTGTTGTGGAAATTAAGCGCTGTCTGATGACCAACGAGATCTCATTCGCTCATGGCTTGCTTTTCTGCAGACCCAAAGAGACGGGCAGAACATCTCAATTGGAGCCGGCGTGTTAACATCATAGAAGGAATCGCTAGAGGAGTCCTGTACCTGCACGAGGGGTCTAGGCACATGATCATACACAGAGATCTCAAACCGAGCAACATCTTGCTGGACTCGGAGATGAACGCGAAAATCTCCGATTTTGGGATGGCCAGAATCTATGCCGGAAATGATGCCGGAGCCAGCACTGTCAGGATAGTCGGAACTTAGTTGGGTCTTCTCTCACTCTTTTTTGTTTTCTATTGGTATAACATATACATAGCTAATCACAATTTTGGTCAGTGGATACATGCCTCCGGAGTACGCAATGGACGGAATCTACTCGATAAAGTCCGACGTCTTCAGCTTCGGAGTCATTCTTCTCGAGATCATCACCGGCGAGAGGAACGCCGGCTTCCGCCACTCCAACAGGGCGCCGACCTTACTCGCATATGTATACCCTATGCTTACTCCTCTCCCTAGTTTGACTATTTTCAAATTTATTTGCTGATACAAGCTCACGGATGAGCACGCAGGCATGGAAGCTGTGGAGTGAAGGAAGATGGCTCGAGCTGGCGGACCCACATATCAAACATTCCACGTGGTGGTCCCATGAAGAGTTCAGGAGGTATATGCAAATAGGTCTACTCTGCGTGCAAGTAGACCCCGAAGACAGGCCGTCGATGTCTGCCGTGGCCATGATGCTAAAGAGCGAGTCGACGGCTCTCCGGCAGCCAGAGCGTCCGGCCTTCTCGATCGGGCGGTCAGCGGCCGGTCAGCAGGAGAGCAACAACTGCAGCTGCTCGATCAGCGGAACATCTATATCCGACGTGGTTCCACGGTGACCCACTTGGCCAAATCCATCCTAGAGCAAGAAATTCATTTACATGTATAAAATATTAGGCATTGTCGTGTATGATCTTCCTTTATTTTTTTATGAACTATAATTAATTATTTAATAGATATTCGTTGCCTACTTGACAAGTCAAAGGTACTGATAATGATAGAGTGCACCCAACAAGCAATCACTGATTCCGTGTGCCGTCAATTGTTTATACGCTTGAATCCAACTTGCCAAATATTGATTATTCCATACAAATATTTTTCAACGAACATTTAACTAATACTTATAAATTTACTACAATTCTATATTTATTTAATTTTATTTATTATTTTTAATAAAATCACTAATATACAATGGAAAGTATTATTTGGGTATTATTATTTCAGTATAAAAAAATGAGTATGAAATTAGGTATTTTAAAGATTTTTTATAAGTGTTAATATACTAAATTTGATAATATGATAGATAATGTATTATATAATTATAAGAGATAGTATAAAATTTATTATAAATTTATAATATTTCTTTATTTTAACTAATTTATTATATTATTATTTTTACAATTAAATAAGATTATACCAAAAAAAATTGTACTATTAAACAGCATTACAAAATTACCCTATGATGAACAATTTTGCAGTCAACCATTTAGCCTCTCAAAATATTTTCTTGTTTAATATTAATATTACTTGGAATCCCAAGATAGAATGACCAATACAGTTGAATGGTCAAAGAAATTTTGTCTTTTAAGAATTAAAAATTTTAAATTACAAATAATTCTCAAACATCAGGCAGAACACAAAGGCACAGCCGCATGTCTTCAATGGGACAGGACCATATGCTGTCCCTGCAACTTCCATTTTGTTTCCTGTTTAAGCTTTTTCCCGTCACTCTTTGGGTAAGGAAGAGCTGGCCAATCATCGAGAGGTTCATCTCATCTTCTGTTCTTCTAAGAATCTCTGGGATCTCGTAGCTCTGAACCATGGACAGGTTCTGGCTGCTGTCTGTCAAGATTTCCTTTCAATCCATGGCCTTCTCCACAATCTGCATCATCATCATCATCAATGAAGCTCATGCTGTTGACGTCCTTGATTACTTTGACAGAGAGTGCTCGAGTCAGTACCAACCATATGCCCCCAACAGCACCTTCGAGACCAGCCTGCAAACACTCCTCGGATCTCTCATCGCCAGCACCCCATCCACGGGCTTCAACAGCACCGTCGTCGGAGATAACGACGACCGAGTCTACGGCCATGCCATGTGCCGGGGAGATATCAACTCGACCGCCTGTCGGGGCTGCTTGGAAACTGCCGCAAATGGCATTGTGTACCTTTGCAATCGGACACTAGAGGCGATAATATGGTACGAGCTGTGCCAAATCCAGTACTCCTTCAAGAACTTCTCGGTGATGGTCTTCACCGGAAAGTACAGCAACCCCAGCTACTTTAGAAAAAATGCCTCCGACCCCGATCGGCTGCGCTCCCACTGGAAGTACATGATGACCAACATATCGGAAGGGGCCGCCGTGAATTCTTCCCTTCGGATGTTTGCCACCGGCGAAGTCAGCATGTCAGCGTCTAGAGCAGTTTATGGGCTTGTGCAATGCACAAGGGATATCTCCTCTCATGATTGCACCACTTGCTTGGCCAGCGCCGTGGGTGATCTCGAGACTTGCTGTGGTTCGACGGAAGGAGGGACCGTTATGAGCATAAACTGCAATGCGAGGTTCGAGTTGTTCGAGTTTTACAGCGGACCGCCGACTTTCATGCTGACGTACAATTACTCCAACGGTGAGAACTGCAAGATCTTGACCTGTAAATGAAGGTTTCGGGTATGTCTCTCAACTGTCTAACCAACGGCTTTCCTTGAAAGGCAGGGAGTAAATGGAAGACATGGATGACTGCGGTTCTAGCATTAGTAATCGGGTTTCTGGTGTCTGTTCTTGTTGGCTGCTCCGCTGTCTTGTACAGACGGAGAAGAAATGGGCAACTCGGTAAGGCCCATCTGTATCGGATTGGTTTAAAGACGATTCACTCCACTAAAGACGGAGGTTTTGTGATATTTGCAGATGCAGAAATAGCACAAAGCGAACTTTTCCATGGCTTTGCTGCTCCGATGGAGGTGAGGATGACAGAAGAAGGAGATCTGGTGAGCTCAGATGAGCTTCCATTCATGGACCTTGCCCTGGTAATGGCCGCTACCGACAATTTCTCGACCGCAAACAAGCTTGGCCAAGGTGGGTTCGGAGCTGTCTATAAGGTAATGAATCAATCATATATTCCGATCGGGGGCTCAGGCGAATATCATATGCCTCATATGGAACTCTGGTGTGAATACTACTTTTTCAGGGGGTATTGCCTGACGGGAAGGAAATCGCGGTGAAGAGGCTGTCGAAGAGGACATGGCAAGGCCTAAAAGAGTTCCAGAACGAGGTCACCTTGATCGGTAGGCTCAAGCACCGGAACCTCGTAAGGCTTCTAGGGTGGGGCATGGAAGGAGATGAGAAGCTCCTGATATACGAGTTCATGCCGAACAGAAGCCTCGACCTCTTCATATTCGGTCCATCTCAAATCGAACTATGAATCTGCGTTGTTTTGCTTAACGAATCTGCTGCTGCAACTGAGTGCTATATATGCAGACCAAGAGAACCGTGCGAGGCTAAACTGGGCAACATGCAGGTCGATAATAGACGGGATTGCACGAGGACTTGTTTACCTTCACGAGGACTCCAGGCCTACAATCATCCACCGGGACCTGAAACCGAGCAACGTGTTGCTGGAGAGCACGATGGTTGCAAGGATATCAGATTTCGGCATGGCCAGGATCTTCTCCGAGAAGCAAAGTACAGCTAACACCCGAAGGGTTGTGGGCAGCCTGTAAGTCTCTGCATTACTTAGACTTCAGTTCATCCATGTAGCTAGCTGACACTGGTAGTTGAATAAACAGCGGTTACATGGCACCGGAGTACGCCATGGGAGGGATATTTTCGGTGAAATCAGATGTGTTCAGCTTCGGAGTTATCCTACTCGAGATCATAAGCGGGAAAAAGAACACCGGATTTCATGTGACAGAACTCGCCCCGACTCTCTTAGCATATGTAAGATTTTTACTCAGTCATCATAATTATCGTACTTGTTATTAAGAATAAGATTACAAATTTAATAATATAAAGAATTGTAGGATTTTTACTCCTTATCATAATTATCGTACTTGTTATTAAGAAAAAAATTACAAATTTAATAATATAAAGAATTGTCTAAAGATCGGAAAGGTTTCTATTATAAGTTTTGATTAGAAAATGTTTACAATCTTAATTGGTATATAATACCTTTTAAAATCAGAAAAAGTAGGCTTACACTTATATCTAATTCGAAATTAAAAATACGGCTCGTATTTTATACGAGTATAGAATAAAAATATTAAATTTGAGTATATTATTTTTTAATTATTTAATATGAAAAAAATAATAATTAGATTGTAATCCATTGTTTAGTGCGAGTTGAGAAAATGTGCTCCATAAGTTATTAATTCACAGTACATTTTTATTAAATTGTTTTTGGAGCTCACATGTTCAATGGGATATTGTATCATGGCAGGCTTGGAGGCTGTGGAAGGATGGTACAGTGCTGGACCTTGTGGACCCTTCATTATTAACGGAACCGGATGTATCGTCGGAGATAAGAAGGTGCATTCAGATAGGGCTGCTATGCCTACAGGAGGATCCGGCTGATAGACCGACAATGTCCGAGGCGGTGACCCTGCTAGGGAGCGAAGCGGAGGCTCTGCGGGAGCCGAAGCAGCCCGCTTTTTCGATGGTCAGAACTGGTCCGGCGGTGGAACATTCATCTGATGCTAGCTTTTCAGCCAATGAATTGACCATTTCTGGTGTCACTCCTCGATGAATTCGCCCATCGAATACTTTGACTATTCTGGGCTTGAAATTCAATTCCATATACATTTTCAGAATGTATACAGGCAACTCAAAGGAAGTATACTTGAAAGAAAATTAGGGAACTTTATTACTAATTTGACTAATGTATGTTATACAATATACAAGAGACATAAAATTATGGTTGTAGCTTCTTGGGCATATGCAATTTCTACTTTATCCGGTCCCACCTCCTGCTCGGTTGCCTAGAGTCTTATCTTACCGGAAAATCTTACGGTTGGAGGAAATAAATTGGATGAATTTTAAACCTACCATTTATTTTATACAATGTTAAATAATATTTTCAACATTTTCATTCGCATATTGTATATATATTTAAAATAAATATATACTAGTTATATATTATTTTTATATTATTGAACGAGTAGAATAATAATATTGAATTAGTTATTTTTCCTAAATATTCGTTCAAATCACATTTAAAATTTTGAATCAAATATTATTAATATATTATGTGAAAAAATATATTATAAACGGATAATTAATATACCTATATTTACTTAAAAATAATTATTTATAAATAGGGTAATATGGGAGGTTCCGATCTTATTTTAAATATTAATAGGATAGTAAGTGAGAAAAAGTATTTTATACAGATGAAATTATATTTATTTAAAACTATTTATTTATATGTACGGTAAATTTTTTAAACTTATAAATATATAATAATTTTTTTATTTTATACAATTTAAACAAATTCTATTCAATAATACCATAAGTATTAAATTAAGAAGTATAGCTTACTAATATATCACTAATTGGGTGATAAGATCTAACCGGTTCATATTGATTTAGCTACTAACAACTCCTTTTATAAGGTCTAGAGTCAACATGAGGTCTAGAGTCAAGGTGCAGGCTAAGTAGGACCACTAGGCAAATGGGGTACAGTATGGTCCAGCAGGTCCATTGAGAAAGCTACTAACAACTCCTTTGATAAGGTCCACAGAGTCAAAGTGCAAGCCAAGTACGACCAAACTTCATCCAGCATGGAGCATGGAGGTACTCTAATTATAGCACCTTTGATCGTGAGTGAGCATCATGGGTGCGGGGTTAACTTTGAATTTGTTGTCAATCAATTGAATAAACAACCATTTTCATCATAATTATCATAATTCTTTTTTTAATCATCATTTCCCTCTAAAGTTTTATTCATTAATCATTACATAAGTATGGTTTTTATTATATAATTAAAAAAAATCAAACATAGCATCTTATATGATGCAATAAATGAACGAATTTATTTTTTAATCATTTAACACATATCATTTATCTATGCACTTAAAGTGAATAATGATCTATGATAATTAAAAAACCTCAAAATAGTCAAATTAAAAATTTTGGACCACTTTAAACTTTCTCAAGTATTATTTTTAGTGAAATAGTTAAACTACATGCGGGGTCAACAATATTACAGCATAGTATTTTATTAGTGTTAGCAAAAATGCCACTTTACCCAAATTACCTTTACATAATCATTCGTGACCTCCAATTTATTAAATGTGATTCGATCTCTTGCACGACAGGTTTTCAACTAGCACGAAATGGAGTAAATCCTCTTAAAAAATGTGAACCTAATCTTAGGATGCATTTAATTGCCAAATATCATTTCAAAGTAGACTTCTAGGAAAATAAATGCGTGCACCCTATTTTAAGGAGAAAATGGTAGGTATCCCATATTTAATCTAAGAATTAAGGCACATGACAAATGATATATTAGGTAAAAATAATCATAGTCACCCACTAAATAAAGTAATTGTGGTGAGGGAATATTCTAATGTGTTTGATAAAAATTTGTGAGAGCTTATTTAATTAACATACTTGAGAATAAATACAAATATCTAACCATTTATTGAATTAATTAGTGTGAGTTCAATAATTTTTAAATATTAATTTAAGTTATGGATATCACAAAAATATCTAAATAATCGATTTCAAACTCTTTATAAACACTATAAGTTTGGGATAATGTCAATTATTACTAACTAATGTTCTAGATGTTTTTATTTATTTAATAAATAGGTATTCCAACTATATAGACAAATCATCTATCATATTTATCGATTATATTATCATATATCCCTACCATTTTAGGGCAACACTACAAATTCCACGATAAAATAAGTTGTTTGCAAAATTTACTTAAATGTGAATTTTAACAAAGTAAAATAGGATTTCTAATGATTTTATGAGCAGAAATTCAAGTTAATTCATTGGATCAAGGAAATTATCAAATGGGTGATACATAAGCTAATAATAAACTGCTAGAAGTTTGTGAAAATTTCTGAATAAAAGAAGTTATTTAGGGATTTTTTTAAGAGCATCAAGTTGATTAGTAAGTGCACGAATTACTAATGAAAATGAAAATAAAATTGTAACAACAAATATAAGAAACTAAATATTAGACTCATTATAACCTTTATAAACGTTCGAGGAGAGAGTAGATCATATATATTGATTCATGTGATTATGGTTTAGTATGAATATTAATATAAAAAATAAAGTGTATATGTTAAGATAACTAAATAAATATGATGCTAACTACCCCACCCACAATCGTAATAGTGTTTCCTTTTAAAATTTAGTGTTACTATCTCTACTAAGTTACTTGTAGGATATTTAAGGACCACAATAAATTGAGGTTTATTATTACATAAAAACGTTGAATCTAAGATAATAAAGGTAGTTAGAGTTAACGAAGGACTAAGATGATCGAGTACCATTAGAAGAATACGAATATAGTAACCTTAAAGTTACAAGTAGGGCAACATGTCAAGTTATAGATTATTTATGTAAACATCATTTTTATACTCTAATTAATGAAACTTACCTAAATTTTTATTGATATAAAACTATACTTGGTATTTTTTTTTGCCTTCCCACGTGTTACTTACTGTAGTAAGAAATCCACTGTTATAATATCGGGAGTGGTGAGTATTATGACGTTGGTTCGATCCAAATACAGGATTAAGGCGTGACAATGGCCCATACTAGATCGCTATCCTGGTTGGAACCTAAAACACCTAAACAATGTCATAGGAAACAAGCTAACTTCCCTATGGACGATATCACTATCATCTCATGATTCTCGTGCTATATCTTACAAATCTCTCTCCACTTAAATCTCGTGTATAATTTGCGATATATATATATATCATAGAAAGAAAATGAAGAGAAAGTGTCACCGTTGATGTCGTTATCATAGAGCAACCTTTGGACTCAGCTAAATGTACGGAAATGGAAATGTCGAAGAAATTAGTGTCAAATGCATAATAAATTGTTGAGGGAAATTCATCTACGCTTTTGGATTCCATCTCGTGTTTATCTCCTTGAATCTTAAACCCCATCAAGCGAATTTTAGTCCTAGTTGACGGGTAAAAGATGGCCGCTTCTCACGGTCGTCGGATTTCCCGGAAGCTCTTTCCGTCGTCTCTTGTAATCCTCATCGCATCTCTGGCGGTTGATCGGTCGCTGGCCACTTCTTTGCAGCGGAGTCCTCCCTACGCGATCTGCTCAGGGAATGGCAATTACTCCATCAACAGTACCTTCCACGGCAAGCTCGTCAGCCTCCTATCCAACATGTCCACCGCCGCCTCGGCCGGCATGAAGTTCTACAGCGCCTCCTCCGGCAACGGCACCACCACCGACCAGGTCTACGCCCAGCACATGTGCCTGAACTACGTGACTAACGAACAGTGCGCTAAGTGCATAGCCATCGCCGCTGATGACGTGATCAGCCTCTGCCCTAATCAACTCGAGGCCATAGTGTGGGAGGAATCGTGCCAGCTGAAATTCTCGAATCGAGATTTCTTCGGCAGCCTAGACGTCACGACAAGCCTGTGCCATCTCAACATGAAGAACATATCGAAGCCGGAAAAGGTCAAGGACACCCTGAAGGCGACCCTCCAGAACCTGACTAGGGTTGCAGCTTCAAGTCCGGAGATGTATTCAACGGGGAAAGTGAACTTGAGGGACTCGAGCAGCAGTGGCAGGAGGACGCTGTACGGGTTAGTCCAATGCGGGAGAGACCTGTCTGCTGAGGACTGCATCACTTGCCTTGGAGTAGCTATCCAAGACGTGCTGACTCCTAATGGAAGCTTGTCGTTTGGAGCCAGGTTCCTGAGCGGCAGTTGCTACCTCAGGTATGAGTTTTATGGGTTCTACGATGGTGCCACGGACCTCGATCAAGATGTCGACCAGACTTCATCTTCATCCGGTAAGAATCCCACAAGAAGTCTTTGGTCTTCTTCTGTTTCTTCAATATTAATCAAATAAAATCAAGTGAGTTTGAGAGGGAGGTGGAGATCTCTTTTACAGGCATGGGGTTCAAAGTTTTGATATCGGCGGTGGCGCTGACTGCGGGGATACTCGTGGTTGTGGGTTTACTGGTTTACTACAGGAGAAGGTATGGCGGACATAATCAAGGTATAATAAATACTATTGGGGCTCTCCGTGTTCTTGTTTTCCCACTTGTATTTTCCGTGGAATGTCATTTGATGATGATGATCAGCTGAAAATTTGCAGCTTACGACCCGGACAATCCATTCATCAGTTTGAGGACTATACTGTCAGCCACCGATTATTTCTCAAGCTCAAACCTGCTGGGGAAAGGTGGATTCGGACCCGTGTACAAGGTGATGCAATAATCTTCCCGATTCTGATAAGAATATCTGACCTGTGATGAGCTTATTCGAGTCAAAATCCCAGTAAGGAGAGCTGTTCTTTTGTCGTGGTATTGGTTTCTGTAGGGTGTTCTTCAGGATGGGAGGGAGGTAGCGGTGAAGAGGCTGTCCAGCATCGAGCAAGGCGTCGATGAGTTCACGAACGAGGTCTTGCTTCTGACGAACCTTCAGCACAGAAACCTCGTCAAGCTCCTGGGATTCTGCGTGGAAAGGGAAGAGAGGATGCTTGTCTACGAGTTCATGCCGAATAGCAGCCTGGATGTTGTCCTCTTCGGTATTATTTATTATTACTCCATGGGAATTAAGCTGTCTAATGCGATGGTCAGTCAGATCTCCACCTTGAAATGTTGATTAAGAAATGTATGTCGTCCTCATCTGCAGACCCAGAGAGACGGGCACGTTGCCTGGATTGGAGCCGGCGCCTTAACATCATAGAGGGGATAGCTAGAGGAGTCCTGTACCTGCACGATGGCTCTCCACAAAGGATCATACACAGGGACCTTAAGCCGAACAACATCTTGCTGGACTTGGACATGAACGCCAAGATCTCCGATTTCGGGTTGGCGATAATCTATGCCGGAAATGACGCCGGAGCATGCACTGCTACGATAGTCGGAACTTAGTTGGGTCTTCTCTGTTGTCTAGACAAATTCTCGATTCATACATGCAGCTAATACATCCGTTGATGATCTGCCCTACAATTTTGGTCAGTGGATACATGTCTCCGGAGTATGCAATGGACGGAATCTACTCGACAAAGTCCGACGTCTTCAGCTTCGGAGTGATTCTTCTCGAGATCATCACCGGCCAGAGGAACGTCAGCTTCCACCGGTCAAACCCGGCGCCAAACCTACTCTCATATGTATATATATATATATATATATGCTTTGCTGCTTCTTGATTTCCATAGACACACACTGATACATTCATTCCTTGTTTTCTAATTCCAACTCATGGCCATGGATTGAACGCGCACAGGTATGGCGGCTGTGGAGCGAAGAAAGAGGGCTTGACCTGGTGGATCCACTGCTCAAAGACTCCTCCTGGTCCCCCCGAGAGTTTCACAGGTACTTGCACATCGGCTTGCTGTGCGTCCAAGTAGACCCCGAAGACAGGCCGTCGATGTCCTCCGTGGCTAGGATGCTAAAGAGCGAGCCCATCACTCTCCGGCAGCCGGAGCGCCCGGCCTTTTCCTTGGGGCGGTTCACCGCCAACCAGGAGGACATCAACAGCAACTTGATTAATGGAGCATCTGTTTCCAATGTGATCCCACGTTGATTCAATTCTATTATATTTTCACTTGAAAATTGTAATTAATAAGTGTGTACATGTTAAATATGTTAAATATGAGAGTGGTGAATGGGTTAAAAATACAATAATAAATTTAATAAAATATATAAATGTTGCGATTAAAAATATGATATAATAAGAATATTATATATTTTCTTTTTTTATTTTAGCATAAATGTTTTGATATTAATTTAGAATATACATTGCATCTAATGAATATTTATACATTCATATTAAATTTCCATTCACAACTACTTTATTTATGGTTCTATATTTATAACTAAAAACCATTTGACATTTTGATAATAAAAAATACATCATTTATTTCTAATACAATTTTCTTCAAATCAATTTGGATTGAATATGAGTGCAAAAAAATCTCACTTGAAACTTTTATATTCACTTAGACCAAGTGAGAAGTAATACTATCTAAAACAATATTATATATTATAATAATATTTATTTAAAAATAATAAATTATAATTAGTGTAATTTTTTCAATATTTTACCTATTATCAATTTAATAGTACTATTTTAATAATGTATTGGATTAGAAAAAATAAATATTCTAAATTTATTTAATTATATATATCAAAATATTGTCCTAGTTGCACTTGAAAATAAAGTTCAAAAAAATTAATAGGAGGAGCCGACAAATTTGACCCCTTTGGTCTCACCTTGTAATATTTTTCTCTATTATTCATCTGAGATGTTCTCACATTTTGTACGAGTTATCCATGGACAGATTCTGGCTGCCTGTCAAGATTCCCTTTCTAGCTCTGGCCTTCTCAACAATCTGCAGCATCATCACCGATGAGGCTCATGCTGTGGATCCCCTAATTAGTTACTTCGACAAAGAGTGTTTAGGCCAATTCCAACCGTATTCCCCCAACGGCACCTTCGACACCAACCTGCGGACTCTCCTCACGTCTCTCACCTCCAGCACCCCCTCCACGGGCTTCGAAAGCACCTTCACCGGAGAAAACTCCGGCCAAGTCTACGGCGTAGCCATGTGCCGGGGAGACATCAACTCGACTGCCTGCCGGAGCTGCTTGAAAACTGCCGCAAATGGCATCGTGGACCTTTGCAACAGGACACTGGAGGCGAGAATATGGTATGATCTGTGCCAAATTCAGTACTCCTCCAAGAACTTGTCGGGGATGGTTTCCTCCGAAAAGAAGTACGGCGACAACCCGATATACATTAGAAAAGATGCATCGGATCCCGATCGGCTGCATTCCTACTGGAAGTACATGATGGACTACATGATGGATAGGATCGGCTTTGCTAATTATACTTCCCCTCTGATGTTTGCCACCGGCAAAGTGAACGTGTCGGTTTCGAGAGCGGTTTATGGGCTCGTGCAGTGCACAAGGGATATCTCCAGCGATGACTGCCTCATTTGCTTGCATGGCGCAGTGGGTGACCTCGAGACTTGCTGTGGCTCGAGGGAAGGCGGGACCATTATGAGCTTAAACTGCAACGCGAGGTTCGAGGTGTTCGAGTTTTACAGTAGACCGCCGACTTTTATGCTGACTTACAATTACTCCAACGGTGAGAACTGCAAGATCTTGACCTGTAGATGAAGGTGTCGGGTAAGTCTATCGTCTGTCTAACCAACGGGTTTCCTTAAAAAGCAGGTAGTAAATGGAAGACATGGATGACTGCGGTCATAGTCTCGGTAATTGGGTTCCTGTTGGTCGGTATTACTGGCTGCTCCGCCGTCTTGTACAGGCGGAGGAGAAGGGATGAGTTTGGTAAGGCCATCGCCATTCACTCTCATGTTTCAATGGTTGATGAATAAACTACAATTATAGCATTATATTTCACATTTTTCTTTTCATTTGGAGTTTGAGCAAATTTCTATTTTTTATTTTTTTCTAATGCTTTTATCTAATATTACATTATTACAAGCTATTTTGAATATTTTTTTAATATTTTGCCAATTTTTTGGATTTTTTTTAACATTTTACCAATTTTTTTGATGTGTGTACTTATTATAGTGAAATAATAAATGTAACATATATATATATACATATTAGAAATAATTAAATATATTATATTTATAACCATATTTAATTTAAAGTTTTATTGTACGATTTCCAATGAGGGAAGATTAATTAACTTCTAATGATAACGTCTGAATAGCATAACAGATGTAATTATTTAAAATGTCAATTTTTAGATGTAGCAAGATAAGTTTGTATATTGACAAATACCTCGACCTCGAGCATCACCTTACTGTTGATGGATAATTATAGCTAATATATTCATTATTTTCACAATTTTATCATTATTGATTATTATTGTTAGAGCACATCGAACAAGTGTTACTAAGATTTGAAAAATATTTATAACTTTTTATATTTACTATTTATAAATTACAGTAACAATAACATATTAAATAAAAGAAATTAAAAATTAATGATATATTATTACTATATTTTATTCATTTTCTGATTTTAATCTTTTTTATAATACTAATATAGACTATATTTGAATAATTAGATATAATTAATGAATTATAATAATCAAATTTTTACCCTAATTTTTTCAATTAATTATTATACTCTATTATAATTCACTACCCATCCTTTAATAAATTTAATTTATTTTCAATATCAATTACTATAATTATATTTCTAATATCAGATAATTAAATATATAAAATCTTTTATATATCATATACTTTACTAATACATTCTACCGATTCTCCTATATAATTATAAATTAATTCTATTATTTATAAAACCTCTAAAAAAATAGCCAAAAAAATTTGTACCTATACATGCTTTTACATATTATGATTTCGTCCATTTAAATCCACAAAAACTCAAAAATACTTAAATATTTTAGATTTGATATTATTTAAAAAAAATATTATAAGTCGGTATCGGAACATATTATAATTTGTAATCGTTGGAATTTTTTAATTTTGTAAACTTATAAAATTATATTCTCAATAAAAAAATATATATATATATAATTTTTATTAATAAAAAAAACTTGTTACCTTGACGAAGTTAATCCTAGAAAATAAAGGGAAAACCTTCTCGATTAAGGCAAGCCACCTTCTCGAGTAAGGCAAGCCGCAATCCCAATGACACTCAGCACCTCTTCCTTTGTATCTAATTATTTTCCTGGAAAAATAGAATTTGATATTAAAACTTTAAATTAATAAATAGATAATAATATTTATAAGCTAATGAGAATTATTTTAGTTTTAGTTAAAAAGTTTACATACTATTATTTGAATAATTCTTTTAATATTCGAGTACGATTATAGTTGAGAAGTTTTTATAATTTTATAAAAAATTGAATTAATATGAATTTATTTAACATTTTTATTCTCCAACAACGTAAAAAAAGAGTAGATTTTCCAATGCAATGCAAATTCTTGTCTGAAGTAGCTTTTTCCATCCTCTCACAACCTTCCATCTTCCCTCCTCTCCCATCCGGCGAGCCATGGCAGTTTCGGATCGCTTCCCCGGTCAAGAAGACGAAGCTGAAGGAGATTTCGGCATCTCGGCTCTCTTCTCCGACCACCACGAGGTCGAGAAAGCTGCTGAAACTGTTACTTCGCCGGTTGCAGAGCACGCGGATGAGTTTCAGCGTCAGGAGGTCCTGGACGACTGCACGCCGATCAGTCTCCTGCAAGCGACAAGCTTACCGACGGAGCGTTTTCACTCGGAAACCGATGGATATAATCTTCCGCAGCTCTACCCCGGCGGAGAATCTGGTAAGTGTCTGTCTGTCTGTCTGTTCAGACGTTATTTTATGTCGGAAATTCATATCAATGGGAAGCGAAGCTGGAGAAATTTTCATAGTACGATCGATAAGGGACTATTTTATGCAGCTTCTGGGTTATGGCGTTTTCAGGGTCATCCTCGACCAAGGATCAGCAGAAGGGCTTCTGTGGAATCTGTGCTGAGAAAAGACAAATGAGTGAAATGATGAGAGTCAGCAAGACGTGCCCTCATTCCTTCTGTTCAAACTGCATATCCAGTCACGTCAGCATCACGATCGCCGGCAACCAAGCGACTGTCCCCTGTCTTGAGCTCCACTGCGAACATTCGGTTGAGTTCCAGTCCTGTGTGGGGATCCTCCCTCGGGATGTTTTGGATGCCTGGGGCAGGAAGCTCTGTGAGGCTCTGATCCCCATTGCCCACAAGCTCTACTGCCCCTTCAGGTAAACCAATTAGTTGTCTGTCCTTTACACATTTACAGGAAGAAGCTGCGGTCGATGGACTGAGATACAAAATCACACTCAATTGCAGGGACTGTTCGGCCATGCTGGTGAACGATTGCGAGAAGCTGGTAGAGGAGTGCGAGTGCCCGCACTGTAACAGGCTGTTCTGTGTCCAGTGCCGTGTGCCATGGCATTCGGGGGTGTCGTGCCAGGAGTTTCAAGAGCTGAACGAGGACGAAAGAGACAGCGAAGACATCATGCTGTGGAAGCTTGCCCAGAATAATAAGTGGGCAAGGTGCCCAAACTGCAGGTTCTACGTGGAGAGGACCGAAGGCTGCCCCCACATGAACTGCAGGTAACAAAAAATACATTCCAAATCCAATCCAACCAGTCCCTTGTGGAGTATAATCTTGAAGGAGATAACTTCATGGAGTGGATTAATCCGATCATCGAGTGCACTATTTATTTACAGGTGCGGGTATGAATTCTGCTACGGCTGTAATTTACAATGGAGTGACGATCATGGTGGTTGCTCGAGGAGCTGACCCAGTTCCAGACTCCATCGCCCTGCAGCTGCAGATAACCAGTTTGTCCTTATAATTAGCTTGCTGAACAATGAAGTAATTACAAGGATATGATCGACCTGCAGAGAATATAATCCCATATTTTAGAAATTTTAAGGTTTGATTATAGTAAAAAAAAAGAGTAAGTTTCACACGCAATAATATACTAGTTTATCCGATCATTTAGGAAAAATACCTCGATTTAATTTTTTCTATTTTTCGATATTAAAAGAATAATAACTACACCGTGTTATTAATTTATAAAATTGAAAACCTTAACAACCCAGTTCGGTTACTTATTCAAAGTTATGGGCTTACTTAGTTTGATAATATTGTTAAATACTTATTTATTTAAAATTTATAAATAATATATTATATATTTAAAATATAAATATTATAAATATCTTAAAGTAAAATTAAAAAGTATATAAAATATTAAATATATTATATTTTAATAGATAATTCCACTTAATTTTATTAAATAAATAATTATGGAGGTCATTTTTTTCATTTATTATACAATTAAAAAAAAGTGAATCATAGTAAATGAGGCGGATGCCCAATTTCTTTATTCCTTCTCCACTCTGCAACTATTCTGCCTCATCGTCGCGGTGGGGAGAAGCGCGCTGTCTCTCCTTGTATTCGGTATTGGCCGACATCTGAGAGAAGCCCTAGACTGTCATCTCCGGAAGAGATTAAGCCGGCGCCGGGGATTCAGTGGGATTGATCTCCCTGTTTGACGCGGGCTCCTGCGAGTGACGCTCCGTACCGGGCGAGAGAGACAGAGAGGAGGGGAAGAAAGAATGTCGAAGAAGAAAACTTTCAGTGGAAGCACCATGACGCTCAAGGACTTCCATGGCGGCTCCATCCCCTCCGATCTCCCTCTTCCGTCTGCCCCCGGCATGTAAGCCCTCGTTTCCACTCTCACTCTCTTCTGAATTGTTTTCATTATTTAGGTCGCATGATTCGGTACTTCTTTTTGGAATCTGATACTACTAATTTATGGTATTTGGATGCTGGATATGTTCTCTTCTTCTCGAGTGGTATTAATCCTCTCTGTTCTTTTCCAATTAACAATTTAAATTTAATGATGATCGATGAGGATTCAGTCTATCCTCGATCTGAAGTTCAGCGTTTGTTATGTTTCACGCTCTTTCATTGCCGATATATTCTTTTCCTTCAAATTAGGTCTAATACCGTAGGAAAAAGCACTGATTGAGCTTTTAACAGAACTGTGAAGCCACAAGCTCGCGCGGGTTATGACCTACCTTCTTCTTGGGGCAGCCCCTCTGGCCGATCAGATCTTAGGGTTCGACTCAATTCCTCTAATGTGGTTAGGCATTTTGATGACAAGACCCCATTTCTCACTCCCATTGGCCGCAATTTTGAGGAGGATGAGCGGAAGCCTCTTGATGGGGTATCAGCCCCACGGAGGACTATCAGTGATGACAGCTTTCGAGCCTCTGCAGGCCATTTGGAGCTGAAGCCACAGCAATTCTCAGCAGGGAGACCACTAGGCCAAGGGACAGCTCAGGTTTTGCCATCGCCAAGTCAGGTTTCTTATTCAGGGAGGGTTTCTGGGACTCCACAGGCTATTGTTGGTTCTCCCAATGTGTATGGAAATGGTGGGCCAGGGGTTCACAAGTCGGTCCCCAATGCATGGGGATCCAGGAAGGAACCTGTAAATGTGGTTGAATCAGCACAACCTGCATGGTCCTCGTCTAGTTATACTTCAAAGCTCGTTCATGCTAGTGCACTTGAGAAGGTTTCATCTGGTAGATGGAATTCAAAGCAATCAACCCTGTATGGGGCAGATGTGGATGATATCAAACATTTTGAAGAAACTGGGTTGAATTCCAGAGGCTATGATGATTCCAAGTATGATAGGATTGGCACAGTGGGTGGGAAGGGATATGGTGATGTTTCGTTGCTAAGACAAATGGAGAGGAGTCTTAGTATTGGTGGAGCAGTCCATGGTGCTAAAAGAGATGTATTAGATAGGGAAATACCTGAAGATTTTACTATTTCCTCTGATGAGAGGGGAAGAAATGCAGCTATTTATGGTGAAGCATCTCAACTGGTCAATACAGAAGGTAGAACTGTTTGGTCTGAGTTCCAACGCCCATTGTCTGCAGAAGCCTCTGAGCAACTGAAGTTAAGGCTTGTTTCTCAGTCGAAGCCATTGGAGAATCGTGAACAGCCAACTGCTGACTATAAGCAGGCATATATTTTCGTGAATAAAATTCTTTTGTCTGTTTGCTTGTCGCTCTATATATATTCTTCCATGGCTAACTTGACATTGGGTGAATTTGATGGAGTATGTGTTTCAGAGGCCAGAATCTGCTCATGTTGTGAGCACTAATGCACTTGGCGTGGAGAGTGGAAGTCAAACAGTGGAGAGACCAAAGTTGAATCTTAAACCAAGATCACGGCCACTGGAACAGTCAGAAGGGATTGCTGATCGGGATAGGTCAGCAATATGTTAATGTATTATTTGATCAATATATTATACAACTTTATCCCCCAAAAAATATTATCTAACTTGGTATTTTGATTTTGCCGTGGATGTCAATTTGCATCATCAATCTGCTGTATGATTACCATTTTTAATATTTTAAAGTTAACTTCGAGTCCCAAAAGATAATTTCCAAGACTACTCCACATATTCTATCCTAGACCATCTTTTATTGGTGACAAAATTCCCTTGGTTGGTTTTTTTTCCTGTCTTCAGATCATTTCATGCACATCTGCTTGTTATATATGCAAACTTCGTATCTGTAATTTATTATTAAGGTTACAAAATTTTTAAATCTTCATATAAATGTTTTCTCCTACATCCTATATTGTTGTCTGAAGATATGGCATACTACTCAGTGCTTTTGATAAAAGAGATAGCATTTGATACTACTGATAGATAGTGGTTGTTTCTGTATATATCTGAAAAATAGTTTGGAGATAATGGATTCCTGAATTTATTTATTGTTCATCCCTTAGTGACTATTTTTTTTGTAAATAGTGTTCAGAGAGGGTATGATATTCAATTGTTATTCCTTTGCAACTGCAGTATAAAGAAATAGCTTCAATATTCAGATCAATATCCCATTGCATATTTGTTTAGTAAATATGCTATTCAGACATTATCTTCTTTGACTACTTACCAAACATTATCTTCTTTGACTTTAAGGAAACTTTTATATAGTGATAGAGCAAGTTTGATGTTCGTTAATGACAGTAAATTGAATGTCGGGGAAATTTCATTTTGTAGGAGGGGAAATTGGTCTATTATTAAGCCAGACTGGGTGTATTGCTTTTATATACTTATGTTAAAAGTGGGGCATTTTCTTATTTATTTCTCTTAGACTTTAACCGAGTTTAAGGACTTGCAAAGTGTAGGCTTGGTTCAAACTGCTGAACTGAAACTTGATGGTCTAGTTATCATAGAACTTTATTTGGGTTTGAGTTGACTAAGTTTTAAAATCAGACAAGGTATTATATAACAAAATTTGCTATATAGCAAACAATGGCAGTCAACGCAGGTGCACTGTTTTTGTCCTTTCAGTTTTCAGGTCAGAGTTTTCATTTTCATAAATGAATTCTCTGATTCTCCTTGTATATACCATTCTGCACTGTCTCTAGGGAGTAGTTATGATTATGTTTTTGATGAAAATCCAAGTGTTTATTTTAGTTAACTATATGATTGAATGTGAACTTGTGTTCCTTCCAAAATGTTAATTCTTTTTGAGATTTTTTGCATAACTCTTGCATAGGAATTCTTTTTTCTTTTGGTGCTAAAGTTTTGTAAGTTTATGAGATTATGCTCTAGCCATTATCCACCTTTCACTGCTCTTCCTTGAACTTGAGGCTTATCAACTTGTTAGACTTCGCTGAAATACAAAGACACTTTCCTCTGATTATAGTGAGAGTCTATGAAAGATTGCCAATTACTGTAAACTTTGTGTGCATGTTTTAATGTGGTTGGTCCCTCGTGCTATTTATAGATGTCTGATTTGATTCACATCTACTTTCTATACCCTATCCGAGCTTGTGGCTGCAGCAGCTGGTCTTCTGAAGTTTGAACAGGCCTGTTTCCTTCTATTTTTGCATGCAATTGACACTAGCATTTTCATTGTTGTAGGAGTTCAGTCTTTGGGGGTGCACGTCCAAGAGAGCTGGTGTGTATCCTCCGCTATTCTGGGTTTCATATCATCAAATAACATGATCATTTCTTGAAAATAAATTTGCATATTCGTTGTAGTCATCAAATTATATATACTCATTGATTTGAATCGTTGTTTCTGAATGCCAATCATACTTTCTTTCATTATGTTTCAGGTTCTAAAGGAGAGAGGGGTCGATGATTCCAACATTAATGACCCTTATTTGGGCCAAAGTTCTGAGAGGTAAGAACTCGGCAATTCATTTATCTGATGAACCCAAGTTATTTGATGTACCCTCATATGCCTAAATTATTTTATAAAGGGCTAAACAAGTAGGGCCAAAGGTCGAGTGGGCTCCTGGAACCGTGACATCTTCTCGCCACAGTGAGAAGTCCGAGAAGCTACCTGCAGATCAGAGAAATGGTCGGAAATCTGAGAGGAAGGACCAGCAGCAGGCTGATGATAAGAGCGACTCACAGAGGAAGAACTGGCGAAACGAAAACTGGAAGAGTAAGAGGGATAACTCAGACAGGCAGCAGCACCAGCACCAGCAGGAGCGTCGACCTTCTCCTGAGATCTGGCGAAAGCCGGTGGAGGAGCCAAAACCACCATCACCCGAGGCAGGTTTGAGGTTCGGGAAGGCAGCCTCGGCTGCTGAGCTGGCTCAGGCATTCTCAGGGTCCCGTTCATCCCCTAATGCTCCCGCTCAGTTGAGGGCCACCCCAGGGCAGAGCCAGCCGCAGGTACCTTTCTCCAGGCTGACAGGTCAGGCACCTCGAACACAGATAAATGGGTACTAAGACGCTCGCATGCAATGGTCTGGACTGGACCAGTGGGGTAAGTGCCTGGATTTGGATGGAATATGGATGTGATTTGGCGTTGGGTATGAGATGATGCTTAGTTTTAGAATGTCTTTCTAGGGACTCACTCCCCCTTTTCCAAATACAGTTGGATTTAACTTGATATACTACGATCCAGGACACCTTTGGGTGTTGCTCTTCTTAGTGTTGATTTAAGTGGGCTCAGCCCCTACCTAGCAGAGACTTCCACATCCAAGTGGGCTTGGTATTTTCTAGAATAAGAAAATGTTGTGTAAGTTGGCATGTTTGTCGTGCAAGGACGAGCTCACTCTCTTTTTTGTTCGAGTGATAGTGGTCATCTGACATGTACCCATAAAACCTTGTAAGAGATGGTATAAGAGATGGTCTCAATTCTACAAGTGGACAAAAAATGATATATTAATCCCCTATATATATATATAAAAGATAAAACCTTGTGGGTCTATATATATATATATATATGTATTACCGTAAAATGTTGTGCCAAGAAATTATATATTTACTTAAAAATTAAAAGAATATAAAAGTAGAAATGATTCAAAGTAGGGGTAAAAGTGGATGGATATGGCTGGCTGGGAGTCCAACATGTTGGCCTCCCCCAACCGCGATGAAATCTTACCACGCGAGTTTTAAGATATAAATCATTTTAAAAACCCTAACTACATAAGGTGGTTCTCTTTAAACTCAGAAGATTCTATGAGTTCGGTTAGCCAACGCTGAAGTTGGCCAGGATCAGTGAAATGGTACATTTGGCCAATGATTGACCGAGGAGAGGATGGACCTCACTAAGTCCATAGCAATGGTCTACATCATCAATCACATCTTCCTATATAACAAGTTTGAGTGTATATTCAACTATCTTATTTTTATCTCACTATGTCCACCTGAAGTTGGGTTATTTTGCTCTATTTTGTTTATAGTTACAACATTTTCAATATCTATAAATCTGATATTATTTTTGTTATTGAAATTAATAATTTAAATTGATATATAAATTAGTGAGTCACCAATTATTTTACTATTTATTTATTTAATTTTACTTTATAGTAAAATCTAAAAATAACTAAACATCTTTTTATTTATGATAGTTGATACGTAATATCAAATTATTTAATGTTACATTCAACTTATTCACTTGCTCTTAATCATTTTTATTATATCACATTTATCTATTTTAATCTTACTTATTTATCTAAATTCACTCTGTTCCAATACTTTAAATTTCACTATCATTATTTTCTTATTAATAATCTTTACCCTAATTAGAAGCTGTGAGAGATACGCAAAGCAGGTATTTACTAATTTGGTTAGCTACCCCTTTTCCAATTTTTTGTAACACTAATTTCTGTATTTTCTAATAAATAATATATATTAACCAACTTTTTATAATTATTGTTGTGCGAAAAAATTACTTAATTAATGGGAGCTGCTGCTATCACATTCCATACCGTACATAATTATTATATTTATGTTTTAAATAAATATAATAAAATAAGCGTTAGTCTTATCTCAATTTCTCGTACAGTACATAATTATTATATTTATGTTTTAAATAAATATAATAAAATAAGCGTCAGTTTTATCTCAATTTTTAGTTTATTTCGATTGTGTTGAAAATCTTTTTGTGCTCAAAATTAAGTTTATACAATTGGGTTGGGTTAAAAACTTTATCTCATCTCATTTTCAACATAACTCCAAATCCATGATATTTCTAATCATTTTTCGTACTTACATACACTACAGTAGAATGAAACAACTAACCAAACATGGTTAAATTGTCGACATGAGTCGCACTCTTCTCGCTTATACCGATCTTCATTTCTCATCAATCGTTTTCCCACTTATACTATTCGGTATCGTTCTCTTTATCAGGTACTCCATCAATACTCCCCTTATTATTATTTTTTTTTCATGTGTTCGGGTGTTAATATTGTCCTAATATCTGACCTTACCATATTCACAAAATTTAATTTTGCTCTTTACCATGCATCTTTCTTTACTATTATTCGAACTATCTTTGGTACCATTGTCTTGATTAATATTTGGGCCGCATCTTCATTTGTCGTACAACAAGACATCACAAGTTAAGAGATACAAGCCCCAACAAATTTTACCAAAAGACCAAAAGACATAAGTATATACAAGTAAAGAGACACAAGCCCTAATGAGCATTACCAAGAAAGACAAGCTCTAACAAACATTATCAAGTTATAATTCTACTAGAGTCACAAGACATGAGTCTGTAGAAGTCAAAAAGCCCAACGGTATTATCAAGATATATGAGTCTATTTAGATACGATTATATTTACTCAGATTCTATTTAGATATTACTAGATTCTATTCGTATAATTTTAATGTATTGTATCTATGTAAAATTTTTAAGTCTATATAAACATATTAAATTATACATATTAAATGAATTATTATAATAATATTTACATAAATTATCTACCCATTAAATAAATTATTACAACAATATTTATATAAATTATCTATTTCCCCTTATTTTGTTCTTTATAGACCTTTCTCCAAGAGCATACCATTAATCTACTCTCCCTTCAACCTTGACTATACTCACCTTAATCTCTCCATCTTTAATCCCCTACAACTGAGGGTTCGAAAGTTACAGTATATCGTTCTCCTTGACGTATAATTATTTGTTCTCAAGATAACTCTTTTCCTACTTGACATTTTACCATTACTGATAATCTAACTGTATTTGTTATTGTTGATCATTTATAGGAACCTCGTACATTTGCTCATGTTCATCATCAACATCATTGGATTCATGGTATGAATCAAGAATATTTGGTTATCCTTGTCAATAACACTTGAGACCTAGTCCTAGATCTCACCACTCTCTTGTTATTAGTTGTAAATGGGTTTATAAAGTCAAAACAATATCATGTTAACTTAATTATTCGATATAAAGCTCGCATGGTTGTTCCAAACTTCTGTCAACAGATAGGTTTTTGTCGAAAATAAAAACACATATGGGATAAAATAGAGAAATATTGTGAGTTTATAAGGTTGAAAGTGTTTCATTACTTACAAGTGATGACTTTTAAATAGAAATGAGTCCGACCCCTTATCGAATCACAATCTTCTCACATTGAATTAGAGCATACAGGAGAAAATACCCATATCCAACTTAATGAAGCCATTGTTCACTCTCGTCTAACCAACTTAATGAAGTCATTGTACTCTTTACCATGTTCTCACTACTCTCAATCATTAATGAATGAACTTGGCCCTCCAACATTTAATTGAATTAAGTACTTCCTCTCTACCATGTTCTCACTACTCTCTATCATTAATGAATGAAGTTCGCCCCTCCAACATTTAATTGACATTATGTATTTTAATGTGACTCCCCTATCTAATTCGTCAAACTATAGTCTCACTATACAGTTATTAGGAGATATATAATAATCCATCATTTTCATTGGACGAAGTGGGACATGTATTATGCAATGTGTCAAACCAAATTTAGCTATAGTTAGTGTTTTGTCTATAGTTAGTGTTTTTTCCATGGTCAATGTATTTTTTCCAATAAAATAATTAATCTCATGATAAATACATTATTTTGGCTATAGTGAGTGTTTTGTCCATGGTCAATGTATCATTGAATGACTAACTGTACAACAGAAAACAATACATGTATAGGATTCTCCTTCGGACATTGGCCCTTTTCCCGATGATAGATCCTCCATTGCATGCCCATATTAGTAGCATCATCATATTGTAAATGCAAAGAGGCCGAAGTCAAATTGCTTTTTCTTTTTCAACAATTTTTTTTTGTTTTTAATATAATTTTATACTTAAACAAAACATCTTTTATTCGATTTGGTTGTACATATACAAATTTTAGTAATTATTTTAAAGGAGAAATTTTGAGACTACATGGTGAATATAATAATTTAAAATTAAATTGCTAAGACAAAACCCATAGAAAGTTTGCAAGTCACAATCACAAATCCAATGAAGTCACAAGAAATGAAATTGTTGGACTAAGGTCAAATTCAAGGTGAAATAGAAGAAAAATTGGAACTTTCAAGGTGAAGGAAGACAATAACTTTAAATTGGAACTAAGAACTAGAAAAAAAAAGATAATATATAATATTATAATAAACAAGATCGAAGGTAAATGGTTGTTGGAACTTGGATATGTGGAGACTAGCCATGGAAATTGAACCTTAGACTATAATTTTATTGGATCAATTTTTATTATTTTTTTATCCTTATTTGTATTTTTATATTATGTTTCATCAATTATTAATTTATTAATTAATTTATAATATATGATAAATCTACATCTTATAAATTTATCAGAGTTACTAATAATAAAAAAAGACTCACCAAATATGAAAAACTTGTTTCCCAATTTTCAGGATATTTTCGTGGCTTAAAATTTATACTAAAATATTATAGATACCAAGTAATTAATATTACAAAATAAAAATATAATATAATATATTTAACAATAAAAAAAATGAATCCATTATATATCACCATAGTGTCTTGGAATTACTGAGATTTTCTAAAGAAGTAGAGGGATGCATTATTTTCAGAGCTTCCTCTGGTTGGAAGGCGTGTGCAGGTTGATGCTCGTGAAACTATAGCGCCGCCATTAATGATGCTTCTCATCCCACCATATTAAATATCTTCTTCCTTATCTTTGGTTATCATCATTATCTCATACACATTTACCATCTTGCTTTTCTCCAAAAGCGTGATCGTGCTACCTACCTAGCTAGCTAACTAGCTTCAATGGCGTCCTCCCCAAGTGCTGCTGCAGCCTTACCTGGTCCACATCCCTGCCCATTTTCATTGGCATCTTCACCAACCATGGCAGCATCCAATTTCAGAAAGGTGCCTTGGAGGAGTCAGGCTGTCCCTAAACAGTCCTCCTTGGTTTCTTCTCTTCCGGGTGTGCACCATCCATTTGATAGCATGCATGAGACAAGGCTTGAGGAAGTGAAGAGCCTACTGATAGAGATGACGCTGGAGAAGAAGGGTTCATCTCTAGAGAGTCTGGAGATGCTAGACGCTCTCTATCGCCTCGGCATTGCTTACCGCTTCGAAGAGGAGATTCGGAGCATTCTGCAGGAGCACCATTATCATCATCATCATCGGCCGACGATGTCCACCGGCGGTCACGGCACGAGCAGTCTTTACGAGGTTGCACTTCGGTTTCGACTCCTACGGCAAGAGGGCTACCTTGTGCCTGCAGGTATATATGTATCTCTTCCTTGAATTATGAACACCTTTGTGCATTCTCTTCCTTTCCATTTCATTTTTCTTTGGTATCTACTCATTGATTGATTACGCAGAAATGTTTGAGGGCTTCAAGAACAAAGACAACAACAATGGTAGTGGTGAATCTACATTCGATCCTGACCTGCAGAAGGACATCATGGGTCTAACGAGCTTGTACGAAGCCTCCCACTTGGGCATGCAAGGGGAAGACATACTTGACGAAGCAGCAATCTTCAGTAAGAAAGCCCTAATCAGTTGGGAAGACCAATTTCTCGACGTGGGCAATTGCAATTTTTATAGTAGTAGCAGTAGTAATTCTGAAGAATATTTGAGGGAGCTCATGAAGAATACACTGTCGAATCCATTCCACATGAGCTTGCCCAGGTTCACTGCCAAGAACTTCCGGACTAACTTATTCAGAGGGTCGTACAAGTGGATCGAACCATTCAAGAAACTGGCTGCCTTGGACTCCAACTTGGTCGCCTCTGCCAACCGCCATGAAATCTTACAAATCACATCGTGAGTTTTACTATATAGACTAAGAACATAATTCAGTAAATTTTAAATGGTTGGAGTGTAAAACAATGTAAGACTGACTGGTAATCCATACTGATTAATCAAATTGTGGGCAGGTGGTGGAGGGATCTAGGGTTGGCCAATGAGGTGAAGTTGGCCAGGGATCAGCCAGTGAAATGGTACATCTGGCCAATGATTATGCTGACCGACCCGAAGTTGAGCCAGGAGAGGATCGACCTCACCAAGTCCATAGCCATGGTCTACGTCATCGATGACATCTTTGATGTCTACGGGTCCATTGACGATCTCACTCTCTTCACAGAGGCCATCAAGAGGTGATTGCCATGCCATAATTTACAGTACACAACAAGCTGTAAGCTTCCACTATTAATTGTTGAGCGATGACAAATCTTGGACTTTCAGATGGGAATCCATGGAAGGACTGCCGGATCACATGAAGGGATGCTTCAGAGCTTTAGATGATATCACCAATGAAATCTGCTCCAACATTTATGAGAAGCACGGTTGGAACCCAACACGTTTACTGAGGAAATCGGTGAGTTTAACTGCATAAATGGGTAAAATAGTTGACTCCAAAGTGATAATTTGGGCTAATGTTTGGCACCCAAAATTTTGGAATGCAGTGGGAGATGCTATGTGAAGCGTTTTTGGTGGAAGCCAGATGGCTCACTACCCCTAATGCACCATCCACGGTTGAGTACCTGAACAATGCCATAGTCACTACAGGAGTCCCTGTCGTCATGGCTCACTCCTTCGCCAACCTGTCCAGTGAAGGCATCAGCGATCAGATTCTGACCGGCGTGCTCGACGGCAGCAGCAGGGATAATATTTTGGAGATTTCACGGTTGACAGGAAAGATTCTACGACTCTGGGATGACCTTGGAAGCGCCAAGGTACCGCCCTAGTTTTTGCTAGCTGGGTGTTGTACATACATTTAATTTAATTGGAGGTGAGATTTCTTGCATTTTCTTTTTGTGGGCAGGATGAGAATCAAGAAGGGCAGGATGGATCGTACCTGAACTACCACACGAGGGAAAACCCTAGTTGCTCAGTCGAGGATGCGAGGGACCATGTGAAGAAGATGATCTCGGACGCATGGAAGAACCTAAATAGAGAATGCCTCTTCAGTCACAAGATATCTCCTGCCATGACACGAGTTTGTCTCAACGTTGCAAGGGTTATCCCTCTCATGTACGACTACGATCAGAACCAGCGTCTGCCCCTTATGGAGGATCACATTGAGATGTTGCTTGGCAGCAGATTAGTCTAGGGTTAGGGTTATGGATTTTCTTATACACACTCTTCAAGGTGTATGTGCCTACCAAATATATCATCCATAAGTGCTTGGCTTGTTCTTTGAAACATGAGATGTATCAAATTACAACTAACAACTCTTCATAATTTATAATAGGGTCCCATTAAAATTGAGAACTAAAAATATAAATATACATACATATATATATATATATATATTAATTTTAAAATACTCACTATACCATGCTCTCTATGTTTTGAAAAAGGTTCATAATGTATTTTGATATATTTTAGAATTAGTTTGTTAGTGGTGTATTCAAGGGAGACATGGATGTACTCATCATTCACCAACCGTTATCAATCATTCTAATAGTTCTTTTGCTAAGTTCGTTCTAATATATGTGGTCAATGTACTATTGAACTTGTATGTGTCTTTCATTATTTTAATACTTGTGATATTTGAATTTTTCGTACTAATTTTAGATAATAATTCATATTATTATCTCAATTCAAAATTACTATTAAAACTTTTTATAATAATAAAGCACTATAATTCATGGTTGAGTAGCAACTTTGGGTATATATTTTGAATAAGATAATTGGGTTGATGTATTTGTATTTGTTAAAATTTTTTAATAATATATCCTATTCACCATCAATAATTTCTCATTTCGCAAAATAATCAATCACAAGTCTATACCTTATGCTTCTCAAGAGTTTCTCATTTTGAAAAATCCTTCATAACAATATTTATTTCCAAAATTTATCTTTAATAGATGCAGTAAGTCACTCATTTATAATTGTGCAAAAAAAGTCACTCAATTATAATCATAAGAGATGTACAAAATAGTCTTGTTGGTCGTAAATCCATGACATGCACTAGGTCCAAAATTTAGTTTCCAATATAAAAAATAGTGTTGTTGGTTGGAAGTTTGGCACTATATGAAAAACTCATTAATATAACTAAAATACTATAGCAGAAACTCAATTTTTATGTGAAAATAATTTATTGGACTAAAGTATCTCGCCCATAACAATAAACTAAAAATCAAGTCGTATATTTGAATTATGTGAAAAACGGTTTCAGTAGTTAGAAGTTCGCAATACTAACAAAACATATCATTAATCGACCAACTCATCTTCTATATAAAAACAAACCTACACCCATGCTCTTGGGTCAATTACTCCGGAGTAAAAATATTTCCCATTAATTCTATTAGGTATTATAGTCGTAACAATATAATTTAAAAAAATTGATTACATCCAATTATACCCTAAACCTGAGTTGAACTGTTCAAATGAGAAAAATAAATCAAGTTTGTAAAATTAAGTCGAATGAGATCAGTTTAAAAAAAATTATAAATTTGATAAAGTGACGTAAATTATTAATTAATTACTTATTTTAATCGAAAATTAAGAATAATTTAAATATATAGATTAAATCGACCCGAACAAAAAAAATTTAAAAATAAAAAATAGAAAATTTTGGATCCTAATAATATGAAATTAATCAAGATAATTTTAGAAAAATAAATGATACTAATAATTAATCAAATTAAAGATAAAACAACTAAAATTGAATGAATCAAATGAAAACTAGAAATCATTTGAAACATTCCCAATGGAAGTCCATATAACGCTTGTCCCCCTTATTACTCGCGCCTCTCAAGAATAGAATTCCCTTTTAAAATGAGAATAGGGATGTAAAAAGCTCGAGGATTAGACCCATGTGGTCAGACCCAGACCTGAGCTCGGGTCTGGGAGAGACAAACCCGTAGAGAGCTGAATTTGGGTCTCATTTACGCGACTTACAAACCGAAAATCCGACCGTTACCGGGAAACAACCCGAATCTCAACATAATTTCGAGTATATTATCCGCCAGATAATATATGATATAATTAACAAAGAACTATAGTAATTATAGAAATTGAACTAGGATCTGATTGGATATAGAAATTGAACTAGAGTTAAATGACTACGATTCTAAAGGCTCAATTTTTTAAAAAAATTTTACAAGCACCTTATTTGTCTACTAGAGGTTCATCAATAAATTAGTAAATCAATACAATATTATTCTGTAATACTATATTATTTTATATTGAAGTTTATCAAAAATTTATTTATTTATTTAGAATTTAAAAATAATGTTTATCCATTTTTATTGTATGGATAAAGCATTTCATTATTAGTAAAAAAATCAAAAAAATGGGTACGAAACTTAAAAAAGAAAATTACCACCACCATTTTTCGATTTGTGTGTCATAGATTTTATCCTATACAATCAAGGCAATATATTCACCTAAACTTAAATTTGGAGAGGACACACCATATATGAAAATTGTGCTCTCCAAGTTCCATAATATTTGACACCTTTTTCATATACTAAGGTTTTAATAGGAACATCTAAATACCAAAGGATTAATATTGAAAAATAAAAAATATAATATAATAACCATAAAATGCCACATTCAATCCTAAATTGAGTTCATTTATACAATGGCCACTTAAATTTAAAATACATAATGAGTGAAAATAAAAGATATGTGATGGGTTGGTTTTATGCTTACTGTAATAACACAACTTTATTTATTGATAAATAACTATCCATTAAAAAAGTTGGGTCAGGAGGGTCCGAGAGGGATGACCCATGACAAAGTCGTGCGAGTGGGTGGGGTTCTGGTTCGTGTAAGCAAATGCACTTTTCACATTTTGTAATAGGGCTCATAACAACAGAGAATAATAGCAACTAAAATATTATATTGAGCTTCACATTGTCACAAATTTAGAGGATTGCAAATTACTAAATATGATACATCTTATGCAATATTTTATTTTTAATCTTACAAAAGTTTATAATCAAGTGCATATGCAACCCAATTGAAGCCACTAAAACCTTTTTTATTCTAGAAATTGAATAAGTCAATTTGAATTTGACTAATTCACCAAATAAAAAATCAATGTCAATCATAAGATTAGTTATATGTATGTATTTTTCAAAATACATGGCCGGGCAATGATAAAATAAATGGTTAATGGTCCGAGTTGAGTATTTCATATTAATGATAAGATGCCAAAAGGTGACCCAGTAGCCATGGCCAAATATGGCAAAGAATAAAAATGCAAATACAACCTGTTTGGTGCAAGATCTTCATGGCACAGAAACAAGATAAAAATGAGTAGCCCAATGCAAATTGTTCACACTCTAAAATTGCATAATGTAACACCAAATATAAAGAAATTTTGCGGCATATTTAGCTCACATTCCTGTGAAAGCCTTCTTCCCACCACCACCTGATGATCCGGCCGGGATAACCTTCAGAACGTTGAACCTCACTGTTTTAGACAATGGCCTGGCAGAGACAAGCACATTGAGAAGAGGGTCTTGCTAAAGACAGCATCAAAGGACGATAAGAGTAGAAAGAAAGCAACAGGAATGTCAATAACCTGCATTGCCCGATGATCACGTGGTCTCCTTCTTTCACACGGAAGCAAGGGGAGATGTGAGCAGCAATGTTCGAGTGCCTCTTCTCATATCTGGATAAAAGAATAGTGAAAATTTTCATAATGCTCAAAAGCATGTGCTCCACATGAATCATAAACTTAACGAACCTCTGATACTTCTTCACAAAATGAAGATAGTTTCTCCGAACAATAATAGTCCTCATCATCTTAGCACTATGACAAGTACCAGCAAGGATACGTCCGCGAATGGAAACATTGCCAGTGAACGGACACTTCTTGTCAATGTATGTGCCTAGAATTGCATTCAAGCAGAAAAGAAATTATCAATCAAATGCCAACAATTTCAGAAAGCACACACAATCAAAAGTGAGAAGGATACATTCTACTAGCAGGATGCATACACCTTAATCAAGCAATTGCATAAAGTTACTCCCCCAGATCTAATAAGTTAAATAACAATATAGAATGTAAACAAAACAAAAATAGCTGCAAGAATTTAAAGGATGCAATGTTGATCAGGAAGAAGAAAATGAACAGCATCTCACTCATAATTACACAATCGATGGATAGAAAATAAAAAGATACTACCTTTAACCTGATTCAATTTTTAGGAGAAAAAACCTTCATATACTTATCTCTACATACCTTCAATAGCCTCCCTGGGTGTCTTGAATCCTAAGCCAATACTCTTAAAATACCTGTTTCCTCCCTTTCCAGGTCTCTTACCCTTGCCTGACTTCTTAGAGCTATAAAAATTAAATGTGCATGCAGTCAGACAACAATAACTTGCACATAGTTCGTCACAAGGACTGGACTTACATAATTTCACCCCAGGAAAGGCGAGCACCCTTAATTCGACTAACAGTATCCATTCACCAAATAAACACACCCATACTTCTTCATGATGAAAGGTATATCCCAGCAGTCTATCTAGTCGAAGATGTGCTTAATGCTAATCAATAAAGGAAATTTGTCTGATGAATCTCAGATACGGAGAGCAATTTGAAGTCAAATGTGCCTACTTTTTGGGCAATCGAAGTGTATCTCCGTCGATGTTAATGCTAAAATTCTCGGAATCAGAAAGCTAGAGAATGAGTGACGAGGCGCTCACCAGAGGAATACCTTCGGCTGCTTCAGAAACGCCTTTTCCGTCTGCACCGAAAAACATGACGAGTAGTCAACAAACACATCAAAGGAAAAACAAACAAAAAGATCGACACTATATATATAGAGAGAGAGGGGGGGAGGGAAAGAACTCCACCTGAGCATCCATGGTGATGCGAGTTCCTCAGCTGCTCCGGGGAGGATGCGACGGCAGAAACAGCAGTGTGTGGAGAGCCGCGAAGCATAGACTAAAAGTGGAAGCCGGTTAGGGTTTTTAAGAGTTCTTATGAAGCCCGATATGAGTTGGGCCTAATATGGGCTGCAAGCCATAAGAGATCACATCAAAGGGCCGAATTGCTGATTAGCAGTAACGATCCTATCCTAACCTCCCCTCCCCTCCCCCTCCCAATCCCCCGTCTGAATCTCTCCAAACCCTGAATTACATTAAAGGGCCGAATTTTTTTGATCAAACAAAGCTCCCTTTATTTCCTATACAGAATCCAACCCAAGCAATTTCACACTGTAATGCATCATGCCAAAAGTTTCTTCTTTCATCTCAGTAAATGTGATCATGATTGTAGCAGCTTAGAGTGTGCAATTAAGCAGGAATGGAGGAAGAACCAACTCATTGTAACACTAAATTTGAGGTATGATCCGAAGGAGACAACGTCTGCAGATAAATAGAGCTAATTCCAACAAACAAAATAGGTACACCTGCAAGTTAAAATCCTCAGTCCTCCAAGAAAGTAACCCTGATTTTCCCCCACCCATGACCAACTCAGCATGAGGCACCCTCTACAGTTCCCATACTGTGCACACAAGCTAAGAATGAATTGGTAGCTAGTGCTAGTGGAAACTTAACATGGGGGCTTGATCATCATGGGAATCTTGTATTATTACCCTGCAAAAGATAGCTGATATTTCAGATTAAAAAGTTCCAACACATGGAGAAAAGTAACCACCAGCAGAGAATTTATGAAGTTCATTGTTATCTAAAATACTGACCTTATGAAGATTTATTTTCAGAAGTAGTTGATGCATCCTGCTTAGGTCTCCTCCATTCCCGAGGAGGACCGTCCTTTCTTCTCTCATACCTTCTGCTTTCTCCTCCTTGCTTTCGGGATTTAGGCTGATACGTTGGGTACTGAGAAGGAATGATCTCACCGTTGATGTATTTATCACCTGACATAGAAAAACAGGCATTGTAAATTTCTAAGGCGGAAGAAAGGAGCGAAAACTGCAAGTACTTTTTGCCATGAAATAGTGAGAATGACCTCCATAGTCCTTGTTCTTGACATCTATATATGAATCTGGCAGAACCCAGAGGACCCCAGGTAATCCTTCAAGAAAACAATGCATCCATGAAATCATCGAATTCATCCCCCCGTTTCTACGGCACACACAATATTGGAGAATTTTCAGAAAGCAGAGAAAATAAAGTTAACATTCAGGGATTTTTTATACCCTTGAATTTCTCAGAAGTAGCTTCATCAACAGTGCACTGAAACCCAGTGTAGGTCGTGGTACTGAACGCGTACATATTCTTCTTAGCCTCTTCCATGCTGCCAGAATTGACCCACATAATAAGCATACGCAACTTTCATGTATGAAAAAATGAAACATAAACCAACTTGGCAAATTATCCATGTTAACACTGACAACAAAATGTATTCTACAACCACTACTCCAATGAACAGAGCTCGGTGCTAAAGTTGAAATCAATCAATGGATGTAATATAACCATAGAGCCAATAGTAACATATCATATTGAAAACTCCCCACAGTTTATAATTAAGCATATGGTGTGCTTCCTAATACTCTACTTTGACATTTATAATCCTACAAACTGTTGAAACTTGAGCATAGGTCGTATCCCCGTTTCAAATTTCATCCATTGTCACAATTTAAAGCTGTGTTAGTTCCCATCAAAGAAAGAGTTTCTAAAGGACTCGGCTTTGGAGTGGGAGAAATGAAGTTCGACAAGAAATCGGAAGATCAAGTATGTCAAGAAGCTTGAAAGTTAAGATGCAGAGAAAGCAAACCTTCCGAGAACAGTGGCTAGAGTCTCGAGGTAGGTGTCAATCATCTGCTCCCTTGTAGGTGCCGGATCCTTGGGGAACTCCATCACAATCAGCCAGTGATTGTAGTCGCAACCCGGGAGCATAATCGTCTCCCTGGGCTCGCTGCTGCTGCTCCTCTTCGACGAGTAGTTCCCATCCACGGCCGCCGGTGGCGCCGCAATCGACGGGCGGGCGAAGATGCTCGTCCGAGGGCGGGCCCAGGGGAAGTGAACCGGAGTAGCCGCTGACGAGGCTGGCGTGAACCCGGACTTAGGGTTTAGTATTAGGGTTTTAGGGGAAAGAGAGAGGGTGACGCCTGTGACTGTTAGTGTAGCCATGACGAAGGGAAGTGAGATAAGGCAGACGTAGCATCAAGCTTACATTTTTATCATGGGAAAAGGAATGCATCTATCTTCTACACAGATATAGAAGAATGGGCTCAAATGGGCTCGGCCCATTGCAGTTAGTTGATTCATCAGCCATTTATGGAGCCCGAGCAGAATGGGCTCAAATGGGCTGAGCAATAACAATATAAAATATGAATGGCAAGAATTTTAGCCCTTAGTCGGTATGTGCTCTCTTTTGAATTAAGCAATTTGATTCTAGTTGAGAGAGTAAGTGTGAGAAATGTTGCACAACTAAGTAAGCCTAAGCAGATTGTGGGAGCCTAAAGTACATAGCTACATCTTAGATAACTCACCAGCTACCATCCATCTACAAGTGTTCAATGCTTGCCCCATGATATTTGAGAGATCCTCATACACCAGGAGCCCATCATCATCATCTGCTAGTTCACTATGAAATCCGCCAAAATCAAAGGTACAGATTCAGGCTTTACTTTATCAGACTCCAAATGCCACCCGCTGCAAATGATCCGGCCGCCTTTTTCTTTGCATCCGCAGGAGCCCCGTGATCTGAAGTTCTCTCACTGCCCTGCAGAATCTTGCTCTGAAATTGAAACCGCAAGTTAAGGATGTCACCAAGAAAACATAAAGAGGGCAGTCTGGACTCTTGAAGTTGAAGTGACAAGAAAGAGAGATGCCATATCATATCATATGCATGAAGGCCATGGATATCAGACAGTTGGGCAAGATATGCATATATTGGTCTAAAGAAGTTTTATCATCAGCAAAAGAATGCTTTGGTAGAGGATACTGGATTGTCACTTCACTCAGCTCTTCATCTTCATTGGCATTCTTCTTTTTCTTGGTCTGCTTGGTTTTCTGCTTCCCCTCACTAGGTGGCAGAAGGATGGACTTGAAGGATTGATACCAATCATACAGGTTGATAAGATCCCCATGCTCCTGACTCAAAATATACCTGTGGCAGACAAATAAGAGAGCATATGATCATGCTCTTGATAGCAATTCTTATTTTTTACTGTTTGAGGCAAAGGGTTTCACTAACACTTTTGGCATTAATCGCTTGAAATTTACTATAACAAGTTCACAGAGGATATTAAATAATAAGCTAAAATCCCAAATAAGGTACAAACCTTTTGCACAATGACTTAATATAGGTGTAAAACTTTTATTTGGTTCAATTTAGGTACAAACCCTCCACTAATGACTCAATTAAAGGCACACTTTTACAAAAAATTGAGTCATTAGTGAAAATGTGCATATGAGTTGATAGTGGAATATTTATCTATGAATTGAACCATCAATGAAAGGATTGCCTATGAATTGAGCTAAATAAAAGGTCTATACCTAAATTGAGTCATGGCACAAATGTTTGTACCTCATTTGAGATTTTAACCTAAATAAGACTACTAATAGAAAATTACCATGCAGAGCTTATGAGCTCTCAAATGAAAGTGAAATCATGCATTATGGATAACACATGGATCCATCATAAAGATAATAAATGGATATTCAGTAGCACTCTTAAAGATTCTCCCTATTGGCCTGCTGCAGATATATGTCATCTGCTAAGGATACAAGGAAAAGGGTCTGCAATAACTGACAGGAAATGCAGCAAAAAGACCATAGAAAGGAAGAAGTCTTTGGCATTGTATTGGACCTTATAGGTCTTACTTTCAAGAATATGGTGATCTGCATGGTCTAGTGTATGATTTGGGAATTGGGTTCCAATGGCAGCACACAACTCATCAATAGATTTGCTATAAAGAGATTTGGCAAAGTTCACTTACATGATAGAAGTATCCTGCATGGATGGACAAAGGATACCACCATCCCTTGGACAACAACTACACTGTAGAATCCTACGGGATCCCAAAAGATCAACTTGAATTTGTCTTCGAGGATCTCCAGCTAAAGCCTGTAAGTTCATCAGCAATCTTAAAACATCATTTCATTTGCTTTGAATTATATTTCTCGGGGTATAACACAAAGGGAACCAGATAGATAACACCAGAATGACAATTAAATGTAAAAAATAAGACAAAACAGCACTAGCATTTGAATAATTGACTATCTCTGCCAACTGTCACATGTATTTCTGGCCCTTACAAACTTACAAAAATCCATAAAAAAAAGGTAGACTATAATTGGCAAATGCTCTAGTAAAATCAAAATTCCAATGTGCGTAAAGATGCTACAAATGAAAAACATAAGTATCTAGAAAGTCCTACCGCTTTGAGTTTTTCCACATTCTTAAAGCAGACAATTTCATGAGAAGCCACGCACTCCAGAGGCTGCATGAAATCACTGTCACAAACCAAATAAAAAATTTACTTAACCCACTCATAAATTATATGCTAGTATAGAAACCAAAGAAGGTATAATAGAAGTATAAACTGATTTCACATTCCAGCTACCCACTTAAGACCATATCCCTAACTAAATTTCTATGGATTGGCCCAACTAATTCTCAAACGCCTATTTAAATTTTGGGCCAACATCTTTGGGGCTTGCTTTATAAAATTTAATGCACTCAATAAGTATATGTGATGGATAATTTAAGGCTGTATGAAAATAAAACTGTAGAACCTCACACTAATAATTCAAATAAGGACAATGTCATTATACCCCTGGAGATAAGAACCTCTTATTAAAAAAATAGAAAATAAATGTTGGGAATATAAGGTTTAGGGAATCTATCACCTATACCTAATACTACGTTGGATATAGATCCAACCCTTTATAAGCTCAATGAGAATTTTAAAATACTATAAAGGCAAAGGTCGATAATTAGAATTGAGGAAAAAGCAGTTGAGGGTCCAGTGAAAGCGAGCATTCTGACATAGATGAGCAACGTGCACTGTCTAATCTGACCGAATTCCTATATAGATAGGTTTTGATGTAATCATCTGCACTATAAGAACTGGGAGAAGGATAGTACATCCAATATATACTTACTTAATAAGGCACTCAAGAAAATTGACAGCTGTCTCATTAAATGCATTTGACCCTCCTATAACATTTGCTTGATTCTGGCTTCGTTTCCTACCACTCACAAAACACATAATATAGTTAAAACTAACAAGTTCTATTAGCAACTTGCAACTATTATTCAAATTACAAAGAAAGCTAAATGAAGACAGGAAATGATTTGCATGTAAAGAAGATAAATCAATAACTTCATATCATGTGGACAAATCGAAACCATGACATTGAATTACAGATACTTGGAGTGATTAATTACTTTGACATGATAGGTGACTCTACTTTCCTTCTCTTGTAGTTCTCAAACTTCAAGATGTACTGTAAATCTTTAACTTTCCCATGGATCTGAAAATAAATATTTGCAAAAAAATTAATACAAAATAAGAAAGAAGCTTGAAATTGTTTTGGTGAATGTTACTTTTTGAATGATATTTTAAATAGTCAGGAAATATTAACGAATGGATGAACTCCCATATTCGTGAAATCTAGTCCTCAATAGATACCAATCATAACCAGCATAATGAAGATATGAGCTAGATGCAAATCCAACCTTAAAACCACATAATTGATAATTATAAATATTCACAATCCTCACACACAATCAATTTATAATTTAAATGTAATAAATATTGGAGAAATGTTATATTGATGACATTATACTTAACAAATTTGTCAATCCATCTATAATATATGCGGCAAGAAGCAAGCCAGTAGTCAAACATTAGTATTAATATAATACGCATGTCTTATATATGCTGGAGTGTATGATGTAAAAAGATCAACTGCATTTGAAATATCTGCTAAAGGTAATCAAGTTAAGTGCCAGTGATGCAAACATGTCCACAAGAACATATCACAGTGCTCTGAAGAACAAGAAATGAGAGTTTCTTCCCATGTGAATTGCACTTTTCTTACTTCCAAACAAGGATAGACATGCCAAAAATAAGAGTTCAACAAGCCTGACTTATATACTACCTTTTTAAGATAAACATAAGATTGAGTGTTTAATAATCTATATAACCAATGGTGGTAGATAGACTAACAGATTGCTCTAAGATAGTGCTAATTGCAAAGTATAATGACATATGTTTTCATATAAATTCAGTTTACTCATAAAAAAGGCAAAAACATAACTCTTACAGCCATCAAATAGAACTCAACTCTAGTAATTCATTAAGCATATTTATTGTTATTGAAGTTCATTTAAGGTATTCAACCATTCGACAATTAGATAGGTAAATTTTCTGCAGCCCTTATTTTACCTCAGGGATGGCTATCGTATGCTTTTCCCAACTCTTAATCAAATTGACAAACATTGCTTCAGAAAGTTCCCTGATTAGAATATGCCCGAAAAATGTCATTATCAAGGACAAAAGGAAAGGCTACATAACCAATACAATCACAGCAAAGAATAAGCAGGTTCCATCCATAAATATATTTCTTTCCTATGAGTCTAGTATCAACAAGAAAAAGTTCCATTTGCCGATCGATTGATCATGCTTTAGATGCCATCTGTTTCAGAGATCAAAGTTTTCATAATTGAAGTCAGCTATACCTCACATTTTGTATAGCTTGAGATATATATCTACCCTTAGTTGAAGTTGCATGGCAACCAAGGGGCCCAGATGCAAGTAAATCAGGATCAAGTGCTTCACACAATAAGTCAAGCAGGTTAACCTGCCTGCACTTTGCAGCTTCATATAAACACTGCAGCAAACACAAGCAGAGATAACAATATAATTATTATAAATGCACTGTTAGAAATAAATGATGAAGGGCAATCTATTGCAATCTACCTGCTATAAGATCAATAAGATCAACAATGTAAGCCAACATATCAACCACAATGAATAATATGTAGTAATACTTTCTATGAATTAAACTTCATTATTAAACGAAACATTATGTAATGCAGAAAAGAAACTGATCCCTCCTCGTAGTAAAATGACCTGACCATTAGACTATCCAATGTACCCAAAAAAGCAATGCAAAGACTCTTACAGAAATTATCTCCCAATATGAGTAGAAACAAGAAGGATCATGCACTGGTGACTCGATAGAAAATCTCACCAAAACTGCAACACTCCAACGGCCTTGCATTTTCTTCAATTCTGTCAAAGTGTTGACCAGTTTTTGGATACCTTCTTCATCCATTTTGCCCCTTATGACAGATTAGATCAAATCATTAAAATATTGACCCTTATGACAGATTAGATCGAATCATAAAAATATTGCCACACATCGATCACTAACATAAATTTAGGAAACCAAATGTAAATACCTAGTGGATGGGATTGTCCACTCACATGCTGATATCACTTGATGCTGGAAATCAAATTGCTCACCGTGAAAGGTCTGTAAAGTAGGACTTGAAAATAAGCATAATAAAGCAGAAAGATATCAAAGGTTCTTAAAGCTAATTTATTAGTCAATCTAATAGCTTTTAAAAAGCACTGATGCAATCAGTGGCTTTGGAATTGACAACAAAAGCTGTGATACACAGAATTAAGCAACCACAGTAAAAGGAAGGATATTAGAGAAAATTAACCTCTTGTTCATCAAACACTTTGAGCATACAACTTAATGGCTCTGTTGAGAAGTGTTGAGCGCATGCTATCTAAGTCACAAGTAAAAAAACAAGCACATCATGTTAAATGAAAGAGAAGTAAGTGGCAAAGACAGCCAAAACAAAGAACCATATGTAGCAGTGCTCACCTTGAGAGCTCTAATTAAAGAACTTAATGTTCCATCACGGTTGTTGAAATAATTTTTCAAAAAAACAGCCACCTTGTGACTAATCGAAAATCCAGAACAGTTTTTCAGAAGAACAGTCTCAACAACAGCATTCATCCGCTCCACTGGAGACTGCAAAATGAATTTACACAGACGCAAGCATTGCAATGCTTTGAAGTGGAGCACTTCTCCAGGAGCATCTAAAGTAGTTGCCACACCAATAATCAAAATAACTGGAATCTTCACAACCCACTCACTGTAAACGAAACCGAGTTTCATACTTTAAGCACTAACTAACAAACAATGAAACTAGCAAAAGAGAAGGATTTGTTTGGATTTCAATCTCATAAAATTTATATTCAAAATATAATATACCAACTTCTCAACAGCAAAGGCGCTCTTTTGTAACAGATCTTGACATTAAAAAGGTGATATCAGGCAAATAATCTGTCCTTTGAGTAACAGGAGGACTTTAATTGGAGGTATTCTTTTGTATTGAATCTTGACATGACAAAAATGCTATTATGAAAATAATCTATCTTTTGAGTAAATGAAATTCTCTCAATCGGAGTGTATGGAAAATAATGTAGCATTTGTTATTTTGAGTAAGAATCTAGCAATTTATCTTCGTTAACAAATTGCATAAGCATAGCAATGCAGGCAGATAAAAGGTGAATATTACCTCAACATGATGATGAAATCTGACAACACATGTCCACAGCATCTCTCCAGATCATTCAAAATCACAACAATTGGGGTATCCCTATTGCATTGACTAAAATACCAAGATGACAAGATTGATATATCTACAGCCTGTCGAGAGCATCATTTCAACAAATTTCAACTTAAAGATCCCACAACCATAAGCTGCATATGCATGTTTTGAACTCGTAAAGAAGTTTGAACCACTTACATCAAACGAAGATGATAAGAATTGTTTAAGCAAGCTTCTGATACAACCAGAAGTCCCAATATCAGCTGAGAACTCCAGAGAGGAAAGATTAGCTACATGGCATCCCTGAGATCTCAAATGCTCTGCCAGATCTTCAAATGTCATCAGATCATCAACGAACTCAATATTTCCTGTCAATTTATCAACATTTTTTAGAATTGAAGTACATGATTAAAGATCGAACATGCTATCAAATGATGTCTACATAAACACTGCAACATTGAAACTGAATAAACACTATTTTTTCCTGATTAACTTAACCAGATAAGCAAAATAATGGATACGAACTTCCTAATCCAGAAAAAGGTGAAAATAAAAAAATATATATATAAACTTCCCAAGTAGGGTATTGTGGCCAGGTATTTACAATCAGTCACACAATTACAAGGAAAAATGGATGAAATGACTCATAACTTACTAGTGAAGACTAGACCCGCATGCAAGCATTTAGAGGCGGCATCAATTGCAATCGGAAAGGGCCTAATAGCCTCAGATAAAGATGACACTGATCCGAGTGACTTAATTTCCTTAAAGGATTCAAGAACCCAAGAATGTATCTCGTTGAAGGCATCGCGGTTAATGTTCTTCAATATAGCCTGTGACAAATATATCGGCAAATATTGTTTATAGCTAGCTAAGGAGAAAATAAAATATGTTTTGGGCATGAAAGGAGAAGAAACCTTGAAGGAATTCTCAATCTTTGACCAGACAATCTCAAAGGATTCTCTCTGAAACTGTTGGCACAAGCCATCCTTACTCTCTGAATTGAGTTCGGTGTAATCCGCAGTGGCAGCATTATCAATCTTCCTTCGGGCTGATTTTCTATCACGATTCTCAGATGAAGCAGCTCTGTGAAGAACAAAATGTGTCTGCATTGGAGGGACAAACAAATTAAGAAAGGACATGGTAACAAGTAAAGCAACCACACGGCACAATGCTTGTTAAAGCGACGGGAAGATAGGATTCTCTCTGGAACTAGTTAGAAATTCAAAACCGGCCCCTCTGCAGGAAAAGCTCACCGCTTCTTCCATCGATGATTGACCACCAAAAACTTCCACCTAAGCAGAGGAAAACGGCATTGAAGGTGAAGCGATCATCCGATGTTAGCCGTCCCTAAGAGCCTCGCAACAATGAAGGAAGAACTCTCAGCCTGCAAATCAATGAGTACTGAGATTTTAGTGAAGTGGTTTACTCTTCCCTAACACTGATTGTTTGAACTGAAGATTTGGACAATACAGCAATATAATTATATATATCTAATTAATATTATATTATATATATTATCTAATAAATTATTCAATTTAATTATAAATAATAAATTTATATTTTTAATTTTTTATTAACAATTTTACGCATATAATAAATTTGAAGAGATTTCAATATACAAACTCATCTCTACACATTTCCTCCAAATAGGGAAAGAAGTGAGTTCTGATATGATTGGTGACTAGAAAACAAAAAGGACCAAATTGTTAGCTATGTTAAATATTTGGATCTAAAATGATAGTTTATGGTTTTGGGGTCGACAACTCCACATTGGGCCTCCGGAATGAATAGCATTTATTTTTGTGTGCAGAGATAGAGAGTGGGAAACACGGATGCTATCCTTCTCTCCAAACAGGCCCAATAATTTATAAATTAGTTATTATATCCGTTTAGAATGCATCTCTATTTTTCAATACATTTATTTTTTTATATAAGGAACCATATTAATTTATATCTTATTTGTAGTGGAAGAAAATTCAAGGTGTACTGGACGTTTATTATATAAGACAATTTCCCACAAAAATTTAGTTGTATATTTAATTAAAAAAACTCTTCTAATATTATACACTTATAAATATTTTTCTATTATATTTAGTATTTTTCTATCCTAATTCATTTAAATTGTGAGAATTTATTATAGATCAATAATTGAATTGATAATAACTACTTAAAAATTATTAATTTTTAGTAGAAAAATATTTTTAAACTTATAAATTAATAGTAATTTTTTATTTTATTAAAATTATATTATTAACACTTTTTTATTTACTTGTATATATTTTTTACTTTTAATTTTAAATTTGTACTCAACAAATAAATATTTACAAATTAGTTATTATTTTTATAATAATAATATATTCGATTTTAGTATTTTTTTTTTATAATTAGGCGTATTTTCGATCTTGTATCTAGTACTGTTATTAATATACTATATATTATTATATGTTAAAAGGTAATTTGTACCAATAAATAGTTAGAATTATAATTATTTAAAAATAATTATTTGTAATTAGTAAAATATTTTTAATTTTATAAATTAATAATATTTTTTATTTTATTCAATTTCATATAATATTTTCAACAAAAATGTTTAATTTAAAATTTATTTTCATAATATAGTGTAAAAGATATTTTAGTAAGCATAGTGAACTTTAGTTTTTTTTTCAATTAGGAATAAAGGTTAGTTGACTTCCGTTTGGTATAAAGGAAAAAAGTAGTATAAAAAATCAACCTACACCATCCTTAAATTCTCCCTCTAATCAATTGCAAAACATAGTTAGAGATGTCATGGAGCATCACCTTGTCCACTCAACCTTGTAATTGATGCCACATTGAAGAAAGAAACATTTGTCCCTATAATGATGTTGAAGAGTAGAAAGTCAACCAATACCATACTATATTTATACCACCTTTTTTTATATTTATAATGTTGAAATATTATAATATTTCATATAAAAACTACTAAATATATTATTAAATATTACCACATATATATATATATATTATCACACAAATCTCCTGCATCAAAATGAAGGGAAAAGAGGCTTAGGTTTACACCAAAAAAACATTTGTGTTTTATTAAGATTTACTCACATAACCATATGATAATATATAGCATTTAAAAAAAGTTACTTAGATCATCACCACGTGGATTATGTTTTATTTGTGTTATATGGCTAGACATATATAATTAAAATTTTAAAATTTAAAATATATGTGTATATATAATATAATGACAAAAATAACTCTACAAATTAGATATTACATGTCTTTAAAAATGTCTCTTTATCTTTCTTATTCCTTTTATCTCTTAAAAAATAATAATTTTTCACTTTATTATAAAAATAATAATTTAAGATAATGATTATCCATTGATTAAAAATTAAATAACCATGTGTTATTATAAAATAATTACACACCAAAACTTAAGTTTGTTTTCCAAGTGAAATATATGTTCAATTAATTATAAATCTATCGTATTTTTAGTATGAGAGTAATTTAACTTATATAACTAAATTACTCGACTTATTATTATTATTTACATTATATGAGACTTAATAATTATCTATGGGGGCAAATAATTATTATATATAAATAAATACAATTAAAAATATAATTATATATTTAATAAAATATAGAATTATTTTGAGTTTTATTATTTATAAATTATGATTACTATTTATGTGTTTAAAATTTTAAGTGAATATATAATAAATTCTTATCCAAAGGCTTTTAGCATATTCTAATAAAAATTATTTTTAAGCATGTAATAAGTATTACTAATGGGGACTCTAAAGTCAACACGGCTCTTGGCTTCACTTTCCAAACTAGAAATCAGTAATGGGTCCCACCTGGCCGAGCCACAGCCACACGTTTGACACTCAAATTTCTCAAAACGTATACATGCAGTAGGAGTCGTCAACACGTTTTTTTTTCTTTTCTTTTCTTTTATTTTTTTTTCTTTTGGTCCCTCTCGATTATTAGATCTTGTGTCGTTTTTCCCATCAGCGCAGGACCGCTGGTTGCCGTTTTCCGGTGCGAAATGATGGAATCCCATTGGTGGGGCCTCGCACGTGCCCCTGCTTCCCCTCCTCCCACGCGCGACCTCCCTAATTTTTCATACGTGTCTTTCTTTTGTCTTCATTCACACCTCGTCGTCATGGCGTCAGCACGACATCATAATTCCTAAAAAATTCTAAAAACAAAGAATTACGTTGACATTATAGTTATTATTTATTCCAATAATATGGATAAAAATCTGTCATCAAGCAGTATAATTTTATCTTTTAAAACTAAATTAGAAAATAATAAATTATTTTTCATTAAAAAAATTCTTCTTATCCTCATTTGTCCCTTCTAAACTATAAAAACTAGCACTACACCTAACGGACTTTACTTAATTTATTAATAGAAATTCCGACGTTAAAAAAAAACAGGTTGGAATAAAAAATGGATATGATGCATAGGGAGGCCGACAGCGGCCGTAAGATGGTTCTAGGTGAAGTGGATGGGCGGCTGAGATTCAAGGGGAGGCGGAGAAATGAGAATTCCTCGACCCAATGGGCGCCGAGCTTATTGCTAAGCTGTCACCATCACAGATTGACTCTTTGACAAAGTCCAAGCACGCGTGCCAACGCGTGGGGCCCACGTTGACTCATGAGGCTCCTCCTGCCCGGCTCAGTCATCAATCGTCAACTCTCATGAGCATGCCCCGCTCTTCAAATATCATTTTTAAATCAAATAAAAAAAATTATAAAAGAGATTTGTGTGATAATTTAATTTAAATATATAATATTTTTTTATAAATAAATCTGATAAAATTACATTTCGACCAAATAAATTCAATGTGTATTAATATATTTTTTTTGTATTTTCCCTTTCATAATAAAAGTATTTTAAAATCAAACTATAAAGGCAGTTTAGTACTCAACTAATCCCTCTTTTGGTTCTTTTCTCCATGGTAGATGTGTGTCAACCGAAATCAGTACCTGAAATTTGACTCTCAAATCATTGGATAAGTAAGTCAACTTGGAAGGAAGATATTCCCTGCCCATTAATTTTATCCCCCTCTTAATTGTATGTGTTAGGTGACGGTCCATGAAATGACCAAATTATTTTCCATGGTCCCTTACAAAAAATTAAAAAAAAATACATTTTATTCACTCCGTTTCATTTTTTTGTAGTGTAATAAAAATAATAATTTATAACTTATTTCAATATTATAAATTAATATTATTTCTCTATTTTATTAAATATATAATTATATTTTTAACACTTACACATCATATTGTTAATAAAAATATTATGAATTTATACTATATAAGAAAATATTATGAATTTATAATAAATTTTTTATATTTAGTTAAAATTTATTAATTATAAATAGTATAAAATTTACAAATTAATAAATTTGTGAAACTCCTCTATTTTATAAATTTTGTAATTATATTCGCTACAACTTTATATTTGATATATAAATTATAATTTAAATTTTATTTTTAAAATTTATGAAATGAAATAATAATATTTTTTATAAAGTATTTTAATAAATTTTACTTGTTAAATAATATAAAGTAAGAATATATTAATGTCATTACTTTTTTTTAAATTAAAATACTTTATTTCTCTTTATCGGCGTGTCCCTATTATTCTCTCTCATGCCCATTGAAATGTCAATGAGGTTCTTCCGGTCACTTCCGTCCATCCTATACATTCCCTTCCCATTAATATAAATACCAGTCACCTCTCCATCAACCCTTTCAGCAGAAGAACATATTCAGTCACCCTACAGCAGCATATTAGATAGAGGAGAAGTTAGGGGAGGAAGGAAGTTTCTCAGTATACAGAATCCAGTTACATATAAACGGCCGAGAGAGATTCGAGTGTTTGTTTGTATATATATATACTGGCGGTGGTGGCCATGGCCGAAGAGTTCATCAACCAGGGCGGAGTATGCAGCGGCAACTGGTGGAACCCCACGAGGAACGCTCTCTTCGGGGGTGGCTTGACGCCGTGCTCTGGTGCGGCCGCCGGAGACCTCGCTAGCTTCGGCTGGCCGGTGGAGTCTAGCTTCGCCGGCCTGACCGCCTCTGCAAACTCCGACTTGACCCAGACGACCTTTATGTTGTGAGTATATATACATATATATATATATATATGTATCAATGGAGTCCGTGTGAATTCCATGCCTGCAATAATTGTAAAAAAAGGAAGTCAAATTAGGATTTGATTGAAGAGAGAATCTAACATATAACAAACAGCAAGCTGATAAAAATTTCTCCGTCCTATCTCTTTGGCAGTGCAGGAGGTGGTGCAAGCTCTGGTAGTGGTGGGATAAGGATTTCGAACCCAAGCTGTATCAGTATCATGAACGAGAGCGGATCTTCTGACTCTTCTACTCAGATCCAGAACGACTGGAGCCCTGGGATGACCGGAGACTTCGCCGGAAAAGCGGCCGATGATCATAGAGATTCATCTCCGATGATCGGTGCTTTCAAGGACCAGATAAACTACGCTAACCACGTCGATATCTCATCGTCGTCGTGTGGATACCCTTCGAATATGATCAAGAGTGCTTTTTTGCTCGATCAGCCGGCTCCTCTCTTCGAGAACCTTCTCAATCTTTCTTCAGCCATGGACTATTCATCCCAGATGGTGGTGCCGAGTTACAGCTCGAGCTGCTCCGATGACTCCTCGTCTGCTACCTTCGGGAAGCTTCCGTCCCTCCCTCTCTTGAAACCGATGATCAGTAGCTGCGGCCCTAATCCGAACTCTCCTCATCAGCCGGCAGGTAGGCTCAAGTTCTCTAACAACACGCCGCACTGGAACGCCTCCATGGCCGCTCTCGACGACATCCGAGCGAGCCTCTTAGGCTCACTGCATACAACAAGCCTTTCCGGCAGCTCAATCGACGAGAAACCGATCCGATCCAACTCAACAAAAAAGGTGCGTATCTATCCAAAATCCGAATGATACAAATACCGAGCGAGTTTTACATCGTCGTGTAGAATTAGGGCTTTGTGACAGTAGTTCGTGATCGAACTTTTCAGGCCAATTCTCAGTATTCTCAAGCCCGTAGGACAGCTGTGAAGAAGGCTAGCCCGGAGCCTGCTGTCAGGAGGGCCAGAATTGAAACTCCGTCGCCACTTCCGACGTTTAAGGTACGGTGCCTCTTGGAGCTGTCATCCATCATCATATCAGCCAACTTGCCGATGTAAAGACGCTCGTCGTCCGAGATTAGAATTCCGTATCATATGACTGATCGGGCTATTCAGCATCTATATCTAATCCTCGATCGATCGAATTGGCATCAGGTCCGGAAAGAGAAGCTAGGGGACCGAATCACTGCCCTGCAACAGCTGGTTTCACCTTTTGGGAAGGTAAGATTTTGGAGCTTTCCCAACATTTTTTTTTCCAGACAGAGATGATCAGCACAACGGGAAGCTTATGCTTTGCTTTTCCAGGGAATATTTGTCTGAAAATTCTCCTCTTTTTTTCTCCAGACCGACACGGCCTCCGTTCTACACGAAGCCATTGAGTACATCAAGTTCTTGCACGATCATGTTAATGTAAGTACGATCATTCCACGCGTATTCGATTCTAGTTTAAAGCGTACGTGTTGGTGCTTACCAGGGGCCTCTTTGGGTTGACTGCAGACCTTAAGTATGCCATATATGAAAAGTGAATCTCCATATCAGCACCAGCAGGTACAGTACTACTACTTAAGAAGATCGATTCTTCTAGTATTATTTCGTAAACTGCGTTCATATTTCAAGCTCTGATCAGCATTAGGAAACTGATGATAAGGATGAACTCTACAGGGTTTCACAGGAAAATCGGTGAAACCTGCAGAAGGGCAGCCTCAGATGAACCTTAGAAGCCGAGGGCTCTGCTTGGTACCGATGTCTAGCACATTCGCCATAGCCAACGAGATCTCGTCTGATTTCTGGACACCCACTTTCGGTGGATCATTCCGGTAAGCCCATAATTGGTAGGCAAAGTGAAAGCAGGTAGGGGATGGGAAAAAAACATTAAAGGAGAGGTGGGAGACTATCTTATCAAGTGCTGGGCCATGGCTGCAAAGTAAAATGATGGCGGGATGCTATAGAGGAACTAATATTATCATCAAGAACAATTTGAAGCTTTCTTATTTTTCTTTATTTGAATCAAAAGGTGGAGAAGCGAGACTAGGAGCAGGAACAAGTGCTAAATTTAGTTTGAACTAAGCTGACTTCAATCTTCTTCTTTCTTCTTAATGATCAGAGGCTGAATTTAGCTCATGGAGCTGGGCAATAAGACAGCTCCTTTTGTTCCTGTTCCTATATAGTTGCTTGCACTAGGCTGGTTGGCTGACATCCACCACCACCACCACCACCACCTCCTCTTGTTTTATTATTTTCATATAAATGAAATAATTGCATGTTCAATTTCTTGGATCTGGCCATACTTTTTTTTTTTTGCAGTTTTGTCTGTTTATTCTTGTCTGGGACTCTATAGTGGAATTCATAGACGGCCCACTCTTCCTGCTTTTAGGGTTTCTTCTTTATAAGAAAGTTGAGTTCTTGTTGGGCACGTATTTTTTCTGCATGGGTCCCAATACACCATGTCATCTTCATTCATTACTGCAATAATTAAAGAAAGATTAGCATTTTTTAATTAGCACATTAATATGTAATTAATGATAGTTGATAGGATTTGACAGGACATCTCTTTTGTAATTAAATCTTGCTATAAAGAACATTCATTGATGAAAAAGAGCCTCAAAGAAGATTGAACATCTAGAACATAATAAGGAATAATTCCTAATGATAAAGGCATAGAGAGAATCACAAGAAAAAAAAGTCTATAAGAATGAATCTTTAGCTGGGCAAATCATGATACTTCAGTGTCAAGGTTGCCCCCTTTGATCACTTTGCCTTGGCTAATCAATCAAGAAAGTAAGGGGGAAGGGGGAGAAAGGTTATAGGAACACAATATCCAACCTTTTCTTTATTATCTTCAATTATGAAAAATAGTGCACAAAGAATATAATATAATGAATATGGCATCCATGACTATTGATCAATAGTGATATTGTTACCCATTATATTATATTTATAGATTTTTTTATATTTTAAAAAAATTAGTAACATAATTTTGAAAAAGATTTTTTTTAAATATCATTTTTAGTCGTAAAGTTAGATAAATGAGATTTATATTTGGATTGAGCTGATTGAAGAATTTGGAGTAGCAGTTGTTTTAAGTGATAGAGTAAAATAATCTTTCATCTGGTGATATAAAATTATCTATTTACACTAAAAATCAATAATTCAAATTTTTGGATATTTAGATTATTGTGTTATTTATTAATTAAATTATTTTAATACACTTATTTTTTATTTATATGTATTATTATATTATTTAAATAAAATTATATAATAATAATATTTTATATAAATATATAATATAAATATATAATAAAAATTAAATGTACAAAATATATTTAATATAATTTATTTATTTAAAATAATAAATTAATTTTTTTAAATTTTTTTATTAATAATATTACAACTTATTTAACGTTTATCAAAATGATAGATTATTAAAAAATTTTAACAAATTCAAATATATACGTTCAATTCATCTCCTAATCTTTACCTATAAACAAAATCTAAAACTTTAATATTTTTTAAATAAATAAGATTTTAAAAATTATTTTTAAAGATATATGACTGAAATTATTGGGCTAAAATACAAACAAAAATCTTAAAGATGGAATATTATTAATATATTTCTCCATTAATAAATACAAAGGAATGGAGTGATTTTTTAAAATTTTTTTTTAAGATTGATGCCAAATTGCAATCCTTGTGGCATTGATTCCTCATAAATATTCCTGTGAGTAAATATAAAGAAAGAGAGAAATTTGTTCTTTTAAAAAAAATTATAAATTTCAAGGAATAAATTTTAATTTAAGTTCCGTGTGAGATTATTAAATTACTATTTTGCGCGCCCATATTATTGAAATTTATTAAAATTAAAATTACATCTAAAAATAATTTAATAATATAAAATAAAATATTAGTACATTTATAGAATATTTACTGTGATTTTTATATTACTTCGTAAATGTAATATTATAAATTAAAATTTTATAATATTTATTTTTAAATATATAAATATATTATTAATAGTTTAAAAATAAATAAAAAAATTAGTTATCCATTATTTTTATTTATTCTAATCAATTGGAACTTTCTCCTTGTCAGGAAGAATACTTGCTTGGAGATGCAGTTTTATTGTTGGGTAAAGCCTCTGCAACTTCCCAAGGGGAGCTTCGAGGAAGGAGAAAGCCTTTTCGTGTTAATTGACAGAGAGAAAAAAGGACATGGCTGCAGCTTTATTACTATGATCCAATTCACATTTTGGCATCTTAGCTTCTCCTGCTATGTTCAAATGTTCCTCTACAGAAAACACCTTTTCATGTAAATCCAAAGGAAATTTCCAAGTAGAGAATCACTTCTTACATCTCCTCCTCCCTATATATATATATATATAGACGCAATAAACAGTCATTCTTCAGCCTGGTTGATGCTTAGTAGAGGTTTCTGAAAATGTCATCGACCTCCCCCCGTGGCCAAGAGGAGCTGGTCTTCGAGGACTTCTTCCCGGTGATGGTGAAGAAACTGGGTGCGGATGGGTTCATGAAGGAGCTAATCAGCGGTTTCCGGCTGCTGGTGGACGGTGAAAAGGGAGTGATCACATTCGGCAGCCTGAAGAAGAGCCTGGCGCTGCTGGGGTTAGGAGGGGTACTGAGCGACGATGATGTGACGTCGATGCTGCAGGAGGGTGACATGAACGGTGATGGGGGCTTGAGCGAGGAGGAGTTCTGCGTGCTCATGCTGCGGCTGAGCCCCGAACTCATGAGGGGCTCCATGGATCTGGTCGAGGAAGCAGTCGTCTACAACAAGGTGGATGGTCGATGGTGAATATTGTCTGGGGAAGGTCTAGATCCGCCTCTAGATCGGACTAGTTGAAAGGTTGCGGAGGTCTATCTAAATCCGGATATAGATGTTCGGGACTGGACCCGTCCCGTGTAACTGTAGTTCTAGGTCGGGTTGGAAGGGAGCGGGGTGGGTCAGGACTCGGGTTTTTTTGTCCTTAATTGTGATTGCCTATCTTTTATGTTATGATGTGGTTCTTTGTAACCTTTTTGTGACCACCTAATAAGCAGCTATAAAAATGGGATAAATGACGTAACTTTATTTGGGCCCAACAGAGAGGTACGATTGGACTTGGAAGATCGTGTACGATTGGGCCCAACAGAGAGGTACGATTGGGACTCTATTGTACTCATAACTAACTCGAAATCGTCTTTCTCAAACCTGATTTGGGGTTAACGAGGCATAACGCGCAATTAGGGTTCTTTTCCTCCTAGACTTGGTAAGTCCACACCCTCACCCACAATCGATCAGGTTAAAATGTTTCTGCACTTCTTTTCGATCATAGCACTTAGGTGATCTAAAGCTTATGAATTGTTCTGTGAATTGGTCTATCCTGCTGGATTGCTACGGGAAAATTGTCCGTGTCTCTGTGCATAGTGTTTATCGCATCGGTTTCTCGGAATTGTTCCGTTCTGTAAAATTGGTGTTTGAACCAAACTCGTAAAAAGGCTCTGCTGTGCAAAGTTATATATGTTCTAGTAAATTAGCCACCGGAGGTCGACGGTTTCGCTTCAAAACGAGAACCTTCTGCTAATGGTAGCTTCTGTTTAGTTTTCCAAAATTGTTTTCTGGGAGGTGAAGGCCGCAGTTCGATGGAACTCGGTGCTCGCAGTGATGCAACTGTGCTAACAATCTCTTCTCCAATTTCAAATATTAAACAAAAAATTAGTTAAAAACTATTTTTAGAATTTTTGCTAAAAACTTATTTATATTATAATAATTTTATTTTTAATAAATAATAAAATTAATAATAAAAGTAGATATTATTAATTTGTTTAGTGAAGAGAGATTAATTAGATCCAATTATTAGATACAAAATTAGTTGTATAGACATCATGACTAAGTATATAATTGTATTAATTGCGAATATTGCATCCGTACTAAGTATTTAAATCCACACCTCAACCTTTGTCCGTGATGACATTTCTCCAAACTGCATTGGTTTGCCTCTTTGCTGACTATTTTTATGGTAATTTTTTATGATAAGCAAGGAAATCTCTCAGCTACCCTCAACATCAGAAGAATGACTTTCAAGTACTTTACGTTCGACCCCCACGATGATACCGTCCGGCCAGGCTCACCTCCGGCTGTCTTCTCCTTCCCCTCACCAGATTCTCCTCGAGTCTGCTCCGGTTGCCTGGGCGGTCTACAGCAGCCCAAACGCCCGTCTCGCTTGCGGTAATGACTGCACTCTACTGTGCTGGCTCATAGCCTCAATTTTTTACTGCGGCTGTTGTTGGAATCTCCAGGATCGGATTTGCAGCAGTGATGCAGAAACAAGAACCCCTCAGTATCGCTGAATCGTCATCCACCAGTCGTATCATTGGGAGTCAGGTGAAGCAAAACCCTAAATCTACTTTTGCAGTTTTGCACTTGTTCCTGTTAATTTTCCTAATAAATGGTAAGGAGAAGCCCAACAAGTTAACGTATTATCAATTATCATCTTGATAATTGTTTATCCATCGCTGTAGAAGTTGGGGACAGTAGATAATCCTAATGAAAAGCCATTGATGGTGTTCGCTAGAGATCTTTCCATTATCTGGGGCGATACCCCTCAATATTGGCGCTGGATAAAGATCAAAGGAATGTCTGGGTAACTTACTAACCAATTTATAAGCGATTATCTGTTTTCCTGGAGTCCTTGAGATGATGACCTTTCACTCTCACCTTGTTGTTCTTCTCAACAAGTGATCTCATTGCTGTGTCATTGTAGAACCGACAGCCAAGAAGAAACCGAGCTAGTGGAACTGCAGCGCGTCTGTTGGCTAGAAATCCGTGGCAGATATGAGACGTCGGAACTCCTTCCTGAGACAACATACAGCGTGATCTTCGAGATATTGATCAGGGCTAACTACTCCTCTGGGTGGGAGGCCCCTGTGAATCTCAGGCTTGTTCTTCCTGATGGAACCAAACAGGAAGGTAAACTGAACCTGCATGAACAGCCAAAAGACAAATGGTTAGATATCCAGGCAGGGGAAATAAGGATGGCATCGTGGTCCGGGGACTCCGAAATAATCGAGTTCTCCATGTATGAAACTGAAAACTTGAACTGGAAATCGGGGCTTGTCGTGAAAGGTGTTCGCTTTCAACCAAAGAAACAGTCGCAATAAAGGATCAGGAGGCAGAATGGAGCTTGGAGTTGCAGTATCAATAAGGAGATGGGTGGAGCTCACTTGGGTTGCCTTGTACCATCTTGTAGTAGCTGATAAATGCTGAAAGACGATTCTTTAGATCGTCCTTTTTTCAATCTACACCCAAATCCAAGAATCACACTCTTGGGTTTTTCAATCTATGTGTTACAATTCAGTGTTTTCCTCTAAGTGGTATTCTCTCATGTTGAAAAACCAATCAAAAGCATCATCAGTCTATCAGTCAAAACTGTTCTTATTCCTTCTATCCTATCATTTGGTTGAAAATTGAAGATTTGCAATAATGTTTGTATTTTCTTGTTTTTTTTTGTTGAATTACTACAGGAGGAGATGAGAGATGGTGAGAATACTAAGGAGACTACCTGCATTCACTAGTAAGTGGATATTTTGACAGCTTTGTGTTGATCCATGGCAAAACACCATATTTGAGTCCATTGGGTGGCACTTTGTTTGATCATTGAACTTGATGATGGAATGGATGATAGGAATTTAGTTTTATGCATAATGAATGATCACTGATTACCTCACAGCCAACAACATGTCACATCTTAGCATGCAGGAATCATTTGGAAAGAGAATGAGGGGAAGTCAAGGAATGAGGGGAAGTCAAGAATCCTTCGCTCATCTGAGGCAAAGTTCTGCTGATCAGTATAATTTCCTTGATAATATAATAAAAATATTGAAATTTTTTAGATTTATAAATTTTATATTATTTATAATTAATAATTTTTAAATATAAATAAATACGATTTCTTAACGTTACACAATACATTATCAAATTTAATTATACACAGAACTTACATTCTTACTGCACTTTATTAGGAGTATGAAAGAAAAATATTTAAATTCAAACTATTGTTACCAAAAAAATTATAATAATTACTGATTATTAAACAGTTATGAAGTGTGGTTTTAAAATTGTACCTGAAAAGTAAACTTTATTCTAAATACTGTTTATTTTTATAAAAAGTATTTAATAATGTCAATTTTTATAAATATTAAATAAAAATTATATAAAGTTTAAAAAAATTACGGCTAACTAAAATCAGACAATTAGCAGTTGAGAATCTCTCCCGTTATTATTTTTGGATCAAATTTGGAGAGATTATTGGTTGGGGAATCCTATCCCTAAATTCTCGTCCGACGTGGCAACAGACGGGCCGTTGAACCAACCAGCTTGTGGACGCCGGTCAACGGGCCCAATAATCTCCCACCCAAATTAATCAATTTGGCACCTGGCCGCCCCCCATTACCGACCCCCAAGCGCAGAGATGATGCTTCGTCACTGTCCCCAGCTTTTTTATCCATTCCGATATAAGTTGACAGCATTCGGATAACGATTGATCAATCATTACCACGTTGAGCATGAAAAGGCGCACAAAGGGAGGTGATTAGCGAATACCCAATTGAAGGAAGGGGGCAACACCCATAAATACAATACCCGTTTACTCTCCAGTTCGGGAGATTCGGTTGTCTGTCTCTGGCGGAATCTTCCATGGCGGACGAGGAGAGGTTTCAGGAGGGAGAAGGGGAGGAGCAGAGGCTGCTGAGTGACATGGCTGTGTTGGATTTCGACCTTCTATGCAGCACGGTGGCTCTGCAGGCGGCGCAGGGGAAATGGAGTCGTCTAGACGCCGGAAGGGGGACTGAGCGTGAAGAGGCCTCCGGGGATCTTGGCGGCGGTGTCCTGAGGATGTGGGAGGGCGAGGTCCTCGATTGCTTTGAAGACAGGCGCGTCGCTCTTCAGTCTTCCTGGTCAGTTTTATTTCTTCCTCGCTGGGTTTCTTCTCCAATTTCTGTGGTTGAAACTTGAAAGCAGAAGCTGTGTCTTTGAAGTTTCCTGTTGCTTATAGTTTATATTTGTTTTGGCCTTCAATCAAATTACTGGCAAGGGCCCCTAACTGATGGCAAAAAGAAGGGTCCCTACCGGATTAATTTTCAGCTGGTTGCTTTTGGGTTAAGAAGCTGAGGAATAGTCAATCCTTCTTACAAGAAAAATTTCCAGGGTTTTGCTTTATCTGAATATGTAAGAGACAGAAGCTCGTTTAGCTTTATGCTTTCCTGGAAATCACAGGATATGATTCCCAATGATAGAGCGTATTATAAACAGGTTAAGAGAAAAAGAATATGGCGTGTTTTCAATGACCATAACAGGGATTTTAGTGATGATTCTCATATTTTTTAGGTTTAACTTTTTGGTTGATTGTTGACATTTTGTATTGATTTGCCTCTGAAAACTTCATGATCTACAAGGTCTTTTTCCTCTGGTTTGTCCTATGAGATCAAGTGGTGTCCCAATTTCAATTTTTTTTTCTGCCTGAGAAGAGTTTAGGTTCTTTCCTTCTACTCTTGAATGCATCCTTTGTTTTTCATGTGCTTGTGATTGTTGTTGTTGCAGTTGCCCTTGCTACAGATTTGGGAAAAACATGAAAAGAGCTGGATTTGGTTCTTGCTTCTTGCAGGTACTTGCTTTCTTCCACAAGCGATTCAATCCACCTTATTTTTCAAACGGCATATATCGTATACAATAAACATGAATGTCCACATTGCTTGGGCTTCTGGACCGACCTCGGTTTTTTTGCCATTTTGTACAGGATAATGTGTTTGTTAACTTTATATCACGCTTTTTGCTTTCTAAAATGTTTTAATAAGCTTTCAAGCTGGATCCCTTTGTTATGTTCAAGTTTCCGAGTTTGTTGTTCTTCGCATCATTTACTGGGATTTGGGATGGATGTTGGTATCCAAAATGCTAGAGTTGGGAATCGGGTGTAGAATTTTCAGCTGTACATGATCCTTGTTTTCATATATAGGAGGAAACAGTTTATTTCAAGCGGTAATAATTATCAGATATGCTAAGAAGTTTGATCAGTAATAAGAGATTATAAGTTTGAAAATGATCCTAATATAGGGATTGTTTTGTCTGAATGATACAGGAATTTTTCTTTGCTGAAATTTTATCGGACTAATGGGTGAAAAGCATTTGATAATGCCCATAGAGCACTGTCAAACTCTATTTTCTGTTCTATTTATCTTCATGTAATTGTATACTATATTGGGTTCCTTTTGACCACACTACTGATCTGAGTCATTGACTTGAATTCTCCAGGGAGGCTTTCATTTTTTTCTTGTTTTATGCTCCTTCATCAATGGAGTTGCCTTTGCTGTGACTAGGCAACACTACTTCCTATACCTAGCTGCTGCTTTTACCATTTTTCTTGGAGCATATTTAGGATTCTTCCGCACACAGATCAGAAAGAAGTTCAATATCAAGGTTAGTTAGCGTTGCTGTTGCTCTCAGACATTTGCATCCTGCTATCATTTGGATGTCATAGATACTCAGTTCTATCTATCGTAAGCTTTTTCTTCTATATCTTTTGTATGTTTTAGTACCCGTAGCCAGAATTTACAAGTTTTGTGCTGCTTGACTTTGGGTGGATAAAATATTGAATAGAGATTGAGTCTGTCCTTGTTAGGCGAGATCTATGACAATGTATTTCTAGAGTTTGAACTAACACCAGTTCCCGGTAAAATGAAGTTTATGAGATCTGAAGTTACATTCCTGAAGAAATACCCGAATCTTTCTGCATGCTTTGATTTCTTTCTACACCAGCATGTCCCAGCATTTAAAGTTTTGTCACCAGGTCCTAAACTGCAGCAAATATTGCAGGTTCAGGCTCTTGTCATATACAAGTTTTGCTTTTCCTGACTATCTTTTTTCTTCCTCTCCTTTTGTCAGGGGAGCAACAGCTCCTTGGATGATTGCATATATCATTTGCTTTGTCCATGCTGCACTCTTTGTCAGGTTAGTAGGTTTGAGCCCATTTTTTCCTTGAATGGAGGTCCTTATCTTGGCTGCATTAATACAATTTATTAAATTGAAATTCTTAAGAAGCTGTTTACCATTACAGTAGATGCGAATTACCAAGAAGCTAATTGAAGAGGAAATGTACAGAGGCATTGAAACATAAAGCATTTTAACTGATAATTGCTCCTCGTTTTAAGATGATTGTTAAGTGCTTAAAATGTAATGGTCAAGGAAACAGACCTCAAACTTTGCCACATAGCTGCTTTCATGTCGGCTTTGTTAATGGTTTAGTGAAAATTTCAGAGCTGTCCTTATCTGTCATGACCCCTTTCATGATAATCTGCCTTGCACCCTAATTGTTAATTCAGGAATCTCGAACACTGGAGATGAACAATGTACAGGATGGGACCTGGCACGGTCGAGGTGACACCATATGTATTAGCACCTATGGGGATGGGGGCGAGGCATTCCTTGATGTGAATATGCCCACTATCTTGCCTACCAAATCCCCCGATCCCTGCAGTATGCAGAAAATCACACTCGAGAGCTAATATGAAGAGAAGATTGGACAATATGGAGGATCAATCTATCCACTCATATGTTCGGTACAAGCTAAACAATGCCTTATCTTGATGGAATGATCAATCTATGGTCCACACCATGGCGGGTGCATCATCTTCCTTCTCACTTGACAATGTAATAGCATAGGTTATACACTGCCTATGATTTCAGCGATTCTAATCAGCTGGCCACCACCTATGAATATCCAAGTTGAGATGTTGCAATGAAGCAGAGGGACCAAAGGTCTATCTATTTTGGGTTCTATTCTGTTCAAACTCAGATCTGTTGTATGATGGAAAGAAGAATGTGTTATTTCTTTGGGTACATATTTATCCCATCTCCTGTTAACTTTTGTATGTCAAACTCTGAGCTGCAACTTAGCTATGCATAGAGTCTTGCAGAAGCATGGGATGGAAGAGTTGGAGATTGGGAAGATGAACTCTCTGCAAAGGCAAGATCTAATGGTAGTTTACTCCTTAGGCTTTCAAGCATGGAAGTTTTGCAGATTGCATTTTGCAGGCCAGCCACTACTTGACAGAGAGCTGCCTTCCAACACCACCATAACAAAATACACAGAAACTCAAAGGTACAAACTTGGGTGAGAACTCAAGCATGCCTCGGTCCAGATAGGTTACAGCTTGAATCGTTAAATGAACTGGCAAGTTACAGCTACATGGTCATCCTTTTTATTCCACCAAACTAAATTACATCTTAACACAGACAAAGCAATAACAAATGAAAGAAACCATGGCCATGGCAGATTCTAGTTTTGCTCACAGTACTCGGACTCCTTTGAGCGATCCTGTGTCCACCAGATTGGCCTAAATGATCAAGAACCTCTTTCTGTCATAACTCACCACAACCTCATGTCACCCCAAGTTATTTACATACTTCTGTGGTTGGTGAGAAAAGTTGCAGGTGGCTAGTGGCCTGAGATTGTCTGGTTCACAGAAAGCTCAGTAGTTCTTACCATATAAATCAGCAGTACTTGCTACTCTGCTTTCACATATCGTCCAACTCGACCAACTGTGCTCGTCTCTCAGCAGCTTTCTTCCTAACAAAAATCCCCCATCTGAGGGCAGCCTTGAGCTTAAGCCAACCAACAACAGCCTTCCCAGAAGACTGGGACCTATCCTCATTAAACTTGAAACCCGATGAGGACATGTTGGGCATAAAAGGTGATGAGAACCCGTAGCTATCCTTCAAAGCACCGAATGGGGTACTCCCATGCCCTCCCAGGTTGAAAACATGGAGCAGCTGCTGCATATCCTCATTTTCAAGCATGTCATGTGTTCTCATACGGATTTCTTCCTCGGGGAACAAGTCCTCACCTGCCCTGAAAGACTGCAAGTTTGAAGAGCCAGAGTCATGGATGTTTGGAGCAGACTGCTGTGATGACCCATGCCCCATCACATTTTGGCTACTAAGCAATGGGTTGTGTGGAGGAAATGATGCGGCATTAAACTGGAATGAGTTGCTGATGTTTGCACTCTGTGGTTGCACCCAGGATCTAGCATTCATGCCATTGTTGTAACCTGTGAAGAAGATTAGGCAAAATGCATCTTGAAAAAGCCCATGGCTCAGAACAACACAATTTCAACACACCCACAAAAGCATACCTCCACCACCTTGGCCTGATTCCATGTAAGGCTGCACCACAGCAACCTGAGTCTGCAGGCTCAGCATTGGAATTTGATTTTCCACAGAGCTAGAATGATCATGTGGTTCACTGTCCTGATTCTGACCCAGAAGAGACTTCCCATCATACTCTATAACATGCATCCAGTTGTCATAGGCCTTCCTCACCAGTGTATCAACATAGCCCTTCATCAAGCCAAAAGGCACAATCAGTTTCCAACAGTAACTTCATTTTGACCATAGCATCAAATGCAGTATCCAATGGTAATCACAGTATATTAGACCTGCAATTTGAATAGTGAATACATTAGCTATCGAGAGGGTAAATACCTTCTGGCTCTCTGATAGAGATTCTGTGGGAAGATATTGTCCATCTGCAATTAGGCCGGTGAATTCATAGATGTTGTTGAAAACCACTCCCACATTCCTTGCATCTTCAGGATAGTAGACATAAAGCTTCCCACCTAAAACACAGGTTTTTGCATGCTCTAGTAGAATATCCCACATCTTATTCGACATCCCACTTCCAAGAATCTATTCACCAAATGAATTACCCGGAAATTATAGGATGTAAATAGGAAATTGCATCAAAATCATCAAACAATAAGCTGCAGTATTCATACATTCCTCAGTCTCTGTTGATCCCTCACAACAAGTCGGAGAAAGTCTTCCACTGTGAATACCCCTGCCTTATTCAGCCTCTTGTGGAATGATCCATCTTTACCAATCTTCTCCAGTCTCCACACCTCATCATTTAATGCAGGAGGGTAATGTTTCTTGTACACTGCAGATCCAACACAATTTTAAGGTAATCAATGTGTGATTTGTGAATTCTGCAGTAAGTTAGCCATGTACTTACTATATACTTACATTCTCCCCTGTGATCCTTAACAGTGAAGGCTTCTGTTTTGGCTTCACGGATTCGAACACCCTCAGAGCAGCCCGGTACAACTCTCAGCCCTAGTCTGAATTTCCTACTTCTTATCCAGCTAGAGTTGTCAGTAAAAGATAGCTCACCCAGTGTCCCTACACCATCCTTAAGAGTAAACTGGAGTTCTCCTGTTAGAAGAGGCCTTTTACCTTCACGTTCCTTTACTATATGACTGTCAAATTCTTCTTGTGTCCAGCTATCATCATCTTCTTTGCAGAAATCACCCTCTAGAACTACAACATCTAGCTTCACTGAAGATTCCGGGCCTAAAGAAAAGACGTGGCCTGTGCTTGTGTCAACTAAGGCTACGTGAATGGCAGCACCTTGTTCTCCTTCTACTTTTCCTCCTGTAAAGAGAGGGAGGGACAACCTCGACCTGAATTGCAGCTGCAAGTTTCTTCCATCAAGTTCTTCTCTATGTTTGGGAGATGCCCTGCACATGCAAAATTATAAGAGAAATTTGCAACACTGACCATGTGATCAAGAGTGTTTCCAACAAAAATAATAAAGAAAAAAGTGAAGCTATTGGAAGGACCAGAGATTAGCATATAAATGTACTTGAGTTGGGTATTTTTCCTCCATACTCAGGCAGACAATGAGCCAGATTTCCAATATCGGATCGGGTAAGGGTGCGAGCCCACTAGTTGTGATAGTATGTGAGAAGGTATTATTAATCGATAAAAGCTCGAAAATACTTAAAAATCATGACTTGAAAGTAGTAAAATATTTTCAATCTTATAAACCCACAACGCTTCTCTATTTCATCAAATATGGGATCGTATTCTCAATAGAAAGAAATCATAAATCAAACTTGTAAATTAGTAGCAACTAACAACAAAATTAAGGGCTGTCCTTCACCAAAGGATGGTCAAGAAAATGGCAAATTCACATATGTATATGGCAAATACAGACGTTTAAATGTTAGAAGTCTAAACTGAAATGAGATGAGAAACCAAAACAATCAAGTTATGCCTTAGAACAGTTGAAAATGTGAGCATCTTTTGCTTAGGAAGAAATGTGTTTCTAACTGGGTGAAACCATTTGAAACTCAAAGTGATTTTTGCATAGTTTTACCTTCCAGGAAGCTTGGAAGGACCAATTTTTGCTAAAGCCCTTTCTACTTCTTCACTGACCTGTCATCAACATCAAAAGCAACACAGTACTAAGCATCCATCTCATCTGAAAGATTCAGTGTGATGTCATCTCCATAACTATAGAATACTGGTAAGAACTATTATATCATGGACACTTGTATGAAGAACTCAGAATTTTAAAATGGCAGGAGAATCATAACATACCACTCGACGAAGAATCGGCTCCAGAGATGAGCACAGCTTCTGCAAACTGTCCACCTTGAGGGCCTCAACGATTACACTGCGTCATTGTTCAATTTCTTTTAGAAATCATGGTGCAACAAACTCATACTCGGGAGGTTCGAGGCACTTGATTTACATCAACATCAAGCATCTTCACAATACTGTAAGCGATACTTCGGCTCATGAGTTCATCACGGGCCGAAATTGCACGAGTAAAAAACTGAACTTGATGGGAGGACTGACTGGAGAAGGCCATCCAATACCTTGCTAGGGCAGGACGCTTACGACTGGCCTGACCCTCATCTACGGAGCTCGAGTCCAAACTTCTCTTCCCTCTTCCAACGCTATTGGACCGCTCCATGTATCTCGCATGCATCTTCAGAACCCAGCTGCCGTTCCGTTTCCAATGCTACCAAAAGCTAGCAGACGAATCGCAGACGACAACCCGCTCCTTTATAAACCATGCCCCAAAGTAAAAGAAGAGCAGATAAGCAGCAAAAGTAAAAACGACGAGCAGCAGAGCAGACAGAGCCTTTTACTCGACTTCTGGCTGGACGGATGCTTCCTCGAAAGCCGCCAAAAGGGTATAGAAAGGCGCGAGCAGAAGTGAAAAAGAGGGTAAAAGTGATTGCGCCAAAGGGGGCCGCAAAGCTGAATCCTTGAGAGGCTTAAAGGGAACCGCTGGAAAGTTGATGAAAATGGGAGGAATCTAATGAAGTTTCCAGGAAGGTGGAAATGAAATTTCCTCTAGTGCAATTTCCCTTGGCGGTATCGAATTGAAAGATTGATTGATGATGGCCACGACAATTGACAGTGCCTCGACAAAATCCATGTTACATGTACCAATTATTTTGGGCATCACTATTAGATGGCATATTGGTCGCTTTTTGCTGCATAAGAAAACTAAATGAAAAAGAATGGTCCCACTCCATTATAGTTTAGGCATGAATCTTGATGGATACGTGACACGTGACTATGGAAGGAAGGCTGCACCGACAATCTACTCGACAATTTAATTCTGTAATTAAATTAAATATTTTGTAATATGTATGTATGTTTCACGTTGGTAGGACAGTGGGATGTTTTCTTTTTTTTTTTTGCAGAAGAACAATGAGATGTTGGCATCGGATGCCGTAGACGTAAAAAAAATAATTAAGAAAAAACAAAAAAAACTGTTGTTTTCCGCCGTAAACAATAATAGAGGGGGATGTATTTGGCCATGGAGCTTCAGTTCATGGGGCCCACCAACGGCACAGAATTCGCTTTATCCGATTGGGAGAATAATTTCAATTATATTATATTATATCTCCACGTGCGAATTTATTAGTTAATAAGTAATAATTTACATATTAAATAAATACTCAACACCCACTCAAAATGGATTAATACCAAAATTCTAATATTTAATTTATTATTTTAAAATACTGTATTTGATGTAATTAATATATTTGTCAATTTTTTAGATTGGGTGGATATTATTATAGTATTGTACAGGTATGCTATGGAGTCTAGTTTCCGGCATGCGCGTTTGGTTCATGGTAGAGTTGTATTATGATATAAAATTAAATTACGTGAGAAGTTATAATTTATTACTCAAATTTACTATCAAATAATATTATTATATTAGATATATTATTTTAAATTAATTATATAGAAATAGTGTTTTATAGGTAAATTAATTAAAATAAAAAACATTTTATATTTATAAAATTAAAATATGCCACTCTCATTTTTAAATAAATATTAATATATTTTTTTATGGTTACACATCTCTATTATATTATAGAATAGCAATTAACTTTATAAAGTATTCAAACTCATTTACTGTATATAATAATAGATGGCTACATTTATATTTTAAATTTATTATTTTTATTTAGTTTAACATTTTATATTTTATAAATATATAATTTTTTCTATTTTATTTTATTTATAATTATATTTTCAAAATCAATTAATAACATATAATGTTGAAATTTTAAATTCAAAATCAATTGGATCAATCGAGTACCAACCCACACCACCCTCATATATAAATATTAGATTAAATAGGTTAAAAAGTGTTTTTAGTATATAAAATTAAAACAATTATCATATTTATAAGTTATACATTTTAAAAAATATATATTAAATTTTTTATGGGTTAAATTATTCTTTAATAATAACAAATATGATATTTTTAATCTATTTAAGGTTTAATATCTTATTAATCTTGTTGAGAATAAGGGTTCGACCTATATTTACTTAAAATCTATAATTTGTAAGTAATAGTACCTTTATAACCTTATAAATTAACAACACTTCTCTATATTATCTAATTTGGAATAATATTCTCAACACCCGCCCTCATGTGCAACGTTGATATTCTTACCACGTGTAATTCTCAACACTTGTCTACAAGCCGGGTATTCCCCTTCCGGTTTCGGATGAGTGGGGACAATTGCCTCGAGTTGGGTATTTCTCCTCCATCCAAACTCAAGCAAACCACGAGTCGGGTTTCCAATCTCGGGTCAGGTACGGGTGCGAGTTCACTGGCTCTGATACCATGTGAGAGAAGGTATTGTGCACTGATAAGGAGTTGAGCCCATGTCTACTTAAAAGCCATAACTTGATGTGCCTTTGAGATATCGCATAATTCGCTTAACTGCCACCCAATTAAATTTAGTTGGTTGTTGTATAAATTGGTATACTTGATTAATTGCATAAGAAATATCAAGTCTTGTCAGTGTGAGATATTGAATAGAACCAACAAGCTGTCGATAAAGGCAAGAATCATCCAGAGGAGTTCCATCATGAATAGATAGGCGAGAGCCCATAGTAATAGGGGTCAATGAAGGTTTGCAATCAACTATAGTAGCTCGAGTAAGTAGATCACAAATATACTTATATTGAGTTAGAATAAGCCTACCGAAATGTGAATGTACTCCTATGCAAAGAAAGTGATGTAGCGTGCCTAGATCCTTAATAGAAAATTCTTGTTTGATGGCATTAAGGATGGAGTGCATAGAAGCATTACAAGATCCTGTGAGTATAATATCATCTACATAAACCAGAAGAAAAATGACAAAATTTGAGGTTTTGTAGATGAATAGGGATGTATCAGCCAGTGATGCTTCAAAGCAAATGGTGAGTAAAAATGTGCTCAAACGAAGAAACCATGCTCTAGGTGCTTGCTTTAAACCATATAAGGACCGACGAAGATGACAAACGTGATGAGGATGTGATGAATCAATATAGCCTGGTGGTTGAGCCGTCAACATCCAATTGTCGAATATGCCAATTATGTCTGACAGCAATAGAGAGTACAATACGAATAGTAACTGGTTTAATAACTGAACCGAATGTAGCATAATAGTCGATACCTTCTTGTTGAAAAAAAGCCTTGAGCTACGAGACGAGCTTTACATCTAGCAATAGATCCATTAGGATGTTGCTTTAATTTGTAGACCCATTTACACCCCACAATATGCTTGTTGGTTGGAGCAGGAACAAGATCCCATGTGTGATTTTTTATAAGAACATCATATTCAACATTCATTAAATGAACCTAACATGAATATTTTTGTGCTTGCTTGAGAGTCTGAGGTTCCTGAATAGAAATAGTAAGAAAAGCCCCATAAATTATTTGAAAACGACGCGGGGGTAATGTACCATCTTGTAACCTGGTAATCATGCGATATGTGGATGAAGTAGAAATATCATCCGAAAAAGCTAAAGATTCAACATTAGAGTGTTAAATGATAGGAGAGTGAGTAGATGGAGATAGCTCATCATATATTGTTATTGGAGAATTAGATGCATGTATTGAGGAAAAAGAATAAGAGTAAAGAGAATGAATAATAGAATTATCCTCGTTGGAGTTGTACCAGCTATTGACAAACACTTATCAAAAGGAAAGTTAGTCTCATTAAAGTGTACAGTTGAACTAATATAGATACGCCATGTTTGTGGATCAAGACATCGATAACCAATAAAATCAGTAGAATACCCAAGGAAGACACAAGGTTTGGAGCGATGTTGGAATTTATGAGTTTGATATGACCGAAGATAGGAAAAGCATAAACATCCAAAGACTCGTAAATGAGTGTAGATTGGCGGAGTTTTGTAAAGAATTTGGTAAGGAGATTGAGATTGAAGTGTACGAATAGGTAATCTATTGATTAAATAGACTGTAGTTTCAAATGTAAAATCCCAAAACTTGATGGGAAGATAAACATAATTTAGAAGTGTGAGTTCCATATCAATGATGTGTCTATGTTTTCTTTCTGCAGATTCATTTTGTTAGAGTGTGTAGGGGCATGAAAGACGATGAGTGATCCCATTATTTTGAAGTTCAACTTGAAAGGTTACAGATAAAAATTATTTAGCACCATCTGATTGAAAATTTTTAATTTTGGTGTCAAATAGATTTTTAACACGTAGTCGGAATGTACGAAAGATTTGAAAAGCCTCTGAGCGATTTTTCATAAGGAAAAACCAATAATATTTACTATAATCATCAATGAAATGAATATAGTAAGTATATCCAGTAGAAGATCGGACTGGAGCAGGTCCCCAAATATTAGTATGTATTAGCTGAAAAGGACGAGTGCTTTTATAATTAATAAGAGGAAAAGACTTTTGAGTAATTTTACTCAAGGAACATGCATCACAAAATATAGTACCAATAGAATTACTTTCTATTGAATTTGTGGATAAAAGTTGAGATACAATAGGAAATGCAGGATGTACAAGTCTATTATGCCAAATGTTGCGAGATATCTGAACACTTAGAATGCGAGAACTAATTGATGATAAGTGTGTTGCACATAGATAATACAAGCCTACTTTACGAGCTCCTCGGAACAATTCCTGATAAGTGAGACGATCATTTACGACAAAAAAATAAGGGTGAAACTCAAAATAACAATGATTATATTGAGTAAATTGGGAAATAGATAATAAGTTCATGGAGATAGTGAGAACATATAATACTTTAGTTAAAGGAAATTGTCTCAATAAGTTTGAAAAGAAAATTGAACCGACAGAGAGAATTTTTAAACCTGATCTGTCTCCAATAAGTAATTATTTAAGATGAGCTACATTTTCCTGTATAGATAAATGTGTCATGTCATTGGTCACATGGTTGGTAGCGCCAGAATCTATATATCAGTTAAGAGTATGAGCTCTTAAATCATTGTCATGGGCTATGTTGACTTTAGGGGTTCTGTAGTTTGTTGGAAATTGAGGACAATCAGGAGCAATATGACCTGATTTTTGACAAATTTGACAAATAGAAGGATAATCCCGTTGTTGATAATTGTGTACGCCCGCCTTATATGCACTGGAAACTGACCCATGATATATTTTGTGCGTATTAGGCTGTTGTCGATTGTTACTTTATGGTTGCTATGATACCCGATTATAAGAGACTACATGTTAAGTGACATGTTGCCTTTCAAATTCTAATGATGGACTATTCATGCGAGAGCCTAACACATACTCTTGTTCTTGATTTCTAGATGTGATTCTAGGGTTCGAGAATCACCCTTGAATCGAAGGTGAGAAATGGGGTCGATACTCCGAAAATCGCCTTGGGAAAAAGGAGTTGGTAGATCCACAATGATAATGGTGAGTGACACCGGTGAATGACGATGTTGTGGACAAGCAAGAGCTCATGAGTGGTGATGGTAAGATTCCTTTACTAATTTTGTAATTGAGCTTGGCTTCTTCAGAAATGAGCATGGATTTAAGTTCATCTAAACTTGTTTGCTTGAGTGTAGGAGTGAGGGCCATGCAAAGAGACTGATATTGTTCTCCTAACCCAACGAGAATTATGTCTTTGATTTTAGATTCAGGTTTAAGAAAGGCCAATCTGGGCATAGCTGGTGGCGAGACTGGCAATGGACGTCAGGAAAACTCCCATTGTTCGATTTTCTTTAACCGTGTCACGCCATTGAGAGTCAAAAAGATCTTGATGAGCTTGGACTTGTTGAGCAAATAGAATTTCTAATTTCTCTCACATATCTGCAGAATTGTGAATTCCAATTACCTGTAGATTAACTTGAGTGTCTAATGATCTTAAGATAGTGGTGAGACATAGTCTATCACAAATCTTCCAAGTCTTGTAGGATGGGTTGGGAATAAGAGTTGATTAATCATCTTTTTGAGGAGGCAAGAACTCTGGTAGTGTCGGGATGGTTCGATCGGCATACCCCATCAATTCGTAAATTTCCAAGAGTGGTATCATATTGTTGTGCCATAGAAAATAGTTTGTTCCATCCAACTTAACCGGAAGTACTGGAATATTGCTTGGAAGTTGAATTGCTACAACTGAAGAACTCATGTTGATTATGTAGGTTCCGAAAGAAAATATGAAAGTGAGCAAGTGAGGTTGATGGTAAAATAATGATGGAGATATAGTAAGAACATAATAAATTTAGATAATCTTCTGATGTTAATAAGAACTGAAGAAAATTAATGTGACCAGTGTAGCTAGGATATAATATCGAATTGTATTAGCAAGAATACTTTGATACCATAAAAGAAATGAAAAAATATAGAATATAAATAGCGCAAAACTATAGAGATATAAAAGTGTAAATTGTATTGTATTGTTATATTTACAATATATTTTTTTTATATTAAGAAAATAATAAACAAACATAAATAAATTAATATAGAACTATTAATATAATATAATTAATATATAATAAATTATAAGTTACAAACATTTAAATAACTAAATTAAATCTAGTTATTAATATGCAATACACTTTTACACTTTCCAGCCAATTCTCTCCTTTTTATTTTTCTACACTTGTAAGTCTCTCCAACTAGAGCATGAGAACTAACTCTACTTTTCTCCTTTTTCGAGATAATAATAATAATACTTGGCTAGTATGCCGTTGTTGAGGGCGGGTTTAAAAATTGCACGTGACAATTGTATATACGTTGCACGTGAGTAGGGTGTTGATAATATGATCTTATATTGGATAATATAAATAAGTATAGTGAGTTTATAAAATTGGAATTGTATCACTAATTACAAGTTATTACTTTTAAATAAATATGAGTACGAGCCTTATTAGTATACAATACCTTCTCTAACAAATCTAAATCTAGCCTGTTATTCGCTTATAATATTTTAATTTATCATCTTATTTAAAATATTTAATTGTTGAAAAATGTACAATTTTTACTATATTTATATATTGTTGCACAATTCTCCGTTGATTCAATGTGTAAAAATGGTTTAGAATTTAATAATATGCTAGACTATATAATAAATTGTAAATTAAATTACTCTAAGAAAATAAAAAATAATGAAGAGTAAAAATATGATTTAATTATTTTATTAATAATTTAATATGGATGAATTATTATCATTAGAAAACTATACTAAATTCTTAAATAAGGTACAAAATAGTGTACCGATATTTAATTTAAATACAAACTCTTATTTGCATTAATTTATATATAAACATTTTATTAATAATTAATATTATAGATAAAAATATTAATAATTTAAATTATAGAAAAAAAATTAGCGAATCAGTTTTACAGTTTGACTGACCTCATCGGCCTAGAAATGATTCTCACTTGTATTAACTGTCAAAGACAGACCACGCGGCCCGGAGAGAGATGAACCACACCAGCCCAAATGGGAAAGGTCTAGAAGAAGCCCCTGAATCAGCCCAAGCCACCTGTCGACCAAAAAGCCTAGTCAGCTGTATGGAATTAGAGGATGCGTGAAACGCTGTAAGAGCGCGTCTTACTCAAACCCAAAAAGCAGGCACGCATTCCGAACAAGCGAAAATAATGTGAAAAGTGGGTCGGTTCCAGTTACCCAACCTAGACCCGATTTAATCCAATTTACCTTTTATTAACTCTGGTTCAAATTATATTTTTAATTTTTTTTCTGTAAAATAAAATACTAATTCTATTTTATAGAAAAATTTAAAATATTTTTTCTTATATGAAATGTGTGAGTATAGTTAAAATTTTTATATATTTATATACATACTATATTATTAATATTTTAAAAATAAATAAATATTCAATCTAATAGTATAAACTCTTACCCTCAATCTAGTACCAGTCTCAGTCTCACGTAGAATTCGGGTCCAATTTAAACCGAGTCGGATCCATTCGAATTCAATTATTTACAAAACCCATCCACCTACACGTGTCCGAGACCTTCCCATTGGCGCGTGTAACTGAATGTTCCTACGCGCCCCACTTGAAACCCAACCCCCGACCTACATTAGGAAAAGGCGCGTGTCTTCCACGAGTTCTTTTTTTTTGTCCAAATAATTCCATATATGAGAAGAATTGCTAAACTCATATAATATTATTTAATTTGCATAACTTATTAAAATTAAAATTACACAAAAAAAAACTCATACCCCAAAGTATGAAATTTACCAAACTTTTTTCAAAAATTGTTATCGATTTTTCAGTTTTTTCTCTATTATCCCTTTTATTCTATTCCGTTCTTACATAAATAAATATTAATAAATGATTAAATATCAAACAATGTTAAATATAATATTTTATTTAAAACTATAATATATTATTCTATTTCAGTACATATAAAATTACAATTATCCAACAAAAAAATAAGGTAATAAATGTGGAAACAAAATCTTATTGACACATATTAAAATATTTTCGATTAGGATAATATGAATTTTCCGTCCAATGAAAAAATGGGAATGGGAATGCTAATGCACGACCACGCCATGGGACTTGGGAGAGTGACAAGAGGAGACGACATATTGAAGAGGAGAGAGAGTGAAAGCCGAGACTTCAAAAATAAGGCACGCCTCGACTTGTCCCCTAAGACTCACATAGACACCCACTCGCATTCACAAACCCAAAACATATACATACATACATACAATGTATGCACGTTCACAGGCATATATTATATTGTCCGGTATTTCTATATCATGTCAATCATAGATAAATATTCACTCTCGGCCGAGAATCCCTTCCTCTTCAGTCTTCCTCTCCTCTCTTTCTCTCTCTCTGGTTCGCCTCTCCCTTCTCCTCCGTTTGGCATGATTGTAGATCGGGCTGGAGCGCCAACTGCCATATCTTTCGCCTCTCCGTTCTCCTCTCAGTAACGGCTGTTGAATTTGGGGGATTGATAGTGTGCGTGGGCGGTTCGTCGCAGTAGTCTGTGGGAGTAACTGGCGACGGCGGCGGCGGCTCCGATGTCGGTTCCCGCTGCTCTGTCCAGGTCATGCTACAACCCGCAGTGTAAGGAACCGAAGCCGGAGCCCCCGAGGAAGGGATGGCGGCTCCGAAACGGCGACTGCTACGCTGAGCTCTGCGATCGATGCGCGTAATCCTAACTGCTTCTTACTCCTTGTTGACTCGCTTAGAATTTTGTCTGTTTTCGTCAATCTTTGTCTTAGTTCACTTTGAACTAAGTCTCTTCTGGTGTACCTGGTTCTGTTTGCTCTCTACGCCCGTTTAATTAAGATGAGGGTCATTTAGGTCTCCAATTAGGATAAGCATTTGGGTTCAGTCTTGGTTAATAGATAATGTGCTTGTGGCTGCTTTAATGCTATCTTCTCGTTGTGAATTGAATATACTGATCCTTGCCAGTGATGTTAATTGGTAATGGAGTATCTACTTTTTCTCGTACTGAATTTGATTTTTGTCTAAATTTGTTTCTGTTTTCGTAGTAATGAATATCTAGATTTTGTTCTCCTGCATTTTGTGTAGGTATACGGAAATGCTTCTGCTAGATTTACTGTTTTAATACTATGATGTTCATTGCAGTCTGCTATCTCTGAGGCAGTTCAACTTGTTAGAATTCACATTTAAGTTTGAAATTATGGAAGAACAGCTGTTTATTTTTTAAAGGTAGACTGCACAGGAGTGAATATTTCTTGATTGCAGTGTTTCCAGTTTGAATAGTTATACAAATGGATGTAACCAGCTTTTTAAAAATAATCAAGACTGTTAGTTAGACTTTGTAAAGATGATTGGAAGACTCTGAAAAAATGCATGCATAATTGCTCTACCTATTTTTGTTATATTTCTCTCTTAGGGGAGCTTAATATTTTGTTGATCAAGAATCATTTTTTGCAGAACTGAGCAAAATCTATCTCTTGTAAGAGTTTATGCTTTGTAGGCTTTCTTCTGAAGCTCTCTTTTCTCAATTACACTCTTAGATGAAAATTTTCTTGTCATCATGATGGTGCACCGTTGAAACATAATTTCTTCTACCTAGAAGGACAATGCCTAGAGTGGCTTCATTCCTAGTCTTTTCTTGTATTTCATTTTGCTGTTTAGTCTTGGCCTTTCATCTGGGGAATGTCAAATTGTACTGTAATGTTATACTTTTATCTATCTTCTATTGGTTACGAGACTACAATTTCTGATGCTCAAAATCATTGCTATTTCAATATTTAAACTTTTTGCATTTGGTTTTCACATAGTTCCTTGCTATATTTTTTCGAAATTCAGTTCTCTGTTCGAGGAAGGAAAATTCTGTGAGACCTTCCACTCAAAAGCTTCTGGATGGAGGGATTGTGAATCCTGTGGGAAGGTAATTGGAAAACCCAATGTCTATGCTTCGCTTTTCAGAAGATTGTTAAAATTAAATCAATGTTCTTACTCTTACATTGATGAGTCTTGTGCATAACTTTTATTGCAGCAAGTTCATTGTGGATGTATTGTCTCTGCTCATTCATTTGCATTGTTGGATCCTGGTGGAATTGAATGTGTGGCATGCAATCGGAAGAGTACTCTTTTGGTATGAATTTTAACATCTTGATTGAATTATATCCATGGCATATTTCCATGAGTTTTTTAGGCATTATGTTACGCAGCTGTAATTCCATTGTTAGTGCACATTATCTTGTATGTCAACAGCTACTACCTCTTTTATCCTCTCCCTATGGTCAGGTAAATTTGCAAGAGAGGTAACTTGGATATTGCATGCCAATTGAGTTTGGCTAAGTGTAGATATGTAGTTATCTCCGCAATTCTCAAGTAGTTTGCTAGCTTATACCCTTGATTCAATTATATTTTTTAGCAAGATGATTTCTCTTGATTCAATGGCTCAGAGTAACAAATGTTGACTACTGTCGAGACTAACACTTAGCAGATACCTTTGTAGCATGATGCGTCTTCTCATGAGCTTGCAACTTGACTCATATATTCCCTTATATAGAAGTTACACCAACTTTAGGGATCATGTAGACTTTTAGCAAGTTTGGCTTTTGGCTCATATTTCTGAATTTAAAGAGGCTAGTTAATGTTCAATTTCATGATTACTTCTGCTTTCTGCATGCTGGTGCCTTTCTTTCATTGATTATTGATAGTCCACTTCTTATGGAATTAATGTTTTACAATGATATCCTTTCCAAATTCAGACAGCAAGTCCAGCATGGCCAACTTCTATATTGTTCAATGCATCATCTCCAGACAAACCTAAAGATCATCCTGCTAAATTGAACCATTTAGCTGGATCAGGTCCTGTACCATGGCGGCAAGCACCTGCTTTGTTCAATTCTTGTATTCCTCGACCAGACTTGCAGCCAAGGTCGCCTTATGAGATTGATGGATCGATTATCAGTGACAGGCTTATGCCTCGTGAAAGATATACACCCATTGATTTTCCTGAAAGACTTACTAACGGAAATATGAAGCATGTTCCCATTGAGAAATTTGAAAATGGAAATTCAGGTGATGATTCTCCTCTTGCATGTATTTAAGCTGGAATCGTTATTGACATTTGGTACTCTACTCATGCTGTAAAGACATCTGATGGAGGCACTCGACCTGAAACTTTATAGAAATTGTGTTGCAGGCCTTAAGACTGAAGAGCCGCAGAACTCCTTTATGAATAATTCTCAGCAACCTGTGTCTCTGAAGGAGGAACCATCTACTCCACAATTTGGGTTAAGCACAGCCTATGCATTTACAAATGAAACAAATGGCCACCTAGGAGTTACAGGACCTCATTTTCGTCCAGCTCCACCACCTACTCTTGCAAAGCATTTTTATGGTAACATGCTCTATGAGATCAACTCTTCAGGTGAAAATCAGATAAGAAATGGGAGGCCTCGTGGTGATGCCCGTGGAAAAAATCAATTGCTTCCTAGATACTGGCCTAGGATAACTGATCAAGAGCTACAACAAATCTCTGGAGAGTATCCTTTTGTTTCTTTTTGTATAATAAATATATCATGAACCATAGGGCTCCTCTTTATTTTATGTGTATGGTACAGTTTTCTTGTTTCATTCTTAAGACTCGTAGTCTTGCAAGATGTCTCAATTGTGTGCTTCCATCTTTCTTGGGATGATTTGGTGCTTGCCTTGACATCATAAGAAGATCAAATTCTGTTATCACTCCTTTGTTTGAGAAGATGTTAAGTGCTAGTGATGCTGGTAAAATAGGACGTCTGGTACTTCCAAAAAAATGTGCTGAGGTAAGTTCCCAAATATTTGGCTTGAGCTTCCATTATTCTTGAATTTTGCTATTAATCTTCTTCTGGCTTTGCATGATGAAAACATTGTTCATATGATGCAGGCCTACTTTCCTCAAATTTCTCAGCCTGAAGGTTTGCCTCTCAAAGTTCAGGATGCAAAAGGTTCAGAGTGGACATTCCAGTTTCGATTTTGGCCCAATAATAACAGTAGAATGTATGTTCTAGAGGGAGTTACTCCATGCATACAGTCAATGCAACTACAAGCTGGTGACATAGGTAAATAAACTGCAATTGGAAGTGAAATTTGTGCCTACATATGGACCTTACATTTGTATTAACTCTAACTCACTGTTGGTATTGAAGTTTTGGATGTGAAGATGACTGCAGAGAAGTACACTTATCTCCACTATTCTAAATTTCAGTTGAATAATCAGAAGATTCCAGTTCCTCTTGTTTCCACACCACTTTGATTATTTTATTCCTTATTTTTCCCAGGTTATAAAAATGTAGACTTATAAGCCTTTGACTTAGAAAAAACTGTTCACCCAAGATCAAGATTTGGATTGTTTATTGTTTGCAGTCACATTTAGTCGATTAGAACCTGAAGGAAAACTGATCATGGGGTTTAGAAAAGCTTCAGCTGCTCAACCATCCGATCAGGTTAGTCCTTAGTGTAATACATGCATCCATGCACGAGGACTAGCAAGTAATACATTGGCATGCACTTTATGATAGAATTCTTTATATTTCACATGTATTTTTATCCTTGATATAAGTAGACTAATCCAAGAGGTCAACCATATATTTTCTGTAATTATCTAAGATGTCATTTTTGTCCTTTTCTCTGGTTCTCTGGCAGGAAAATGAAGCAGGTAAAGTTTTCAATGGAGTTTCTGGACCAGTGGTAGGTTTCAAACAAGCATCTAATAACTATCATTGATATAGAAGTTGAGGATCTAACGAGGAAACTGGATTTGTTTTCTCAATCCACCAGGGCGAAGCTGCAGATCCAAGTTCATGGTCTAAAACTGATAAATCTGGATATGTAGCCAAAGATGGGCATGGGACTAAGGCTTCGTTGCCCAGAAGAAGAAAGAATAGCACATTGGGTTCAAGGAGCAAGCGCTTAAGGATAGACCGTGAGGACCTCATTGAGCTAAAGTTGACATGGCAGGAAGCCCAGGGGCTTCTTCGCCCTCCTCCTAATCATGTCCCGAGCGTTGTGGTTATTGAAGGATTCGAGTTTGAGGAATATGAGGTACTATTTTTTCTTACTCGGACTTTGGGTATGACTGCAGTACTATGAATGTTTATTTTTCTGATTGGGCTGAACAGCTTATTAAGGCGTATACTTTCGCTTCATTGCATTTTTTTTCCTTCTGATTACCAATAATCCCTCATTAAGTATAACTATGTCCTGTTTAAAATAGGATGTGTTCTCTTCAGCTGATTGAGTTTTAAGCCACTTTTTGTTAAGGTCTCATGTATGAGTCATATGAATAGAGAAATCCATGACTGGGAGAGTAAGTTCATAAAATGATCCAGCCTCATTCAAACCTAACTTAGGTAGACTCATTGGGCTTCTTTATATCAGGCGGTCAAATCCAAATTCTCTGGACTGAATACTTATATTAGCAAGATGTTCATACACTAGCTTTGGTACTCTGTTTTGTAAAAAGCTTGTTGATTGTGTCATGCAGCAATGACTGTGTTAATGTTCTCATTATTGCACTATTCACATATATCTTTACAAAAAGTAGTTGATACATGAGCTTTGATTCAAAAGGTGGCTTTGACATTTTAATGCCAAAATTTAACTTCCGACATGTTTATATGACAGGATGCTCCAGTACTTGGGAAGCCAACAATAATTGCAACTGAAAATGGAGGGTAAAGCACCTAATTTGTAACACTGGATTTTTAGTATCTTTCTACCAGTGTACTTTGATATGTGTAACGTGCAAAATTTACCTCCTAATCAAATTTATTCTAGAGCGAACACTTTCATATGTCGAGCAGCATCATTTGGTGGGGAAGGACATGTTTGTGTTCATGTTCGTTTGCTTTGGGCTAATTTTCTTTAGCTTTGTACTAGAAGAGTTGGGTTTATCTCCAATGTTGCCCTGTACTACCTAAAATTTCAACATGAAATGGCATATTTGGATCCCTGGTTTAACTCCAAGCTTTTATGCATTGAGTGCCATCATGCAGCTGCCATTAAAAAAAACAAATATTCTTTATCTTGTGTGAGTTAGCTAATTATAACCTTTTTTGTTGTGTTGTTCCAATTTCTATTCCGATTTGTTAGCTAATTGTTTCATTTCAGTGAAAAGATCCAATGGGTTCAGTGTGAAGATTGTTCAAAGTGGCGAAAATTACCGGCAGATTATCTTCTTCCTTCAAAGTGGACGTGTGCTGAGAATAAGTTGGATCCTGAAAGGTAGAGCTTTTAGCATATGATGTGCCTTTCTTTCTTTTGTTGTCCTTTCTTAATCACACTGATTTTTAATTTATTTGGGTCATCATCATCAGGTCTTCCTGCTCAGCAGCTCAAGAATTGACCTCAGAAAAACTTGAAGATTTGCTACGTTCTTCTAATACAGGTAGCAAAATTCTTTAAGAGGACAAATTGGATTTGAATCTGCTGCCCATAGATATTTTTGGTTTGGTATTTGTTTACCATCCCTGATTTGTGATTTGGTTTGTCGATATTGTTTGGGCAGCCTCTTCTGACAAAATGAAGGCTCACAAAGAAGAAAGTGCTCCCAATGTGGAAGCTCTAGAAGGGCTCGATACTCTGGCAAATCTAGCCATCTTGGGAGAAGAAGGAGAGGCTACTCAGACATTGTCCTCTCAGGCCACGACAAAGCATCCCCGACACAGACCAGGCTGCTCCTGTATTGTCTGTATACAGCCTCCTAGCGGGAAGGGCCCCAAACACAAGCAGACATGTACATGCAATGTCTGTCTAACTGTGAAGCGCCGGTTTCGAACCCTTATGATGAGACGAGAGAGGAAACAGTCTGAGAAGGAGGCTGAAAGTTCAGGAAAGAAGCAACCAAGTCAAGTGGTGCCATTGCCAAACAAATCACAGGAGGAAGACCCCACTCTGTCAAATAGCAGCCCGAGCTTAAAGAGGGCGATGGAGCATGATGGTTCCAGTGAAGAGCATAATAGATCGAAAACTTCTGATTCGCCATTCAAGGGGCAGTTCGACCTCAATATCCAGCCGGAGAGGGAGGAGGAGATGTCTCCATGCTCCGATTCAGGGGGCGGGACTGCAGTAAAGCCGCACGGGGAAGGAGGTGCCACGGAAGGGCATGTTCAACTGCATCCCCCTCCCTCGGATGAGAATCAGAACTCTTCAGCGGACAAAACAACCAGTAACAGCCTTCAGGAAGCCGAGGTACCGTCCATTACCTAGCTCTAATGGATGACCAGAATGCTGCTTCTTTTAAGTGGTCCGCCATCTTGATGGCGAAGCAGGATTTGGTAGAGACCAGAACGAAAATATGACCACATTCTAGGGGTTTTGCATATAGAGAAAAGGACTAGGTAAGTCGTGATGATGCTTCTTTTCTCTGGTTAACATACAGTAATTTTTTGTCCGATGTTTATAGGAAGAATGGCCAAACACCAACTTTATTATCCTTCGGTCTCCGGTTCCAGTATTTGGTCTTATGCTTCTCTTTTGCACAAACTTTTGTCCTTTCTTATGGCAAAGCAGTCTCTTCTTCAGGAAACTTTCAGGTACCTTCACGATAAAGCTGCCACCATTATCCGTTGCGTTTAACAACACATGATGAATATACAACAATGGTATTGAATTATTGAACATTTTCCCAGTTTTTCTTGCACAACAGTGATGTCATCTTCAACCGTTGAGTATCATTTGGATTTTAGTCGGTTTAGAATAAGCCGAGATATAATTTATCATGGGCCAAAGGGCCCGTTTAATTAATATAGCCCAGCCCATATCCATTGCCCCATCTCGAGTCTAGGCTAATCTGAAAAAAATACAGGGAGGTGGTGTCGACTCGAGGGCTCGGTTCACTGACGTTCTTCTCCTCTCCGTGTCGTCGGTCACCTCGATCTGCACTTGACTCTTCACCGTCGACCTCGCCGGCGTCCTCAGGCGGTACGTTTACGGCTTAGGAGGTTCGAATTTTTTCCTTTACGGTGCTTCCATCCCCGCCTGAACCCTTTCTCATCCGAGTCAGCTCGGTCCTTGCCTATTCTCCACTTTCCGCCGTTTGGCCATCACAAAGCCGCCCTGCTGTCTCTCTACCTTGCCGAAGGTAGTTCTATCGCCTTCTGAGCTCAATATTTTGGGCTTCACTGAGGCGGACCAAGTTAGATTGTTACGCCTTCTCTCAGAGTGGTGAGGCATACGATTTATTAGACTATTGAGTTTCTCTTAAGTTGGATTATTGTTAGAGTGAATCTGCCTCTATTGTATTTACAGATGATCACTTGGGCACTAGAGGTCAGCATAATCTAGGTTTCTGTTAATCTTATCAGAGGCTAGAAGCACTTAAAGTGGTTTTCTTAATTTTTCCCATCTAGTAGTATGTGCAGCTGCTTGCTCAGATAATAAAACATAATTATAAACGGCATTCTTTTATTTGTTGTCAAGAATTTGCCACTAAATTTTGCTGTAGTAACTAATTTTCCAGTAGTCACTGAATATTCACATATTATGAACTTAATGTTCATCTTATATAATGCTTTTTTGGCTTGATTATCCTTTACTTTTGTAACTTGCAGGCCCTGTCATAAGTTCTGCAGTGCGAAATGCTCTGTACTGTACTCAGTTTATCCAGGGAAACCTTGAAAAGCCTTTAGTTTGTCCCTGTCATATGCTTATCTCTTTCCTTCAGTTGCTTCATAACTGAAGACGGCTGGAACTGAGGTTTTTAGAATACTAGAGTTTTAGGGATTGCTATTTAATTATCCAATGTCAATACCGAAGGAGCTATACCCTTCCCAGGATGACCTTCTCTATGAGGAAGAGCTTCTGAGGAACCCTTTCAGCCTCAAGCTCTGGTGGCGATACCTTATCGCACGAGCTGATTCCCCATTCAAGAAGCGTTTTATCATTTATGAGCGTGCCTTGAAGGCTCTTCCTGGAAGCTACAAACTATGGCATGCATACCTCCGTGAACGCCTTGAGATTGTCCGGAACCTACCAGTTTCTCACTCTCAGTATGAGACTTTGAATAATACATTTGAGAGAGCACTTGTTACTATGCACAAGATGCCTCGAATTTGGATTATGTACTTGCAAACACTTACAGAGCAGAAGTTGATCACTCGTACTCGAAGGACGTTTGATCGGGCACTGTGTGCGCTTCCTGTGACACAACATGATCGTATTTGGGAGCCCTATCTGATGTTCGTGAGTCAAAGAGGTATTCCTATTGAGACTTCACTTCGGGTGTACAGGAGGTACTTGAAGTATGATCCGACACATATTGAGGACTTCATCGAGTTCTTGGTGAACTCAAGTCTTTGGCAAGAGGCTGCTGAGAGGTTAGCGTCAGTCTTGAATGATGACCAATTTTTCTCTATTAAAGGCAAGACAAAGCATCGTTTGTGGCTTGAGTTGTGTGATTTGCTTACTAAGCATGCCACTGAGGTTTCAGGATTGAATGTTGATGCGATTATTAGGGGTGGAATTAGGAAGTTCACTGATGAGGTTGGTAGGCTCTGGACATCCCTTGCAGAGTATTATATTCGGAGAAATTTGCATGAGAAGGCGAGAGATGTATTTGAGGAGGGCATGACTACTGTTGTTACAGTTAGGGACTTTAGTGTGATATTTGATGCATATGCACAGTTTGAGGAGAGTATGCTTGCATTTAAGATGGATAATATGGATTCAAGTGATGAAGATGAGGAGGAAGAAACTATGAAGGAAAGTGGATTTGAGGATGATGAAGATGTTAGGTTGGATGTGAACTTGTCCCTAGCCAAGTTTGAGGAGAAAATTCTTAATGGTTTTTGGTTGCACAATGATAAGGATATTGGTCTACGACTAGCTCGTTTGGACAATCTAATTTTGAGGAGACCAGAATTGGCTAATAGTGTTCTTTTACGACAGAATCCACATAATGTGGAGCAGTGGCACCGGAGAGTAAAGCTATTTGAGGGTAATCCAAAAAAGCAGATTCTTACCTATACTGAGGCAGTGAGAACGGTTGATCCCATGAAAGCTGTGGGGAAGCCTCACACTTTGTGGGTAGCCTTTGCAAAGTTGTATGAGAGCTATAAAGATATTGCCAATGCAAGAGTAATCTTTGATAAGGCGGTGCAGGTGAACTACAAGACAGTGGATAATTTGGCTAGTGTTTGGTGTGAATGGGCAGAAATGGAGCTGAGGCACCACAATTTCAATAAAGCTCTGGAGCTGATGAGAAGGGCTACTGCTGAACCATCTGTGGAAGTCAAACGAAAAGGTGCCTACTTTTTTGGGGTCTATTTCTGTTTCCCTTATTAGTTCCATTTGACTATCCTATCCGTGTTACTTGCTTTTGCTCCTCTTTGCTATTTAGCTCCATTTGACTATCCTATTGTTCCATATTTGCTTCATTTGTATGGTTCTGGCTTTACTCGGAGCCCGAGACATTTAGAGGGACATACAGATATTTTATTTTCATGTTGAATGACGGTTCTTGGTGACCATTGCCGAGTATTACCTGTAGAAATCTCAATGTTTGCTTCATTTGGAATAAATAGAAGTCCCTAATTTATTTATGAATGTGATCTAAACGCATCTGGTGATTAGAATTAATGAATGGAAATGAACTTTAAATGCTTTACTAGATGGCATTAACAGCACAATTCTGTTCTTACATCTACATTTTCTTCTTTTAGACTTGGGAAGTAACATTTTTCCCGTATATTTTCTTTGAATTTTTATCTCCTGCCTATTTTTATAATTCTGGGAAATTTCTGAACGAGCTTCCTTAAATTTATGAATACTTATATGCTTGTACAATATGCTCTCTTGTGTCCGATGCACTAGAAATACACTGTATTTTAGGTTTGATACTCAACAGTTTGAATGTTATCTTATCTGCAGTGGCTGCTGACGGGAATGGGCCTGTTCAGATGAAATTGCACAAATCATTGAGAATGTGGACATTTTATGTGGATTTGGAGGAAAGCCTGGGAAGCTTAGAATCAACTCGGGCTGTGTATGAGAGGATATTAGATTTGAGAATAGCTACTCCTCAGATCATTATTAATTATGCTGTGCTATTAGAAGTATGCCTTTTATCTAGTTAACATATTTTGTTTATTTGTTTGGTTTTTGATTCCACTGTTGTTGATAGTAAGAATTTCAAATGTGCAGGATAACAAATATTTTGAAGATGCATTCAAGGTGTATGAAAGGGGTGTAAAGATTTTTAAATATCCGCATGTCAAAGATATATGGGTCACATATCTCTCTAAATTCGTGAAGAGATATGGGAGGACAAAACTTGAACGGGCTAGGGAGTTATTTGAGCATGCCATTGAAATGGTTAATATGCTATTCCTTTCTTTAATATTGTAACTGCTATGAGTAGCTGATAATCATATCTCTCTTTGAGACGATCCTCTATAATCTTGGTTGCTTCTTGTTGGAACTTAGGAAAAGTCCTTTGTGTGCAATAACTCTCTTGTTGACCTTGGATAGGAGGTACATGTGGTAATCAAGTAATATCTTCAAACATGTATGCTTATTAGGTTTTCTTAAGGATTTTCTGCCAGTGATCTTAGCTGACTTTTCTGCATCCAATAATTCGGTCTATATCTGATGAGTCTGGGTGATAGCCATCTGCATGAAACTGATCTAGAAGTAGAAAACATCATCTTAATAAATTACAGGGAGAGCAAGTTTTTATCCTTTTCTCCATAAGTCCTGATCCTTAAAGATGTAATTCACATTTAATTTGTTTTTTTACTCGTGAAGCAGTGCTTTCTTACAATGCTCTGCTATTTCTTTGCTTGTTCATTTGATCATGGTGCTAACTCAGTTTTTCCTCTCATATTCTCAGACCCCTGCAGATCAAGTTAAACCGCTTTATCTCCAATATGCTAAACTGGAGGAGGATTATGGTCTTGCAAAAAGGGCTATGAGAGTCTATGATCAAGCCACTAAAGCTGTTCCGAACCATGAGAAATTAGGCATGTATGAGATTTACATAGCTCGTGCCGCTGAGATATTTGGTGTCCCCAAGACAAGGGACATTTATGAGCAAGCCATTGAATCAGGTCTTCCTGACAAAGATGTGAAGACCATGTGCTTGAAGTATTCTGAGCTAGAGAAAAGCTTGGGAGAAATAGATCGTGCTCGTGGAATATTTGTATTTGCATCTCAGTTCGCTGATCCAAGGTCAGATCTTGACTTCTGGAACAAGTGGCAGGAATTTGAAGTTCAACATGGAAATGAAGATACCTTCAGGGAAATGCTCCGAATTAGACGGAGCGTCTCTGCAAGTTACAGCCAGGTATTCTGCTTTTTATCTTTCCTTCTTTTGTATGCGTGTCTTGATGGAAGAGTTTACTGCCTTTCCAAGTTGGTATTATGCTTTAAAATCAATCGGGAAGCTGGCATATTTCACTTTAACCAGAAGATGACCTTTAATTGTTCCTGTGGCGGGTGACTTGAGAGCAGCCCAATAGAATGAGTGCCATGATTGGCTGAGGCAAGCTGGACATTGTTGATTTCTGTTGGTTTTGAAAATACAGAAAACAAGGAAATGTGCATTTAAATAGCACCACCCTAGATGATGGATTGTCTAACATGTTCTATAACATGTTCTACTTCAATCGGAATTAACAATTTTTCGCAATTCTAACTCAGTAATTTCCTATCTCATTTGCCTCCAGACACACTTCATTTTGCCCGAGTATCTGATGCAGAAGGATCAGAGACTGGATCTTGATGAAGCAAAAGAGAAAATGAAACAAGCTGGAATTACGGAGGATGAGATGGCTGCTCTAGAAAGGCAACTTGCTGCTCCTGCAGCCAACGACAATGCTATCGCCAAAGAAGCCAGAACAGTGGTGGGATTCGTGAGCGGTGGAGTTGAGTCGCAGACAGACCGAGGAGTTAAGGCAGCCAATAATGAGGATATTGAACTTCCGGAGGAGAGTGAGTCCGAAGGTGAAGAAGAAAGAGTAGAGATTGCTCAGAAGGATGTGCCATCTGCAGTTTTTGGAGGTTTGATTAGGAAAAGGGAAGAAAACGAGAGCGATGAGAACGGGGGAGAGGATTCTTCGGCTGCCAAAGAGAAGGATAGTGAAAGCCTCCTGGGAGCCCTAGAGAGAATCAAGAGGCAGAAGAGAGGTGTGTAGATTAATGAAGAGCGGTCAATGCAGAATAGCTACAATCCAGTCCAGTTAGAGCAGGTCAGTATCTGAATAATGCTTCTCTGTTATATTGTTGTATCAAATGCTGCCTTGTAGTTCTAACCCTTTTTGAGCTGGTTGCAACTTCTAATGCTTGTGTCGATCAAGGATCCTTATTTTATTGCACATGTTGATCCTTGCAGAATTTCTTCACTTTCCAGGAAAACTTGATATCAGAGTTGAAAAATTCTACAGTTTTGGATTATTGATATGTATCTGATCGTTCTGACATTTCAATGGATTAGCCACTTGAGACTTTCCACATAAGGGCATACGTTTACCCATGGACGGTAAGGATCCTGTAGGTCAAGGGGGTGTTCACGCACCCCGTTTGCCCGTCTCCACGTTATGCAGGAACAAGGGGATCGCCGCTGCCATCTGCCGCTGCTTTGTTACGTTGCCGTCCTGTGTGGTCCGCAGCGGTAAGGGGCCGGTGAGATTATGAGGTCGCCCGTGAGAGTGGCACCACCCTCAAGACTGAAACAGCGGCCTGCATCATGGTCATCAATCATCATCCATACGATGATCACGCCCTGCCTGCAAACTCTCGCGCTCTACATCCTCCAGCATCCATAAGGTTATCGTATTGTTATTTTCGATTGCAAGTGTGTCGGCTAGAGTTGCTTGCCCTGCAAGCTCCACGAGGATCATGCCACGTCGATGGTTACCGACGGCGAATAATTCCGTCGGAATGGAAACACTCCGAATATATGTTTGAAGGGTGGGTCAACCATGATACGCTGGGCCATTAGAAGCATGCAACAGAAAGCAATTAACGCATATTCTCCAAAGAAAATGCATATATATATATGTTACGCACATAAATAAGGAATAGCTGAGATTATATCTAGCCAGCCCCTTTTCCTACTTGGTGTAAATACTTTAAAGTAAGTGAAGATATTTCCTAATTAGAAGTAAATTTTCTAATTAAAAAATTTGAGTGGTAAATAGGAAGTTTGACAATTAATAAATAATAATAATAATATTAAATTACAGTTTTCTATCAAATTTCTTAACTCAATTTTACTTTATTATTAAACTTTTTAAATATTACATTTTTATCAAAATATTTATTAATAACAATTTTAAAATTAAGTTAAAATCAATCTAACCCTTAATATCATACTTTTTAATTATGTAAAGTTTTTATAAATATGAATAATATGAAAATTTTATTAAAATACTAAAATAATAATTAATATATCATAAAAGATATATTAAAATTTTATAATTAAATTTTAATTATTATTTAACATTTTTCACTATTAATACAAATTATATTAAAAATAATTTATAATATTTTATTTAAGTTAAATATATATTTTTACTTAATAAAATTACTGTAAAAATTATATAATTAATATTTTAATTAATTAATTCGAAGCAATAAATTAAATATGTTAAAAATATATATTTTTTATAATAATAAAATTTTAATAGAAAATTATATAATTTTAGTATAATTAAAGTGTTAATTTTAAATTATATATTTGTATAATATCATAATATATACATTTTATTATATAATTTACATTTAATAAAATATTAAAAAGTATACACATTAAAAGTTTAATAATAATTATATATAATTTAAGTTAAATATAATATTATACTAATAAATAAATTAAATTTATCTTTAATACTAAAATTATATAATTTGTTACTAAAATATATTAATAATAATAATAATAATAATAATAATAATATAATTTATTTAATTTATTATTTCAAATTAATTAAATAAAATATTAATTATAGATACTTTACTTATAATTTTATTAATTAAAATGATTATTTTTATATTAAAATGTCTTTTTTACATAATATTTTATTTTATGATTATTATTTTTATATTAAAATTATCCACAACAAAGTTAAATATAGGCCAATTTAATTAAAGTTTTTTTTATTAAAATAGATATTTTATAAAAAAAAATTAATAATAAAGTGTAATATTCATATAGATTTAATGCAAAAATAAAATTTAGCTAAATGTTTTATTTAAAAGTATAATTTAGCTAAATACCATATAATCTTAGGGATAGGGATAGGGATAGGGATGGGGCAGATGAATCAGGCCAATCAATGCAATGCAGGTCACTTTCCATCACCTACGATTGATTATGATTATGGGGTTGTTGGTATAATTTATTGCAGGTTGAGTATTTATAATAAGAAAGAGAAGTTGCAGAAAATGAAGAACTTGGTCAATTTCATCCTCCATGGATCACGACATTTTAGAATTCCAATCTCCATAATGGAAGAAATTCTTCATTGGGAACTATATTCTATCACATTCTACGTATGCTCTCGATACAGTCTTGTTTGGACTAAGTGATCATTTATCGACCTTGAGTTACACTGCAAGTGACCATATTTATGGACGGATTGCTTCCTTGCTGGGAGTAATATTCCTGATCCCATGTCACGTGGAAGTCCGTAAAGGAGGGAGCTTTCGGGTGAGGAAGATCCGTTTCACCGGAAAGCATCATAACCACCGTCGGCATGTTGGGTCGGTCTACGGCATGGTCTTGAATGCACAGAAGCCCGATCTGCATGCATTTCATTACTTCTTGGGTTGTTGAATTGATCGAATCCGCCGATATTATTGCCTCGTCCAGCAAGTTCACGCCCTTCCCTTCTTTCCAAAGCTCCCAGGCCTGCAATCACAACACAACAATCGTTGTTATACGCTAAAGTATTATTTATGGATAATTGCTTGGTGTTATATTTAGTTAAAAATAATTATTTATAATTAATGATATATTTACAATTTTATAAATCAATCACACTTTTATATACCATTCAATTTATGATATTATTCTTAATATCCGTTCTACCGTTCTAAAATTAATAAACTTTAAATATACAATTTTTAAACCATTCAACAAATTAATTATCTATAAATTGAATATTATTTTTTCGGTATTAAATGAGAAAAAAAAAAGTAGAGAAACATCTCATTATAAACGGTTTATAAACTGGATTTTATTTTTCCGAGTTAGGAAAAAGTATAGAAACATCTTATCCTATATTCGGAGAGACCGGTACGAATAGAATAATAAAAAATAATATACGAACTACAATATCGGAACAGTACTTAGACGAGAACAGTAGCTCTAATATATGAGATAATATATTATTAACGGAAACCAATTTCTCTTTAAAAGTCAATTTTTTAAACCCATTTCTCATAGTAATGGTAGGTTCATAAACCAATAACCCCAATTACTTTATTTGAATGATTGACATCAATAAGAAGTCTACTTACATAAGAAAGGAGATTCTGACTTTCCTTGACGCAGCAGAAGCTGGTACTCCTCCTGCCGCTTATGATTTCCAGTATCAGGACCCCGAAGCTGTAGACGTCGGATTTCTCGGAGAACATTCCTCTAATGGCATACTCAGGCGACATGTACCCACTGCACTTGCAGTCAATTTCATACAACGCAAGCTCTGATTAGTTACAGGATTCATGACCTAACCAGACCCATCCAAAATCGTCGACATGTCCAAGGGCTTACATGGTTCCCACGACTCGTCGAGTATTGACCAGGTCTTGGGTTGCCTCAAACATCCGCGCCAATCCGAAATCCGAGATCTTGGGGTTCATCTCCTCGTCAAGGAGGATGTTGCTGGCTTTGAGGTCCCGGTGGATGATCCTCAAGCAGGAGTCGCGGTGCAGATACATTAGTCCTCTCGATATGCCATGGATGATGTCGAAGCGTTTCTTCCAGGTCAGTTCCCCCTTCCGCCTCGGATCTAGACAAGGAGAAAGACTTGATAGCTTAAGATCATCATCATCATCCATGGAGTGATGACTATGGGTAACCTTAAACGTACCGAAGAGAAAAGTGTCCAAGCTTTTATTGGGTAAGTACTCGTACACTAAAATCCTTTCTTCCCCTTCCATGCAGCAGCCTATGAGCTTGACAAGATTCCTGTGCTGAAGCTTCGATATCAGTATGATTTCGTTCTTGAATTCTTCCACACCCTGCCCGGAGCTACTCGAAAGCCTCTTCACCGCAATCTCTGTACCCTCCGGTAGAGTCCCCTGAACACGACGACCTCGCAAAGTAAAAGGCTGAGCCCTTTGTCTGCATTCGAAAATACCTGAGAGGGAAAACGCTACGTTACCTTGTAGACAGGACCGAACCCTCCTTGCCCGAGTTTGTTCCTGGTGCAGAAATTATCAGTGGCGAGCAGCACTGTCCTCAGGTCAATCAGCGGTAGTTCAGACGACATTTCACGTTGCAGTCCCATTTTCCCTCTTTCAGTAGGAACTGGAGCGTCTGTGATGGATGATAGATTCAGCATTTCAACCAGAAAAAGAAAGCCTTGTCCATATAAGGTAATGGCTGATTCCTACCGGGTTTCTTAGACCTCCTTCTGCCGATGACACACATGCTCGCTCCGAGGATGATGATACTGGTAATGGTTGTCAGGCTGACAATAACCTTCGTTTGGGCGTCTGGAATAAAACAGCAGAAAAGAAGAAGAAGAAGAAAGGTTGTGAGTTGCAGACTGACGGACGAGGGTATATGTATCTTTGGTGGGTCTCACCTCGTTTCCGACGTGCTAGCCGGAGGAACAGATCTTCGCCAGTTCCATTGAAGTCCTTGATATCCATAAGTTCACCGGTCCAAACCATACACCCGATGGCCTCTACAAACGAGTAAGCTACGCAAGAACAGTTTCTCAAGCACCAACCCTCGCACTCCGTTTTCGTGCTCACATCTCGCAGGTAGATCGACCGATCAGGCAGCTTCAACCGGCTAACTTTCCAAAAGCGGTCAGTTATTCCGGCGGGTCCTGCCACACAGTGTAACCCATGCTTTCTGATGCAACCTCCCCTCCAATTCCGGCGTTTCCATTCCTCTTCCGATTTGGGAGCAAACCCTCTGACGCAATCGCAGCTGGAAAAGCCGGATCGGATTCTGCATATGCCGAAGGGGCCGCAAGTCCCATAAGCCTCGCATGGATCATGAGGTTCTCCCCAGATAGGGATCCAGTTTTGTGAGATCGGATTCCACATGAGAAACTTCATGGACCCTCCGTGGGAAACGAACAGGTACCCTATATACGAGCCGGGGAGCTCGTAGCTGAAGTAAGTTGTCCCCTTCAGAACGTCTTGCTGGACAATATGTCCGTTCAGATATCTACCGTCCATGGTAGATACCCCAATAAACTTGGATTGGTCCCATTGACCGCCTCTCCACAGAGGAGCCGACCCATTCCAAATGAATGGCTGTGTCGGGACCTCCGCCGTCAACCCTAGAGAAACCATCCCCGGCGATGGATCGGTGTCGGTTTTCCAGGAAGTCAGGTACCGCTTCTCTCCGGTCTTCACATTGATTCCGATCTTCATTTCAGCTAGGAGTGTGTCGGTTGGATGGTCAAAGCTCTCCCATATAGAAGTCCCCGTGTCCCCGTCCGACCTCAAGACTAAGTTCCCGGTGTCCAGAAGGGCTGCCGTGTAGCCATTTGACCGCTCTACCGGAACATCCGTCGACCAGACTGTGTTCTGGTGGCCATCCACGAGTCTCATATTTCCATCACTTCCAATGGTCAGACAGGCGAACCGGTCGTCTGAACGGAGCGGGCGGTCTCGGTTGGCAACCCAGACAACCTTGGTGGGGGTCAGGTTCTTGAACCACATGCCCACGTACTGGTTGCTCGTCCCATGCGGCGTGAAGAACCCCAGCTCAAAGATATGGTTCGGGGACACAAGGGTTTGATTATAAAGGAGCGGCTCCGAGTAGGAAATGCTGTACACGGCGGAACACGGAGGTTGTCGAGACAGAAAGAACATCAGAAGGAAGGAAACATACCCAACAACAACCTTATACTTGGAGGAAGAAGGGGCGGCCATTGTCTCTCTGCCCGCACAGATGAGTGACCGTTTGAGTAGAAGGGATCCTATGCCCATGGAAAGCCGAAGTAGGTAGACTGTATAGTATAGTTCTCTCACACTTTGAATTCCATGGATAGAGAGACCCAGAGAGAGAGAGATACAGTGGCAAGAACAAGAACCAGCCTACTTGCCAAAGGTATCCTTAATTCATTCCACCTACTATTATAATTGAAACACCAAGTGTGCAATATGACATGTTCTTGTTGCGTCAACAAGCTAGTCATGAAGGGTCACGCTTTCTCAGCCAAGGTTTGGGGGGTCCTCTTCAAGTCATTAAAGTTTAGGCAGAGCTTCCATTTCCATTGTTAACTCCTCTATCCATAACAATGTCAGGGAAACCACCTTTCATACCTAACAGTCTGTTGTTGAAGGAGACAGCTTTAAATCGTGTAATATTTATGGTTGTTTACCCTCTACAGAATATTTAATGTTTTAAATTTACTAACTTCATACTTCTTACTGCTGCTACTGCAATGGGCATTTTTGCCTGTCCATCTAGATAGGATTGCCTTTGGGGAGTACTCCCACAACTCGTCAGTGCATTAAAGCACAGAGTCTAGGGTTACAGGTGGTAGTTTCACCTTCTCAATCATAGACAACCCTAATAGAGTGACCCTAGAAGCCAACGAGGGGGCGTCAACGATGGCCCCCAGGGATGATACCTTTGTCAACAAGAAGGCATTTCACTTCAATGACCATCCCGTCATCACGAGAGTGGTTGATGGCCAATTGCATCCAAATGTATTTACACTATTAAATATTTTTACTATTAAATTAAATTAAGAATATATAAAATATATTTACACTAGATCACTAAATTATTAATATTGAACACTGCCTCACGGTAGATATGTACTATTTTCATATTATTATAAATATTATCCTATTATTTATAACCTAAATTTTTAGTTAAAAATATAGTAATTATACACTTATTTTTATATATTACAATTCTACAATTTTAATATTAATTTTTTTTATAAAAATTGATCCAGTTCACCATGTTGAACTCAATATTTAATATTTATAGTACGAGCAACTCAATTATTAGTTTAAGAATATTTATATTACGTATTAAACTATACTATTAATTTTGATATGTATCTTTAATTACCATAATCAATAAGCTAATCTTTATAGAATAATGTAAAAAATTCAAGTAATTATACTAAATTATCACAATTGATCTAAGTAAATTATAATAAAACTATTCATATTTTTCATGTCTACAGTACCTTACAACTTTTGGTTTTCCTGCACACAACTACTTGCTGCTACAAATCTTATAGATATATTTTCATTTTTTTGATAATTTAATTACTTTATATCCAAAATAGTTTTAGACTCCCCTATTTAATATTAAAAATAAAATACTATTATTAGTAAATTAAATTAATAATATATATATATACTTTGTACAGGCTTGAATATCAACCCGACCAAATGGTACTTCACAGGCCCTAGTGGAGTAAAGTGGAGGAATGAAGTTTTTTCTAGACAAGAGCAAGAGTAGTGGAATAGAGAGGTCAACTCCTTTATTTCTGTTCTTATGTGTGTGCGGCACATGGATTGAAAGAAGTAGATGCCTCTCCAATGCTCGAGTCGGAATCCATGGCATCGATTACGGAATGGCTCATCATTTCTTAGCTGATAATATGGGAATTAAGTTCCCACAAACTGTACAGCTTAGCAAGTTAGCCATGTTATATGGGGCTGACTGACTGACTGACCCTATTAATTCCATTTAGCTGGAGTCTCAGAGGTGACTTCTCATGCTTCTATTTTCAGCTATTTCTTCTGCAATTCAGCTCAACAGTATGCATATGCATTTCTTCTTCAGCTCGGCAACATATTTGGCCTTAAGAACCGGTCAAACAATCCCATAAATATCATCAAGCTCCTTCATTTGTCATCATCCAATCTCAATGAGTCAAGAATTCTTCCCTCCCCTGGCTGTGTTATCAGATATAGCTGTTCTCGACAATCATTGGATTCCACCATCTTCCAAATTCTTAAAAGTTGGTTTTACCGGTCCATAATATTTTTTAAAATAGTATTAGAGATGGTGTGCTTGTATCTGAATCGTAAAACGTGTTATACCGATAATAAACACGTGATAAATAAATGATGCGGGATGAGATAGAAGAATTAAAAGGGCCTACACCCGCACCGGATCTGCCACAGATTTTGAATTCTAGGACCGTGACGGACCCGCGGTGGTTCTTGATGCCTAGGCCCAGACCCACCCTATGGCTTTTTTTTTTGTCACAAAGACCTACCTATTCCTTATTATGGATATTCTAATGGAATGGGACCACTATACATAGATCTGATCTGGCCGCATATCCACCCACTGCATGTCATGTCAGGCAGGCTCAGTCTGTGTTGCAGCCGCGCTTGGTTTAATCCTATGCATGAAAGTTTAAGCACGTGGTGGTTTGTCATAGTGAATCATATAAAGCGTTTTAATATATGCTAAAAATACTTTGGCCTCTACCAAACAGACAATTAAGAAGGCTGTATTATGTGATTAAGTGGGCACCCTTGTCTGTCTAGCTGTACAAACAATGTGGTTGGTCGCCAAGGGAAGACAGACAGAGCAGATTCCTCGACAACCAACATCTCCGTTTTCCATTGGTGCATTATGGGCTTGCTTTAAGAACACGTGCTTTAATTTAATTGCTTTTGACTGACTGGCGGCGGAAGACGGTCGTGTCATGATGCTTTGGCATTTGACCGAAGGGACCGGTCCGCTACCTCTTGCCCGTCATCTAAAATTACACACATTTCTCCATTTAAATTTTTTTTAAAATTTTCTTTTAATAATTTTTTATGTTATAATATTTTATATTTTGAACCAATAATACAACATTCTACTCAACTCTGGACCACTTCATTCTCCGGCAAAATCTTCTTTTTTTTGTTAGAAATGGAAGATAACCTCATTGATTAACTTGGAACTGAGCTCTATACAAATGTGCAATAGCATGATAATCAGCTCCAGGAGAAGATAATCGAAGAGCTTTCATATCTCTAGAACCTTCTTTAAATACCAGTACATCTGGAAAGACAAATCCTTGAATCGAATGCTAATTGAACCCACTCCGATGGCTATCAAGATGAGAGACGAACTTCACCGCATCTACTCCGCATGCTGAAGGAGAAGATGGAGGAGAAGGATTGGACCAGCCCCGCTATTATCGCTACCTTCACCTGGCCTCGCTTGGGGATCGGCCGGCGCGATACTCGGAATCCTCCGGCGACGTTGATTTTTCCGCTCCTCCGTTCCTCCATGGCGGCGATCTTCATCTCTCGGTTATCTCTTCTCTTCAGTAGAGGAGTGACTGAGTCTGCCCGGGATCTCGTATCTTACAGAGGAGGAGGAGGAGGAGGAGGAGAGTATAGGAGGCTGGAGTGAGTGACGGTGAAGCAAGCCACCCGAGGGAGGCTAATTATAGAGGATCCACTTTGACGAGAATACCCCCATGAGGTTTTCGATGATTGAGAGCGCGTGCCTTTACTATTGATCAAAACGACCGGTTTAACCTATACTACGGCCGGCCGCCCCTCTAATCTTATCTATTTGCCATCGTGGCGGCGAATCTGACGTGTCTAATGCAACTATAATCATTGCACAAAAAAGTGGTAAATATCATATTTGGCACAATATTTTTAATAAAAATATTATATTAAAAAACATTTTAATCTTAAAAATCCTAAAAAATTATTCGTTCTAATTATAATATTTTTGAGTATTTTTATCCTATTTTAAAAAAATAGTCTTAAAAAATTTATAGTATGCACACATTTATAATTTATAATTAGTGAATAATTTTTAGTTAAATTTTGTGTGGTCCGGGCCCACCAATTTTTTGGGCCCAACTTTTTTCATATGATTTTTATTAAATAAAATTTGTATCCAAAAATATACATATATAATTGATCATTTAAATTAATTTTTATATCATTAAAAATGGGTTGGAAATTAATATTATATTAAATAAAATAAAAAAATATTATGTATATATAATATTTAAAGTGTTTTATCAATTATAAATCACGAATTTTAAGCTAATAAATTGAGATAATTATGTGTCTAACGGAGTATTAAGGTATCAATATTACACTGTTAATTTTGATCACTTCCACCGCATAAAGTTTATGTATCGCTCGAATCCCACCAGCGATTCTAGAGCTCTCTTTTCCTCTTTATAATATATAATTAACAATTTATAAATTTAATTTATATCATATAATTAGATATATTTATTTTTTTAATATCGATTTTATTTTTATTAGCCTGATTTTCTCTTGGGCCTCATATTCTGGTCATTCAAGTTTTGCTTCTTGCCATCCTATCCTCTAATTATCCGATTCTTTGCAGATCAGTCCCTTTCCCTTCGAGTCCTTCCTAATACGAATGTTTCGTAAATGGTTCACCGATTTTCATAACGTGTTATACACTTCCTGAACTGGCATGCTTACATCAGTTCAGTCCAGTACATACTTTTCCATGCAGGCGTTATCGATCCCCGAATGTTTCTGACTGTTACGTTTCAGTCCTCTCATGCTCTACTTGACAAAATCTTCCCTCTTAAAAGCGTATTAAATATCCCCGTCCTACTCAAGCATTCAAGCATGGGAGCTTCAACTGCCCGCTCACTCTCCCTCTCCAGCCCCATAAATGACCTCCATTGACACCCCCAGGTAACCTTCCATCACCATCACGATAAGACTCTTCTTCTTCTTCTTCGTTCTCCCCTTCATCTCTCTCAAAATACTTATACTCCTCTGCAGTAATGAAGAAGCTGAAGGTGGCGAGTTTCTTCTATTTCATCTCCATCGTATCCCTCTTCCTCCTCATCTCAGTCCCTCCTTCCCTCGCATGGACTCGACCCGACTCCTACCCCCGATCCTCCACGACCAAGAAGCCCAACAAGGGTGGCGGATATGGGAACGGAATCGGCGGGTTCTTCGGTTCGGGAGGTGGGTTCGGGATCCCGGGGCTCGGGAACGGGTGGGGCGGTGGTTACGGCGGCGGATTCGGCGGTCCCAGAGGCGGCTACTCCAAGGGCAGCATAATGAGGCCCACGGTTGTGTGCAAGGAGAAGGGGCCATGCTTCAGGAAGAAGCTGACCTGCCCCGCCAAGTGCTTCTTTTCCTACAGCCACTCCGGGAAGGGCAACGGCGGAGGCGGTGGGGGCGGCGGCTGCACGATGGACTGCAAGAAGAAGTGCAGAGCTTACTGCTAAGCGGGAGTTAGTTCCATATTATGTTGGAAATACGGCTCTTGTAAAAGCTGCTTATGGTAAAGGGACCTGTTTGGCTCACTTGCTGCTTGTTCTATCTTGATCTATCTCTTGATTTGGGCATGCAGTTTTATGAGATCATTAGTAACTTCATCCATTAACAAAACTCTCTCTGCAATGCCATTTTGCAGTTCCCTTGAATTGTGTGTGCATGGGATGAATTTATCACTCCATATACACTCTGGTTCTTGGATCACAACACTCTCTGCAAACTTATTTTGCCTTCCCAGAAATGAAAAAAATAGTAAAGAGACTCGTGTACAAACGGGCACCAACCTCTACCATGAATCTACAATTTATCAGCATGTACTATTCTAACATGGAGCCAGATGACTACCCCCTTCTATTTTTCACATTGTCCTAGCTCGCTTTCTTCCTCAACCTGGAAGGGACCTCCCCCTCCTACCACCTCTTCGCTTTACACCTGCCTTCCTCTTCTCTGTCGCAAGGGACCCTGTTGTAGAAGGCAAAGAATCCGAATCTCTAGCCCTTCTGCTCCTCCTTCCTGCCTCCATCCTGGCTCGTGAAGGTTTAGTTTCTTGCAGGGCATTAGTTTTCTCCAACATGGTCTTGATTATGGTGGAACCGTTCTTGTTGAGTTCCTGCGATATTGACCTGTTGATCACGCCCCTCAGGATAAGTGCCGACTTGTATTCCCTGGTGGTGCTGGAGTAGACGACCAAGGCATTGTTGACAAGCAGCAGAAGATCCCGGAAGAGCTCTGTGGCAGACTTGATGGAATGGTTCCTTAACTTTGTTCTGATCGTGTGTAGGTCGATGTGTCTCCTGATCATACTCCTCCGCCTTCCTCTCTTCTGTGGGAGAGTAATTTTCAAGAGATTAGATAGTTACACATAGTTCAAGCCAATTCATACTCTAATTAGGCAGTTCTGCAATTTGGGTCAACAAGCACAAGCTCAGTCATGCTCAGCTCAGCCATTTCCAACTGAAATAGCAAAGGGTACCCGATAAGGAGTTGAGAACATAATCAATTACCTGGCCATGGAGCAGATGGAAAAAGCCAAGGGAATTTCTATGATCTGCAACAGAACAGAAAATCCTCATGAGATCATCAACCCCATCTTTCCCAAGACCTCTTCTAGGATCAAGAAGATTGCATTTTGCAGACCCATTATCACTTGTTGAGGTCTCCTTACTCTCAAATGACTCTGCCACAATATCATTAAGACCCACAAAATCATTGTCACCAACACTTCCTTCCTTCACTTCTCGGCCACAGTCCTTCCTCTTCCTCTTCCCCCTCCTCTTCTTAACACAACCCGTTGCTCGTGCCAGAAAGAAGTCCCCCAGCTTATCGATCATCGGGTCCCTCACCCGCTCAGTTAACTCAGAAACATTAGGCTTAGTCTCCAATACCTCCTCCGTGGACCAATTGGAGGAAGCCTGTAGGGTGAAGCTACTGGAAGATAAAGATAATGCCCCATCCTTCAATTTCTTTGTCTGAACATATTCAACTTTGACTGGTTTTTTAACCAGTTCAAGTGACACTGTCCTGCTTGAATCATAGTCTACATAGTTGTTCTCTCCTTCCTCATCCCTGAGAATTTTAAGCTTCGACTCCAGAGATCTAGTGAAGATAAAGCTTTGTAACTTTTAGCTCAGATTTATATTTTTCAACAGCTTGTCCGAGGGAAAAATCAAGCTACTGACCCAATCGAGCTTTCTGATTGCACTAGAGCTTGCCTCAGCTCTTCTATACGTTGCTTCCTCAGCTCTTCAAACAAGGATCTGGTAACAAACCATCATAGAAGAATCACACTAAGATCACATTAATCAATTGAATTAACAAAAAAGAGAGACCAAAAATGCTTCAGCAAACATAGAACTTCATTTTCCTTTGATGAAGTACCTAATCGAAGAAATTCAATTACATTATGTAACAACACTCTTTCTCATTCCAAATACTAAAACAAAATAAAATCTAAGACTATAAACAGTTTATGAACTTGAAAAACTGAACTAATACTAGACTAAGTCAGAATCTGGTAGAGAGGAAAAGATGCAGAAGAAGCAAACATCTTTCATACTCACGTGCATCCCGAGAAACGGTGTTTCAATTCCTGATACTTTGCTTTGCAGATCTGATTAGAAGCCATTGAAGAGGGTGAATTCAGGTCCTTGAACCACAGTAAGTTAAAACAGGAAGAACACATAGCATCAATCTCTATGCAAAATGAGATAAACTTATCATGCCCATCAATGGCAGAAATCAAGATTCAAGGACTAGTTATCGACTTTGGCCTGAAATGTATCTTTTCATCCATATGCATCATAACAAGCTCATTCCCTAGAATTGCTCTTTTTTCATGCCCAATCCTCCAAGCTTGTTTATCTCATGTCATGCTTGGTTGGCAACATAAATTTTCCCCATGGAATTTCATTGCAAGAATCTTAAAGATTCAAGTTATAAACACCTAAATATGTTCACGAAATGCACACATGATGTTCACCGTGACAACCTCAACAGCTTCAACAGATACGTTATACAATAATCACAACTATGAAATTGCGGCAAATTTCTGAAAAATAATAGAATGGAGAAAGAAATTTGGGCATAATTAACTCAGAACAGGGAAAAATTAAGGAAAAAGAGGGTAGTACCTTGGGGGTGAAATGGTAAGGGGTTCGGGACCGGAGCTCCGACGCTACCAGCTCCCAATTCCCGGCCCCATGCCGGAGCACGGCACCGCAGAGGAGAAGTTCCTCCCACGTGCCCCACCGAGCAGGTTCGGACACCACCCCCGCCTCTTTCTCCATCAGCCCCTCACCCTGGCGAACCCTACGAAATAACTACCCGCAAAGCCTACTCGGGCGAAAGTCGCTGTGAACGGAGATATGGTATTGAACGAGGAAGACTGTCGTTAATCGACAGGGGTGATTTCAAATTCCCGGGTTCTGATCAAGGTCAATCTTTGTCCCCCTTTCTTTCAGGTTTTCCGCAAATTTTCGTTAGATTAAATACATAAATCAATCTTGGGTACTCCATTCATGATCTGCAAACGCAGAGAAGGGGTTGACTCTCTCTATTTAGATGGGTTGTTTCTCTTCTTGCTTTCTTCCATTCGAAATCATCAAAGAAGATGACGACGGTGATGATGAAAAATAGGAGTCGTTGCAGAAATAGGACGTAGACAGAGAAATTCGTTTCGGCAAAAAAAAAAAAAGACAGAAATTCGTTCTTCATGCAATTTCTTTTCTTTTTTCCTTTTATTAAATAAGGAAATTTCCATGTCATCATTGTCGATTTATTTCCCTTTTAATGAATTGTGGTCCCCGCTTTAAAGATTTTCCATAAAATAAGTTTATTTAAAATTTGAATTTATTATATATATATATTAAATACAATAATATTATATTATTTTCACAATTTTTTTAAAATAGTAAAGATTTTGGTATGTCAATGTCCTTTTTTGATATAAAATAACATTATACTAAATTTGATAAATAAATTAAAAATGGTGCATTTTAGGATACACAAAAGTTTTATGGTAATTTTATTAAAATAATTAACCAATTTCAGAAAATAAGAGCAGTTTTTTTTATATTTTTATTTATTTCTACAAATTTCCTATCCTTTATATTTGAATTAATGGTATCTCATAATATATAGCCAAACTATTCAAATCTAAAAGATTTTTTAACCATTTATAATTTTGACACCTTTTTTTTAATTTTTCGTGTATTTTTATTTGCATAAAAGCTAAAGGCCGGTCCGTATGGACCGATCCAACAAGACCGGAGTGACCCGGACACATGAGGACCTGCCTGATGGAATATATTTAATTTTATTTGTTTTGTGTAATTTATGTTATTATTATTCCACGTCATGATGTGTTCAACTAACCATCATCCACCGTCCTCCCCGTTCATTAATCTCGCCGGAAAACGACACAGAAACTGGCCCCCACCCCACTGTCCCTCTACCGGAGCCACTGTGTCGGGATGTCACGACCTCTACTGCAAGCACTCTCTTGATCTCATTACTCTACTCTATGCTGCATCTTCTTCTAAAAATTAAGGCTCATCCTCATCCATCCCACTGAACAAAGAGACAGAAAGAGATATGGGATGCTGCGACAGCACTGCTCGTCGAGCCTCTGCCTTGCAGTTGCAGGTGCTGTCGCCTCCCACTTCTGACCATCGGAATATCATCAAAGGAGCAGCATCGAGTCTCGAGTTAGAAGGGAAAGTCAAAGAGGTACTGCTGTACGAGACCTCGCCAGCCGCCAGACGAACGGCCACCTCCCAAAAAGTCAGCGCCGGTGCCAGAAGCCTCTGACGTCAAGGTTGCAGGCGAAAGGGCCACAGCTACAGCATCAATAGCCGTCCATATCGTAGGTAATGGCGGTAGGTATGGGTTGTTGCCGCAGAGGGCTGAGACTAAAACTTCTCCGGTGAAGCTCAGGCCTCCCCGGGCTCGATCTCTCTCCGGCAACGACGAAAATGCGAGCGCGGGTATCGGGTCGGGAAAGTCGCATGTTCGTGTCCGACCCGGAGGGGTCGGAGGGTCCGTGAGGGTAGTGCAGAGCTGCAGGGAAGCGTGTAGTTTCGACACTGCAGGGTGGACAGCATCGGCAGGAAGGCTGTCCGGATCCGGGTCTCCGTCGAATGGGGCCAGCCGAGGTGCCGCACATGCGTCTACCCGGACCCTGTCCACAAGGAAGACCGCCCTATTTCCTGCTCGGGTCAAGAGAGACCCGAAAGGGATCACGAAGAGGATGAATGGTAATGGTGGAAGGTACCCGAAGGGAAGGCAGTCCAAAGGCAAGGAGTCTCTTGAGAGTCCGTTGGTTTCATTAGAATGCTTCATCTTCCTTTGAGCAAATACCCGACGGCCGTAAAGTGGACGGCGGTGGCCTCCGGAGGAGGCGGGAAGTGTCCATTTTTGTTCAATGTTGCATGGAATAGTCAAAGGCCAATTACGACCCTATGGCATATTAAAATAATAACCAAAATAGAATGCATTCTTCCTTCATTGGATTCCAAGATGGAACATTGTCTATTGACCATGGGAGAATGGACCCAAGAAGATGATTCCTCAACCATTCATCCTCTCATTGGATTTCCATTTAGAACATTTGAGCAAATAAGAAGTCTGCACTTGTCAAATTCCTAGCTAGGGGATGCAAATAAGCCCCTGCTTGCAAGAACCAGAACCATTTTTCAATATCTATAGTGGCAGGCTATGTACAAGGAAAGAGAGAGTAGATATAAGGGTTGACACAATAGAATCCTTCTACTTGATGGTCAGTTCGTGTTGAGGGAGTGTTCTTGATCCGGCATAGAAATGGAATGGTGCTGATGAGGCCACCAAGGCCGTTCTGGGGGGCAGGGAATGGGTGCAGGGCAGGCAATGAAGGTCGGGATTTCCTCCCCAGGCATCAGAACTGAAACCCCATTGGCATACACAGACATCTGCACGGGATGGAGCAGCAGCTAATATAAAACAGATGGTCAACTCAAATGCATATAGTGAAAGACAAGTGACTGCAAGACATGATCAAAACTCAAAAGCAAGATCAGCAGCTTCAAGAACCAAATGATTCAAATCTTAGATGGGCTTCTGGAATGCAGCAATTAAGCTGCTCACCAAGATTTTTAAATAGCCACTTGATCTTGAATGCAGGACCACTACCCACAATTATAGGAAGCTTTACAACACACACCCACATAAACACATATTATTTAAATGCCACACTCCTTAATGGTACAAGCAAAAGACAGAGAAAACCACTGGGCTCAGTCCCACAACCTTAAGATCAGATAGCAGCACATGGTATGGGATCTGAAGGGAAGAAATTCTAGCAATGACTTTTATACAATGACCACATCTGTTCTACAATTCAGAGAGACAGACCCACATCCATTTTAGATAGTAAAATGGTCTGCTCAATCTTCCATCAAAGGCAACAAGAGGATTGTTGATGATGAACTGAGTGGTGGTGAGGGGAGGGGATGAGCTCCTTTTCCCTTTTCCCTTTTTGGTTCCCAAGAAAATGCTATGAAAAAGTTAATCAGATGGGGATACTTAAGATTATGTTTGCCTTTGGAGATTCCACAGATTTTTTTTCCTCTCTCTTTTCAACTTTATTTGGCATTATAGAGTCTCAAAGTTAGAGTGAGAAAACAGAAAAAACAGAGAAGTTTGCAAAATATATGCCTACACGAATCATTCAAAAGAAACCATTTTTTAATCAAAATCATGCCTAAATTACAGGCCCAGATGCATTCTAGCTAGCTAAGATCCTTCAATCTCCTTTATCTTTGGCCATAAAGATCGTTCAGTATTCAGCAATAACAATACTCTCTTGATAAATGAGGATAATAGCCGAAAATAATCGACTCTTGAAATGCTTTTTTGGAGGATATGATGCGCTATGACAAAACAAATCTGCAAGAACTCAACTTTTGTTTAAATTACTCCACAGGAGATGCCTCGTTTTCAATAAAAGGTTAAAGTAGAACCGAAAAATCGGCAGGATTCAGTGAAGCAGATACGGAATTTCAGGCGTTTAATGAGAAAGAAACGGAAATGCGAGGAGAAGAGAGGGCCTTACTTTCGGAGAAGGGCACCGGAGCTTGCCGGGAGGCTCGACATGGAACTGGCGGGCGCGGCGTCCGGAGGGGGTTGGAGGGGACGGCGGGTTGGGGCGGAGGAACCTCTCGAAGATGGCCATGACTAGGAACATGGAGATGAGAATGGCCGTCGCGACGAACCCGAAGGAGACCGCGTTCACGGAGTTGTCGAAGCTCCCGCTGCCCCACGAGCGATTGTCCGCCAGCTGCTGCTGCTGCTGATGCAGGGGGCTTGTCGGAGCCCCCAGCGGCGGCCAGGTGAAGTGCCTTGACACTGTCGCCATTGTTAATCAAAAGGATTAACCCATCCTCTTCACCACAGCAAGAAAGAAGGGAGACACAGTCGTCTCTTCTTTATTACACGAATACCACTGCCACAGCCTTCTTTTAGAGAGAGAACTTTGGACTGTGGCCTGCGCTGTGACTCGTGAGAGGTCTGAGGATCTAGAAAGGGATGATGACATAGTTGATTGAATTACGAATTGGTCCCCGTGTATTTCTATATTTTCTGATCGGCCCCTCAACAAAATCCCAATTTACCGGCCATAATTTATTTTTGAAAATAAATATATATATTTGAATTATTTTTGCTACCAGTGGAAGAAATAAGACAACACAGGTAGAATAAAGGAGGGGGGAGAGGTTGCAGTTCCACGTCCACCCACTAATAATGCGAGCTTCCGGACAGACAAGGAATATCTATTTTTCTTGAAAATATTTTCGTAAATTAATTATTGACAGGAAATTCCTCGACAAAAAAACATAAATCTAATCAAAGGCTGGGCTGAGCCTCCTCTGCCCCCCAAGAAATAAAGGATTCCTTTATTAGGATATGTCCATTAGGTCCCACATTCCTCAACAAGGCAAGGCTTAATCAATCGAACCCTTAAATAAAATGTGATATTATATAATTCAACTAATAATATGATAATTATTTTAATATTCTATTTCTTGTAAGAAAATTTTATTTCCAAAAATTTTATTTTCAACTCATAAAACCCTCACATGCAAGGTGTCGGAGGGCCTCTTGCCCGCGTGGCCCCTCCACTCCTCTCCACGTGTGGGGACACGCTTTATCTATCCACGTAAGCAGGTCAGGACGGGTCAAGGTTTTTAGTCGACAGGTACAGGGGAGGAAGGGAGGGAATCCAATTTTACAAAGGAAGACCTCCATGGGGTACATTAAGACCCGTCCAACAAGTGGAGGGTGGATCAAGGGAGGGGTAGGAATGTAAATGTGTTTTTTATTATTGATTTTGTTTTTTTATTTGGGATTGAAATAAGGATATCTAGTAAGTCTTTTCAGCCCCGACACGTCAATTTCGACTGTCGGCCTTTTACAGGTTATAACAACCAACAAACGGACCAGTGCAGTTCTCGAGGCTGTCTGATGACCGTGACAGTGGTCTACTATGCATGCAGAGTTTACGTTTCAAATATACTATTATACATATATAGCTAAATTAAACTTAAATGTCACTTCTCTTTCAAATTTTTCAATAGGAATAAAATTTTGTTAAAATTAACATTTTTGTACAAAATTTAAAATTTATTAAAAATGGTAATAATAATTTAATAATTTATCATAAATATACTATTATTTTGGTTGATATTTCATACGCTAAGTTGCAAGAAATGAAACCCAAAATTGTTAGGTGATAGTAAAACAATATAAACATTATATAATAATTAATCAAATTAAAATTTAAAATTTTATATGATAATTTAATATGTACATTAATAAATATTTTATTTTAACTTAAATTATATATTTTTTAAAATAAAATATTATATATATTTTAATTAATAAAAGTACATATAATTATATAAAATACACAAATATAATACAAAAATATATACAATTTAAGTTAAATAAAATATTTATATAAAATGATGATATCATACCATATATATAAATAAATAATGAAATTATACAAAATTTCAATTATAATTTTATTAAAATAAAAAATATATATAATGTGTTTTATATAAATTTATATTATATAATAAAGTATTTAAATTAAATTAAATTAATTATAATTTTATTAATAACTATAAAGTATATATATTATATTTGTATAAAATATTTAATTTATTATTTTAAATTTATACGTGAAATATTAAATATATATAATTTTATTAATTAATATATATAATAAGTAAAAAATATATATAATATATGTTTTTAAATATATATATAATCTAAGTTAAAAAAATATTTATATATAAATTTATATGTTTAATGAGAGATTAGATTGTCATATAAATGAAATCACACATGTTAGGAAATTTAAATATTACTAAGAGATGGGCCATTACTTGTAATAATAATTTTGTTTGGTAAATATGATTTATAATTATAATTATTTTTACTTTTTTGCTCAACAGGCATAAAATAATTTTACCAAATCCTTTCCACTAAAATACAACTCTTTTAAATGTTTGACACAAAATAACATTTACCCCAAATTTTTGGCACCCTATTATATATATATATATATATATATGGAGGATATAATATAAATATAGTTCCAATATTTTGGTGAAATTTTAAATTCGGAAGCTAAATCTGATAATACTATTTGTATAAAAGTAAAAAAAAGGTAGTAAACTTTTTTTTTGCTTAAACAAAACTCTAATTTTTTTAAAATTCGGTTCAAATAAGTTTTTAATATTTTTTAATCACTCGAATAAAATTAAATTTATGATTTGTGATTTTATTTGAGTTGTAAAACTTTTGTATAGATATTATACCTTATTTATAATTTCAACCTAAAATGAATAAATTTTTTATTCGACTTAATTTAGGTACAAAATTTTCATTAATGGTTCATTTTAAAGTAATAAACTGATCAATTAAAGTTATATATGTGATTTGAATTATTAATAAATAATTATTTATTAATTGAATTAAATAAATATATTTGTAGTTAAATTGAGTTATGGCATAAAATATTATATTTTAGTCTTAAAAAGATTAAGAGAGGCCCATGGGCCAGGAAGCGGCTACGATGAGCCGACCATTTCGGCCGATCCGATTCGGAGTTGCTTGCTTCTTCGGATGGTTATGGTATTATTTGGTGAAGTAAAGCTTACCAAAAGAAGAAGGAAGAAACGGCGGGGGCAGGCGGGACGAGACCCCTCGTTCATCGTCATCATCGGTAATCCCCAAATTACCGGTTCCTGCCCCCGCAAACGGCCGTCCGCAGCGGATCTGAGCTGGCACCGATTCCGACTTCTATTTCACCCCTCACGCGATGTCACGCGCTCACTCCCCACGCGCTCCCCTCCCCCCCGGCGACTACCCCTACCGTTGTACCCCCACCACTCTCCTCTTTTCGGAATCGGTAACGCCTCTCCCTCCTCTCCGGCGTTTCCTCTTTCATCTTCGCTCCCCTGCTTTCTTCCTACTGCTCTTTCTCTCTCCCGCCGCGAGTCGATCGGTGCTCGAGATTGTTGTTTTCCGGCCGACGGTAGTACGCTGATCTGGTCCGAGGTCTTGGTAGATGGGAGACTTGACGGATCCCGTCACGCCGATGGCACTTCCGGCGTCGTCCCATCACCCGCGCCCGATGCCTGTCCGGGAGGATTGCTGGAGCGAGGAGGCGACGTCGACGCTCATCGAGGCCTGGGGTCGCCGTCACCTCGATCTCAATCGGGGGAATCTGCGCCAGAAGGACTGGCAGGAGGTGGCCTCGGCCGTTAACTCCCTCCACGGCCAGGATAAGAAGGCCTACCGCACGGATGTCCAGTGCAAGAACCGAATCGATACGATCAAGAAGAAGTACAAGACCGAGAAGGCTAGGGTTTCGGCGTCGAACGGAAACCTAACGTCTTCGTGGATCTTTTTTGATCGCATGGATGCGTTGATCGGATCTAATCCCTCCGCAAAGAAGACTGCGTCTCCTTCTCCTTTGACGTCAATTCCTCCTCTCTCCCCACCGATGGCGCTGCCTCTTCCTAGTAGTTACAAGAAGGCGCAGTCTGCCTCACCGGCCATGGCCGCTATTGCTTTCCCGCAGAAGAGGCCTGCGGATAGAAACGATGACGAGTATTTCAGGAGGAATTATTCTGCCGTAGCAGCAGCCGCCGCTGCTGCTAGTGCAGATGCTGAAGAGGACGGGGAAGACGATGACGAGATTGACGAGGATGAAGATGAAGAGGAGGGGATGAGGAAGCTAGCCAAGGCCATTGAGAGGTTTGGGGAAGTCTATGAAAGGGTTGAGGGGGAAAAGTTGAGACAGATGGTGGATTTGGAGAAGCAGAGGATGCAGTTCGCTAAGGACCTAGAGGTGCAGAGGTTAAAGATCTTTATGGATACTCAGGTTCAGCTTGAGAGGATGAAGCGCACTAAACGTCCTCGGTCCGATGGTTAGGGATAAAAATCTCATCTTTCTCATTTTTTTTCTTACTCAGTTCTGATCACTTGATGCAGTTTTTATTGTTTGTTTACTTCCCATGGCTTTGTCTTGTAATTAATAACTTTGTCCTGCCTTGGATTTTGTTGCAGTGCTGATGAGTAAACTATTCAGATGAAATTGTCATATAGAGTGATCTGTTTCGCAAGATCCTGCGAACTGTATATCTGGTATCTTGAAAATTGTCATATAGAGTAGATTTACTGCGGACTGTGAGGGTGACTGTTGCTAAGGGTGACTTAAAGGAGTTGTAGATGGCACTACCCTATAATCTCTTTCAGTCTGTGTAATTCTCTTTGTTGTGAGAGTGACTGTTATTGGACATAAAAGAGTTCTAGATTGTACTAGCCTTTAATCTCTTACAGCTTAAAGTTATTCCTCTATGGATTTACTCAATGTTTGTAAATCGCCTCTATTTGATTTGATCTTTATGATTTGTTTAACCTTGGGTATTGTATCTGTTTATTCTTCTCCAACAGTGTAATCCACCCTCTATCAAATGAGTTTTGTATGAGTTGCATTTCTGAGCTCAGAACTGAGATTGCCATTGTTAGGTTATTTCGATTCCTTGATGTAACTTCCATTGCTACTCTATTTTTTATAGCTTGTCTTGCATGGCCAATTAATAGTCCTGGCATTTCATTTTTAGGTCATCATCATATAGTAAATCATCTGTATGATAGGCCAAATGAGTGGCGCATAGTAGTCGGGCAATTTTCATGCGGTTTTTTACTTCCCTGTGATGATGTATGCTCTTGCAATTGAAGTGCCTGATTCTGTTCTCAATAGCCTTTTTCTCTTTTGGAGAATCCTTGTGATGGAGTTCAAGGACTTGTATTTTTTTAGTTTTGATTCACCAATTTCAGAAATAACCGATTAACATTATGTTAAACCTTAAAAGTACTTTCTTTAGTTTTGTTGTCATGGTTTTTCAGTGCATAGAGCAGTATCTATTTTGGATTTCTGTGATGACTGTGTAGAATGTGGATGAAAGTTATACTTGAGTTTCTTTGTTAGGCCTTTTCTACTCGGTTAGTTGCTAAGCTAGTGCTATTGTCCTTTGCAGATGTATACAGCTAGCCTTGTGGAAGAGGGAGTTTGGATATCCTCCTCAGCAGATAATTGCCAGTAGGTGAACTTGTCAAGGGTTAATTTCTAGTTATTTTTCATTTCTCTTCTATAACTTTAATCCTTCAGACTTATGATTTGGAGTTTGCATTCTCCTGAGTGCCAACCAACATCCTTGACCTTATCATATCTAGCCAGATCAAATTCGTTGCAGTCTTTTCCCCCCCTAAAAATTATGTATTTTTATGGGCGTGCTTCTCTTGTAAGAATCATTCCCCTGGCTCAATGTGACAGTATTACTAAGCTTAGCACCCAGCTAATGAGTGTAACTTCAAACCTTACACCTATTACCAAAGTTTGGTCAGGATGAACTTCATTTGATTCTGGACAATACCTCACTTTTATGCTATAGATGAAAGTATGATTACTTAATTTCTATGCCCAGCCACTCGGTGCTGGAGAGTATTATCAGTGCTGTTATGCAGAAACCTCTTCATTTTGATATATAATAGACTTAGCCAGGGCAGAAGAATACCTGAGGATTTGTTTTGATGCTAAATAACATTGAAATTGCAAGTCTTGCGAATCTTTCCCCTCGTTATCACAATATTAGGAGTGATTACAGTACTCGGCCTTCTACATTTTTAATTAGTTGAATATTTTATTTACACTGCTTATTTTTTGAATTTTAAAATAGATATATATATATATATATTTATGGAAAGCAAATGTAGCACATTGAAGTGGGCTTGCCAAGACCTTAATACCTGTATATGACCTGCATCACAATCTGGAATTCCATGGCCTTCATGGATGAAAATGCTACCGGAAAATATGCATACAAAACAATCTATGAAACCTCTTAAGAAGGCATAAAGGATTCACAATCTGCCCTAGTTAAAATCTCCTTATCTTACATCCAACCATATCCTTGAAACCTGAATACCAAGAGAAAAAAGACGGGCAACCCCGGCCATGCCATTGCTCCACGGCTTTAATCATGATTGTCATCACTTCCCTATCTTTCTTCCACACACCACCTTATCCCTCTCCCTAAATGTCTGAACTTGTTGTACTAGCGAACCCAAGTTAGGCAAAAAGATTCTTATCCGCAAAGGGAGCAATGAGAGCTCCATGGTGTTCAGTGTTACAGGGAAAATTTTGCCTGTCACCATCCCCGGCAATGGCCACTAGAACTCCTCGGAATCAAGTTCGGGCTTTGATGGATACTCAAGGCCTTGAAGAGATGGCATACGGCGCCTGTCCTCGTCAGAATATCCCGGAAGGAACCAATGTAGTTTATCTGTTCCAAATACCTGTTTTGCCAACAGTAAAGGAATAAAAAGCTTCAAGCCTTAGCTGTATAGGGCTCCTAGAGCTAGATATAAATCTCATTCAAAGCCAAACATGTGATCCTAGAAGTGATTCAGACCCAACATTTCCACAATCAACTGTTTTGCATCAGGGCAACTTCATCAACTATTTGACAGGCAGTGACACAATAAAGTTTAATAGGGTTAAGACTCAGAAGAAAACATCACTCCATGACATGGATGACGCTTCTATGCTACAAAAACATTCTCCTAAATCTGGCATTAAAAGCTTATTTTAGATGCGCATGGCCCCATCGACTGTCATCCATACTTCATGAACGCTAAGCACACATTGGGTGTTTTCATCATTGTTAAAGTTGCTTTGATTAGGCATGCTCGCTTGATGCAATGGGAAGCTATACAAATATATTTATTTCAAACGCCCAATTTACTGTCTAATGCAAAAAAGATGGAATCTCCTAGGGAACAGCTACATAAATATGGAAATTCCACTCAACTCCTTTTTCATTCCTCCTTTATCAGAGGATTTAGCTAACTTCACAGAAAAATATACGTAAAATAAAAGACTGGACATTCCAGAAAAAAAAGATGGTAAAATATCATGAGAAGTAGCTACCTGCTCAAAATTCTTCCTTCTCCCAAGGTCATAACGCCATTTTGGAGTGGTTTTCTTTTCATATGCCTATTCAAAAGAAAAAGGACTCATCACATAGGGACACAAAGAAAAAGATATATAATATCATAAGCACAAATAAAAAGTTGGCCAGAAAGTTTCATCAGCTAGCCTAACACTCGTACTGTAATTTTAACAATAGAAATATGAGATGACTATAAATTAACATTAGTTAATTTCATAGCAGAAAATTTTCCACTTTCTAGTAGGACATGATTCACCTAGATACAAAACTAGGAACTGTAAACACTATATAAAGTCAAAACATTACCTCGATTGTTGTGGTGTTTGCAGAAACAAGTGAAATATGCATAATCAGAAATCCAAGCACGCTCAGTGCAAATGCCAAATTCAGGACTTTCCACAGAAAACAATAGGGGAAAAACTGTCACAGGTTGAATATGGTCAAAGGAAAAAAAAGGTAAGGGAGGAAGAAAGGCCAACAGAGCTTACCAAAGGAAAGAAAGGTGGTTGCAAGGGTTCCAGCTGTTCCAGGTATCTCTCCATCATTGAAGAATGCTATGAAGTGTGGAAGTAGAGATAAAGTGACAAGAGTAGTCTCCAGAAATGTATAAAACTGCATCCAAAATCCCATGAAATCTAGTCATATTCTTTACTTTCTGATGCATCATGTGATTATCAAACACAGAGAAGAAGCTTAGTATCATGAGAACTATAAGCATGAAACATAAACAACAACAATAATTCTTGAAAAGAAGCACGATGCTCACAGTTCTCAATAAACAATTTCAGAGAGGTAAAACTGAAAGTCAAGTTGCATAACACAAAATGAAACCACCTGCCAGTAGGGGGAAAATGTGAAATTCTACAAATAATAATTTAATCTGAAAAGGTCATACCATTCTCAAACTTTTGAGATCAAATGGAAATAACCTATTATCAAGTTTGGCCAATGCACCATAAGTTGAAAGAACTTATCATGTCTTGCATCAATACAGTTTTTCTTAATAGAACCACATGCTAGGCACATGCAAAACATTTACACAATACCAATAAAAGAAGATAAAAACTATATCTTCATAGATACTAGTTCTTAGAATAGGGAAAATACGTCATGCAGAAACAACAACAATATGACAAACACACATGAATAACTCTGCTACATATCCCAGAAGGCAACAAATGTTACTTTGTTAATAAAATTATTAGCATACATTGTACTTACCAGGAAAAGAAGAAAATACTTGTAATTTAATGCACCAACACAGTTAACAACCCATACACAGTGATGATCCATCTTGAGAATGCACCTCCCACCTTGCAAAAGGCAAGATACAAAAAGTCAAACAGTTGGTGCCTTTAAATACCAAGTGACTCATTTGAGCAAAGCCACACAGTTTAGAAGCTTCAAAATGCTAAGAGCAACTCACAGACAGAACAATGGTGGCAACGTGGCGGCTTAAACTGGTTACACTTCCGACAATATCGGACTCTCGGATTTGAAGGATCAGACTGCAGAGCTCCATAGTCAGAGTTGCTCAACGGATCAGTCTCTCCTCTCTCCTCGTCAATTGCAGGTCTCCAGTTAACTGGCACACCACCCGGGTCCGTAAGTACAACAGAGAAGTAACTCCAGAGTAGCATGGCAAGCTGCAGAATCTCACATTTCAGTCACCATTAGATTAATCTATTATGGATAGCTCATATTCTACTCCAACTTAGTCATCAAACATAGGGCCACATAATTTTTCAGCCAAAAAAAAAAGATTGTCGCACAATTGAATTGTTGCCCTGCAAAGAACTCTCAGTGATTGCAAAAAAAAGTTGCACCATTTTATCTAAATGATCCAGACCTATGCTAACATCATCAGAGAAGAAAAATGGAGAAAAACATATGGATCTGTTATCAGCACTTCAGCCCAAAACCCCACGAGCTATTCCCTACATATAGCTAATATGCCATACATGGACAGACTTGAATAGATTGTTTTCTCAACGAATCCACCAATCCTACAAAACCTGTCCTGAAGTAGAAATCTTAATTTGAATACAGATTAATCTGGAAGGTAAACCTAGCAATTCAAACATGAAAACAGAGGAGGCAAAAAAATTATCGGGGCAAACAAGGGCAAAAAAGTACAGTTAATCTAATCACAAAATGCTGTCAGCTGATGAAAATTTTCTACTGAATTCAGCTAAAGGATTGTTGTTGGACATCTAACCAAATATAAGCAAAAAAGGCGACCAGGCAAGGAACCATCACTAGAAGCACGGGTAACAATAGATAGGCCTCGACCAGCAAGACACCAATCAAGGGAACGTTACTTGTAAACCCAAAAACAAATCAAAGTCTTTCCAGAGGAAAGAGAAAGTGATCCAAGATTACCAGGGCATGGAAGAGAACCAAGACGCAGATGGCCACGAACGAGTCAAAGCCACCGGCAGAAAGGGCCGGGCCGTAATTGGTGAGAACGACGGAGTAGTACGTGACTCCGACGACGCCAAGAACAAGGATGATCATGATCGAGCCCAGTCCTCGAAGGACCGTGCAGAACTTGAAGACGTTCCAAGCCATCACAGCTCCAGATCTGTGCATAGTACTCTACCGCCTCTCCGTTGAGGATCGTTTGTAATTCTGAGCTCGGAGTTTCTCCGACAATCCGACTCCGATTACCAGCGAGTAATCGATAGGGTTTTGAGCGGGGATTGAGGATTCTCCCATGCGGGTTTTGGATTTGAATCTCGAGTGGCCATGGAAGGGAGAAATGAAACGACCTGATAAATGATGGTGGCATTGCATTTCTCGTTTTTCCTTTTTTTTCCTTATTACCAATGCCCTAAAAAACTAACAATCACTTACTATTTTAAATAATCAATTAATAAATATACTATTTCTTCTAAATCATTTTAAAAGAAAATGACACGTATGCACATCCTATGTGATCTACATAACCTAATTCAAATTTTATTATTTTTTTTAAATTGTAATATGAAAACCGAATGGCTATAATTTTTATAGAATATTTTTAGAATTTTTGCATGTTCAAATCTTTAAATGCTGCTAACTGGTGTTTTACTTTTGCTAGTCAAAAAAATAATGAGAGTCCGGTTGAGCCGGGTTTGGTGAGACTTGGATCGTATTTGATTCTGTACTCCTCGACCTAAACCCGGTCATTTGGTCGAGGCAAGAGAACTGTATCCGGGTTAGATAGTACCCAATCGGACACCATTGGATGCGTACACATGTGACTACAACCCTACTATAATTTAGTCCGTCTGTCGTTTAATTCATTATTTTATTAAATTAATTTTCTTTAATAGTTTAAATGAAATGATATAAATTTTCTAATATTTCTCCAAAATATCTTTCAGACCCTTGCTAGGGATTAATGTGGTAAAACTTGGGTATTATTTTTGGATATATCAAAACTCGAGTTATTTGATAACGAGTTTTTAACGTTATAATTATAACAAATTTAACATGTTATTATACTACAAATCAATTATACGAAAATCAAAATTTTCAAAAAATTATTAATATGAGTTTGATATAATTATATATTTTAATTTCTTATTTTTCATGTCCATCTAGTAATATTTGAACTTTTGACTTATTTTTATTAATTAAGATTTACACAATGTGATATTTGTTAATATATTCGAGAGTATATAAAATTGAGTTATCAAATTTACGTGAAATAAATTTGGGATGTCGTCAGAGAAATAAACAAAAAAGTTTTGACTTCAGTCTAAAAATCCAATGGACCCAAGCCAATGTCTTAAAATTGATTGAAATTTGTTCAAATTTCTTTCAAATAAACTTCACATCGTCTCAATATTCCAAGTGATGGGAATATGCCATCATTTATTGAATTTTGCTAAAATTATTTTTACTTAAACTCAATAGCTCAATTTTATACACTTTTAAAATATATTAATGAATATGAAATTTTGTAAATCTTAATTAATAAAATCATATTTTGTCCAAAAGTATAAATATTGCTCAATATATATGAAAATTAATAAATTTAAATATAGAATTTATGTAACTGAATAAAACACTAGAAAGTTTGAGTATTATGCATTTAATTTTTTATAGTGATGTAATAAATTTGCTATAGTATTTAAGGATAAAGAAAACTATTACCAAATAATTCGAGTTTTGAGAATATCCAAAAATACCACTAACACTATCATTCTATTTAAAATATCTAATTTGACAGTTTAATGTGAAGCTATTTAATGTTATATGAATAAAGATAAAAAAATTCATTTTTTGGGATAGATGCCTTACTGATGATTATTACAGGTGAGGAAGATACAGCAGAAGTTCATTTGACCATTTGGTTGGCCATCTTGACCTCACACAACATGCTGTGCTTTACTCCAATACTAGGCCCAGATTGTCATCATTGGTATACATGATAAGATATGAGAGATGGGCTTCAAGCAACAGCATCCGGTTGCCGCTGTGGGGAAGAGGCCTGAAACTCGGGGAGAGCTTGATAAGATTCATATACCCTGATCAAGCCCGGGAATTCACCCTGCAACGGGAAATTTGAAGTTAGACTGTTAATATAAGTGTGAGAGCAAGCATCATACATACAACTTTTAGCACCCCATGTCTAGAAACGGATGTAGTAATTTCAGTGGTTGAATTTGAGGACTAGGATACCAAAAAAATCTCTGCACAATTAGATAAACAGCAAGCCAAGGGATACCAAAAGTCTCTGCATAATTCCCTAATCCATACAGTTCAGATCATTAGTCCAAGAACTGGAAATAGAAATGCTCTTGTACGTGCCAAGCAAAATATATGAAGCATAGAGTGAAGGTCTGGAGTATTACTTTATGACACCATATTTTGCCCAATTTTATCACAAGTATCAATTATGTATGCAGCTGGAGTTCTGGGGTTGGGTAGTTGGGGCTACAAATGGTTTTCTTTCAGATGGGGAGGACACTCTACCAAGTCAATGTGGAACCTTGCAACAGCAACTGCAATTTGTGGGGCCAAAAATACATCAGCCTGCAAAAAAGAGAGACAAAACCTAGTAGCTAGAGTGAAATCCTCTCTAGATATCATTAAAAAAAGTTCTTTATGAATAAATAGCCAAGCATTGCTAAATAGTGAAGTTAACCCTGCACAAACTAATTAAACTGGTGAAAGAAAACATGAATTGTATTTTCACCTATACTAAATTGTTTGCTTATATTTATCTACCCTTTTCTATACTATGCATAATTGCAGATCCAAATACATAAGACACATATATGACTTCCCATATTAAGCAGTCAATTTGATTACAAAAGGAAATTAATAGGAAGGAAGCCTTTAGGTCAGGTAAATGCCATTTTGCCTAAGAGAATCATTTCAAGGCATAATCGTAATGTAATGGAAGTGGATGTTCACAAAGGGTTTCTTGCCAGATTTACTGTTGGACTACTATGATTATTACCTGAAGGAAAACATGACCTACTCATATAAATATTTTAATTTTTTTATCATCTTAATATTCTACAAAATAAAAAATAATAATGTAGAAAAATAGATTGGAAAGGCGAGAAGAGAAATGCCCTCAGAGAAGGCCTAAGAAACAAAGGGAATATAAACAGACCAGGCAGATTACTTCTCCTGTGGCATACTTGGAAGCATAATTATTCAGCAACTTCTCAAGGGCTGTACATGGAAAAGGGATCAGTGTGCAGTGCTACAAGTAAACCTTATGTTTAAGCATATATTTTGGAGGCACCAACATTCCATTAACAGATAGTACAAAGTGTAACCTCTATTAATTTAGAGGCACTGCCAATAAACAGATACCAGCTAACAACAGAGTGACAATTAAGTTGACCATCATTTGTACATGAAATTAGTACTGGCAATTGTGTGCCCTACATTTTCTATTTCCATTAACAAAAGTGTCAGCATAGGCATAAAAGGAGTACATATCAGCTCCAGATTGGTTCAAAATTAGTGTATGAATATCATTACCTTGGAAACCTTTTCTTATGCTTGAAAGAGCCCAGGAGAAACTCTCTTGCTGACCAACAATCTCTACAAGTTCGTTCTGCAAAAGTAAAAACTGTCACACAGTAGAAAGGGGGAAAACAATTTGGTGAAAGGCTACATGTTTACTACCAGCATTGACTGCATATGTAGAGGTTGGATGCTACAACTGACAATACTTGCAACCTGCCAGAATACAGTGGAGCTGATTATGAGTAGCTCTCTACATGTCCCCATAATCACATTATTTTTCTCACAATTAGGAGAAATGGAACTGAGTTATGGTCAATGATTTCTTTAAAACACAACCCTAGTCAAAGAATCTTGGTTCTCAGTTGTACTTGAAAATAGCTTGCATGTTTTAATGCCAGATACTATAGCAGCTTAGCCCAATGAATTGGAGTCTTCACATCGAAAAATTGCCAAAACCTTTCAAGCCCAGATCTGTGAGAACTTCTAGTAGGTTGTCAATTGAGAAATGCCGCAATTGGATCAACTGTGGTAAAATTACAAGTCAGACAACAAAATGTCCCAAACCTGGAAATTCAGGGCCCGTAATTGTGAATCAGTTGGTAGTAACGTCTTCTGTGGATACTTTTCATCTAAATACTGTCCAAAATTTTTACTTATCAATGAAGATGGAAAAAGCATCTATATAAAGACAAACCAAAATACTTGAGCTAAATCATTTACCAGGAGGATTGCAAATGAATCAGAAACAACCACATCACCATCAATTAAAACTGGTACATAATGCAGAGGGTTCAACCTCTCAAACTCTGCATATCAAAGGAGGAACTTATAACGTCTATCACAATTTGGCAGAACGCATTTCTACCTTGACTTCTTTCAAACGTGTTTTACTACACTACCTGCACTGAACTGTTCTCCTTTTGGAAGATTTACTGCTCTGTATTCATAAGCAAGCCCTAAACAGCAGAAAATCAGCACCAAGCCTTAATTCCTGTTCCAGAACCCCCAAACTTGGCCAAATTTCAGATTCTATAAAAGAGAACCGATCATCGGAAGGAAACCAAACCTTTGAGGTTGAGAGCAAAGCGGACGCGCCACGAACAGGAGCTCTGCCAGTACGAGTACAGAATGAGCTTCGAGCCGCTACTCTGAAACGATGAAAATTGTAAAGTCAGATATCAGCAGAAAGAGTAAAATAATTGAAGAGCTAAAATGGCAGCCAGAGTGTCCGTCCTGGAACAGAACCAGCAGTTCGCTTAAAGGATGAAGGCAGGGCTATGCGGTGGCGATGAAGACCTGATTACCGGCTTCCATAGAGATGATAACTGGTGCGGTGATGGAACCGACGATGAAGAACAGTTCTGGAGCTTATGTGAAAAACTCAACGCCCTTAAATATAACTTCATAATTGAGTTCACCCATTTTTTATCCTTTATACACTATTAAATAAAATATAAAAATATTATAAATTAAGATTAATATAAATTCCAAAAGGGAATTGATAATAAAAAAGGGGGAAAAAAGGAAGGCTGGGAAAGCAGTAACAAGCCATGGAGGACCAGACAAAAATAGTATTCACTCCCCACCATTTTCATCTTCTTCCTCTTGATGTGTTCTTGTAAGGGAAGAGAGTAGAAAGAAGGACAAAGACGATTCAGACGATTAGAGAGAGAAAGAGAGTCGGTGTCTGGTGGTGCTCAGCTCAAGAGACTTCGGTCTATGTCAATGTCAGAGCAACTGAAGTCATTTCCTTCCTGCTGCCGCTGATTCTTCAACGAGAAGAAACCGCAACGGCTCCCTCCCCGTCGCATCCGATTCTTCTGCTGGCTCACTTCCCTCTGTCCCCCGACCTTCCGCGGTCTTCCTTCCATGAATCCGAACAAGGTCGAACGCGATATCTTTCAACTCAACCACTTCCATCACAGCGTCGGCCCGCAGCCGGTTCCGGAACCGGAATCCGCCTTCCTTCTCCCGGAGATCGACCTCTTCCGCTCCTCCGATTCCGGTTCTCTCTCCCCGTCCTCGGACAACGATGCTGATGCCGATTCAGCCTCACACGACCCCTCTAACCCTAACCCTAGCTCCCGTCCTAGCCCCAAGAGGAGCAGCGAGGCGCCTTCCTATGTCAACCCAGAGCCCCACATCTCGTCCCAGTTCTACACCTTCAACGCCGAGTCTCACTCGCTCATGATCCGCTGCCTCCTCGAGCGCCGCCCAGCCACCCCTTCTGAGATCCGTGCTGCCACCCCGAAGGCCGTCCTCGAGTCCTGGCGCTCCGTCTGGAAGGACCGCAACGAAGACACCGCCTACCTCACTGGCTGGAAGCGAATTCAAGAGAAGCTCTCCGCCCGAGTGGACGCCACCTCGGGCAATAATTTTCTCTGTTTCAAGAACAACTCGAATCAGTTCGTCTCCCACATCAACCAGTGGCAGGACATCGTCATGAGCTTCCATGGAGACACTGATTCGAAGCACGTAGGGCTTAAGGAGACTGTTGATAGGATAAAGCAGATGTGGACCGTCGGTGCAAAATTTTACGGTATTCCTGAGAGCTTCATCAGGGTCTGTATTGCTGCCTGCCCTGTTTGTAATTCCTCGTCCTCTGGCTCCTCCATTAGAAGCAAGAGGCGGAGGTTTGAGTACACTGAGTCATTTGATGTGCCGGCCAAGGAAGTCCCCGCCAAATTGCAGCAATTAGCAAAGAAGCACAAGGTCGTCCTCTGTATCAGGCAAAAGTATATTAGGTATAAGCCCTTTATGGCGGAGGTAAAGGACTATGCTTGTCATAGGGCTGGTGAACCTGCTCCTTCCAAGAGGTCGAGAATTCTGAAGAGAGAACCATATACTTCAAAGAGATGTGGGTGTAGGTTTCGGATTAGGGCTATTGTGCCAATTGCCAACTACAATGAAAAGGATAAGACTTTTGTTTATCAAGAGGAAGGGGTGGCTGTTTTCAAGCTGTACGCAGTGCATTCTGGTCATGAGCCTGGTCCATTAGATGGGAACGCAAGGATTATGCATCGGGTTGTGGGCCATAAAAACGGTCTGCTCATGGATCTTGATGATGTGTATGGTGTAAGAGAGGAAATGGAGAATGAAGGGTTTGAGTTGTTGGGCAAAGAAGATGGAGATTTACGGTGCTCTGTTCTTCAGCAAGTGCGGATATTAAAAGCTGAGCTAGGGTTACTAGAAGGCAAAATTACAAAACTACCGCCAGATATATTGTGCCCTATGTCTCAAGAGTTGTTTGGGATCCTTGATAGAGTGAGGAGGATGGGAAATGAGAGCTCTAAGCCAGTTGGGTTGCTTTCAGACAAGTCACATTCAGATGATATTCTATTATGTGTGAATGATCTCTCCAATTGGAGTAATCATCATCCTGAGCAGATGTATGGTAATGGGAAGGGGACAGAGTTGATAGAAGATGATGACGACAGTTTTGGGCAGTCACTTGGGGATGTTGTACCTTGGGAGCCGATGAGGGTGGAATGCCGAGGCCAAAAGGATCTCATGGTTGAACCATGTAAACATGATAAATGGTTGAAATGTGGAGATTTTGATGAGAAGATTATTCTCACATGTGAGGATAGCAAATTAACCAAGCGTCTACCACATGAAGGCATGGTCGGGGTCGAAAATGAGAGCCTCATGCAGGTTGAGAATTTCTACCAGGAAAACAAGTGGTATGATCCTCCTTGTGGGCTGGATTCAGGTACTGATTGTGGGGATAGTGAATTCAGGCATAACATGTAAGTCAGAGGTGGGATACATATCTGTAGATGGGGTTCTGTGAGGGTGTCTTACATTCATGCCTAGGTGGGGTGATTTGATGCATCTTGTTCTGTAAAGATTAGCTAGCTAATGGGAATCCTACTTATGAGTCATCACTTGCACATACCTTCTGTCACTATATATTCACCTTGCTTCTTTTAACACTCTTCTGGTATGTTTGTTCCTTAGGAGACTAGAGTTATTAACCTCCTGCAATGTGTCCATAATTCATGTACTTTTTCCATGAGCAATATTTCTAGTGAAGTTTTTTTTCCCTCCTTATATGGTGATATTCCGGTGGGGATTGGTCAACTTTTTTCCTTACATTTTGATTCTCCACATGCTCTTCTAGTTCTTAAATAAATTCATGCACAAAAATGGAATGAATCATTGCTTTCTTACCTGCTTATGTGGTCCATGGTAATGGTATAACAAATTGATCTATGAGGTATTTTGACTTGCTAAGAGTGAATTAATGCAAGTTTGATGGATTATTATCAATTCATTTTTGTTTGGACCTTAGCTCATACCATTATACCGAATGTTAATTTTTTTAAACTAATAGTAATATATTATATGTTCACAAGTTAAACTAATAGTAATATATTTTTTTAAACTAATAGTAATATATTATATTACCTGAGCTTATTTTAAAACATTCCAGTATTTTTTTTTTCAATTTTGTTATATATTTTTTCTCTAGTAGTATCTCTAATATTCATATCATTTATATAAAATTTACACATAATTAAATTATACGAAATTTTCAGTTATTATTTTCAACCGAAATATTAATATCATTTTCAAAGCGTCATATTAATTTCAGATTTAATGCCAACTTCATTTTATACAATAGCCTATGGGAATTTTGAAGCTCTTCAAGAACCGGATCTGACCCGATTTATAACAATGCTGGGTCCGGTCGGGGACACCCGCTTTCATGGGCTGATAATTTTATTTTTGGGCCGCGCTAAAAAAATTGGTGTTGCACATGAAAACCCAAATAACCGAACCAGGTCTTACTTCTCAGTCCCCTACCATACGCAACAAGCCGCCACAGACCTCAGCCCTGCCTTGGCTGTGTTGCTCCTGCCCTCGCGGTTCAACTCGTCGGCCACGGATTGTCTCGTTCTTCTATCCTTCGCGTCTACATGCTCGATCGTCGGTCCTACCTCTCTCCAGACTGCTTCTAAGCAGAAACACCAACTTGCGCCTGCTGTGTGATACGCTTCGCTGGAAATTTTCATCGGTAATTCGCTAGATGTATCACCGTAATGTTTTTATCTGATAAGTACTGATTGAGGACAAGTTAGTTCTCAATTTCATGGATTAGGACTGAATTCAAGCGTGTATATTATGTTTAACCGTGGAAACCCTAGGTTATTCTATCATTGCCGGTTGAACTGGAAGCCGTGACCTTTTCTTTTCTTTTGTAAAATCGAAAAATTATCCTGCTCTTTTGTTCAGAAAAATGGCTTTATTATTAATTCCAGGTAATGGTTCGATCTAATGTTATTGTAATTCAAGTGAAACCTGTCAAATTTTATTTGGGGTAAGATATTATATGTTTATTGTTCGGGAGTATATATATACACGCTATTCTTAGAAATTCACAAGTTGCAATTACCTCAGCTCCAATTTGCTTCTGACCTAGGTTGCTGCAATTGAAATAAGATGGGAAGAGCTAAAAAAGGGCCAAAATTTGCTGTTATGAAGAAAATTATCACATCCAAAGCAATTAAGAAGTAAGCTTCCTTTCTATGTTTATACCTCAACTCTGCATATATGACTGGTCTTCACTTATTACTTTATCTCTGCCCCTTCATCTGTAATCTATGCATCCAGTTACAAGGAGGAAGTTTTGAACCCCAACAAAAAGGATCTCTACAAGGAAAAGCTTCCCAGAAATGTGTGAGTATTTAGTGGATTTTGACATCTAAGATTTTAATTTTATTCTTGCTGGTTTATATCTGTCTTCTTCATTATGATGTCATGTATATGCTGGTGATGAGTTTCTTCTGTTCAAGTGTAGCCATTTATGGAAATGAGGGTTAATTATTTGAAATGGGTTAAGATGCTATCATTCTAAAAGCCTTACCTGTAGAATCTTAGTTCCACTGGAGAAAGTGAATGTTTTCTTTTGCTTACAATAAATCTTAGTTCCATTTCATAAATCACATTGTTGAATCTGTTGCTGCTTATGGCTTTTATAAGAAGAAATTTGGCAGAGAAACAGGTAGCCACTTTCATCAAGTGATACACATTATTCAGAGTGCTTTTTACTAATGTAGCAGATGGATTCTATGACTGATGAATTGATTATCCAAATCTACAGAAACAATACCATGCTAATCTGCCTAAAAGCTTATATTAATTTTTTTCACTTATTCCATGGCTTTGATTACCACGGTATGGGTGAAATGATCGTAGCTAATTCTTATATATCTATGTTTACTATCAGACCAAATGTTCCTTCTGCCCTTTTCTTCAAATACAATACTGCTTTGGGGCCACCTTACAATGTTTTGGTGGATACCAACTTTATCAATTTCTCCATCCAGAATAAAGTAAGTTTTTCTTCTTTTTTGTTATGTTATATTGATATGTGTAATATAAATGCAGATCTCTGTTTGAAGGTTACAATTGGTATCAAATGCCAATTAATTGTCATTACTGAAACTCTGTTAGGACTTACTATTAGTATGATTTTCTGATGTCCCTAGCTTTTTCTTGCATGAGTTAGAGTTATTGTTTAGTACTATAGAGGACGGAAATTCATGTTTATTTTGATGTGGTAATTTATTTGCTTCTTGTATGCTTGCCAGCTGGATCTGGAGAAGGGAATGATGGATTGCTTATATGCAAAATGTGAGTGATGATTGTTTCTGCAAAGAATCCTATGTTGCCCTTGTGTTTGTGTTATTTCTGGACAATATTTCATGTCAAAATTAGCATTGCTAGATGCTAAACTCTTATAAAACTTGCTTCTGGTGGTGTAACAAAGGTACCCCATGTATCACGGATTGTGTAATGGCGGAGCTGGAGAAACTGGGAGATAAATATCGTGTGGCACTCAGGTGGGTACATTTTCCTTCCCCATATTAAAGATTCAATTTGTGTATGAATTTTCTAGTCTTAAATTCTGTCAAACATTCTTCCTCTGTATTTCAACTGTTTTCTTTTTGTCAGGATTGCTAAGGATCCTCGATTTGAAAGATTGCCATGTGTACACAAAGGAACATATGCAGATGATTGCCTTGTAGAAAGAGTTACGCAGGTGTGAACTGTCATCTTTGTGTGGATCCCCTACCTTCAGATCTGTGTTCTTTTAATAAGATCCTCTAAAAAGCTTATTACTTTGAGCCCAAAAAGATTGACTCGTAATGAGTTATTTATTTCCTCACAATTCCATTAAACACATTTGCTATTTTGCTCTTTGGAGTTCCTTCTTCTCCGACATTTTTTTCCTGATTGAATTTGTCGTCCAAATATGTACAGCACCGGTGCTATATAGTTGCAACATGCGATCGGGATCTAAAGAGAAGAATTCGCAAGGTTTGGCCATTCTGCATTTGCTTTCCATCTAATAATGTCAATGGCAAAAAATTGGGTCCTTTAACACATGTTAGTTTCCCTTGTGACAGATCCCTGGAGTGCCAATCATGTATATCACACAGCACAAATACTCAATTGAGAGATTGCCAGAGGCTACCATTGGCGGAGGTAGGTTTATACGAGTCCTCGGCTTGTTTTGTTTATGTAGCATACTAAAAATCTCTTTGCATATTGGGAAAAGAAATGGAAAATCCGGGAACCCAATGATGATCATATGGGTTTTACATGAAGATAAGAAACTTGATAGAAAATTGAAATCATAACAACTTTGAAAAAATAACACTCAAACTTATACTATGTTTTTGCTTCCCTCTGAGACCCGTCTATCTTCCATGATGCAGCTCCACGATTTTGAGAGAATGTGGTGCTACTTGCTGCAGAGAAACACTGGCCAGTTTGGCATCTATAGTTAAAGCACCTCTTCTATTAGCATGCACTCTTAAAGCATCTTTCTCACTGAATCAGTCTTGTAGGCTTCATCTATGGATATGTTAACTTACTACTTTTCCTGTGTAGACTATAGACTCTTTCCCTATATATCTGCATGTCAGATCTTTGCTAATCGAATATCCAGGCTACTAGCAACCATGGGGTTATGTTGCTAAATTTCAAACATAAATGAAGATTAACCAACAGACCACCCTAGAGCAAGAAAAGGATCATATGGTTGACTAAAGTAGCATGTGGTGTTTACCTTCCTATTGCCACTCACTTTAGCATGTGGCGTTACCTTTCTCTACTGTGAAGGACCCATGTATGAATATTTTCTCGGGAAAAGAATAATAATAAGTTTTTTGACCAATGTATGAATAACTTCTTCAAGCCTTGCAATGCACGCGTGGACAGGCCTGTCTGTATGTGACCTACTAAGATGAAGATGACAAGCAGCATACCAACAAAGATGAGGATAACAAGCACAAAATTTAGTGGTGTGTCTTTTTCTCTTTAGGCCACCAAAGCAGCCGCCACCCCCAAAGCGAAATTCCAAGAAAAATATCACTATGGGGTCCCCCCTAATCTCACTATCAACCACTAGTAAGCACACCTTTGCACAAAATTAGGTCTATCTAGTGGGAACCTTTAATTAATTGATTGATGTGCATTTTTCTGTCTCGTATATATATATATATATATCCAACTTTATTAATCAATCAATATATTCTATATATGCCACTCTACTTTTAAAGATTCAATGGTAGTTTTGTGAAGCATAGAAAGTTTTATCATTTAAATAAATTAATGAAACTCCAATAGAAAATATTTATATGTAAAAATAATGAAAAGTGTTATAACTATTGGTCAAATGTTGATGATTTAGGGGTTTTAGAGATTGTGAATTTAATATGCATTTACTTATTTTCCTATTTCTCCTTTCTAAGACGTTGACTTGATTTCTAGAAAAAAAATATTGAAAATTTTGCACACTCAAATCTTAAATCATATGAATACACTGAATTTGTAAAACTTTGGTAATGTAGTTTTATAATTAAGAACATAATGAGTTTATATTGGTAAATTACATTTTTTTATATTTTATTCAAAATTAAATGTCTACTAGTTGGATAAGATAATTGAGGAGGGCCCAGGTGATTTTACTAGTAGATAGTGGTTGGCTGGTTGGTTTGATTTATGTGGACATTAGTCATATCTCCATAATTTAAAAAGGGGAAAATTAGACTTTTAAAATGGACCCCACAACATGGAAATGGCTCATTCTTCAAGTTTAGTTGGAAAAGAACGAGGCCTTTTCTTCATATTCAATTGCAATAGCGTGTCAAATTATGAAATTAAATAGAAATAATGTAATTATGTGTACATATACATCTAAAGTGAATGTTTGAGATTTTTGCAATATAAATCGGAATAGAGTTGAATTCAAGTATATTTGATCAGAATCAACTATTACATTTATTTGATTTGATTATTACTCGATTTAAATTTAAAAATAATATTTAATAAATTAAAATTTTCAAATATAAGTTTAAGTTTAACGTAATCGAACTCAAATTCGAGATATTAAATTATTTATAATAAAATTTGATCCATATTGATAATAAATTATGTTCGATTATAAACTTTTATTAATAGGAGATTTATCTATTTTTTAATATATTTATATATAAAGGTAAATGAATAAAATTTAAATTTAGAAAGATTTATCTAATTTAATAGTTAAATTAATTATAATATAATTTTTAAATATTAATAATTATATATATAATAAGATTTAATAGCAAATAAATGACCATTGACAAAGGGAAATCTTGATTTTGTTCTCTCTTCTATTATATCTCTTTCTCTTTCTCTGTAAGCAAGCAATCAATGGTAATAGGAAAATGAGTAGTAGTTGGAATAGCACGTGGAACAGTGATATATTAATGGTAATTATTTGTATTGCTTGATCCAAGGAGGGAGGGGTCACAGTGTGTGTGGCAGTGTGCAAATGCAATAATGACACCAGACAAACGACAAAGCAAATTAGACAAGATTCATGAATGATTTAAGGTGTCCAAAACCACAGTTGTACATGTTGTAAAAATATAATGTTGTCTCATCTCATCTCAACATATAATAAATGTCATAAATTGGTAAAAAGATAGGAAATATAAAGATTATTAATTATCTATTTTATTAAATTTAAAATTATATTCTCAACCCTTATACTAAATACAACGTAAATACACTTAAACTCGTTGTTAATAATTGTATACTATTCAGTTATAATTTTTTTAATATCGATCCAAATAATTGACTCAATCGGGGTATTTTTACTATATAATCATGTAAAACACTAATCGGATTAAGGGGGTGTGACTAATATATAATTAAAAATAATAAATTATAATTAATATAACATTTTTAATTATACAACTCATAATATTCTCAACAAATATAAAAAAAATACTGAAATCATATATATAACTTGATTTATATTTTAAAATATTACTATTAATTAATATGAGTATGAAACAGCCAAAATGTTAGAGATTTATAAAATTGTCTAATATTTTTATGAAAATTGTGATATTAAACTATAATAACATTGAAATCAACCGAGATTTATACTTAAAATAATACGAAAATTGTAATACCTCTTAACTTCTAAAATAAATTATATAAAAATTTAATAAAATATATAAATCAAAATTATAATATATTATTATTATTAAATTATACACTTATTATGATGGTCTAACTTGGTCCTCAATACACCAAAACTTCCTTTAAAATTTTGAATTGAGTGTGGGGTTGGATTGGTGGATGTCTCCCTTACCTGCATCTTTCCAAAGTGGATGGCATATTATAAAGGGTCCATTTTGGCCACCACCTTTGAATTTAAAAGATGTCAAAAATAGGGGCGGATCTTACTATGCAAAAAAAATAAAAAAATAATGATATTATTCATTTTACATTTTTATTTTTTGGGATTTCAATTTAAAAGTGTATTTCTCCTCTATAATGTGTATCTAAAAAGTGATATTTTGTATTTTAAAAGTATATGCTTTAATAAAAAAATGTACCTTCATTCTTAAAATATCTAATTATATGAAAATGAAAATGTCACTTTTTTTTCAAAAATTTAAAACTTAAAAAAGTTATTTTAAAAAATACAAGATTATGGGTATTATTTTTTAATATATAAAATTAAACTATTTATTTCAAATATTATATATATATATATATAAATAAAGAATGGGGGAGAGTGAGTAGTACTTGCACAATTGTAGCTTATTGATTGATATTGATTGACGGTGATGTTGCCTTCACCTAGTGGCCATTTGCCACATGGGTGGATGGGATGGGATCTAAGTCATGCATTGCTCTAATATTACATAGGTAAAATAACGATAATAATAATAATAATAATAATAATAATAATAGATTTTGGACACACTTTTATAAATTTTTAAAATTTATCTAATAATTATTTAAAAAATCACACATTTTTTTATAAAAGATATTCACACTTATATATGAGAAAATAATGCATAAACTTTTTTTTTCTATAATGAAAGTCATAAGTTAACATTATATTGATAAATAAAAATAAATATTTATTTTTATTATTTTAAAGATTATTAAATTATTTTAAAATATTGGTCACTTTCACAAAATTTTAAATTTATTTACCATGGAATTATTCCAATAATTGATTCCTTTCACGAGGATTCTAATTCTAGGCTCACCCTTTATCCTATTGATAAGGTTCTAATTCGTTCATATCCCTATCCCCCACATGTCTTCTTTTGTGAAGGGTCAATGGCCAATCTCTTACCCTTTCAACAAAAGCTAAATGTGTGGTTTAAGTGAGGAGCACTCAAAAGATGGGATTGATTATGCATGTCAAGATCAATGCACTCATTCACAAGACAATACCCTTTTGTTCTTTGTTTCGTTCTTTTATTCTCCATGGCTCATTCACCTCCTCACATATTGATAAACGCTATGCCCATTATCAATAACTTGCCATTTATTGGAGCAAACTTCAATTTTAGAGGGTAATCTTATTCTACAAGCTATGGAGTTTTATTTTAGAATATATTGTATATTGATAAGTAATCGAACTCATTTTACTTAAAAGTTATAACTGATATATAGTGAATTATTTTCTATTTTATAAATTTAAAATACTTCTATATTTTATTTAATATAAAATCTTATTTTTAACATTTACACTTATTTATAATTTTAAATCCACTATAAGCTAAGGGAAATAATAACTAAAAGTTATGTATTTTTTTTAATAATAAAAAAAAACAGAGTAAAATTTTCAATATTAGTTCAAGTATTAATAAATGAGTATAATATAATATGAAAAGTTATTTATACCGATAAGAGTTGGGACTAATATATTACTTAAAAGTTATAAGTATAGAAACTTTTATAATTTTATAAACACATAAAACTGCTCATTATAAAATTTATAATCTTATTATCAAGAAGTTTAATTTCATCATCAATCTACCCATCCATCCGGGTGTCCTGATGAAATGGCCATTTTCAATTGCCATGATGGACCCACTTTCTCCCTCTCTTTCTTTCTCTACGGGTCATGGTCATCATTAACTCTCCGTCTTTAGGTAGATATGTCAGTAGTGGAGTCCAAAAAAAGGCAAGCAGACCCCACCTTGGATGGCACATCCATGCCAACTTAGAATGATATTAAAGAAAAATGCAAAGAAGACAACAAATGAAGGCATCGAAAGGTGACAGGGACTGTGAGGGTGGGAGGATACATATCTAATAATACCGCAGTACAGTATGGGCAATCCAATCCATCCATCCATTTGTCTGTCTCTGCATTCATTTGGTGGTGCTGTCCTATCGTTGGCTTGGCTACCTTAGGTGGGTCACCTTCCTTTTCATTTCTTTTTTATTAAATTCATCCAAAACCCTAGCAAGCTAATCCCCTTGTCATATCTCCCTCCCTGGTTGCGGGGGCCAGCAGAATTTAAGAGATGAGAACGTGTTTTTGTACTGATATGGGAATCTAGCGAGTAGGGTGGTGGGGAAAGCCAAGCCATGTCTAATTCAATGCAGTCAAGAACAAATCATGGGGTCTCCACATTAAATTTTTGGCTGGTCATTTCAGTACATCATATCATGTATTGATGCAGCTCACATGGGACCATGGCTTCCATGGCTTCCATGGCTCCCATGTATGTAGTACTACACACACATATTTATGTACGCCCACATTGCAGACCTTATTTCTTTCCTTCTAACATCAGTCAAATCTAAAGACCTTACTCAATGGAGCTGCCCCCTCTAGGGTTCATACTCCTCATTTGGGATTAACTTAGAGGGTGCTTGGGTCCATGGAAAGGGATGAGCTTTTCCTCCAAAGTTGCAAGATTGCACCATCCAATTATATTGCGTGGTAGCAAATGCTTTTAAAGTAAATTGACAATGTCTTGTCTCATTTACTAATCTTGGGCTAGAAATGAAATGGAATTTAATAATAGCAAGTATTGTTTTCTTTTCATTTTCTTAATTACACTCACATTCAATAATTAAATATATATGATCTTAGGTGTTGGCATGGAGACAAATTAAATTTATGGCAAATAAAATCAACTGCAAGTGAAATCTTAAATTAATGGGGGAGATTTTATTTATTTAAATTAATTTTCTTAGTACTACTATTTGGTTTTCAAATAAAGAAGCCAAAAAAATTAATTTTATCTTGAGATAATAGTCAAAATTATATTGATTTTATTTTATTATCATATTAGATAATTATTATTATTATGAGAAAGTATTCATAATAAATAATGTTTATCGGATATTATTATTTCGGTATTATATTAATGAAAATAATTATATTAAGTTGAGTACTTTTTTGAATAATCGTGTAAAAAATGAGTATAATAGTGATACTAATTAATACTTAAAAGTTATTATTTATAATTAGTACAAACTTTTTAATCTTATAAATATATAATATTTATTTATTTTATTAAATGTGTAATATTATTTTTAATATATATCAAACATGTTCACATGTATGTTGTGCGACATATTTGACTAGCTTGTCCACAAAATTTCATTCATGCCATGCCTCCACTTTTTTTTTTTGCCACATCATGTAGAAAATGTCATGTTGGAAGAAACTGTCACATGGGACATGATTGTCACCTAAAATGGCGGATACAACTCAATTATGTTAAGGAATCAAATATGGAGTATTCAACTCTCTTTAAAGGAACTATTTTATATGATTTGATTTGTGATTTTTTTTGCCCAAGGGTGATTTTATTTGTAATTATATGATTTTTTTTAAATATATATCAATGTCAAATGTTGACCTTAATTAAGCAAAAAACATGGACCTTAATTACAGTCATATTTGGCACCAAAGCTATTTGGTCGGACAATGGGGTATCATTCTCCTTAATCCTATACTATTTTTTTAATCCTATACTATTTTTTGAGTGCTTTCTTATTAAATCAACCTTACTTTAATTAGATTAATTTAAATATTGAAAATTAAAATATTCTAATAAGTAAAATAAAAATATTATCAATATATAAAATTATAAAAAAAATTAAATTTATAATATAATATACCATTAAATTCATAATACTCAAATAAATTATTGAGTATAAACCTGCCAATTGAAATATTTTATTTAGTAAATTAAACCAATAAATATATAAGATTATAATAATTTTACAAATTTAAATTTTATATTGATATAATTCTTTATAAAGAGGTAATATTTTCTAATAATAAATAAATATAGTTTCTAAATATCAGCAATCCTATTAAAAAAAGTAATCAGATTTGCCAATGTTAATAACAACATACATTTTTAAATGAATTTTTTTAATATAGAACAATATCCATTTAAATTGGGGATGATCACGTGTGATTAGGGAATAAAATCAATAAGAATGGTATACAAATATATTTGAATTATAGGTCAATCTTGATATTGGATCAAATTTTAAATTAAATCATACTAAAATATATACAAAATTATATAAAAATAGCATAATCAAAAGTTGGTCCATGCATAGACATTTGATTTATAGGAGATATAATCACTCTACTATACCATTAGAGATGGAAACAACATAATAATGTACTAACTACACTCTCCTTTGTTTTCAACAAAACAATAAGCAAGAAATCTATTACCCTTTTCTGGGCATAGCTAATATGGTCAAAATTTTGCTGTTGCCACCCACTTACCATGTTTATAAAGAAGCATCATGATAAAGATTTCATTTTTCTTTTTCTACTGGTTAGTGTGACCTCGACCAGACCAGCGGGGTCGTACGAGATTTATGTCTCCCCCCACAAACACATACTGACAAGGCTTTTGCTTTTGACTTACTCTCTCCTTTATAATTCAATGGTCTCTTGCTTCCATGCTGCTCAAACCACCGTCTCAATAACATCTCTCTCACTCTGTCACGCTCTCTCCTTTGCCCACTTCCCGGCTGGCCATAATAGAGACTGATCAGAAGCTAGCTGAAGACCCGGGGGAGGCATCCATGGCGGTTGAAGGTTGGCATCACATCTCTCCCCATCCCCCGCAGCTCTTCTCGGGCAGGTACGTAGATGGTGAACCACGGCGAGGCTGGGGTGGCGCTTTTTGTTTCAGTGGAGATTTGGTTGCCGTTGAGAATCTCGGCCGGGAAACCGGGGCCAACGTGACAGGTATGGCCGTGGCCGGCGCTGAAGATTACGGGGGGCTTCCTTTGAGCTTGCCCTCGTTCTGCCAGACAGCTATTTGCGGTTTGGGCCAGCCGGTGCAGCTTGTCGTAGGCGACGGCGGCGGCTCCACCAATCTCGTGATGCCACCGGAGATCGGTCACCCATCATCTCTAGCCATCCACAGGCAGTCGTCGGAGCTGGACCGGGTAATCGATCAATATGTAAGTAATCTCCCTGAAAATAATTTGCATACAGTTTGGGAGCCAAAAAGTGAAGGAAAGAATAAAACGTGATTAGTCGTTAGCATTAAATATTTGCTGTCTTTCTAATGGATTTCAGACGCGGAGGATGACGGTGGAGATAGAAGGGATAGTGAGGGGGCAGACCAAAGAGGTGGTGGCGGCGTTTCAGCAACAGATCTTAAGAAGGCTGAGGGAGAAGGACGAAGAGATGCAGAGGATGGAGAAGCTGAACCTGGTCCTGCAGGAAAGGATAACGGCCCTCACGGCAGAGAACCAGCTTCTGCGCGGCCTCGCGGCCACGAGCGAGGCGGCGGTGAACTCCCTCCGCAGCAACCTCGAGCAGGTCATGGCGGTGGCCGAGGTGGAGGAGGACGCGGAGTCGTGCTGCTGGAGCGGCGGAGGAGGGTCGGCGGTGGCGGCAGCTGCCCAGGAGGAGCAGGAGGAAGGGTCCCGAAGAGGAAGGGCGGCCTGCTGCTGCCGAGGGTGTGGTGAGGAGGAGGAGCCGAGCGTGGTGGTGTTGCCATGCCGGCATCTCTGCCTTTGCACACAGTGCGGGTCCAAGGTCCGTGGCTGTCCGGTATGCGGCTGCGTCATGACCGGCACTGTACATGTTAATATGTGGTGAAACATTCTTCTCCAGCCACAGAAAGAAAGAAGATATATTAATTATAAAAATACATTTGAATTTATTATAATTATTAATATACATATACAATTAAGTTAAATCATTTTTAGGACAAATAAGTATATTATTTAATTACTATATTAAATATGATCAGAAAATGAAAAGTTAATGTGTTAATAATCAAACTTACAAGAATGGTCCAAGGAATCCTATATTCTTGCATACATAGATATCCTTCCATGGACAATGATGATCACCACAGCCTTCCAGCCCACTGAAGTTGAAACAACTTGGAGAAGAAGGCAATCAAGGGAGTACTTCTTGTCCTTGCTTCAAGCTCACAAGCTCTATGTCGAAAATGAGGATCCCGAGTGTCGAGCCTTCCCCATTAGCAAGACGGGTCGGGTTGAATATGGTCGTGAATAGCCTCTGCCTGTCGAAGAACTGCTAAGCATATTACCAGAAGGAATGTCACATCTCAAAGGCATGGACAATACATAGCTGATGCAGAAGATGCAAGTAACCAAAACAAGAAAGGAAAGATGGTGAGGATCAAAGATGGAAGAGTATAGCTAGCTTACATTAGGGGGCAAGGGCTCCTGGGAGGTGTTCTGGTATCCCTGTGAAGGTGGAATGATGACTCTACGAACTCCACCTACCTTCATAGACATGACAGCAGATTCGATGCCCGAGATCACCTGCACATTTGGTTGTCTTTTTGGATCAGAAAGGCCTGATTCTTCAGGGGCAATATCATTTCAGAAGTTGCAAGCAAAGCAGATGATATGCAGCATCAATATAGCTCAATTTAGCATCCATGAATCTTTCTATTCTTTCTCATATTTCATCTCATCAACCAGAAAATCCACCTCCCAAGTCCTTAATTAGGCCGGGTTTAATGATATGCTGATGACTGACGATTTCTAAGTAAAAGAAACATGAAGCCTGAGGCATACAGTTCACCTAGAGGTTAGAATTTACTCCTCTCTGAAAGTTAATCAAGACTTAACAACAGTGCACAAGCACATTTGTACTCATGGAGAAAAATTGAATTGCTGCAAAAGTGTGAAATTACATGTTTACTAACCATAAGATTTCCAGAACATATAATCCTGGTAAATCTATGTTTCCATCCCCCCAACAGATGGCAACCCGGAAATTGAAGAGATTAGTCATAAGAAGAGATCATCCCCAGAAATTGAAGAGATTATTCATAAGAAGAGCTCATCTCAGTGCAATCATCCAACTCTTTAATGCCAAAACAAGCTAAGCCATTCAATCGTGATGCAAGAACTACCTGGACACAAGCTACTGATCTAGCTAAAGCCATTTGTTATCCCGAAACTCAAGAATCGTACAGAGTCTATATTTTATAGATCAACAATAGTCTGTAAAGGCTTACAGCTCTTCACCCGAACATATTGTCCATGTCCAGACTAGCAGGACAGCTTGTTAGCCACCATCAAAGACAGTGATCGATGATGAAAGGAGCAAATTATAAACTTACTTTACCGGAGCCGAAGGTGAACACAAAAGGGGTTGGTTCCCCTGTAGCATCTTTGTGGTCGTAGGTGGAATCAAAACGCCATCCCTGTTTTGCTGCCAATCTTCCATAGTAGTGTATGGAAACCTTCATATTCATAAACAAAGACTTCAGACAAGATGATTACAGTCAAGTTACCAGAATAAGGACAAAGATACAGTGCTTTGAGCTAAATAGACCAATGATTTAGCAACTCAATCTAGTACTGAAACGGCTGGATGAATTCATAATCAAACCCGGATTGCCCAACCGTCAATAGAACCCTTCGAAAATTTGAGGTTAACTAATTTTTCCTCGTACAAAAGAAAAATCACCGGAAATTGACATGTCCTACCTGGTCTCCAATGGCGGGGACATCGCCGGACCCGACTCGAAGGTCAAGTGCCTTGACTCCGCCGGAGTTAGGGAGCTCCGTGAACTCCGGCGGGGCAGGCTTTGCAGGAGGGGGAGATAGGAGGAACGAGAAGATGAAAAACGATGAGGTGGAAACGATGGCGGAAAGCGAAATGTCTCTTCTGGTGAGTACCGCTGCCGATGGATGAAGAAGAAAGAGAGGCTGAGGAGTGGATTTTCCGGTAGGAGGAGAAAGCTTGTAGTGGAAACGGCTGTCAAGGGACGCTGCAGCTGAGCAACAGCAATGAATAGTCGCCATCACCTCCATTCTCGTCGGCTAAGACCGTGCTTGTGGAACAGAGCATCAGATAAATGAACTGAATAAATGAACCATATAGATCAACCATTTCATATATAACCGGTTCTATTTGATTCGGTTCGAGTAACCGGTTTAAACCACCAAATGGATCATTTATATCAGTCCGATTTGCTCATTTAACCAAATTACAAGTAAAACGGGTTAGAAATATACGTGGACCGTCCGTTTTTAATTGGATCGACAAAACCATAAGGCCGGTAGACAAACCGGATCAATGTGAAAAAAGAGAAGAAAACCGAAATTCTCCTGATTACCATTTCCATCTCTACTTTCCGTAACCGAGCTCTCCACCAGCCGTAATACTCCCCATTCCCCTTCAGGTAACCTGCTTCCGCCCTAATGCTACAATGGTGCGACGGGGATTTTTTTTCTCTAGTATTCTCTTCCGATTGTGAGTAGTTATGCAGGTTCAATTTCACGCTGTGGTGACTTATTGAGTCTCCATGAAGTTTTGGCGGCTGTATGGGGATTACTGAGGTTTACCGGTGCTTCTTTTGCTGTAGAGGTTTAGTGTTTTCTTCAAGTAGTTTTCTATGCTAAATGTTTTGAAGCTTTTCATTGGATCATCGTAGCCCTCAAAGCTACAGATTTTCCCCTCCGAAAGCTGTTGAAATCCTGGTATCGGTTTCATTCACTGGAACTGTCTAGTGAAATTGAGTTTTAGTGCTTTCTGAATCCTATTGGAAGCATCCATAAACTTGTAGATCTATCTTTGAATGTAATATTTGGATTCCTGTAACCCTAAGCGGGATTTATTTTGTGATTTTGGAAACTGGATGACATTTATACTTTGTTTTTATAAGACTTGAGATGGCTATCGTGAAGATTTGAAGTGACAATTCATTAGTGTACATATGATATATATTATCAGATTACTTATTTTTTCTTAAGAAAAGGGAAATACAAGTCCAAGGGGAGCACATGCCAGGGCAGGCCTCACAGTGACCTGTTGTCATTATATACCACGAGGAGTTGGTTAACTAAAATTATATACAATTACTAATTTCAGTTCCTAATGACTTTTTTATGCTTAAATCTGAGTGAAGAACTTTCATGATGTTCTTTGAAGTTTCTGATGAGAACTGCAGAATCAATTTACATTTTTTTATCAGGAGACTTGGCCTTTAGGAGAGGGTTAGTTTGCGCAATTCAGTTAATTTAATTATAATAACATATGCTTTTCTTAGCCAGCTGCATTTGATAAAGCTTATTGTGTATAGTAGCACCTATCATTTGCTAATTTTCTGATATCACTGGTTCCATGCCTATGAATTGACACCATGCTTACAACCATATATCAATCTTCAAAATGATTATTTTAAGATTCTCTTTTGTTTTGCAGAAATCGGAAAGGACTGAATTTGTTATGTGCATAAGTGATGGCCCCAGTTGAAAATTCTGAAGAAATCACTTTAAAGGTGAGAAATTTGCCAAATCTTCTCCAAATCTGTATGATTTTAATAGCCCATGCTATATTGAACACTGATGGCAGAGAATGCAAAATGGCGAGTCATTTTCATATCATGTTCTTGTTTGTCAATCCCTTCAGTTTGAGTTTTTTTACCAGATGACCATAGCCCTGCCGACGTATCTTGATTAATAATGCTTCTTTTTTTTAGTAATGATACACCAGGTATGATCTAAAAATCCAAATTCTCATACCAAACTTTTGTTATCGGAAGGATTTGATTTCAAGTATAGTTAGATCGTGGGGGAATGTTAAGATTATTGAGAAAACTTGAACCATGGTAAGACCGTAATACTTTGTCTTGTAATGTATACGATTTCAACTGTCTATGCTATATTGAACACCGTGGCAGTGAATGCAAAAATACTCTGTCAGTTTCATATCGTGTCCTTGTTTGTTCAATCCCTACAGTTTATTTTTTTTACCAGATGGCCATATCCCTGCTGAGGAATCTTTATTAATAATGCTTCTTTTTTAGTAGTGATATGCTGGTTATGGTCTAAAGATCCAAATTCTCATACCAAACTTTTGTTATTAGAGGGATTTGGCTTCAACTGTAGTTAAATTTCAAATGTTGATGTTGCATAAGAATATCATGTCCATCTTACCAACCACACTATTAAAGTTTTAGCTGATGTTAATATTAGATTATACCAAATTTTACAGCAAAACATCGTAACAATAATGTAAACCAAGCACAACAGCCCCTTAATGCACCATTTCAAATTAAATTTCCACTTATAACTGAAAGTTTATCTTTCTTTTCTAGCATGAATACATATATACCTTAAAGAATGTCACTGTGAACTAATTATTAATTACGAAGTGTTTATCAATGGCCTTCCGATATCAGGAACGGATGGTCTTTTTTCTCTCAGAAATGTGTTGAAGCACAGTTTCAACTACTGAAAATTATCTTGTGCAAATATACTTGTTGCCTCTGTGCCAACTAATTTGATTTATCTCAGTTGCTTAAGAGACCAATCTTCTCTTTGCTCCTCATTAGGACACTTGGAAAAAGCCTGGGACTGTAAACTGGGCCACTGCAACCGTCATTGGAGTATTTGCAGGCCTTTTATATGGAGGCAGCAAGGAGGCATCTGCTTCTGTTGTAAGCATCTACCTACTCATAAAAACTAACACCATTAATCTTTATTGGAAAATTATCTTTACATCACTGTGTTTCCTGAAATAATTTTCCCTTGACAGAGTAAGGATGCAGAAGTGATGCTGAAACTTGGGAGTACACCAGACAAGCGCGAGCAGTATCGGATGATGAGAGATGCCATGGAGAAGAGGTTCATCCGAGTCGCACGAGGCTCCATTGTTGGAGGAATTCGACTTGGAATGTTTACAGCCGGATTTTATGGTTTACAAAATGTACTGGCAGAGCAACGCGGAGTTCAAGATGTCCTTAACATTGCTGGAGCAGGTTCAGCAACTGCTGCAACATTTGGTCTGATCTGTAAGGAGTTCTTCTCTCAGTGACTTTCTGATGTATTATCATATGATTGTCGTTATATTTGTTTGTTTTAGCTCATTTTCTCACTTTTATTTCATTCTATCTTGTGCTAGTGCCGGGATCTTTCATGTGGCGCATGAGAAATGTGGCTTTGGGCTCTGTCCTCGGAGCAGCTGTTTGTTTTCCTCTTGGTAAGTGATAACAGAACAAATAACATGTGTGCTCAGTTGCAAAACAATGACCCTTGTTGTTTAGAAGTTTTACCACGTTAAATCTGCTGTGGTGAAGGTTGGCTCCAGTTGAAGCTCATAGACAAAGCAAATGAAGAGAGCATGGCCGTTCGTGGATACGTTGATCAACAGGGTGTGCCTAGGAGCGGTGTGGGTGCTGCCATAGACAGGCTCAATGAGCACTGGGGTAAATGATACAATCATACCCATGAAGAAAATGTCCAGCTCTAATAAATTTATTCCAACTCTAGATTTCTATAGTCACGCTTCAACAGGTTTTGTCATGTATAATACCCAATGATCGATGGGAGCGGAGGTGCTTGCCAGAGTCATGATGGTGGCAGTGAAAAAGGGAGGATGAATGGCAGAGGAGCTAACGTTTTAGGCTCAATAGTATCTCAAAGGGCAATTGATTGCAATTTGGCTGCATTTCCCATTGAGCAGTAGCCACTGGGCGGGAAGATGACCTTCCTTTTGTGACCTCTTTTTGGCGATGAAGACTAGGCTTTGGGTGTGAATTACAAATATCCACTGGATATTTTTTGGGTAGGTCATAAGATAACTTGACACGCTCTCCCTCGATCATGGAGTCTAATGCTTGAGGAGTGAGGTATTATTGGGCATTCGAGTGGGGGTATGGCCATGGTGCGGTCTACATCATCCGGGGCAGATTTATGGGGTTTTTTTAGGCTCGCCTTATAAAGAGTTTCATTCTATATAAGCCGCCTTTACAACATGTAATTTTTTCCATTAGGAAAAAAAAAACTAATTAGCCATACAAAATGAAGTAGGCGCCTATAAATATGATATTATATGAGTGACATCGATGAAGGATATAATATCAATAGCATAGGTGTGGCTCTAGCCATACATAGGTGAACCCATTGTGAGGAGTGGACCATATCCCACGGGGAAGAAGTTGGACAATAGACACAGACAGCCCCACCATGTATTTCCACCATCACGAGAGACTAAATATCCAATGGATGCGTCGTGGGTTCCATTGATGAAGGAAGGAAGAGATGAGATGGTGATGATGATGAAGAAGAAGAAGACCAAGAAGAAGAAGCAGAAGAATAATGGAGCCAAAAAGTATTGCTCTTAGCATCTTTAAGGCACTCAATTGCCTGAAGAAATTTTGGTACAGTAGTGATGTCAATCATTCAATATATAATTGAATTCACATCATTTTAAAGGTTCTTTTTATCTTAAATAAAATTTAAATTTTGAGTTTTATAAATAAATATAATTATATTTATAAAATATTTTTTAAATAATGGTAGTAAGGTGAAGCAAACGAATTAGGGTTTCCTAATTGATGATATTGCCAAACAAACTTCCTCCAATTGCCTAACCAGATTGAAGCTTTTTTAACTAAGCATTAGCACACTAAATATAAAATTATATCTAATTAGTAATTACTACTTAAGGATTCATGAGTAGAAAACCCTAAATGGATATAAATATCAAATGCCCTAAATTAAAGATTATTCAATAAAAAAAATAGTATAATAAATACAAAACCATATAAATAATATATATATATATATGTATGTAGTTCAAGCTTGCTCAAATTTCATTTCCACTTTATCTCTTTCTTGGAAATTTCCGCCCGTCGTCGTCCGTCCTCCATACCTCGCCTTCTGTAATCATGACTATTCATGACCATCTCCTCTCTCTCCTCAGAGATCACCCACTCTTCTTCCATATATCATAGCTCTTCCCATCGGCGTTTTTCTCATCTCTCACACACAGTCCGATCAATCCCCAACCTTATTAGCTGGTTTCCAAATCCAGCTCTTGGCCTGTCTCCGTCATGTGTGTCGGCACGCCGGAACGGACTTCTCTTCACCGACTGCGGGGGGTGGTGATGGTGAAGCGGCGCCACGGCCGTCCGCGGGTGCTCAGGCACCAAAGGTCCCCGCAAATTCTACTCAATACAATTAATCAGCGAAGAATTATGTATATATATATATATATATATATATATTGAGAGAGTTGATATGGTATGTATGTGTTGTATGCATATATAACAGGAGGAGGAGGAGGATGCTGAGGAAACTGAAATCTGGTAAGAAGAGGGAAGCGATGGAGATGAAGAACCTGAGGCTGTTCATGAAGAACCAGAGAATCATACAGGAGAATGAGCTGTTGAGGGAGAAGGCTCTTCTCCTCCACCAGGAGAACGCTGAACTACTTCTCTTGCTCAGGAACAAATTCTCAGGATGATCAAATTACTTAAGGACGCCCAGATTAATCCATCGGTGGACTTGAGTAGTAGTGATTGATTTCTCAGAATTCAAGAATAAATGGCTAATAATGGGCTGTTTTGTGCTGACCATGGTAGCTCGCTCATGTATTACGGGTATCTGAAGTGCAACTAAATCAGTGTGAATATGTGACTTGGAGGATCCATTTTTGGATGTGTGTGGTCAAATTTCACTAGTCAAACCTCCATGCCATAAACTTAGAGCATATCTTATAATTAAAATTTTCATGGAAAAGTGTGATGATTATTCTCAACTTTAATCATCTAATTTTATTTTTGAAAATGTATTGTGTATTGATAATTACTTATATTTATTTATACTTAAAATTTATTTTTTTATAAGTAGTATAATATTTTCAATATTATAAATTCAAAATATTTTTATATTTTATATGATATAAAATTATATTATTAATAATCGCTCCAATTGAGTGAAAATAATAGTTTCAAGTTGGGTTTTCGTACTCGAACAGCATAATTAGTATAATAAAATGTAAGAATATATTGTGTACATATAATAATTTAAACTTATTTATACTTAAAAGTTATAATTTATAATTAGTAAAATATTTCTAATATTATAAATCCAATACATATCTCTACTTTATCTAATTTGGATCATATTATAATCATATTATTAATATATCCAAATTAATTTATTGATCATATTAAAGTTGGAATAATTTGCATATGATATTAAAACTTTTTTTAGTGTGAAAGTAATAAAAAAATGGAATTAAAATTAAATTTTAAAAATATTTCACTAATTATTCTACAATAATGTATAAGTTGATTTATTTTTATTAATTTTCTTCTTGAACATTTTCTATGTATTTTAGAAAATGCTCTTTCTATTATTGTAACAATAAAGTTTATTAAACACAAATTCTTGGAAGTCAATTCACATTCATCCATTTTATTCCTTAATATCAAACATACAAATATCATAGTAGTTACCATATGCCTTAAATATCCATTTAGTCCGCTTCACATTTTATTTGACATATGTATAAATATTTTATACATGACCTAATTCACATTTTATAAGAAAAAATTCTTCATCATTCTCTCCTTTTTTTTGGATTAGGTTAGTACAAAAATTGTAAAATATTTCTTCAACTCACAAACTTATTAACTATTAGTATACCCATTTATTCTAAAAGTTTTTTCATATGAGATAAAGTTAAAAAATAATAACATATTAAAAAAATAATTAGTTTTTTTTTTGGAATGTCTCATTTTAAAGTTAATATATGTTATATCTTTTACTAGCCTACAACAATTTATCATATGATATTAAAAAAATATGAGTTCATAAAGAACAATACTCAATTGGTGGTTGCTGACCTTATATAGTCCAACTAATAGCATATTGGTTGTGAGATTAAGTGCACTACTTCTTACATGTCTCATTCAAGGACCATTGTTCCTCCCCCCACCTTCCTTTTTCTCTTATAAGTTCTATCATAGGAGGATGGGCACTTTGACTCCTTTTTGGATCTCAAAGCATATATGATTTCTCCACTTTTCTTTTATATGATGTCCTCTAGACACATGAAATCATGAAAAGTCTCATTACTCTAATAAGCTTCCTGTAATTATAGCCATTAATCCAATTGAATGTTTGAGGGTTTGGAATTAATGTCAATGACTCATAACCATCCCATATCATAAAACCCAATTAAGAATATGGGCTCACCAAATTAGTACTAAAGTAGAGTTTTAAGTATTGTTAATGTATAAAATGTAAAAGTTTATCATATATATATATAAGTATTTATGACTCCAATATGTACTTAATGAATTCTCTATACAAATGAATTATAAAAAATGGTTTAATAATTTAGTTTTCTAATTTATGATATTTAACTATATTTAAAATTTTTTTATTTATATCTAATACTTTGATCCATCTACTCAATGTGTGTAAATTTGATGACTAATTTTTTAAAATGAATTTGGGGGTCAACATGTTAGATGGAAGTAAAATCAGATAATTAAATTATTTAAAAAATGAAATTGATTGGTAAAATTATTAATAAGTAAATAATGAAACAAATATTAAAAAAACAATAAGATTTTGGGCCATTTGATGGGCTCTGAACGACCCACTGGGTTTTCTAGGGAGGGCCCGGAACCACTTCACAAACACAGTATCGGCGGGATGGGGCGAGACAAACCGAAGGCTTGGGTCCGCTTTGGAGTCTACAAGGGTGAGTCCGGGCCAGCAGGACGAGGTGGGTCGGGTCCCCGGTTCAGGGGTTGGATGAAGTTTGACGAATATTTATAATTAATTATATATTTTCTCTATTTAGATATATTATTTCTTGGAATAAATTAGAATGAAATCTAAATTTCTATTTTGGAGTTGGAGATTAAGGAAAAAACAAAGGGAACCAAAGACATGCGTGCGGTCGGATCCGGTTTTATTTTATTTCATTTAAAGTGAACCGGTTTCATTGCCTTACGGGATCTCCGGTTCAATCGAATCAGGCAGACCATAGAGACAAAATCCTTTTACCAAATTAGAACCGGACCAGGTGTTGGGCCGGCTCCCACGGTCGAACCTACCGGTTGGTCCGGTTTTTGTAGTTTTTGTTTAGGACTTCTACCTACTAACCAAACATATATCCATTATATATATTTTGGCTAAAATTCTAAATAAGTTTTCAATATTATGTGATAAATTATTTTAAATGTAATAATTTTATTTTATTTCATTTATAATTTAAATAATTTTTTTGCAGTGCAATTTTAGTAAATAAAATATTTTTAAATTAATTTATTTATTTATCAATTGGGCTAAATTAACCCCGCCCCGGACCGTGTGGGTCCCAATCGCCATAACCTGCGGCGGTGCGGCCTTCCTCTCTCCCCAATGTTCTCTCTACTTTCATTTGAACTGCTCTCTCACTCTCTCTCCCCAACTTGTTCACCGTTCACTGTGACATTTCACAAGAAATTTGCCTCATTACTTTGCTTCAGTTCGCTTCCAAGTCCGTCGGGGGCCTGTTGCTCCGTCTTTCAAATGCCTGTCTCGGACCGCCGGAATCCGATCTCTCAGTCTCTGTAGCGTCCTGAGGCAGTTGATTCTTTTTACTTAATTCGGTAGGCCGATGTCTTCCAGTGCCTACCGTAATGGCAACCACAGAACGGCAACGAGGACGTACGGATCGGGCTTCAAACCACCTTCCTTCAAGTCCAGGCTCCAGCCGTCTCCCTCCCATGGCACCGGGGACGTCCGCCGGAGCAGTCCCGCGTCTCTGGGCGGAGCCTTCAAGGACTCTGATGGAGGTAAGTTGCATCACAGAGATTCCTCGATTGTGCCCTCTGCATTTTCCTTTCTCATCTGCCGGTGCAGTAGTCGATGTGTCTAAGCATGCCTAATCCATGTACTAGAAATGATACTTTGAGGTTGATGTATGGCTAAGCAAATTGCTCTTTCTCCATATTGTTTCGGTTGGAAGAGAATGGTCACATGCTATACAGCACATCATTATCCATGTATTTGGATTGGCAGTAGTCCAAGATGGTTAGGAGAGAAAATAGGGAGCTTTTATGCGACAGTTGCTAAACCCATGGGGATGTGCTGTCCATGATAGCTGGGGCTTTGAGTGATTGGTTAGGGTCAGTGAATATTAATTGATGTGATTCCCAATGCTGTAGTGGTTAGAGAAGCTATTATAGGTTTATTCATTTATAATTATTCAGAAACCTTGGGATTGTGCGAATTTTCTAGGTTGAAGACTTAGAGTGTTGGCTTTGTGATGAGTCCCTGCTTTTGTTTGTTTCATTTCAAATCTTTTAACCCCTACCAGGGTTATTTATGGACTACTGCAACCTCACAACATTCTACTAATCAAATATGAGCTTAACCTTTAATGGACATGTATATCTTTGTTTGATATTCCGAGGGAACATAAGATACTCATACAAATTCCACGCAAAACATTAGTCCACTTTTTAGGGTGATAAGGAAGTTGGTTATAATAAATAAGCCTCTTTGGGGCTACATAATCATAAGATCGATAATTGTATCATTCAACCTTAACTATGACAATATATATGAGAGCATCCGAGTTCACCATCAAGTTATCATCACCAGTATCAATGAGTTATTCATCAAATTAAATTGGTGATTCAGCCACGTTTTGAAGCTAGCTTAAATGCTTGCAGTTGATGATCATTTTAAATGATATGGAACTCTAGTTTTAAATTGACCCAAAATCCTAAAATCATTATTCTGTACTGCCATAAGCTCTCCTTTTTTTTACCATGTGCTCATGTTCAGTGCCTGGAAGAGTGCGGGTTGCTGTGAGGTTGCGGCCACGCAATTCTGAAGAAATGGTCGCTGATGCAGATTTTGCTGACTGCGTGGAATTGCAACCAGAGGTGCTTTTACACTGATTGTGATAGGATTGGAACTTGATTTCTTATGCATTACCTTAGAAGATATTTGTCTACTGTAATTGGGTTAATTACCTTTGGTGATAGTTAACTTTACTTTCTCTCAGGTTAAAAGGTTGAAGCTTAGGAAAAATAACTGGGATGCTGATACTTATGAGTTTGATGAGGTGCTCACAGAATATGCTTCACAGAAGCGTGTTTATGAGGTTGTTGCCAAGCCTGTTGTTGAGGTAAGTGATTGCATTTCTTGATCCCTTGACTACGAGAATAGTTGGGATTATTATATTGGTGCTGTTGTCATATACATACATCCCCTCATTGTTCCATCTTCATCTTATCTTAATCATGTCTCCCATTTGAGGTCCATTGTCAGTTTGGGCCTTGAACTATTTGTGCAAGCAATTTCAAGTGCTTCAAATCCCAGTATAGTTATGTGCTCCAACTTATAAGTTGTCCTTATGGAAATCCTGTCAACTCAAAGGTCACTGATTAGAAGACATGCTTAGATGAGAATGCACCTAGGAACTATGAAGGATGTGTTATCTTTCTTGGATAATCGGTATTAATATCTAATGAGAAAAATCTCCATTTGAGTAGTTGTTGCATTGTCTTTGTTTTTCCTCTAGATTTGTACTTCCCACAAATTCCTTTTCCCGTTCTTCTGAGTCGTTATGGGATCCACTGTCATAATCTTTATGTTTGAAATCCCATCTGATTGCTAAAATGCCATCTGAGCTTGTTTTAGCATATAAAATAGAGTTTTCCATTATTTGACATATGTTTCAATTTATATTTTTCTCAGAGTGTTCTTGATGGTTACAATGGGACAGTGATGGCCTATGGGCAAACTGGGACAGGAAAGACATTTACTTTGGGTCGACTAGGTGATGAAGACACTGCTGATCGTGGAATCATGGTTCGTGCAATGGAGGACATTTTTGCAGATGTTGACCTTGGATCTGATTCTATCACAGTCTCATACTTGCAGGTATTTTTTTCTGTAAGAGTTGGGCTTATGTTAATGATTTTTAGTTTTAGATGAAATTTTGTGTTATTCATTTGCAACTGTATTGTCTACAGCACATTTTAATGTTATTTTGTATGTAGATTTACATGGAGACCATCCAGGATCTTCTTGACCCAATAAATGACAACATTTCAATTGTTGAAGATCCAAAAACTGGGGATGTATCTCTCCCTGGAGCTACACTTGTTGACATAAGAGATCAGCAGAGTTTTCTCGAGCTGCTGAGATTAGGAGAAGCTCACCGTATTGCTGCAAATACAAAATTGAATACCGAATCTTCTCGTAGTCATGCTCTTCTTATGGTATTATAGTATAGCTTACCCTTCACCATACTTGAAATGCTCTATTTTCTCAATTGGTAGATCATGCATCATCCTGTATGTCCAATGAACTTTCCCCCTTACCCGCAGGTACATGTTAAAAGGTCGGTTGCTGGAGAAGATGCTTTTTCAACTGAAAATGGAAACACCTCTCACTTGGTTAAACCCTCTAGGCCACTTGTGAGAAAGAGCAAACTTGTTGTGGTAGATTTGGCAGGTTCAGAACGTATTCACAAGTCTGGTATGTAATGATATCTTCTTAAGCTGAATTTAGAATACATACATATATTATTAATCCTTGTACTGAAGTAAAAGGGGATTCTATCATTTCTTATGAGTCATTGAATGTTAATATAGATATAGGTTAGCTGCTCTTCTTTATGCAATCCAAAAAAATTCCCAAAAGTTTATTTTTTTATGCTCATACTGATTGTCTAGTTGGTCTTTATTTATCATTTTTATGATCATATAACTTTTTTCTGAAGGACTTGGTTTGAAATAGGTGGGATGCATTATGTGTTGTGCAACTAAGTTTTCTCCATGTTAAAATTTGGGGTATTTTATCTATGATTAAATTTTCTATTATCAAGTTTGATCTGATGTCATACTTGTAGGGAGTGAGGGACACACTCTAGAGGAAGCCAAATCAATTAATCTATCATTGAGTGCACTAGGAAAGTGCATTAATGCCCTAGCAGAAAATAGTGCTCATGTGCCTGTTCGTGATTCCAAATTGACAAGGTTGCTTAAGGATTCATTTGGAGGTGAGTTTTTTTTCACTATTATTTTAAGTTTCTGGAGATTAAAATCAGTACCATGAGACTGACAACATCCTAATTTATCAAAAGCAGTATTCTCAAATCTTTTACTCTTTCTACGATCACCTTGCGCCCTTCTATTTTTAAACTTACCTGTGTGTGTTGTTAAATTATAACATCTGTTTGCTGCTAAATTATTTTACAATCACAGGCACAGCAAGAACATCTCTCATTGTAACTATTGGTCCATCTCCACGGCATCGAGGAGAGACTTCAAGCACTATACTCTTTGGCCAAAGGGTGGGTTTTTGTAACACTAAAAATATTTTTTGGAAAGTGAAATTATTCATTTATACATATATAATAATCCATAATCACTAGAAAAAAACACATGGAGGCAGTTACCTTAGCTGGTTCTGTTTTCTTTTTTGACAAAAGCTGGTGATGTTTTTTTGGGCCAAAACTGGTGGTGTTGACAATGAGAATTTTATACAGATTCATTGGGCTCCTTTGCATAATTGCTCAGTTTTCCCCTAGGGACCATTTTTCTTTTTCCTTATTGCAATCCAATGACTAAAGGTGCTCAGCTCACTTTGTCTTTCTTTTTCTTCTCGTGAAAATTGTACATTCATAGGCTATGAAGGTGGAGAACATGCTGAAAATAAAGGAAGAGTTTGATTACAAGAGTCTCTCTAGGAAGCTGGAGATTCAGTTGGACAAATTAATTGCGGAGAATGAAAGATTGCAAAAATCTTTTGAAGATGAAATTGACACAATAAATGCCGAATCGCAAAGTCGAATATTGGAGGTTGAGAGAAATTTTGCTGAAGCTTTAGAGGTTTGTCGAATTCCAGTTGAGCCACTAATTGTCGGTTCTTGATAGCTGAGTGGGAATGATATGAGCTGCAATCTTTATGCCTTGCTTTATTCTTTGTTGGAGCAACATACTTCTAATTTTGTTTCTCTAAATCAATATGGCACTAGAACAATTTTCAAATCTCCATGTCGAAAATGAAGATTTTCCAAATCTGTTGAACAATTAGTGACTAAGAATTCAGTTTAAAAGTTCTGATGCTGCAAGTTTTTTTGTATTCTTTATTATAGAAGGAGAAGCTAAAATGTCAAATGGAGTATATGAAATCAGTTAAGGAGCTTGAAGAAAAGATGGTGTCTAACCAAACAAGGAATCAACGAGATGACTTGGTTGATGTGAAGCACATCAGTGAGGTATTTTTTCTAAGATATTCTAGTAGTTATTCCCAAAATTCCAAATGGAAGCCCATTTCCACTTGCTCGTGTTCTAGGACGAATGCAATATCTTTGTGAAGTGGCTTAACATGCTCCTCATCTTGAGTATATTTTTCTGTTAGAAAATCTGCACAGGATTATTCAATTCTGTATATTGCAAATTTCTTTATAAGCAAATCCATTGAGGATGCATTACACCATATAATAATACGAAAGTGCAGTCAGAGTTCAGCCTTATCTATATTAGTTTCAAACATGCATGATACATTTGGAGTGATTTCTTTTCATAGTTTCTGTTCTGCTGTTATCATTGATTGCTTGACTATCTGTGATATATACCCTGGATCAATGCATACCCTGTTCCTCTTAGATGTTGCATATTGTTTTCCCAATTTCTCTTGTGCAGGGAATTGGTGCATCTGTTTCATCTGAAGTTTCTGAATTAAGAATGCTCCTTAACAATGAGATTGCTCAAAGGAAGGCCACTGAGGATGAGATAAATCTCCTCGAAAGTCAGCTAGCACAATATCGACATCCAGAAGTATGTTTCTTTCAACTTAAATTTATACATGGTTAAATGTTTAAGACTCACCTTACAACACATGAAACATGTTAATAAATTTATAACTACTCTCCCCTAAATTGCAAGAGATGGAGATTTTGAGGATGTTATGTAGTGAAAATTTTCAAGTGTTGTCCGGTTCAAATGTAACGTGGATGCTACTGTGAATAATCCTGTTTAATAAAGTGAAGTTATCTATGAGTAAAATACATAGTTGGTACTATAAAATTTTATATGTTATGGAAAATGTTATATTATTAATCTTCCATTGTTAACAACTTTGATGATGTGCAGTTATAGATGATCTAATAAGATAACATTGTAATTTTTAGTCTTGATAATGTTGAGACGGTAGCTTGCAATGAGGAGTTTGTGCAAGACCACTAAAATTTTTGTTATATGTCCTTTGATTTGGTATTTGAAACTCTTACTTGCTTTCATGTACTATAATAGGCAGATGGAGATACGGCGATTTTTAGACTTCAAAAGAATCTGGAAGAAGAGATTCGGCAAAAAAAGAAATATGAAGAAGAAGTACTTGTCCTGCGAAGTCAACTGGTGCAAATGAATATAGAGGCTGATCAGGTGTGCCATTGAGAAAAGCCGGTTGTATGACTGCTTATATATTTGACATGGGGTTTCCATAGTTACAGTCATTAACTTATCAGTTCTACACATAGTTGTAATGATGGAAGTGAAGTGGATTGTAGAATATCTTAAGTTAGATATTTACTTCAATAGATATTTATAGCATAAATAGACATATATATGCAGCTCCTCATTTTCTTTTTCTTTTTTTTGTAGACAAGGAGATGTCTTGAGAGAGGTGAGTCAGGAGATGCATTTACATTGAATATGCTCATGGCTCAATCACGAAACATGCAACTCAGGGAAAATGGAAACGGGCAGAAGCCATCAATTGCAGCACTTTCTGAGCAAGGTAGTAAATTTTGGATATCAAGGTCTCTTGCACACATATGCAGGGTTGTAGCAGTTTTCTCTAAATACTGATTTGAATTTATCATTGGAATAAAAATAAATAAAAAATGTGCTGGCCAAAACATTTTGCAGTTGGATTGCATAAAATCATGTCCCTTCTTGAGTCAGAGGATGCCACAGTGAGAATTCATGCTGTGAAAGTGGTGGCTAACCTTGCAGCTGAAGGTGACTCTATTTCCTGGTTTGTTATTTATTTCCATTTAAACAAAAGTTTGAGTTTTATTTTAGGTTATCTTTATGATAGATGCATAGCTGATTTATTCTCAAATTCATCAATTCATGTTAGTTTATGTGATCAACACGGATGAAAATTGAGTTTTCATCTTCTTTGAGATTATCATGTCACTTGCTTACAGCTGCAGATTAAGTGGTTCTCTTAACCAATCTTCATTGAATAATATCTGAAGTGGCTCATTGGCTATCATTTGTGATACTGAATGCGTTATAAGTTTTTATACCCGCAGGCCATTTATGTTTTTGTCAACATGGGAATTATGATTTATCTTAGTCCCAATTGCAGCTTACTAGCTCATATTTCCTAGTTACTTAGAGCATTCTGAAGAAGTCTTGGTAATTCACTGCATTAGATAGCATCAAATTGAATTGTTCCATGACCACCCGTTCCAAGGTCACTATTTTTCTTTCTTTCCAGAAGTATCAGTTTTATGAGCAACTATTTCTTATATGATATCAGTTATATGGGGAAATCCATTTCGTGTCTGTGATATAGTTAGAGGTGAATTACCTGCATGCTTTACCTCTCATCTATTATTGATTGCATACATACAATGCAATGGCATTAAGCTCATTCTTTTATTTGCAGAAGTGAATCAGGCAAAGATTGTTGAAGCTGGCGGTCTCACTTCATTGCTAATGCTTCTTAGACGTTATGAGGATGAGACAGTACGTAGAGTTGCTGCAGGTGCAATAGCCAATCTCGCAATGAATGGTAATTGTACTTTATTTATTTCCCTTTAAAACATGAGAAAGTGTGATACTGCACATCGTTCTCTCCTGATCTTGATTTTTCTCCTCCATAGAGGTCAATCAAGAACTCATAATGGTCCAAGGGGGTATCGGTTTGTTATCTGTGACTGCTGCCAATGCGGAGGATCCTCAAACTCTGCGAATGGTTGCTGGAGCAATTGCAAATTTATGTGGCAATGGTAACTTTCCTACTGTTACATTGCTGTTTCTGTTTGATCTGTATATTTCCTTGTAAGCTTTTGACTTGGAGATGATAACTTGCTTCTTTTAACTATAATATTAATTTATTCTGTAAGATGTCAGGCACACTATGTTAAGTCAGAGGTTGCTTCAGTAAGATGACCATCCATGGCTATGGCATTGTTTCTTGGTTCTTTGTAGTACGGATGTGCAGTCTAGGTGGAGAAACCCATAAAAAAAGTCCCTGCAAAAAATAATTGATAGATTACGTCCATAAATATCTTTGTACCAATTCTTAAACTGTGAAATTGACTAAATGTCAATCAAGTAGCTTTTAGATCATCCCAAATAGTTTTGTAGCTTCTGTGTTCTGATCAAACATCTTCTAAATCATGTTTACTTGTTTGAAATTGTCTGTGACAACCTAGTGTTTGAATTTTTCAAATCAGATAAGTTGCAAATGAAGCTGAGAACAGAAGGCGGTATCAAAGCATTGTTAGGAACAGTTAGGTGTGGACATCCTGATGTGCTTTCTCAAGTGGCACGTGGAATTGCTAATTTTGCAAAATGTGAATCCCGTCTGGCTTCTCAAGGTAATTCCCTCCCATGCCTTTATTGTTCATTCATTATGCATCTGTCTAATTATGTCTGTTTTGGCATTTGAATCTCTTCCATTGTTGAGTTTTCTGATCAAGGCTCTCTGTTAAGTGAAATGTTGGGCATGGCATATTAGTTTCTATGAATGATGGTTTGTGCCTAATTCTGTAGATGAGTTTTTCTTCTTTTATTGTATTAGCATGATAGTTAGCCATAATAATAAGGTTTACTGTTAACATATGCCTATTGCAGGAATAAGGAGTGGGAGATCTCTTCTGATAGAAGATGGAGCACTTCCATGGATTGTCCACAATGCCAATGACGAGTCTGCACCAATCAGACGGCACATCGAGCTTGCCCTTTGCCACTTAGCACAGCATGGTAAGTCCAGAATGTCAAAACCTATTCCAATAATGGAAGGGAAAAGAAAAGATCACACTTTTGTTAAAAGCTGCCCTGGTTTTTTCATTTTCATCATTTAAAACGTAGAAAAGAAGGTAATATGCATGTTGGGTTACATGCATCCCATAAAATTACTGTTGACTGAAACACTGAATGTGTCTTTGATTCCTGGAAATGGGTTACAATGGAACCTAATGATCTTTATGATGATGTTATTACGATGGAATGAAGTTGTAGAAATCGTGTAAGCATTATTCCTTAATTTAAAAGAAGGAATGGTCATTCCACCATGTTTGGGTACACAACAAAAGGGAAATATAATTTCATTTTCATTGCTAGATACTGTAGAACTGAAATCATCCCTTGAAATGAAATGGAGAACTGATTCTGATCATAATTTTGCTGATTCTGGGACTTATAGAAGTGAATGCCAAGGACATGGTCAGTGGCGGTGCTCTCTGGGAACTAGTCCGAATCTCACGAGACTGCACCCGCGAGGACATCAGGAATCTTGCCAGGAAGACCTTGAGTTCCAGCCCTACATTCAGAGCAGAACTCCGCAGACTGCGTGTAGATTATTGATTTTGCCATCAGCAGGAGAATGAAGAAGTCCTCTGGTCCCCATCCCATATGACAAGAGTGTCACACTGGTTTTGATTTGGCTTCGGCTCTCATGGTTAATGGTCAGACGCAGGTAGCTACTCTCGGCTCAATCTTTGTCATTTTACTTGCCATCTTCATTACCTTGTAGAAGGGCCACTTGACTCGAGTCCCCCTGTGTAAATATCTGTTGTGATAAACAATCTAAGCTTGGCAATGAGAATTTCCTTTTTTTAATCCGGAATTTTACCATTTCCCTCACAAGCACTTGGGCTATGTTTGGTTTGGAGGTAGGGATTTGGAGTGCAGAGAAATCACTTGGTAAAATGGAGTGGTTTGTAGGGTATGTGAATCAAATATATTTATTGTTTAAATTAATTTAATATTTTTATTTATTTTTTATATTATTAATTAATTAATTATTTTTTTATTATATACTTTAAATAAATTTATATATTAATAACATTTTATATAAATTTATATAATATAAATAAAAACGCATTGTATAAAATATTTTTAATATAATTTAATTATATATAATAGTTAATAATTATTAATAAAAAAATTAGAAAGATAAATTTACTATTTTAATTAAATTAAATAATTTATTCTCCTTATTTAATATTAAAACTATATATTATTAAAAAAATTTAATAACTCTAAATCTATCACTTTACTTTCCCTCTCCCTCATAATTAACTTCCAAACTCCTCAATCTAAATATAACTAACCTTCAAATTCCGACCATACAAGCATAGCATTAATGGTGTGACTCGAATGAATAATAGTGGTCATTCGTGTCAAGCTAGATCTGAAGATGGGCTGAGCCCTATACAGTGAATCTGATCTTAGTATGGGCTTAGCCCAGCCTTTATTACATGGTAATTTACGTTCATAACCTCATCGCCCAATGGGTGTGTGGTTCAAAAGCCTAACTGGAACTATATAGGCTTTTTTTGGGTAGTAAAACACAATAAATTATTAGACATATATTCTAAAGTATTCACAGTGCATGTTCGCCAGTTGTTACATCAAGTGTCATGCATGGTGGGGATAGTATTGTCAATAAATTATTTCTATTGATAAAAAATGAAAAAAAAACATTAAATTATTGCTTAAATTTAAAAAAAATGGAGAGAGAAGGGAGGGAAACAGGAAACACGTGAGGGGGCCCCACGGTGGCGGTAATTTCTCTTGGGAGGGACAGGTCCCGCTTCCAGCCACTGATGACGCTCCACGTGGCAGGAACGAGGGGGCGGCCCAGCAGACGAAGCAGAGGGTGGGCCCCACTTCGGCGGGCAGAGGGACCACCTTGTTGGGGCGGAAGACGCGCCGCCTTGTGAATAGTGCAATACTGCAAAGCGAAGCAAAAGGGGCAAAAAAAAAAGGCATCCGTTGGTTGGGGCCCACACTCTGCTTCTCTTGGGTCCCGCGTCACATGGCCCCAGTGGGGTGGCCCCAACTTTATTCTCATTAAATGCCTATTATAATAATAAACTAATTTCACCTTATTTTGATAAAAAAATTATTTTACTTATTAGTAAAAATATATTTTAAATCTTATATTTTCACATCATTTTATAAACTCGTGATTTACATGATTATTAAAAAAATACTTAAATTATACTCATTATTTTATTTTAATGGAAAATTTTTAACTAAATAAGTATATATACATTAGATGTGAGTGTTTACTTGTAAATAAGAATGATTTGGAGCTTATAATCTCTATAATAATATCTTATTAAAATTAAAAGTGTAATAATAATATTATTATTTGCATGCACGGGAGTAGGGTGGGACCCATCACAATATATATTGGTCACGCTGAGTCACCGTGTTGACCCACACAAAGCCAAGTGGGCCCCCACGTGAGCATTAATCGGGTTCCGGTGGTAGGCCCATCTCTCACGTGCGCACGTGCGTACCTCAAACCCCAAGAAACCCACGGACAACCCGTCTTTCTTAGCATGGGCGAACTGAGGCAGGCGCTTTACCTGTGTCTTCCTACTCTTGCACTCTTTGGTAGCTAAATTTACTAAATCACCCTTTCTATTTTCTCATTTATTTTGATTTAATATGACTCAATTCTAATATAATATTATTTTATTTTATCCATCATTCATAATTATGATATCTCCTCCTTAATCCTAATTTCATTTCAAACCCAATAATATATAATCACAAAAAAAGAAATTGAAATCCTCCAAAATTTATTGGGAAGAAATTTATGGGGATTCAAGGGCAAATGAGTAAAACTAGCATGGGTTTTGCTCAAATTTCAATATCTCCATATTACATTATTGACTAAAATCACAAAAAATACTTACCTACTTCCACCTAAATTTTTAAGTAAATATCATATTAATTTCTTATAATAATACAAAACACATTGTCAAAAGATCCGGGTCAGGTGAATACATACCCGACCCGATCGAGTTCAGATACTACCCATCAAACTTAGTGATGGAATTTGTATTCAAACCCTTTTTTTATATTATAATTTGAAAGATAATAATAAATTTTTATAAACTATTTGAATTGTGGTGTAAAAATGAAACTCTATATTATCATTTTTATAATTTTTCTCTTTTATTATTAATAATTTAAAAGTAATATATCATATTAATTTATTAAAACTTTAACATTTTTAATTTTTATTTATTTATTATTGGAGTAGTTAAAGTCACACGAGAGTACAGATCCAAAAATTTGAACCCATACCCGACCAACACAGTGAACGGGTTTATCCGAACCCGACCAGATTCTGTCCATTTTATTGACAAGCTATATGTATTTTTTGCTCTTAGGACAAGCTATATGTTTTTTTTTGCTCTTAGGATAAGCTATATGTGCATAGAGTTCAACTCAAATATAGAGCTAATTGCTCTCTTTGGAAAACAAAACAGACCACCATGTAATCCCAAGGAAAGACAGCACTATATTGAACAAAAAAAACCAAACTTAGGAGAATCTCCAACGTTACTAAAGTAGAAGAACATGTTCCATGCCCATAATCGTATGTAGATAAGATAGTAAATCCAATATTTTTGCCTTTATTTTCACCCTTAAAATCCAAAACATGCATCATCTTAATTTTTTCTTTCTTTCAATATGAATTTTAAAATTAAATAATATAATTTAAATATAAATAATTAATGCAATTCTCATACTACTCCATGGAAATTTTAATTCATAAAACTAAAATGGTAGAAGTAATGGAAATGTTTGAACTAAATTGTCCAATTTTACAACTTGGCAACCCTAATGATGGGTCAATTCTTTGAAACTGAGGACCCACTCATGAGCTTGAGCTCAATCCCCGCCGTTGTTGTGGTGGCCGAGCTTGGAGCCATAGCCGAAGTATCCTTGGCTAGCTTCGAACCTATCGCCTTAGAATTCACATTTCCGACTGATTGTGACGTCGCTTCGTTAGAAGACGTCAGGGCAGCAAAGGTGACCCCCGCCGTCGACACGAACGATGCAATCGGCCTAGCCGCTGCTGCCACTGTCGGAAACGTCACCAGGTGGGGCTGGCTCGGGAGCACGAAGTATGCTCCGGCCGGAACCATGCCGCTGGATGTTATTGGCATGGCCCACATGGGGACCATCCCTTGCGGCGGGGGAGACACGGATTGTTGGCCGTGGGCGGCTGGAGTTTCATTCACGTCCACGTAGTCACTGTTGTCGGGCCTTTTCCGCTTCTTATTGGCGGCGGCGGACGGATCTGTAACGTCCTTCTCGGCCGCGTTTGCCGCAGTCGTGGTGGGGATTTTCAGGGTGCCGTTGATGGACATAGCAATGGCCGGAACCGTTCCTGTGCCGGTAGCGGCCATGATAGCTGGCTCAGCATGCTCTAGCAGCCACCGGATGGTCTCTCCGTCGGACTTGTGGCCGAGCTCCCGCGTCAGCTGGAAGATCCGGGCGGCACAGGCGGCCGGCATTCGGACCCTCCGCCCCCGTCCCTCCACCTTCGTGTGGCGGTCCTACAAAACAAATTCAACGCGAAAAAATGGCGCCGATGAAAAGATCTGTTAAGACATTATAAGCGCTCCCATCTGCAGCCAAGCTTCGTGCCCTGAAAGTGCATCCACACCATTTAACTTTCAGAACTAAATTACCTCAAGAAAAATTTGTTGAGCTGTCATGCCGACCTTTTGATTCTGTTCAAGATGCAAACTTTTTTTTTTTCTGAAATTGCTGATTTCATTGGCAAAAAGAACTATGAATTATCATCTACCTCATCCAATTCAATCACATCATAATTATGGCATTCTTCTTCTCTCTCTAAAACTCCTTTATATGTTTCCAGTTGAATTTTGCACTTTTTACCTCAAACATCTTTACTGGCAGCTTTTTCTCCATAAAAGAAAATATAGATGCATGAAAAAAATGTATTTATATTTGTATATTACCTTGGTAGCCCTCCTTGGCGGGGCTACCGTCCCTAACTGGACTTGGCGCGTCTCCGTCGCCGCCGCTGCCCCAGGGACAGCACTGAGTGGTGGTAGTGGCAGCTGCGGCAGCCGTGTTTCCCCGCACTCCGGCTCGTCCTTTAGGACAACGACGGCCCCATCCGCGGATCCTTTGTGGTCTCTCCGCGCGTCACCGTCCCTATTCCGTTCTCCGCCGTTGATTCCGACCTTCTTGTCATCGTCTTCAATCTTCTGCTTCCGGAAGGTAGAGGCCATTCTTTGGAGGGCAAATAAAATCAAAGCTAAGAAGTAAACTACTCACAGTCCCCAAATATTATATATAAGAGAGGAAGGAGAGGGTGGGAAAGGTGGAAGCAGGAACAAGAAGAAGGAAAGAAGACAGCTTTGTTCTACTGCAACTTTGGGAATCCCCTTAGAGATTTAATGCTAAAAATTTATACGGTTGCTATGAAAAATAAGTGAGCATAAGAGATGATGATGATGAATGTCTTTTTTTTTCTTGCTGAAAGTTTTGCCATTTATTAGAGGGACGACACCGTTTCAGGGTGATCGTCAAACCCGCGCATCCAATTTGGACTAATTAGACAGTGACAAGTGGTGGCCCTGTATTATTATTATAATATATTATATATTAAAAATAGCGTTTCAACTATATAATATATATCAAATGTGTAATATTAAAATATGACAATTTTCCTATAATGTTCTTATATTTTTATTTTACTATTCACAAGCTAGATAATGCTCAGATTTACTAAATATTTCATTCGAATCAACAAAAATGCTACCACTTTACAACCTAAAAGATCTTCATCCGGTAATATTTTAAAAATATATTTTATTTGACTTTAATGTATAATTAACAAACCTTTAATAAACTCTATAACAAGAAAATATTTCCATTGTCATAATATTTTTAGTTTAAATTTAGAAAACAAAAATTCACAAACATTGTTAAAAAATTTATAAGAAATCAATCACTTTTCTTTTTGTAAATAAAAAATATATGAATAATTTCTATAAAATCCAATCTCAATTAACGTTTAAAAAAATTCATATTAGTATAAATACTTGTTTTAATCCAAAAAATAATTTACTAAATTGATATATCAATTTACTCTAACATTTCCGATATTATTTATTTTTTGGGTCTAATACATATAACTCCGATAGTAGTTGTTACACTACTGTATCTACTGACCGAAAAATTTAGATTATTAATACAACTCAAAACTAATTACCTGAAATAGTAAATTTTCCTTACTTATTTTCTACTATCTAAATAAATTTTATAAAATTTCTTCAAATCATTTCTCACAATTTGTGCAAAAATTCCCCTTAATGTTTATCCGACTTAGCTCTAATTGTCCCAGTTTTATGAAATTTATTTTCCGAATCCCTAATTTCATTTAAACAAATGTTTAGAATTTGGTATATATCATTATGATTAATTTCTAAGATCTCATTTGGAATAAATTCCTACTCGATTTAATTTTAAATCATTTCTCGAACTTTCATTTTTATTTCATCTTTAATTTTTAGTTTAATTGAGTAAAATTTTTATTTTTTAAAATATTGGGTGTTACAAAAATATCACTTAGTAACATATAGCTATTTTAACATTCTAACAAAAATTGTAACATGTAACCATTTTAACTACATGCCGAAATATCTCTAGATAATTTAGCACCAATCTAGGTATATCCCTTCCTAACGAACCTAAACTTATACTTATTTATAATTTCAGCAACTCTATATTTTAATTTGAAACTCATTTACACCATATAGCTCTTTTACCTTTATTTTAAGTATATTTTTTTTCTAAAACTTGTAATTAATATTTAAGTACAATATCATAAATATTAAATTCTACACTTACATTAATATTTAAAAATTGAGTTTCCAGTATAAGTTCATATATGAATGCAATAACAATAGATACCAAAAGATAATATTTAAAAAATGAGTGTGGATTGATATTATATACACTTAAAAGTTTGCAATCTTATATAACTATAATAATTTTCTATTTTATTTAATATTTGATTTTATTATCAACAAAAACATAATTATACTAAGTCGAATCTAAATATTTATATAAAATAAAATTACTAATAGAATATTTGAATATACAATTTAATCTAAGTAACTTACAATTATAATCACATAAATAGTTTTAACTACCCTCATGTGTCATAAGAATACTAACTAAATCACCTTGTAATCTATCCAATTTTCTTAACTTACATATTCATCATTTTTAATAATATAATCACAAGAAATAAAAATAAAATCAACATTCAAGTGAAATAAAGTAAAAATATCTTCATAGAATACAACAATCATGCAAATATCAATCATATTATCTTTTTAACTCTAAAACCTTATAATCTTTATAACCAACAAGATAAACTAAAAATATACTTCCGATTTTTAATCTCAAATGATGAAATCGTGAATTAATGTAAGAAAAAATACAAATTTTATTGATATATAAAATTGAATTATAAAAAAGTCTTTTATTAGTTTATCATTTAATATAAGTCACTAAAGTTCCGAAATCGTTATAAGTTGGGACTGATCAAATTATCAAATATTACAAGAAGTTCGTCTACCGCATACTATCATTTAAATCATAACTATTAATGCAATAAATATTTTGATATAAAATATCTTCAAAAGTGTTAGGCAACACCTCCCTTCAGCCACCTTAATGAGGGAGGGCTTGTCTATGAGGATGATCAACCATCTCGCCTCAAGATGGCCGACGTCCAGTGGGGTGGCCGGTGAGAGGGACACTCCCCAATGGCCCTCTTCCTCAGACCACCCTCACAAGGCGAGCACGGGGAGGGTCCCTTTCTATTTTAGCCAAAAAAAAAAATATGGGCATAGCATGTTGAATGAGACATAATTATGAAAGAATGAGTGTTGTGGAGCCTTTTTTTTCCCTTGGAGGCAGCCCTTTTGGCTACAAACAAATATGCTAAAGTTCATGTGTCTCTCACCCAATAAAAGAACTTTCCAAGAATCAACGTACTAGAAAATTGTTGCAGCCCCGTCTAATTAATTATAAGGCATTCATCGATCCACATTAAGATATTGTTCGAATTTGTTATTGTTTATTATGGAATAATTTATACCGCATAATATAGTTACTTGTCATGGATAAATATAAATTTACATTTAATTATAATAGAATATCGAGTTTTGTATAAGCTAAAAAATATATCGATAATATTATTATAAATTTGATAAAATAAAAAAATTATATATATATAATTATAATTTTTTTACTATTTATAAAGATAAAAAAAATATAATATCAAAAATATAATATTTTATTATATTATATTAGAGTAATTGGTGTGTAACCAAATGAAAATTAAAAATCTGTTCTAGTACTATAGAGTATATAGAAAAAATACTTAATTATTGATTATTTTTATCAATTCTTTAATATTAAATAATTATAAATGTCAATTATTGAGTGTAATTTTAAAAATTATATGTGGCAATTGAATTAATGTTGCACATTATTAAAAATATTATCAAATATTAAATAAAATAAAATAATAATATATATATATATATAATATTTGAAGATTTATATAATTTATAAATAATAATTTTAATTGAATATTTTTTAACTAATAATACTCTCTAAATTGAATCATTACATAAAATTTTGTAATTTATTTAAAATTTTAACTTAAAAATATATTTGTTTCAATTTTAGCTTAAAATTTTAGGCTAAATAATCTAAGTTCGGGTCATATCTTAAGACAACCCCACCCAAACTTCTTACATCGTGTGCTCCGATATTTTAAATGGTCATTAAATCATTGTGATGTGAGATAGTATACACTAATTTCCACACTAATAATAAATTTCAGATTTGAAATTTATAAAATTAAATATTTTAAAGGGTTTTTTTTGTCCGAGTAATTATTTTAAAGGGTTTTTTTGGGGAAAATTTAAGCATTCATGATCATCATTCATCATATTAGACAAAAATGTTTAACCGATGTAAATGTAGGGATTCATACAAAAGTCTTGTGGTCCGGTGGCGTACAATTGGGGTCCATCTCCGCCCTCCCTCGCCTCTTCACTTAAAAGTCGGTCCACTCTCTCTTTTGTCCCTCTTCCCTTTCTTCTCCTTTTCCCCAAGTTTCTCTTTATAATAAGCCAAGTGTTGGGGGGCAATTTCTCTCAATATATTATACATGTAAACCCTAATTATGTAATGTGAAAATGAGATGTTTATAATAGAGAAGTGACCTCCATTATTTTTGGGGTTATTGAAACATTCGATGTGTATAAGAGATGGGGAAAAAGGAACCCTAATTTCACCTACTTGGGTTTTTAGATTTAGGTTACAAATGACATCTATGGAGACCTATTTCTTTCTACATGGTTAAAAATTGTAAGCAAATGGTTATGGTTTACCATTGCCGGAGTTCCACATTTAAAATCATTTTCAGAGTCAGCTAGGCTTCTAAAAAGCCCTATGATCTCGGTGGACATGACCGGGACCGGGACAACGGGATGCACCAGCAAGTGGTGCAGCCAACATGGTCCACGAGTATGCTTATGCTGTAAATGACCCACCACAACCCTCCCACAAAAGGGTGGTCCCTTCCACATACATTTGGGAAGCTGGAGGCAGGTGGGGGCACTAAAAAATGAGCAGATGAGTGAAAAGCACATCAAGTGGAGTGCATCTCTGATTTTGGATTATTTTTTTCTCATTTACAAATACTAAAATGTGAATGGTTGAGATTAGGGACAACCTTTCTTATTAGTTGAGGAAGAATGGAGTGAAGCTTTGAATCTTGCCTTCTTCCCCCACCTATCACGAGCCAGAGAAAGAGAGTTCATGACATGTCACTGTTGGGAGCAGAAATTAAAACAATTTTACAAAAATACAAACCCATTGGGTGGTGGTGGCGTTGGTGGGTCGGTGGGGGCCACCGGCCAGCCACAGACGGTGGTGGGGAGTGCCATGCCCATGTACCTGGGGGCCCATATAATATACATTTTGGATCAACTAACACAGTTGGACATTTTTAATTTTATTTTCAATTAATTCCATCATCCAAGGAATGTTATTTTATTATTTGTAGTCTTTTTTTTGGATCAAACATAAATGTATCTATTATCAGTCCTAACCTAATTTCCATTGCAAGTCTAAAAGAAGATTTGTTTTTATCAGTCCTAACCTATTTTCCAGGATGCAAACAAACATCCATGGACTTTTGTTGAAAGATCAAGTGAGCCACATTGTTGCCACTTGAAATAATTTAACCTGAGAGATGGCTTTCTATAACAAAGGGAAAAATATAACAATTGTTTTTCCAGCTTCTGCCAAGTAGATGGGGCCACATCTTTCTCCTTCAAATAATGATTAACCAAATGAAATAGAAAGGTAAAAATTTATAGTGGGTTAGTAGCTTCAAAACTCCTCAAGTCAAGCCTAATGAGGTTTCTCCATAGGTTCAGGCAAAAGTGAACAAAGCAGCAAACAATTTCTGGGAGGTAAAGAGTATGAAGGGCAGCCGGAGAGGATGAGGGCAAATATAAATGGGTCTAAAACACTTCATGAACAAGCAAAATAGAAGCAAGAACAGTCATGCCTTAATGATTATATAGTTTACCTGCTCACTTTATACGATCTTTCATGGATAACCCCCTCCGATCATGACATTTTGTCCAGCGCCCCATAAATCAACAACAGTTTAGGAGACACTTTCCTAAAGGTAACATGAATACATTCTTTGGCAACTTCTTCTCTACTGGGACCATAGATTCTTGTGAGATCTCAACAGAAGGGGCAGATCTTTCTTACATAGGCAGGATGCTTGCCTGAGAGAAAAATTGAAAGCTAAACCACCACAGCTTCTTAGGCTCAACTCCTCAAGAACCTGACATGTAGGTGTACCTCGTCTGAGCTCCAACAATTAGCTCTATTATTTTAGCTGCAAGGTAAAATAGACAGTAGAACATCGATGTCACAGATTGAACATTATATATTAAGAAAAAAGGATTGGTAGAGTGACAACAAGCTCATGGGACGTACCAGTAAGCATCCCAAAGATAGGAACAGGTTCCAATAGTTTCTCAGTGCTTTCAAGTTTTTGCCTGTTCCATAGAAAAACAGTGTTACATCTTTCCGCTTGGACAAGAGTAATTAAATAAGTGTAACAAAAGGCTATTTTTTAGGAGATTCAATGACATTCACTTTTTTGAACCAAAAAGGAAATCACATCACTTTAAGTTTCCCATCAGTTGCATGGTAAGCAGCATATGACACAACAATTAATATTTTCTATGGACCTGGTCTTTCTAAGTCTCTTCTAGGACCAGACACAACATTCAATCTTATAAGATTGATACTGAAATGAATACCTAGTATATTTGCTGAAAAATGGATCTCTCATGAGATAAAGTGCCCACAGCAGCTTCCTTCTCCTCATCTGAACAAAGGCACCAGACCCAGATATAAGTATCATTCAATAAACTTGGGAAAAACTGCAAAGAAGCTTTTACAAGAATCCAACCTCATCCTTCTCCAAAGTTGAAGGAAGAAACCGTTGGTTTTCTCGACCAGTCTTAGAGAGTGAAACAGGAGAAAAGATTCCAGCCCCAAGAAGGTCGATAGCTAGCGAAAGAAACCAGGGGGCCCAAGAGAGCATCCCGTACTTTCTAATAAGCAAGACGTATATCAACGGCCTTGTTATGAAAAGGGTCTCCCCTAAGAGAAACAATGCTCCACTAAAACCTCTCTCAGACAAAATAGATGAAAGTGTTGGCTTTGTTTTCTCCGCCACTGGCACTGCTGGCACTGCAATTCAGTAGCAAGATTGAACAATCTATTCAGCAGCTTTTTATTATGTTTGATATAAAAAAGGACTATCTAATGAGATTCTTTTGAGTAAACGTCATTACAAGGGGGTTTCACAGTTGACTGCTGATGATGCATCCTGTGGAACCACATAGGCTCGGAGACCATCCTGGCATTTTCGCCAAACCTACTTAATGCAGTCAAGGCCCTGTTCTGTGCAAAGTTATTACTCAAGAGAGCTGGTGTTTGAGCTCCGTATTTTGGCAAATTACCATCTCCAAACGGAGAGCTGGAAGGATTCAATTTATCATCAATGTTGGGTGTCTCACCTCCATGCAAAAGCATCCTATATCCACTATTCCGGAACAATAATAACCTAAGCAAGACTCTGAAATCACAAAAGAAAGAAGCCATACAAGTACAACATAGATACTAGTGAGAAACTGGCATATATATAAACAAGCATAATAAAACAAAAAGAAGTTACCAGAGCTAACTTGCTTACTTAATGCCCTCAGTCGCAGCAACAAAATTCCATTTCCTGGTTTCGCCATAGAAGTGTTCAGATGCAACTTCAACCAGTGTTTCCAGGTCCTTGACTGCTGATATGCAGAGAGCATATGGGAATGCAGAAGCTTCAACAGGCCCTTTATGGGTAGGAGATGGAGTCGTTTCAATGATATGTTCATTTATGGCAGTAATCACACCCAAAATAGCGGTAGCTGCAGAAAATTTTAAAATGTTAACACCCAAAAAATTAGAGTCAGATATACACCAATATGCCATTCATTAAGGGAAATATAAGCACATAAATAAATTTACTGAAAGAGTCCAGATAAAATCAAATTTCAACCAATCCCAAAATATACTTATCAAAAAAACAAATCCCAAAATATTTTGGTAGCTATTAGAAGACAAATTTTTATTTGATCAGCATAAACAACTGCATGATATCACAAAATTCAATCACCACCTCAGAAAAAGCAAGCTAAAAATCAGCCTTATTAATAGTAGCTTTAAGTGTTACCAAATTTTCACAAAACCTGCTTCTGGACCAAGTTCGGAGGCAGAAAACCGTTCTGGCAGAACCCAAGTTAAACCCTGCACAAAAAGCAAATAAGATTAGTACTATGCGACAAGTCAATCAAGGGGTCTACGCACCATATTATTCCAATCATATCGGAAATCAAGATCTAATCTTAGAGTGCATCCACATATATATGGCATCAAGGAACCGAGTATAGCAAATACAAAGCTGACTGTCTACCAATCCTAGTATGCCGTCTTCACTGTTAAATAACTCGATTTAAGCTTTAATAAAATACACTATCGAAAAAAGTTGTATGGCAATCATTGCAACAAGGGAAAAGCTAGAGACAGGGTTATCTTACGTTTGCTAGAGACTCAAGGGAGTGCACAAAATCCCTATTCCTTCTAACCCATCTCTTATAAGCTTCCATAGCTATAGCTTTTCCGAATCCCACTGACTGATAAACAAAGCGGTGGAATTAACCCCTCAGTCAAATCAAACCCTAATTCATCCGCCCCAGCATGTCAACCTCGACCTTCGCTCTATTTCTCCGATTTAGGGGAGGACGCCCAGGATAACAACACCGGATGAACCTAGAACATTCCTCTGAAGTGAGAGAGCAAATCAGAGGGGTCATTCAACTCAGCTACACTACAATAACGAGGAAGGCGAAGTTTCCGCGTTCTGATCCCGGAGGTTCGATCGGCGGAGGTGGATTGAGATTAAGGGAGGCGGCAGACTGATGTTCACTAGTTGCCGAATGATGATGGCCTGGCGAAGCAGTGGAATTGGAGGATGAGAAATGAAATTATCATTGGAAATAAATACACGACAAACTAAGAAATCCTTGGGGGAAAAAAAGACAAAATATAAATATTGTAGGGATAGTATTGTACTTCCACTTCCAGGCAGACCCGGACCCGGACGAACCCGAGATCCGGGTCCACTAGCACCGGGTCATTGCCGTTCAAGTGCGTCAAAAGTGGAAGTACAATAATATCCTTCCAATATTTACATTGTCTTATTTTCCCCAAAAAAAAAACATGGTGGCATCGATCAATGCTTTTATTGCTCTGACAGTTTTAGCCAATGGAGTCACTAATGGAAGGATATTTCATTTATAGTTATTTAATAACAAATTTAATTTATAATTTAGATTAGTAAAGTATATAATTTTTTTATATTTAGAAAAGATGAGAATTTCTCCAGCAGGAGATTTGTGCAGCATAATCTAAAGCATAGGCTTCTACTTGTGGGGCACAATGCAGTTGACAAGGCTGAATCCATGATAGTATCCCATCCCCATGTCCATTTCTTTTTGGTGCAGGCTATAATATAATACCTGCAACACATGCTCTTACTCTATCTATCCTAAGCTGCATCTGTATATATGCAGGTGTCTGTGTCTTTAGCAGAAGAGTTTCCTCCAGAGGTTGTGGAGGAAGAAAGGACCTGGAAAAACAAATGTGAGAAGTCCAAAGAAAGTAGACACTAATATTTATATTGCTGAAATACAGAAGATATCATCCAGCTATAGGCTAGATGAGACCTCAAGTTCCAAATTACAGGAGACCACATTACTATCTCAAATACTCTCCTATCTAATGGCCACATTAATCCATAAAAAGAAAATGCAAAATTTTCATTGCAAAAACATTCACCAGTGGACTGAGTCTGTGACCTTAACGCATGACTTGCATGTTGATTCTCTTTACATTCAACCTCAAAAAACTATTCTCCAACATTGGCTGGTGATTCACTTCTCATCTTGAAGTTCTTGATGTCCTGGAAGTGAGATTTTTCTGCTTCTAGAACCCCCTGAATAAACAATAAACAGAAAAATGTCAAAAGAAGTCTGACTAAGAAGGTTGTATTACATGGAAATTTTGTATAAAAATCCTCAATCAGAACCTTGATGATGATTATAGCGGCTTCTTTATGCAGATCTTCATTATATTCATGACAGGCTAAACTCTGAAAGGAGCAAGAAGAACCATTACACTTATTTGGCTGAACTAATAAGTTAATTGAGTGTCCTTTCCAGAGCAGACCTGAATGCATTTAGGGCAACCCCTGCCTTCTGAGCAAGTACAAGAGGAGATAACTTCCAGGGCAGCAACAAGTAGCTCATTGAAATAAGGTCGAACCTGTAGTAGATCTTAATTTTTAATGTGGAAGGCCAACTATCATATTTTTTAGTGTACCAGTGTGAAGAACTGTCTAGCATTAACTCATCAAGTAGATGCTTCTAATTCCAATATCATATAGCCAGAGAACTTCAGTATAGAAAATAATTTAAAGAGAGTTTCTACCTGCAACGAAACACCAGTTCCACCAGGATGCTTGTCGTACATGAGAATACGTGCTGAGAAAGCACGTGTATCATAAGGATTTGAGCATTCAGGGGCCAAGTCAGAAGAATTGCATATTACACATCTACAAAGGAGACAATAATTAAGCATTTCAACTTCGACCACAAAAGAAGATGCCATTGATTGTGCTCAATGTAATCAGCCAAATGGTAAATGGTAGAAGCTTCTCCAAATATATAGAAGATACATTAGGATGATTTACATTTAGCTGTGCTCATATTTTGCTCAAACATTCCTCCTCGGGTAATTTAGTCTAGCAGTGTTAATTCTTGTAGTCTACAACTTCTACCATTCATCCAGAGGTAGAACAGGAGATTGCCATTGGCTCCATCCTGACATTACTAAGTATTGATATGACCTGGATTAGATTTCCAAGGCCATTGAGGTTCATCCAGGTAGGATTAAATAGAATTCATTGAAGTTGATTCAACCTTCTTTGATCTTCACAACAATTTTCATAATCAATCTTAAACCACGAGGGTTGATTTAGGTTACATGGCCCTGGATTTATTGGAATTGACCTAGAACTCATTGAATCTAACAGAGGCTGATCCTATATGTATCAACCTTCTCAGTAGCTAAATAGGTTATTAACCATCCAAACAACCCAATTTGAGATCAGGATTGGATGACTTATGTTCCGAGTAATCCAACATAGTTGGCAAATGCAGCTGCTCATGGAGAGGTGGAAGAAGCAGAAGCAGCCTGAATAAATCTGTGCCTAAAATTACTCCATATATGAACAGCCAGTGGATACTTACAGAGGAACTACATTGAGTAGAGCATGTGAAGCAGCATGCAAGCCTGCACGGAAGGAGAAATTATTTCTCTCTACTTCCTCTCTGCAAACTTGAGGAACTTGGATCCAAACTGCCTGTTTGCATACATTTCATCAATATGATGCTGACACCAATAAAAGTTACTAATAGCAGGACAAGCAAACCTGTGATTGATAAGAATATCTTGGAAGTGAAAGTTCAACTGTGTCCATGACTTGGTTAGTGCCTCTACTAATGCGACGGAACCCAAACCAAGTCGTAACTACTTTGCAGACATTTGCTTGAGCAGTCGTTTCTGGTATCATGTGCTCTGTCGGACCATAGGGCATAGTAGCTGGGTAAGCCTAAAAGGCAGAGACAATTACATTATAGTCAACATTCAAATTCAGTCACAGATGCCTCGAATATTAGAGATGATGATGTAACATATCCAAAATAAAAGGAAATTTGATAAAAGAACAAAACCATCAACTCAGGCCAAAGGGAGAAAGCCATCAGCTACTTCATCTAGGGATGTTAATGTTTGCCAAAATTAAGAAGGCTCGAGGACAAGAAATAAGTCATGTACCATATCTCCACCGACCTGAACATCTGTGTAATCTCGGGTTTTTGTGTAGTACTTCAAATCAGCCTCTTTGCACCAAGCAATTTTACGTGACAGATCTAATTCCTTTATCAGATAAGTCTTGCCTAGACGCAGATATACAGCACCCTCGTGTACCTGGAGTGAATTCAAAGTCGATAACTCATAGTTTAAAAGATCGGATAAACTAAACCTCTTCAAAGTACAATATACATATTCCATTGGATAATTTCCATTCTAGTTGAGGAAATTGCATATCAGAATAGTAAAACCCAAAAATGGTCATGTGAATAATAAGCAATACAATGAATGAGAGTACCTGAAAGAAAGCCTTGCTCTCCTCAATCTTCTCAAGGATTTCATTTGTCACTGTGTCTATTACTTGGTATGCTTCAGTCTCTATTGCTCGAATATTGACAATGTCTGAAGGCCTTTTCTGATAAGATAGAGAATAACAAAAGTAGTTTAATCTGGGGAATCATATGTATCTATATCAAAGTATACACGAAAACCATTTAATGTAAGTGCACAGATACTGACTAATAAAATCCATACCTCATGGCCAATGTAATTCCATATTTGAACTGATGAATCAAAAGATTTATCATAACTTAGGTATCCCCTATTTCTGAGATTCTCAATAGCTCTGCTGAAACCATTGCCAAAGAACTTCTCATCATGGTGCAAACTCAGTGGGTACTCATGAGCAGCACATACCAGGTGTTGTTCAAGCACCTAAAAGATGAAGTCGTCAATGAAAGTAAGCATGATTTACAACTTACATGCAAATTTAAGATTTGCAGATAAAAAAAAACCTGCTGATTTTGAGAATCAATATTGCTGCACTCAATTGGGCTCCTAAAGAGTTTCTCTGGATACTTGACAAAGTACTGATCAAGTGGACTGTCGAAAGCAACATACACAGCAAGAGATGGTTTTTCTCTTCTACCAGATCTCCCTGCTTGTTGCCACAAGCTAAGATCCGTATGGGAGAACAGATGGTAAAATTGAGTGCAAATAGTCCAGCAGATAAAGGCTTATTTAGGAGAAAAGTTTCTAAAACCAAGTTACCTAGCTATGCTGCCAGGGAAACCCAAATGCAGAGTGACGTCAAGATGCCCAACATCAATACCCAACTCCAAGGCATTAGTTGCAGCAAGTCCCCGAAGCTTTCCCTCGAAGAATTCACTCTCAATCTTTCTTCTGACCTATTCCATTGATTAAACCCTACTTGAGAAAATGTGTGTGCTATTTAAGCTAACATTATATATATTTTTCACCTTTTTAAGAAAAAGAAGAATAAATTGTTGCTGGATAACAAGACCAAGCAGCTAATGTGACTTATTCTCAGATGCAAATACCTATAAGTCATTTGAAGGTCTTACTTGAACAAATTAAAGAACTTGTTTTCCAGCATGGAAACCCCTCTAAAGCAAGACCGTAATAAGGGCCTGTAAAAAGTATCATTTGCTCTTTAGATACTTATCCCACAATGCTGAGCCAGATTCTGTAAAACTACCCTGGTTATGAACATCCTGACCCCTACTGGCCAAAGTCAAAGATCAGGCTTCAACAAACTAACTAGTGATCTGACACAAAGTCCTGCTCTGAGATTTGAGAATGATGGGGAAGTACAACTAGGAGGTACTGCCTCCCCGAGGAACAGTTTTAGACACTTCAAACCAAATCCTAATAAAATCCGTATTATACCACTAGTATAGGCAGTCATTTCAATGTCAGGGCTGGTCCCCACCTAAGAAAAACTAAAGAGAAAGAATTCTTAAGTTCCTGCCATCTATCCAGATTTAATACCAACGAGAAGCCAAATCTCTGTAAACAAAACATTGGGAGCTTCATGATTAGGACAATGTAGAGAAATATTGCACAAATTTCACCTCATTCATGAAAAATTAGACCATCAAAATAAATACAGAGAATCTGACCTCAGGAGCATATCCAGCACGGTAGGATGTTATCGAATCAACCAGTTTGGGTGCAGTATCATGAAGAATTTCTTGCCTGAATTATTAAAACCAATGACAATAAATTTCTAAACTGCTTATAGCACATAAATGGAAGTTTAATGAACAACAAAGAAACTGAGCCTTACGTGTATAACAGAACAAGCTCACAAAGTTTGCGTGATGTGCAAAACATTATACATCGCAGTCCATGTTGAATCATTTCAGAAAAGAGGCATGAAGCTTCCCAAATAGGACTGCAAATGTTGGAAAAGGAACAGCTAAAGAATAATCTACAGAAACACACTAATGCCATGTTCGCTGCCAGAAAAAGGTTTTCCATCATCAATTAAAAGACAGAAAGAAATGGAAAACTTTTGACAGTTTTGAATTATTCACAAGGATGAAAGAAAAAAAAAAGAAATGGTTCTTGAGAAAAAAAGAAAAAGGAATAAACAAGAGATAGAAAGAAAGAGAGGGGTGGAGGAAAATTACAATACATCAAATTTGTAAAGTAATGCATGCTTTCATAAATTAAAAGCATGTGACAGTAAATTTTATAGGTTCTGGATTCTCATGTGCTTGTAGATGAAGTTTATGCTTGGAAAATCAGAAGACTATCTACATTAGTGGCTGCATAAAATTATTGCTTCTGTTGTAAATTGATTATTGGTTGGATTAGACAAGGCTAGTTCTTAGGCATATACTCCTAACAAAAGCTCCACAGCTAATGAATTTCCCTTAGTCGATTTATAGGCTTCATAAATCAAGTTTCTAAGAAAGGGGAAGGAAAGAGCCTCTGCCTTTGGGTCAGTGTGCTCTTTAATTTCATTTGGGCATTTAATTCTCCTTCTCTACCTATGACAGTTTTAGAGGATCATCCTAGGATGTAGGGATCGCATAAATGGTCACAACTAGAAACAGTTAAAACAGTTTGTACTGTGCTATCCTCATGGTGCTGTGATTATTGGAAAAATCTTCAGCAAGGTTCCACTGTGACCAAGGTAGTCCAAGTTCTGGTGGGACACAACCTTGACAGTTGAGAAATATAATTGTCAGCAGCTATCATCACAAACTTCTTACCACTAACCATATCATAATCTTGATATATCTGCTTCAGCCTTTTCATCTCCCTGTGCTCGACAAACTTGTTTAAGGACTTTTAAGACTTATCCTCTAGCATTGTATTTTTATAAACTTCATGATGTAGAGTAATGCCTTCTTAAGCAAGGATCCAGAGAACAAACAAGTATTTTTTATTTGTCGAGGAGACCGCAAATTATTTTCTTACATATATGAAGTCTCCATTTTCCTCCGAAGGCAAAAATTTACCACTAGTACCATCTTTGAAAGTGGAGCATGACAATAGGATATTAACGAGTTCAGAGCAGAAATGTGGATCAGGTTGAGCTGGATGTAGAGATCTTGGATAACTGATTGATGGACCTCTGAATTTGATAAGAGACAGACTCCAATTTTATCATGGTCTCTATTAAAAATTTCACATCCTCCATTTCAGACAGATTGAACCAGCCAGGCCTATGGTTGGGATGATCTAAGCCATATAGCACCAACCTCATCAGAAATTGCAGAGTGACAAGAAACAGAATCAAATCATTCTTATTCCATTATCATTATTTATTTTTACTTCAATTTACTACATAATTTGCTATCAATAATTATAAATCTGTTCTAAAGTACCAGAAAGAAAAAGGTTAGCGGATAAATAGGAAGAGAGAAGTAAAATAACTTCTGATGAAAATAAAGAGAAAAGGAACACGAGCTGATTCAATACTGCTTTGTCATGGTGACTCAGAAACTGATGGAAATTAAAGTCATATTTTCAGTTTCTAAGGAACCTTACCTTGACCCTTTCTCAGCTAATTTAAACGCGCTGTCTTTCCTTTCTCTATTCTCTATAACCTGTATTCAACAACCTCAAAGAATTTTAGTTGTATGTGAATCTTCAAATTCTGATGGATAAATGATATGTAAGGTAACAAACTTCACTATTTTCCCAATTCCACCATATATTTTCAAATTTGACTAGAATGGTCCATTAAATTTCAATTTTTCTCAACATGTACCTTATTCGCAATGTTATGTTTAAGAAACTTAACAGAAAAAAAGTGACAGCCTTTAAAATTCAGTGAAATGTATCGCATGACCCAGTTTGTAATTTTTATTCTTTCTCCACCCTTGATGGAACGTACTACACATGAGGACAAAGAGTGACCAGCTCTTGGAGGTGGATTGGATCTAAAAGACTCCAATTTGGAGTCTCTGAAGTTGATCCGCATTGCTCTGAAGCTGCAGATAATCCTATATGGCAAATTGGTGAAGGAATTTTGGGGAGCAGATATATTTGACTAAACAGAAGTTTTCCAAGAAGGAAAAGAGGTCAGAGATAGTCTTTGGAGTTGAAAGAGTTCATGGATCTTGGGTTCATGTTCTGGAACAAGATAAAGACCACTAATCTAACCTTGAAATCTATAGGTGGCAGAGGATCAGAATAAAACCAAAAAGGATGTGGAAGCATCAAGGTTGTTAGCAAAAACCATAAATAATCATTTTCCTTTTTGTTCTCAGTTTTCTGTTTATTAGGTTTTTTTCTTACATGTCAGTTGATACTACCTTTGTATAGGAGATAACCCAATGTTGTATGGAGAATAAATAAAAAAATGTAAATAATGAACAATAAAGAAAGAAGTTCCATCTAGATTTTCACTCATCAATATCTGGAAGTACCGTGAATGGGAATCAGTTCATATTCAAGTAACTAGGATTCAAATCAGAAGCCAAGCTGATTGAACAAGATGATTTGGAAAACCTGAAAGAACTCAGGAAAAAAAAAAAGAGAATGGGCAAAGGAATGAAGGTATTTCTGTAATAACCGAAAACAGTATATCATGTACATAAGATATTTCATCGCATTTTAATGGCTTGTAGCTTCCATTAGTTTTTTTAATGGGAAATTGTGAATATGATAAACATGGAGAAAATTTAAAAGTTTTCAATCATTCCAAGTAAATATGAAAATAAGTGGTAGATTTAGATAATGGGAAATTTTCCGTAGCTTTGAAGCACCCAATTCTAAAATGAATTACCCACAGTTTGCTGCCGGGAAGACAAATTCCAGAGGACAAAAAGTTTTTGAGCAGCAGGACTCCCATCATTTTGAATAAGCTCCAATGTTGATAGATTAGCGAGTTCCTGGAGAAAGTGGATATTATTTTAATAACTCAAGCAACCTGCATATAGGGATTACAATTTACATGTAGCATAGTAGCATAAATTTTCCAACCCATCCAGAAAATATCAAGAGTATGGATTATTTGTTCATAACTTTTTTATACAAAAAGAACAATATTTAACCATCAATTATTTTAGTCATTCAAAAATAAGTTCTGAATCCCTCTTAGTCAGTAGTGCTGGATTTGAGTCGTGCAATATGATTGTTGTTATCTTAGGCAAAGAAAAGATCATTAACCCAATCTTTGTTCAACTCTATTACCGAGTTAGTAATTGAGAGAAAATATTGTGGGCTTGTAACAAATTTGACACATTCCCACTTAAAAGCTTAAATTTACAATCTTTTTTATAAACACATGAACATTTCTTTTTTCATGCTCATGTAGGATCACACTCTCAACATGGGTCTTCACATGCAACGATACCCTTACCCACATGCTACTAAAATGTCATCAACAACTATCTATAAGATAAGTATTATTCTTCCAATATCAGACAAAGAGATAATAGTCACAAGTTGGATATTTTTTTCATAGCCAAGCCAACCACAAATCAGGTTTCCAGACATGGTTCGAACACAGTTTGAGATCACATCCTCTAATACCATGTAAGAAAACATTGTGAGTATATAAGGGATTTGACCTATTTCCGCTTAAAAGCCTAAGTGGCAGTATCCAAACTCCTTATATATACACATCATTTCTCATTTTTTAGCAATATGGGATAATAGTCTCAACAGTAAGATTATAAATGGCATTGCACCAACATGTATGTTTTTTGGGCAATCCATGTATAATATTTCACATTTTTTAGAACCACATAAAATTCTAGGTGAAATTGTCCTCGGAAGTGTACAGTGAGGGATGTTGGACATGATCCCAACTCCTACATCTCTGAATATGTAGTTGGCTCTACCTCCCCTTACATTCTTTGCTCAGTTCAATTTGCTACAAGGAACACTATTTTGCTGGATCTCTAAAACATGCATCTAGGCTTCTGACATCTGGGTTGCATTAGACTGAGGAAAAATAAAGTTCGAGTACAAGTCCAATTGGTTTTGAGGCCATAAACATAGAGCCTCATTCATCAGTTGGCTGGCTCTTCAAAGCGGGATATCCACCAAAGGTTAAATACTAAGACCATCTCTCCAAGGAGCTTCAGATTCACATGCCAATTTACTCGTTCTATTCGGAAAGCCAAGCTATCAAAGCTAGGATTTTGTAGGAAGGTTGGAGATGGTTCTTGTGACATTCACTGGACCATCTTACCAATTATACAAAAATGATTCCAACGGAGAAGATAAAACAAATTTTCTTTATATCAATTGAAGGATCCTCCTAATAGTCCACATTCTTAAAGACAATGCACAGCCAACTAATTTAAATTTCGAAAGATACTGCCTCTTCCAAATCAAAGCCCATTTAGGTTGATTACTCCAAGAAATAATTTAAATTGATGAAGAGGACCAATAATTATAAATTCACCAGAAGCTATAACTTACATTGAGGTAGATGAGGTATAAAAATCAACTACTTACTATGTGCCAAGGAAACCACCTCTTATTTCCATTTTGATATAGAATATTAACATCAAATAGTATAACTGACAGGAGTTATAGAGAACTCTTACCATAGAATGCTGACGAGGATTTGCCAAAGTTGCGGTAGAAAAAACAAATTTTGGATCACTTCCATAAACTGCAAGTAAAACTAAAAGGCTATGATTCTAAATATAACAGTAGATTTCAATGTAAAAAAGGATTTCATCTTGTGCCACTTAGTCATATTATTTACCATGGGAACATAGCCGGCGAAGTCTCCTCAATATAAGAGCAGTGTGACAACCAAATGCTCCCTTGTATGAATGAGATTCATCAATAACCACATATCTGATAATAAATAAATAAATAAGAGAAGAGCCCAAAACACAAGGAAAGTCACCAAATTCCAAACCCTGTGAATCAAATCATCCTCTATATACTAAAGTGTTAGTTTCTATATCCTGTACCTCAAATTCGATAAAATACGCACAAACTTCCCATGGTATGGCAATATTGATCTGTGCAGCATGTCAGGGTTTGTTATCAACTACAAAAACATGAGGACATTAAGACCCAGAATGAGGTTAGTCTTCTAGAATTAACTGAATTAAATATCAACACTTCAACATGATAATATACCAGTCTAGCATTTTCCCGTAACCATGTTCTTTCCTCCTGAAGGGTGTCACCATCATATATACCAATGCATGAGTAAATATCAAGATTCTTTGTCATATATTTCAAAGCCCTTAGCTGATCTTGAGATAAGGCCTTCAGTAGAGAATAATCAACAGTTAAATATTCCATACCACCAAAATGGGATACTAGGAAGATGACACCAACTCTCAAGAAAATTTCTAATATAACAATGTTGCATACTCATCCCTTATCACAACATTACAATATATTTAACATTTCATACCCTAATTAAAAATCCCCATACTGCTCCAAATTCAGCCTCCTAAGATGAATGAATCTTTCCCAGGATTAGAACTATGAACCTTTGTGGGGAATATATAAAGAGCACATGACAAAGAATCCTTGAACAGTTCTTCCAGAACTGGCAGATTGTAGCAAAGAGATTTCCCACTTGAAGTCAACGTTGCTACAACGACATTCTTCTTAGCAATGGAAGCTTGTACCGAGTCTGCCTGCATGCACCACATCTATGCAATCAGCCTCTAAAGAAAAAAATCTGGGGAGAATAATACAGTGAAAATCTGACCTGATGGCTGTACAGTTTAGTGATTCCAATTTGCTCAAGTGTCTGTTTAGTATACTCTGATAACTCTTTTGGAATCTCTGAGTATATTGGTTTCCTACCACCAATTTCTTCAATATGCACTATCTGCAAAACAATTATTCCAGTCTTTTTGAATAAAGAATGCCAACAGTAGTACCCTAAAGCAAGGGATAAGTAGCATAAGGAAGATCTTCCTATTAACTTCAAATGGAATTGACTGATAATTAGCAACTGAAATCCTCTCAATAAATTGAATAATACATAAGGGGTAGCAAAGGACCAAAATCTGGTATAGGCAAAGGGAGAAACTAACTGCATTTAAATTGTACATAAAATGCACAATTACTAAAGGAATGAATCAACATGTATTTTGACTTTGAGAAAATATTTCCCATGATACAGGATTCTATATCTGAGGATGCAAATAACAAGTGCTAATAGAAAAATAAAAGACTTGGCAAAGTTTGAGATTTCCTTGCACTCAGGCAAACGAAATTAATTTTGTATCTGTAATAAGCTCAGATTATCTTCATTTATACCCTCACAAAGAGATCTTCAGAGGAATGGATACCTGTCCACAAGAACCTATACCCTTTTTGAGATGTTCCACCATTTCCTCTGTTAGCAATGCATTTGTGTCCTGGGAATATTCATGACCATAGCATATGGATCAAAATAACAAACTAAAGACTTCAAAAGGGAGGCATTAGAATGCTCTGCATAGGCAAGGATAAAGCAAACAAATAAGCACCACTAAAAAGTTTCCATGAAAGAGAAATTACAATGGAACACACCATCAAACAGAAAGATTATTACCCTACTGCTATAGTACTATCATATGCTATAGAACGATATACATGTAACAGCATAGATATCAATTATATCATTTATGATATTTGTTATCTGGCCCAAAATGGATATTTTCACTTGGTATTATTATCTGAAATGCACATATAGTAAGCCTAATACAAAAACATCAAATAGTTATTACATTTGCACATCCATTAGGAATGCCTTAATTCATAATGACACCCATATGCACAAGAAGCTTAGGTCCCCTTGGTAGCAAGGAATGAATGAAATGAAATTGGAATGAGATTTAAAGAGTGAATCTGCTTAGTTACACTATAAAAGTTGGTGGAGGTGATTCCATTTTAATAAACTCTCTAGTATCATTGAATGAGTATTCCCTAATTATTTCTAAGTAATGGTTGTGATACCAAGAAAAGAGCTTGTTAAAATGGAATTATCTATCAGAACTTCTATAATGTCATTAATAAAACACTCTAAAAATCTCATTCCGATTCCATTCCTTGTTGCCAAATGAGACACTATAGATATGGTAATGGATCCTTACATGACAGAGTTTGTTGATTTTGCTTCTTGAATCAGAAGTTGAAGCATCCTTCTTTCTATCCAGCTGCTTCACTTTAGTCTTACTTCCTGCCAGACCACATCCTTTGACAGTATCTCTTTCCCTCAGGCAGTTGACCACGTCTTCAACGGAATCGATTTTCATTATATCACTTGCAATTCTAGACTGCATGTTAGTTTATAAAACTTTATATACCATATAGTTTTTTAGGGTAATATCTCAGACATTTCATTGGAACCATTTTTTTTCATTCTTTTCATTTTTAGGAATGTAGTTTTGTTAAACCATGGACCGAAATACCTCATAGAGTATTGTTCTAGCAAGAGAGCAACAGTTGTAGTGCTGCGCTTTTCAGCTAAATAGGCAAACCACTTAATAGAAACTGTCCAGAAATAATCAAGTTTTGGATGTTCAGCAAAGAGTTCTCAGTATTTTGATATATGTATTGACTAAATAACTACTTCAAACGATTAAAAAAATCACTAATTTCAAACTGCGAATGTTTTATCTACCAATATCAACACCATGTAAATATGGAAAAACAGTCCATAGTAAATATTCCAGTTTTTCTCATCCAAAAAAATCAAATTGCTCAGATACATAGGTTCCCTTCATCCGGCATGCAGACACATGTATAGTTAAATGACAGCAAAATCTTGCACATATATTAGTCAGTATCTCTAACTTAAATAATGGAGCATACCATTAATGATCTAAGAGCCATTTTGAAGGCTCTTTCATGCTTCTCCATTGCATAAAAAAGTTTGGGTAGAGAAACCTGATTTTCAGCTGGACAACAGAAAGAGAAAATGAGGAAAATAAAATAAAATTCAAGACCACTACTTGAATTTTTTGTGATGAAAAGGTAGGTGGCATAAGCCCTCAGTAATACCTGTTGCAGGGATTTCTTCAGCTTGACATTTTTCCACTGACATAGATATGACAATAGCTTCACTAAATTTCCTCTTATTTTTTTCATCATCCACAAAGTAGACAACCTAGAAGCATATGTCATGGAGAATGGAACAAAAATCACCACAGGTTTTACTGAAATACCGATTCAATTTTTAGAAAAAAATAACTCTGACATTATCAGGATATCATATTTTTACAATCTCGAACTAGAAGTTCATTTCTCCTAGACACTACTTGTAGAGGGAGGCTATCGCAAGGAAGCAAAGGAATTCAAGTATTGGCTGAGTTTACTTCTTTAGAATGAAACTTTTTGGAGCATTTCATGGCTTTTCATTGCATCCATTAGGTATAAGTAGTGGCTGAATTTACTCCCTCTCTCTCTTATTCTTAGTAGAAACAAATAACTATGAGATATCTTATTCACTCAACTTACTACCACTATAGTTTTTTATAGACACAAGGAGATGATAAAATATGAACAGTCTCATAGGGAACCACAGAAAAAAGGTAGTGTGAGAAAGACAGGATAAGACAAGAGACGGAAGTATAGTTCACTTATCAAAGAAAAGAAAATTATGTTTCGGAGTTAGCATAAGACACATATTTCACTTATCAAAGAAAAAGGAAAACTCTGTTTCAGAGGTGGAGACATATACCTTACACATAGTAATTAATAAAAAAATATATCAATATTTAATACCACTACAAACAAGAACACACCAAGATCCTATTTACCGTTGGGCAGAGCACTGAAACATTTTCAATGTCCTTCAGATTGAGATGAATCCCACACTCCCCAAGCCATTTAAGTGCATCCTCTAAATATCTCAATGTAATATTTTCATGTCGGAGCTGCAAACAGGCAGCATATATGTTTAAAAAGGTCAGTGATTTCACAACTGTCTTTAACCATGATGGGCACAAGCATGAGCTTTGAGTAGCCTGGTATGTTCCAAGGCCACCATCCCCTAAATGTGATGAACTTGAAAGCGCACAACTTTGAGAGGAGGCATCTTGCAAACAATTCACCCTACCCAAAACTTTCACGAATTTCTCAGCATTCTCCTCATCAAGCACTGTGTTTCTAGAATGCTCGAGTATGCTGAGTACTAAACTATCAGGGGTTCTTGTTGTTTCAGTGGTATCACTTAACTTACGCTTCCTTTCAAATGATTTAACCCCTGAAATTTCCGAGTTAGACTCTACTCCAATATTGAGATGCATCCCACATAACTCAGTTGTCTCTTCCACAGTATTTGACATTTCATGCAGATCATGCATCATGTGATTCCATGCCTGATCAGCAAATTTAGCAATAGGGGCTTGGTCCTTAACATTGCCAGAATTAAACTGTTCACATGATTCCTGGAACTGAGAATTTTGCTTCTTGACAATTGGAATAAGGCCAATCACTTCTTCTGGCTCAATGGAATAGCTACTAATTTGGTTTGGCAAGCTCAACCTTATTCCCTAATACCATATTAAACAAGGAATTTTAGATTTGATAAAGTAAAATAGCCAACTTAAATATGAAGATTGACCAAATGGAAAATACTCAGCACTTAATTTAGTCTAACATGTTCACTTCCAAAGAAACTTGACAGAAGCTTTTGTTCACAATTAGATAATTGAATAGCTAACAAATATTCTGACAGCATGGAAACAATCCACTTTCCAAATATGAATCAGCTATCACTTGAAAATCCAAATCTCTTTACAGTCTTAGTATCCATTGAGGTGCAGAGAATCCGTATAGATAAGAAGGCATACAAATGAAAGAATGAGCGGAAATACGATCAGCAAAATAATAGTGGGAAACGTGAAATATAATTGAAAATGTTCACGCTACTAAATATCAGAAACAATTCACCATCTTGTGTGAGATTTAAGCTTCTAAAACGAGATTGACAGCTCGGAAAAACAGAAGAATCCATGTGCAGAATAAAACCACGAAGTAGCCGAGTCGGCCAAACGAAGATTTTGACCTTGTGGTAGAGATTAAAGTTGGGATACTTGGACGCGAGAGGGAACGTCTGCTTCAGCAAGTGCTTGAGGTCTCGAACGGTTTTGCCGTCACAGATCGGAACCGTGATCGATTCCCCAGTTAGGGCACGTACTTGCAATCTCTTCTCCCTGCTCTCCATTGACATATCAAATTCCTTAGCCTCCCAAATTCCAAATGTGGTCTCTCCCGCGAGGGAACTGAAATGGTATAGTCAGATTACGGATGAAGAATGCTATGCTAGGAAGACGAAGTACTCTCTGCCCAACCGACCTTTCTGCTTGGCGGGGAGTAGGGACTGAGGGAGGCACTCACTGTCACGTGCTCTGTGTCTCCCTCAGCATGCAACCTGTAGTTCCTTAATATATTCGTTATTTAATTTAAAATATGGCAGGAAATAAAAATATTAAAAAAATAAAATTTAAAATAAACATAACAGAAATGCGGAAAATTAGGAATATTATCGGAAATAATTTATAATTTTGTTAATATTTTAACTTATTATTAATTATAAAATAGTTCTCATCGGACCTCCATATAAATAGACTTGGGATGACGTCTTCCTAGTTGATTTATTCATAGTGGAGGTTTTTGCACTTACTCGATTTCGGTCTGCAGATTCGGTCGTCTCTTTGTTCCACCATCTTTAAGCCTTTTTGATGTGGTTTCTACATTTAGTTTGCTCGGGTTTGATTGACCGCGGCGAGTGAATGTTGGATCTGGAGATTTCCGAACGTTGTTCTATTAGGGCTCAATCTATGTTCATGTTTTGGGTTGGGGATTTTGCGATTCGATTCTGCGGATTTCATCCACTTTTCTCGGAGTTTGCTCATGACAATCGAATGTTGGAGGTTCCTTAGAACCAGCAGGATTTTTGTATCTCTGATTTTTCTGGTGCTCTTTGTTCGCCTCCCCCGTTAGGAATTTTGGGATATGCAATCTAAGGTCATGTTATTGTTGGATTTTGCTCACTAGAAGTGACTGTTGGACTGGAACAACCCCTGTATTGGCCGTGTTTGATTTTTCTGGAGATCACGAGTGAACTGATCATGGGATTAGTGGATATTTGCTTCTACTACAGTGTTATGGAAGATGTATTCAGTCTTAGGATACCTTCATTTATTTTCTGTGGTTTTTGCAATCTAGCAGTAGTAGAGAATGGCTATCGAGCTAGTAGAACGGAATATTCTTACTGAGCACAAAAGAAACAGAGGGTTCAGACCGTTGCCATCCAAGATCAAGGTTTGCTCTTATTGGCTGAAGGGAAGATATAACAGGAATCCATGCAGATTTCTGCACGCTGAGTTGTCTTTTCCGAATGCCAGTCACGGTAAAGTTAGTGCTTCTACCCTTCCTGAGGGCCATGTGGCAAGTAATACGAGGAGAGAAAAAGATGGTTTGAAGCTTGGGGATAGACTATGTCGTCATTGGGCTTCTGGTACTTGTACCAAAGGGGATAAGTGCCTATTTCAGCATTCATGGTCCCGTGGTGAAGGCTTTTCTTTACTGGCCACACTTGAAAGGCATGATAAGGTAATTACAGTTTGCTGTTACTTTCTGTGTCTCTTCTTTGCTCGATCATTGTTGCTTCTCCATTTATCGTACACTGAATTGCGATGATTGGATAATGCATACTGCTTATGAACTTTCTTTTAATCTTAAAGTTCATATCGGCATGATCTAGTCGTTGGTGATTTGCATGTGATTCTCATCATAACTGTTCTTTTCAGGGTATTTCTGGGATTGGCTATCCTTCAGGGTCTGATAAACTTTATTCTGGTGGCAAAGATGGATTTGTGAGAATATGGGACTGCCACACTGGGCAGTGCTCAAACAAGGTTGACGTGGGCAGTGAAGTTGGCTCTATAATCTGCAAGGATCAGTGGGTGTTTATTGGCTTGCAGAATGTTGTTAAGGTAAAAAGATATACCTGATCTTGTTGATCTTTTATGCAAAGAGATTGTGCTCATGAAATTTAAACTTTGTAGGCATGGAATATCCAGACTGCTGCTGCATTTGTTCTTAAATTTACAGCTGGATTAGTATATTGTTTTGCTGTTAAGGGTGATCTGCTCTTTGCTGGGTGCCAGGTAATTGTTTGGTTCGGTGCAGATAATCTATATTTTTTTTTATCTCTGGAACTATAATTCTGCTGCTGCATGTTTTTCCTTGATTTGGGATAAATAGATTCTTAGCTGTTGTTAATACAATCCTGAGGGCATTGTTGAGATATTGATCTTGTGATTGATTGGATTCACATAATATGGATTTGAAATTTGATGATATGTTCAAATCAAATTGTTGTGGTGTTTTTATTTTTCTGATTATTGACATGACTATTTGAAATCAACACCTGCTCACACCACACATTTTTATTATATGTATGCTGTCTCTCTTTCAGAATGGGCATATTTTGGTGTGGAGGGACAGTTCCCCATCAAGCCCTCTGCAGCTGATCACATCCTTAGAAGGCCATACCAGTGTTGTGGTTTCTATGGTGGTTGGAGCCAATCGGCTATACACAGGATCTCTGGATGGGACTATAAGGGTAAAGCTCGATCCCCTTGACTGGCTATAAGTCCTCTATTCCAATTCATTTCTGCAATATGCAAAACAACTGTGGATAGTGTTGATCTACAAATCGGGATGTTACTTCTCAATATTCCAATAGTGATTATTACATCTCATTCTATTGCCATTTCAGGTTTGGGACATTGATACTTTGGGGAGTATAACAGCTTTTAAAGGTCACAAAGATGCAGTGATGTCTCTCCTCTGCTGGGATGTATCTCTTATCTTGCTCTTTGGACCGGACAATCAAAGTGTGGGGTGGGAGCTCTCCAGGAGCACGCACTATGGAAGTTGTATAGTGATCAACATATCATGAAATGTAGATCTCATGTACTAGATTCAATATTCGAGTCCGTATACTACATTTTGGATTTCGGATCCTCTACGGCCCTAACAAGTAGCTATTCCCCTATGGGATGACCAAAATTTTAACTGCCCTAACAAGAAGGTATTCCCTCTAGAGCCTAAGCTTCAGATCGATACCGCCCGAGTCCGATTTATCGCCTTCGACAACTTCCCACTTTGTGTCAGCCAAATCATGGACGGATCCCACAACTGTCTGGCGATTTTCCTCCACCATTGCACGAGAATTGCTGTTTTCGCCCGGAGGTGAAGGAACCCTAGCAAGACCTAACCCTAACTCTAGTCTAGGACCGCCACCGTAAACTTGAACTGCAGTTGTGGCCGGCCTGGTGAAGTGCACTGGCGGCGGATTTCCGCCCCATTGCTGGAGACTACCGACCAGGTAACCCGCCAGCGTTAAGGGGTACGGGTAGCGGACCCCCACCCGCGGCCTGCCCAAGGATCCGTATAGGGACGCGATCTGATGTTCGGCTAAGGCGGAGGACAGGTACGAGAATGGTGGAGAGTGCATCATAGGGTTCGGCTGGGGGCCCCTTGGCTGCTTGGACAACGCTCTCTCCTGCCTGTGGGCGTTCTGGTGGCCGCCGAGTGCCTGCGACGAAGAGAACTCCACCTGGCAGAATCTGCACGTGAACACCTTCGGCCTCATCGATGACCGTTTCTCCTCCTCCTCATCGTTATCACAAACCTCAGAAGAGCAGCAGCCCTCGTCCAAGAGGACTAGAGACGGGGCTGCGTTGGGGCTTCTCTTGCACTCCTTGGAGACGCTGGAGTCGCTCGAAGAAATGCAATCCAGATCCATAGGCTTAAACAAACTTGATAGCTGGGAGAGGATAGAAAGATGGGCGAGATTACAAATGAGAGCGGATTATGGAGTTGGAGTCTCAAAGCCAAACTTTTTTATTGAAGAGTATTATGCACGTAAGTAACTGTCAAAAAGTAGATACCATCTTTTACTGTACTTTTAATGTCAATTGTTATAAAAAACCTAAATTATGGGTTCATACGACATAAAAAGAATTTCATGTGTACGTGAAAAATTAAATATGAAATTGATAAAAATCATAAGATAAAGTTATCATATTATGAATTGCTCGATTTTGATATAATTAATATTATAGTGTGCTATAACTTTGCTATGCATGAGAAGTAGATATATAGTGCACCAACAAGATACCAAGGAGTAATCTTCACTCGGAGTTGACTTAGAATATAGAGACAATGTTGATGTGTTTACCAATATTTATAGGTCAGTAATGAAATTATAAAAGTCTATTTGTGATAACACAGATGATGGGGCATTGCGATATAAGCACACTCTCAGAGTTCACAATATCCATATGTTAAATAGAAGATATATAAGTACGGTATATTGGGATTGCATAGCATAACACAAAAAAAATTCTGATGTGTTAGGCTCCTATAATAAGAAGTATAGCTTAACCATGAGTTATAATACTTGTATTTATGATAAGTATGATATGATAAGGTGGATGAGTAGCTAAATCATTCATCCTACCCAATTATGTGCAACCAGCCTAACTCAAATAAAAATAATAACTATGGAAAATAGGAGAAAATAATTTTTTTTGCATAAAATTTAAATATAATTTAGGGTAGAGAGCTGAGATTGGCCGTGGTTCCTAGGCACACCAACTTGTCCAAGATATTATTTTTAGCTATTTCAACAAGGAGATTATGTTTATACAGAGTTATATTTTCCACTATTTTTATCAACATGTATGCTTTTCAACTTTATTTTTAAGATTTAATTAAATATGAAAATTTTATATTTTGAATATTTCATCCGCTTGTTATTATAACGGAGGTTTGTATTAGTAAAAGAAAGTGACAAATTATAAACTAAACGAATTAATAAATGGGATCGTCCTGTTATATTTTATTATTAAACAAGTTAAAAATAAAAATCATTACATTGGTTGGATGATAATGAGATGAATGTAAAGTTTAAGCAGTTTTTTTGTGTTTTTATATTTCTTTCTTAACTAGATAAATCCTGCTATAAATGTCAATTCCAATTTTTCTTTAATGAAAATCACAACATTTCTTTTTCTTTCCCCATTTTAAGTAAATATGCTCTCCACCATAGGGATTAATTAGAGATTTTGATCTAGGTTTAAATTTGTGACCCGTCTAATTAAGGATTTAGATTTGCAACATCCCACTCAAATTGTCACTCAATTAGTTCTTTCTACGTGTTTTCCATCAAATTTATAATTATGGAGAGGGTAAAAATGTTTTGTTTAGTAAAATAAAATATATAGAATTGAAATTAGAATAGTAAATTTAAACCATTCAATTTACACTAAAAATCTAATATATTTATTTTTTGGAATACATTTATTATTTTAATAAATTTTCATGTATTATTGTTATTCGTTCTTTATTTTATTTATTTATTTATATTTCTACATATTTTAAATAATTGTATATATTAATAATATTTTATATAAAATTGTATACTATATTTATATAATAAAAATAATATTTAGAATATACTTTTTATATACATATATGTATATACTTTTTTATATACATATATATTATTTTTCTTTTATTATAATTATAAAATATTATTACATAATTAATATTAATTTATTTTTATTATTTTATATAATAAAATTATATTAGAATAATTCACAATATATAATATAATCATATATGTTTATTTAATATTATATTTTAAAAGATATATTTTTTCATTAAAAAACCTACCCTTAATACAAAACATTAATTTGAAATGCTACAAACCCTTCACCCCCTACTTCCCAATCCCTCAAAGGTAATTTTAATTATTTATAGAGAGTAGATTTGAGTTTGTATCTCTTAATCAAGAAATTGCGAAGATAAATTCATATTATAAAATGCATCTGTTTTCTTTTTTTTTTTCTTACAATAATGTGAAAGTATTGATAACACGTATTTTACAAAATTTTGGTAAAAATTACTATATTATATTTGACATAAATCTATAATAATTGTACCTTAATGGAAAAATAAATTGAATTTTATTAATGGGAAAATAATTATTATAATTATTTATTAACTTGCAAACTCTATTTCAAAACAAGTGGTTGCGAGCATTTATTCTTTTAATAGTGTATATGTTTGGACTCAAATGTTCTCTAGGAATCTTGGAAGGAGTAGGGAGATGATATTTTAGCTAAAGTAACATTTGTGCTCATTAGCCCAAAATGGTCCAACTTTTACTAAAATGAAGACACCCTCCAACAAACCCAAGGCTTATTTACCAAAGTTTAATTTTGAACAACATCAATTGATTATGTTGTTTTGAATTGGGTTAAATTAATCAGCATCCCCTATTCAGATCCAAATCCTAATGATTGATATATTGTCCAACATTTGGGTTGTATTTAATTTAGTAGCAAATCTTGGGGAAGAAAGGTCAAAGTCAATAAAATTGTTCATGTTGGTTCCATGGAATTTGGAGTCAAACAAATACAAAGTAAGGGTTATCTGTAGTTAAACAATGGTAGATGCAGAGGCAGTAATTACCCCTTTTACACTCAATGTGGATTTGTAGGAACAAAATTACAAGTTGCATGAGCTTTCACCCGGATTACAAGGAAGAGTAGTAAAGTTGATGAGAGTGATTTTGGAGGGAGTGAAAACAGAGTCAAAAACACGACACGACCAATTTTGACAGAAAATTTTCATATTTCAGAGTGAGAGTGACAGAGGTAAACACTTCTATGACATCTACAATGAATGGTTTATCTATTAAACATATGCAAGGAATCATCAACTTGCTTGCAAAGCAATTGCAAGAACATTCACCCTTAGCAACAACAAAATATAATGGGAGCAACCCATGTTGCAATTGGATTTACAGGGCTTCAAAAACAATGGACAGTACAAAACGTCAACGTTCATATTCTAATTCTAATTTTAATCTTTATGATAATTGAATATTGGATACAGGATAACCCATCATTTGCAACTAAAATGGTCGTGATGGAGAAGCTAGGCTATCTTGTGAGCAACTAAAATGGTCGTGAAGAACAAATGGAATATGTAGCCATTAGATGTATTTTTACTTGTAAATACAGTTAAAAGGTTGTATCTTGGTAAGTTCTTTCTACGAACATTATCCAAGTATATTACACCAGTTGGATTGCGTCTGGTTTAGAAATGAATATTGTGCCACACACAGAGCATATAGACTACCTAGTCTGGACGCCAGGAGCCCGTCAATTATGAATCGGGCCGTCCCCCAGAGAACTCTACCCAGACCCGTTTCTTTCCATTGAGCAAAAAAAAAGACCTGTTGTCAATGTCACCGCCTTCTGTCGGCATCCCTCTTTCAAGCTTCTCGCTGAACCCTACAAGTGTAAAAGCATCTCACTTGCTGTGGCTATGCAAGATACTGATTATAATGCCACGCCTACAGCACAGCAGTTTCTCGTTTTGAATTTCGTGCACCCAGGCATTTATTTCTCTCTCACCCCTGATTGAAGCTCCTTTGGGTGTTTCGTTTTCACTTCCTTGTGAGCTTTGGCTAGGCATGACTCTCTCTCCTTGGTCGCTGAAACAACTTGAGAGGATTCTCCGTTGTTTAAGTATCTCGAGCTCCCTCTATTTACATTGGTTGAACATCATTGTAGATGAAGCACTTGCTTCTCTTTTATTGATTCTCTGGCTCGGGTGGTCTATGGTAGATGTATACCGCTGAAATTGTGTAGCTTTGATGCTCTCGAAATATGTACTTTGATTCGTATGGTTTTGGGGATCGACTGGAAATACGGGTTTAGATTTAGTAGGAAGGAATGGAATGGAAATGAGATTTTAACTGTGTTTATTATAGTCACACTACAAGTTGGTAGAGTGATTCCCTCATAAAAAATTTCCTTCTTGGATGTAATGAGCATTCCCTACAAATATTATGGGAATTCTCATTCCATACTTGAAGAATGAAATTTGTTGAAGGGGATTAGCTCTACAATTTTTTTTCTAGTGTTTGTTAATGCCTCTTTGAATATCAGTCTCATTCCATTAATTTCATTCATTTCTATTCCTTCCAAATACGACATAAGAGTTTCTGTTTCTTTTCAGAGTGTCTGATATGATTCATCAATTTTTCTTTATGAAGGATTGCTTTGTTGTCTATCTATAGCTTTTATGCACTGTAATTATAGGATAAGTTCAAGAGCCAACTTAGGAGGCTTTTTGCAAATATTCAGTGGAAATAATTGATAGTCGTTTGAGGACTTGGGGACCTGTCCCCAAGCCTTTTCGACGGTATCTGTTGGAATGCTGCAAATAAAATGGTCCCTTTGATGGCTTTTGTTTAATCTCGGATGACACGAGTGTCCTGTTCCGGTCAATATTCTTCTCAAGCTCTAGTTCCTCTATTCAAGTAGTTTAAGGAACTTTTCCATAACAGAATTCACTGCTATTTTGTTGTAGGCATACGAGACAAAGATCATCTAATAGGCTATAGAGTTTGCACATTTTAGACTGATTTATCTCTTTTCAGTGAGTTATTTGACCAAATCTAATCATACTATTTCTGTGCAGGTAAAAGAATGCTTGACTATGTCATGAGATTTCACCAACCCTTGGAGCTTGATTAGAACTTTTAGTTCTAGACCAGACAATGTGCTCTTCAATCCTTCACTTTTCAAGAACTGGGGCTCCTAGATATGCTGGCTTATGGGGAGAAGCCTTTCATAGTTTATGTCCCATATCCATAAAAAACTCTAATAGCAAAGTTATTGGTTTCAAGACCTGTAGTCTGAAGGGTGGATGCAGCACAAGATGGATGTGCCAACTGGTGCCTACAAAAATGGGAGGGATGAGGCAAAAAACTAGCCAATCCAGTGATATCAAGAACAAAGTATTGATGGAAGCAATTTCTGCAGCTGCTGCAGTAAATGTAAACAGAACCAAAGTTACTGAGCTACACAAGATTGAAGGTTGCAATAGTCAGCAGAGGCTGGCCAATAACAAAGAATTTTTAAGTCCTGTAACAACTATCGTCTTTGATATTGAGACTACTGGGCTGAGCAGAGAAAATGAGCGGATCATTGAAATTGCATTTCGAGACCTCAGTGGTGGTGAAAATAGCACTTTCCAGACGTTGGTTAATCCGCAACGATATGTCTCAAATCCTCGTTTTCATGGTATTACAACTCATATGGTGAACAGACCCAGTGTTCCTAGGTATTCTATCTGGCTACTCAACTTGAAATGCATTATTGAGAAAGGCATCCTCTTAATCATTGATCCAGTGTATCTGCTTGTTTATGCAATTTAGATATAAGCTTTTCTGCTCCTTTGAATCTATCTTTGGCACATTTATTTCCTCTAGTGGGTAAAGAGGGCCTGGGGCTCACATGGGTAGTTTGTGTAACATTTAGGTTCCTTTCTTGATAGATATATTTGCAAGCCTACTTTGAGTGACAGCAATAGCCGATCCTCATAATGATGCTTGCTATGAGATGACTTCAAAACTGAGTGAAATGATTATTCTGTTTTGGGCTTATCAAATAACTGACTGTGGATGGCTGGCTTATAGTTTCCAAAAAGGAGTTTTTTTCCCATTTTATTGCACTAGTGAACACATATGAGACCGCAGTCTCCAATTTGATTCTCTTTGGACAAGTGAGTCGAGTTTGGGTCTTTTTCATCCCTGCCCTATTGGAGAGGGTCATGATTTCCCTGTTGTATACAATTTAATGACTCACAGATGTTGAAAATCCATCAGCTTTTTGCCAATTGACAAATAACCATGTTATGCATTTTTATGATTTAATGCAGGATGCAGGACTTGATACCAATCCTATTGAAGTATATGCAGAGCCGTTTGAAACCCGGGGGAATCCTTCTGTTGGTTGCACATAATGCTCGCACTTTTGATGTGCCTTTTCTGATAAGTGAGTTCAACCGATGCAACTTTGTGATTCCATCATCTTGGCGATTCGTGGACACAATCTCTCTTGCTCGGGAAGTGATGAAAATGAAAGGTCTCTCTCCTCTCTCTCTCTCTTTCTCTCTGTCCAAACATGTGCACTATACTCATAAGTAGAAGAACTGGTACATTTCAATCTTGTGGACAGGGCCCAAAGCTTCATCAGGACTGTCACTGCAAGCGCTTTGCCAGCACTATGAGATCGAACTGGGCAATACATCTCACAGGGCTATGCCAGACGTGGACATGTTGTCGGTTGTCTTCCAGAGGTTAACTTTGGACTTGAAGATGTCCATCTCAGGTGCCATCGAGCGATCTTTTCCACACGAGGAACTGAACACTAACAAGAAGAAGAAAAGCTAGTCTACTACCAACAGTGTTCATCATATTCCAAATGATGATCCTCGGCTGTTTTATGGTGACTAAAGCAATCTAAGATCATATATGTGAGATCCCAAAAGAGAAGGGAAGACAGTCAGTTGGATAACTGTGGAGTTTGAACTATTGGAAGCTCTCCGACCAACCTTTGACGTCTATGGCTTTTCTTATTCAGGCATGAACAGACCATAGGCGTAAAACAGGATCAAGTGTCCGTTTCATCTCAGCAGACAGTGTTCTCGTATTGTATGTATTATGCTGGAAATTAACAAAAGGACTATCCTTTCTCTTGGATTAAGTTTAGGGGAAATATTCAAACTATTGCAAAGTTTAGGGGCAAAACGGAGGTTTTTTCGGATATAAAGTTGTCAGCTCTCGGTTAATAATTCTTCCTTTCTCTTGGGGAAGTTCATCGGCTCTGTCTTGCCCTTCTCTCACTTCCATAACTTTCCCAGCCTCCAATTTCTCAACCATTTCAAGGATTATTTGGAATCTGTAATCCTAAGATCGGACCCGAGTGGGGTTGATTTCGAATCTCGCTCGCGATAGCGGCAATAATCGATATTTCTTGGCTGAACTTCGATTTTGGACCTGGGAGAGCTATGGATGCTGATTCATGGAGCACTCGTCTCTCTTCGACCTCGAAGCGATATCAGTCAGCCCTTCTGACTCGATCTGGTCAGCTCAACTTTGTAAATTCACAGCTGTTTTTGGTGTTTCGAGCGAGCTGTGGGAATCAGTCTTTTGCTGCTAATCATGTCAAATTAAATCAGGCGTACACATGCAGTTGGCCAAATAGGGGTTAACTGGTTTTTTTCCATTATCTGTGAAATTAGTAATTGGGGAAATGGAAATGCTTTAACTGATTGTAGATTAGGAAACATCTCTATGTTTTCTGTATGCCCAGTGCCATGTTTTCTGGTTCATTGGAGTCAATGATGCATTTGGGAAAATAAAAATGTACAAAAATACATCCTGAGTAGTCATATCTCCCTTACAAGCCAATTCTAAGTTGACAAAATTTAATGATGTTATAACTTGTTTTCATTATGCACTAAAATGATGTATCTTATGTTTCTCCTAAGTATTGTTTATCTGAACCTCAGCACTGGAACCTGAAAATGTTCTTGCTATCGTGCATACTAAGCAAATCATGAAATCTGTCCTTGCAGATATGTTTATGGGGTTTGAGGAAATTGGTGGAGATGATGATACTAGGGAGGAGTTTCCATGTCCATTTTGTTCCGAGTATTTTGATATTGTTGGCTTGTGTATCCATTTAGACGATGAGCATCCAGTGGAGGCAAAGAATGGGGTATTGCTCCCTTAAATTTCGTCAATTATTTAGTTTACTATCTATATTGTTGGTATTCTTGCTATGCTTTCCATGTTAGAGGGGTCCGAGTTTCCAAAATTTAACTGAATCATTGAGAGCTGTTATTGTATTACTAGATAAACGTTTGCTTATTGCTCATTTGTTGTAAACACTGTTCTGTTGTAAAAAATGAGCAAGAATGAATATCCATTTTACAAGTATGTTATCTCATTGCATTGCTTTTTCTTTTTCTTTTTTTACTTTTGATTGCAGGTATGTCCAGTTTGTGCAATGAGAGCAGGAGCTGATATGGTTGCACATATAACCCTACATCATGGAAATATTTTCAAAATATCCTTTGGAAGAAATATTAATATTAAATAGTATTGCACAATATTTATTTGTTCAGTTCAGATTAGTTCGTTTTACCGTGGAAAAAGAAATGAAAAGGAAGCCAAGAAAAATTAAGTATTAAGATTTTTATCTGACATCAGTTTCCTTAACCTGAGATTACTTGCAGCGGAAAAGGAAGCCAAGAAAAAATGGATCTCATTCCACGCCCACTTTCTTCAAAAGAGAACTGCATGATGGAACCCTACAGTCCCTTCTTAGTGGATCATCATGTGTGGTTTCTTTGTCCAACAACCCAGCACCTGATCCGCTTTTATCATCGTTTATACTGCCCGTGGCTAATGATTTTTCCAAAGTTGAACTAAAACTTTCAACTGAAACTAGCACTAACAAGAAAAAGTTGGATGAAGATATGCATAAACGGTATGATGCATTCTCTACTTGTTACTTCCCTCCACTGGTAAAGATCTTGTAGGTCTTCACCTTGTTATAAATATACTTTCAACTGAAACTAGCCATGGAGAGCTTGACAAAAAAATTGCTGAATTATGATGCTGCATTTGCTTCATTACTTGCTTCCTTTTGCAAAGCCTTATGTGGAAATCTTCTTGTCATTTCAGCATTTCATATCAACTAGCCATGATAGTGATTAAACTCATACATATACTGTTTCACCTTGGTCCTCAAAAGAGTAGATGTTGACATTACTTGGGATTATACCTCCACTGACAAGGAGGGTTCTATATATATATTAATTAAACATGGCTGTGTAACCCTAAAGATACAAATATTGTGCTAAAATTATTGTGGGATTGCTTCATCAAATGACAGCAAGGAAGCATCTTTTAATGTAAGAAATATTAGATCATTAACCATCTTCCTGTTGTTGGTGCTGCATATGACTGGTGTACTGGTATACGATTGTAATATATCATGCTAGACCTCTGGATTGATTTTATCTTTTGCTGTTATTAGTTTGTAAAACTCGATTATCAGTAGAAACCCCCTTTTTATATAAAGAGTATCCATTTCTCTGATTAACTGTGACATGGAAATTAGTCATGTGTTACTATGGAGAAAGAAAAATAATAAAAAAAATAGGAGTTATGTACTATTCAATTGCTGATTATTTGTTTCAAAATACAAATTGTGTTTCATGCGATTCATGATGATCCTGGCTTCTGTACCATTTTCTTTTCTGGTGTTAAAAGCAATAGCTTCTGAAGCATTAATGTCTTATTCTCTGGGAACCTATCCTGCTTAACAGGAAACTCCAGACACCACCTCTATCTGCCAAGGATCAGGAAGAGAGAGCAAAGCGATGTGCGTTTGTTCGAGGATTACTTTTCTCAACAGTTCTCTATGATGGCTTATGAAGGGTGCTTAAAATGGTTACTTCTACGATGGATTTCAGAGGTCAACTCAAGAACCGTTGGGTGTGCAGGCAGCAGCAGCCTCTATATAGGCAAATATGCCATTGCATTGCTTACGAAGCTGAGAAATAAGGTGTAGGCCTACTCTTATGCATGTAGGGCTTGAACAGAGCTCCTTAATCTTTACCCTATCAGACCATGAACCATGAGTATTAAATACTGTGGAACTAGAATGGTCAAGAAAAAAAAGGGGAGAAACAAGGGGAAAGCCATTTTAAGAACATGTGACCCCTTCATGATTAAATCAGTTGTCACAACTGACTCCCAAAGTGCAAGTTTATAAACTAAATCTGGTGTTATAAGTATAGGCATGGTTGATGTTGAGTAAGTATACGCTCAAGTTATTGACAGATTTAGAACATAATTTTAAGACTGATTATTAGGTTGACTAAGACAGGAATTTCAATGCAGTTGAATGGAATAAAATGATCAATTCAATAAAATGGGTCTATTGATGATGGAGACAAGTCAAATATCTACATGGACAGTAGAAGTGAGCGAAGGTGAAGAAGGTAAGGTAAGAATCTTCTGTTTTTTTTTTTTAATTAAAAATTCCTAACAAAAAGGTAACAGATGGACTGGAGGGAGAGAGATGCAATCCCCACCCTGAGATGATCAAATTTTTTACTAGAGACCTAAACTTAGCCAATGCCGCGATCTCCTGCTCATTACGCACTCCACCACATCCCTGACATAAGCATCGAAGCATGCCCAGCAAAGACCTTTTATCAGACTCATCCATCCAGTTGCTGTTGTTTCAGAATGCGCACAACCTAATGGTGCTGCTGGCAGTGGACCCGTATGGACTTCAGTTTTCCGGTGATCGAGCCCACATGCTGCCAAAATTGTATGCGTTGAACTTCTTGCAATGTCCTTGAAATCATCATTGCCTGACACAAGACAGTCATAATTTACCGATTAGCCTCGGCCTTGCATGCCGTGGAAATTTAAGGGAGATATTATGTTCAACAGAGCTAGCAGTACATGGAAAGTATGAAGCCAAATGATAGGACCCCTCCGAAGGAAACTGAAGAACAGGGGAGATTTCACAGTTTCACTTACCCAGTGCATCGTTTGATATGTTTTTCAAGTGGTTTCTAACCATTGATTGCACTTGCTCTTTCACCCTGTAGAACTGTCTCTCCTCCCTTATTGCAAGAGGAGAGGCGGCCAACTCAGTGCCCAAGCTCAATCTGCTGTCGGATGACTGATGAAGCTGCTCTGGAGCCAGGATCACATCTCCAGGCTCATTGAAGAAAGTCACTCTAGAAGTATTACTCGACGTCGTAACAGTTGCTTCCTCAACTATTTGCCTTCTCAAAGTATTATTCTGTCCAGAAAGAAAATCGTTTCCGCTTCTTAGAGAAGCTGGGATAGTCTCTTGAAATCTCCCTCCAAAGATGCTCTCAAGTGATGCAGTTATTTCAGGAGCTGAATTATGAATAGGTGTCTGCATAGGTTGATCTACACGGAGATTTGGTGGATAAGGGGCCAAAGGAAAAGGTGACATCCCATCGACTCCTAAAGCCATGGTAGTTGTCCTATGACCACTGAGTATTTGATGTATGTGGCGTTGTATCCGCCGCCTCCCTGATACTGTAGTGGCACCAGCTCCAGAGAACAGAGTTGTTGCCTGATTGATCAAACCATAAAATCTTGGAGATGTTAGATTTCCTGCTCCTTGAGTGAACGATAAAGGAGGAGCCACATTGAGGTCCAATCCGTCAGCAAGGTTGACGCCCACCCATTGACTGGACAAAGTCGGATCTTGAGGGTCAGAACTTGAGGATCCCAAAGCCCCAGGTCTGCATCCCTCACAATACCAGTTTCCTTCGGGAACCTCCCTCCCGAGACCAACACAGTAAGTGTGGGCAGGGGAATCACAGAGATCACACAGAAGCATAAGACCATCATCCCCACCCTGGTGGCATTCCGTGCATATCACATTCTCATATGGGTCAAGATAACCCCGTATTTCTTCCTCCGAGGGCTGATAGACCTGTTACCACCAAAAAAACATCAGCTACAAAGCTTTAAAACAGTAGATAATTGAGAACAAAAAGCATGTATAAACAGTACTATGAAGTGCTCTTTGAGGAAGTTATCAAACTGAACTCTACTGCATCAGAGCAGAAATAATTTTCTTGGCAAACAGCCTTCACCACCTATTTTCCTAATACAACCCCACTGAAAAACAAGCAACAATACCTGATCACATATGCAATAGGAACAGAAAAACTTCAAAAGTTTTAATTCACAAGGATTGTTGATGTCATGCGAGCAAGCATTCCCTAATAGAAGCCCCAAAAGGGAAGTTGTTGCACACCTGATCACGCTCAGGTACATGTATCACCACATCCCTTAGATCAACTCCTGCAGCTGATCTTGCTGGTTTACTGATGGTCTTAAACCTCTGCTTACATAGTGGACACCGGGATTCCACTTTTGACCATTCCACGATGCAAGAGAAACAAAAATAATGGCTGCAACAATCAAGTGTTCCTCGAATCCTTCTCTTATCTTCTTCAGAGAGACAAATTCCACAAACTTGTTTTATTAATTCCTCGACTTTTTGCTTACCTTTAAGGCTGAAGGACTTCCTTTGCTGCATCAATCCAACATCCTCCACAGTTTTCCTAGATGGAGCTCCCCTCCTCAATCGCAAATAATCACCTTTCATACACTTGTCGGAGGATGAAGTCCTTTTTGGAGGAGTGACAATCAGATCTTTACAGATTTCATTGGCTTCTCTCACCTGTTCTCTCTCTTCCTCAGATATAGTGTACTCAAAATCAGATGACCGAGAACTTCCAAAATCAGAATCTGATCCCTCTATGTATCTCCTTTTGCTTCTTCCAAAAGTTTTGCTCCCCCTTCCCTGCATAACCGCACTCATCTCTGCAAAATCAGCATCATTCTCATCTTCATCTTCAAAGCTGGCCTTTTTCCTTGTCTGTTTAATTTTCCTTTTCTTATTTCCTGATAGATTCCTTCGAGTTGCTATCTTTTTTCTTTGTTTTTGACCACTTTTAGCAATGGTCTTTCGCATGCCATTTCTGCTCAACTTGCTATATGTCTCAAGTTTATTCTTACTTCTATGTTCCATCACAGAATCCTCTTCATCAACCAAGCAATCATCTTCATCAGGTGTAAATTCCTCATCATCCTCGTCTTCATCATCATTGACATTATAATCCTCATCACCATCATCAGATTCTTCTAAATAAACTTTATTGTGCTTTTTATTAGTTTTAACCCGAGATTTCCTCTGAGCAGATGAACCACCACTTGCTTCTGATTTAACTATCTCCTCCTCTTCCTCCTCCCCCTTATCCTCCTCTTCCCCCTCCTCCTCCTCTTCCCTCTCCTCCCCCCCATAGTCATCATCATTAACATCATCACCCTCATTCAAGATCTCATCATTCAAAAACTCACCTAGACCATCGTCAGAAGCAGATCCAACTAAATCCTCCAGGGCATCCACAGATGCATCACTCTGTTCATCAGAAACAACATAATCTTCATCTGAATCATCTGAAATCTCGTCTACCTTTTTATTAAAATCTCTCTTGGAACCACCCTTTGCTCCCCTTACCATCTGTTTTCAAATCAACAAGTTCCCAGTCTCAGAAATTAAATCAAATTTCAAGATCTAACAGAAAACGCATAAAGTTAACCTATTATCTTGAACGAGAAAGCAACTAAAAGAACAAGTTGGACTAAAAAGAGCTCCAAGCAATCTAAAATATTCGCTTCTATTTTCCTGCTTCATGTCTACTCGAGAACATATGCATAACTTTATACACAAATTTTCACTAAGAAGGCTAAGCCATCACCTAAATTTCCAGCATTCCCGATCCGCAGAAAATAATTCAAATATACATACCACCAACGAGGCCAAACTTCAACGAATTAGAGGACAAGCAATTGACTTGGATCCTTCTCAGCATAAACTCAACCAAAGACAAAACCCAATCAAACCCCCGCATAAATCAAAACTTATTCAAGGATGAGACAGAGAGAAAGACATGCATCGAAATCATAGTCCCTACTCAGCTGAACCAGAGAACCGAACGAGCAGCCGGAAAACAATATGAGCACAAAATAGTAGGAAATACACGACTAGATTCCGGCACCCGACCTTCGATTACAGTCGCAGAGGGAGAAGCACCTGAGAGGAGGTTGGAGACGAAGGAAAGGACCGAACTGAAGAAGCCGGAGGGATTGCCCTCTCTCCCTCCCTCTCTCTCTCTCCCCTTCTCAATCTCTCTGCGTTACCGGTTGCTGGCATTTGGTCCGGTATTAGACTTTACGGTTTTCCCCCTTTTTCATTTTCTTTTTTTTAAATGAACTTTTATGAACAATAACAAATAAAATTAAAAATGAAGCTTAGAAAATAAAAATGCCGGTAAATGGTGGTCCTGTAAACGTAAATTTACGAAAATGTCCCCATTCTTTACTCAGGCTTCTGGCTGGCTCTCGGCAGTTGACTCTTTGGTTGGCTGTGATTCAGTGAGGCCCCCAACCGTTCTTTATTGAATATTATATTATATTTTATATAATTTGAAATATATTACCAAATTAGGGATGCTTGTTTAAGAAATTTGACTACTAACATTTAAAACAACGGTAAAGTATCATTTTTAGTAATTGAGTTGTTAAATTATGTTGTATTAAATTGCTAATATAATAACATTTTAGAATAAATATATACATAAAATCAAGTGGCCAATCAAAGGAAATAAGATAAATGAAGGTGGCCGGGAACTCCAATCCAACCGGGGTTTAGTTTCCTACCTAAACAGGTAAATTTTCAAAAAATATTAAAATATTAAAAATTATGAACCGTCCTATCGGTATTAAAATTCATTAACCATCCACCGGTATGTGTTGAATTGCCTTGATTCGGATTCTCAAGTCGGTACGATATTTTATTTATATTATTTAAATTATTTAAATTTTAATTCACTTATCTAGTTATCAATTAAAATTATAATTCATTCCATTTAAACATATTTTCGGATTTTAATTCACTAAAACTACTGTATTTTAATCACAATTCACATAATAGAACTACATTTAAATAAGATATTGAATACTAGTAGGCCGTTAACCTAATCCATATGCTATCGATTGAATTTATTTATTTAAATTAGAAAAAAATTATCAATTATTCTCGATAATTATTATTTATGTTGAAAAATAATAATTATAATCATAATTAGGTAGATAAATTAAAATATTAAATCTCATGTCCAAGTGCACCAAATCTGACCTATTTTTTTCATATTTGTGGTGCTATGCAAACGTACCCAAAAATAAATGCTACATGTGGCAACATCTTAAATAATAATATATTATCTTTAAGCACACATTCGGTTATGTTACACTTTCACTTCAAAAAGTAATTTATTATTTTTTTCTCAAATACTAATTTATTTTTAATTGATAATATATTTTATCTACCTCTTCTATATTTTGAAGTCATTAAAAATACATATATTTTTATATTTTATAGATATGTGATAATTATAATGATATTTTTAAATTTGATAGGGGTTGGTTGGGAAAATTTTATATTTAAATATTATTATATTTATGTAAAATTAATAAAAAGTGAAAGGTTAAAAATTGAAAGCATATTTTTTTCTTAATTTTTTTAATTATTAAATGAACAATAAAATTATAAGTTATTTCATAATTTTCCCATTGTCATTCACAAAAGGAAAATAGAAGTGCTGAGTATACAAAAGTCACTAAAGAATCATTTGAATTTGATTGATGATTCGTTTGACCGCAAAAAAAAAGCTCATATCATCGATGACGTTGATTTCGTTTCCTACCAAGCACTACTTTTACTGTTTTACCCCCAACATATTGGGCTGCCCGAGCGAAATTATTTTTGTATAATATTTCTCTTATATTCACTGTTTTCTCTTTAATTATTTTATTTTATAGTTTATTTATTTTTTAATTTTGTATTAATGTAAAATTAAAATTTATTAAATTTGCATAAAAAGATTACACATAACCAAATATAATATACTATGTTTACTAAAAACGGTACACCTCCCTTAACCTCTTGTACAACCGACATAGGGAAAAAAAGTCACTGAAAATTTTTTGTAATAAAAATAAAGCATTGAGGGTACTCCTGTCATTTAGCTACCTCTCATGGAAAGCTCCAGATTAATATGATTAGGATATGAAGGTCATTATCTAAATAATTTGCATCCACTGGAAAACAAAAGGAAGTTACTAGCTGAAATAGCATAAACTAATAATAATTTATTAATATTTAAATTCTTGAAATTTATAATTGAATTTACTATAATAATATTAAATGTCTTCCCTCAAGTTTATAATGTCTTGTTAATTAAGATTTAATAAGAAATTATTGTGTATTAGTTCAATTGTAAAAGTAAACATTCCTATATACTAAATAGTAAGCCGATGGACAAAGTGGTAGTAATGTAGGTTTGGGCTCCTATTTTTTTTCATAAATATCAACTTAATCACATTGATTGATTATTTTTATGTAAATTATATGCAAAAAGTACTGAAAATTAGAATAAATTGTATTTGTAAATACAATTTATTCCATTCAATTTATTTAGAAAAATTGATATAATATAAAAAGATAATGATATATATATTATGTCATTTATTATTATTTGAAAATTAATTAAATATATATAATTATCATATTAATTTAAAAAATAAATAAATTATAAAATGATAAAGTTTGGAGTGACCAAGTTCTTACCAGAGCTCCAAAATATCCCAATTCCAGCGTGATAGTATATCTCATTTTTCCTCCCTCTAAGCTGTTGCTGATGATGGAGCTCCAGCAATCGAGAGATTAGGGTTCAAGAAGATAGACTTCTCGGCGTAGCTTCCTGTCGATTCAATCCGTTAAGATTTTTTCCCTATCGTGAGTCCCTCCTCTTTGTAGCACGTCCGGCTTCGTACGGCTCTTAGATTTTCCTATGTTTTCCGGCTTAGTTTGCTGTTCCTGTCAACAATATGCACTGTAATTAGCTCTATTAGCCCGAATCGGTCGGCTGCGATTGTGCATTGGTTTCTCCTTGAGGTTTCTGCCCTGTTTTGTACGTTCGCTCGAGGGTTTCATGGTCATCTAGGGAGATCGTTTTTGCCCTCGTTGCATCGTGTAATTTATCCTTCTTTTTTTCTCTATATTCTGGGATTATGCCTATATCCCCCCCTTTGACTTTCTCCGTGTTAGGGTTGCTGCCTGCTGGAACCAGTAACAAGTGCTGAGTTACCAGATTTCTCCTTTTTTCGTTCACTGCTCATCAGATTTTCCCCTTTTCCGACTCGTTAAAGCTGCATGTCCGTTTCCCCGGAAATGTGATGTTTTCAACTAGGGTTAAGCTTGTTTGCGCATGTCTGATGGCAGATTTGAAGTTCTTATTGATTTTGAGACATGTATACATAGGCTTGTTTGCTTCAAATATCACAATCACATTTGACTGTAGTCTATTGTGGACACATCTTGCATGTTCCATTATCTTCTGCAGCTTGCCAATACATGCAAAAAGGCACCGGATTTTGTTAAAGAATTGAAAGATGTAGATCTTATTGTCATTTGACGTATTCTTTTATCTTGTGTCGGTGGAATGAACTGAGGCATTGTTCGTCCCCTGTTTTAAACAGTAAACTTGGACTAGCAAGGTTATAGAGAAAATGAGCCAGTTGAAAGTATCAAGAGTGAAATCCCTTGTTCCTCTTGGGACATTGATTGGTCATGAGCTTAGGAGCGGGAAGGTTGAGAAGCCTTATGTGAAGTATGGACAGGCTGCATTGGCCAAAAAAGGGGAGGATTATTTTCTGATAAATCCTGATTGTCAGAGGATTCCTGGGGATCCAACAACATCATTCTCTGTTTTCGCGGTACTTTCATATTTTATGCTTCTGTTTTATCTTCTGAATTTTCTGAATACACAATTGTGTAATGGAAGTGAAATATACTGTTGGTAAAATGCGGAGGATATACCTAACCCACGGGGAATCACTTTCATACAAGCTTGCCTTCTTGTTTGATGGGAATAGACAGATATGATGGGGTCAGAGAGGCATGGACTCAAGTTTGAATTATAACCTTTAAGAAATAGTAATATGTTTATCCTGGGCAGATATTCGATGGACATAATGGTATATCAGCAGCTATATTTGCAAAAGAGAACCTGCTAAATAATGTCCTCAGTGCAATGCCTCAAGATGTTGGGAGGGAAGAGTGGCTTCAAGCCCTTCCCCGTGCTCTTGTTGCAGGTTTTGTGAGGACCGACATAGAATTTCAGCAGAAAGGCATGTTTCTTAGTTCCTCAGTCTCTTGTTGCAGGTTTCTGTCATTACTGATCTGGTAGAATTTACCTTAATCATATATTCTTACATGAAGACATTTTAAACAGGAGAAACGTCAGGGACAACTGTGACCTTTGTTGTCATTGATGGGTGGACAATAACTGTTGCATCAGTAGGGGATTCACGTTGCATATTAGATACACAAGGAGGTGTGGTTTCTCTGTTAACTGTTGACCACAGACTGGAGGATAATGTGGAAGAGAGGGAACGTGTCACTGCAAGTGGGGGTGCTGTGGGAAGACTTAATCTCTTTGGGGGAAATGAGGTAACTCTATAATCATCTTGATAGTTAATTATGTTTGCGAAAAATAGGATGAAACTTAAAATCAAAGACATCCCTTTCTGCTGTCCATAGGTTGGCCCTCTTCGCTGTTGGCCCGGAGGATTATGCCTTTCAAGGTCTATTGGTGACAAAGATGTAGGAGAGTTCATTGTCCCAATTCCACACGTTAAACAAGTAAAGGTGGATGATAGCAACATCATGCCTGTTAATTTAAATTGCTGTTTCTATCAGCTACTGAATGTGTAGAATTTGCCTTGGTAACTTAGATTTCTAATGCTGGGGGGAGACTCATAATAGCTTCTGATGGTATCTGGGATGCCTTATCTTCTGATTTGGCTGCCAAGTCTTGTCGGGGCTTACCTGCTGAACTTTCTGCTAAGCTAGTTGTTAAGGTGAACGCATTATACAGTTTCTTATATCTATAGATTAATCAAACAAACAATCTTTTTATTTTGGCTAATAAATAAATATCTAATGGCCTAATTCATGCTTCTACTGCTCTGTCATCTAGGAGGCACTGCGGTCAAGAGGCTTGAAAGACGACACAACCTGTGTGGTTGTTGATATTATCCCATCTGAAAACCTTGTTTTACTTCCAATACCAAAGAAGAAGCGAAGCTTTCTAGTCTCACTTTTTGGAAAGAAATCTCAGAATGGTATGACCAAAGCAATAAGTAAGTTTTCTACTGTTAAGTCAGTGGAGGAATTGTTTGAAGAGGGTTCTGCTATGCTCGATGAGAGGTATGAATATCATTGCATCATTTGAAATATATACCGTAGCAAGATCATTGCAACTTGATTCTTGCTACTTGATAAAATCGCCAGCATAATTTGGCAACAGATTTCGATCCAAATAGATGGATGGTACTGGAAAACTGCACCTAGCCGTTCTTTTGATTTTGATGAAACTATCTCCATCGATGTGCTGCTTCTTTTATACATTTTTGGCAAATGCAAGGATGTTTTGACTTTTCCTGGGAGTGGCATGGGTTTTCTGAAGTTCTCTTCCTCCTTTTGGGTCTCATTTATATACCTGCCCCTTGCATGATGAGATGGACGACTATCACTCTGACATTTAATATGGAATTATCCTTTCAGTAAATTGTTGCGACTATTTTTCAACTTCTTTACAGGTTGGGTAAGAATTTTGTGACCATTTTTCAACTTCTTTACAGGTTGGGTAAGAATTTCCCCCCAAACCAAAGCCCAGGGGTCTTCAGATGTGCAGTTTGCCTAGTGGATAAACTTCCCTGTGACAATGAATTGGCCAACTCTGGACCGATGTTTTCAACTGCTTCAGAGCCATTAGATGGTCCTTTCCTTTGTACTACTTGTCAAAAGAAAAAGGATGCCATGGAAGGGAAAAAAGCAACCGGAACTGCTCCAGCTTAGGGGAGTTCATCTGGTGTCATATAATTGGTATTTGGTAAATATTCATGTCAGTTCCTTTTTTTCCCCAGCACCGCGAGCAGCTGCAGGTTTTCCTGATCTCAAATCTTGGTTGCAAACAGTAAGTATGAGTGAGGAACAGAGACGAGACAAAGCAGGAGAGATGTCTCACGGTTTACTGCTAAGATTCCGCATATAATGATATATTGTAGTAGGTTGGGCTCTCAGTTCAACCCCGCTACACTAACCCACAAGACTCGAGCCTTTCTGATGGACCGTCTTTTCTGCCGTAAAGAAGTCTCATATTGAGCAGTGTGTGCCCTATTAGAAATCACACAAGCTTTACTTGTATTCTTGTAGTACAGTTAGAAGTACTTGATTGTTGGTTTGTTGGACTGGACTATACATTAGTTGATGGTCAGTTTGCTGCTTTAATTTCTCCCGAGTTCACTTTTCGGTATATTATATGACAACAGTTTTTTTTGCACTATTATATGACAACAGTTGAAAACAGCTTCTGGTGCAATTAATTTGGTTATTTAAGTAGCTATTCTTGCTGCTAGCTATTATTACTATTTGTACAGTGGTAAAGCAACCGTGAAGCATTGTATTGTTATATTTTTGTAAAAGTTATATACGAAGATGTTATATTTAAAAAAATACTAAAAATATTCACAGTCTAGACTTGCAGGTTTTATTTTGTAGTAAAAAGCACGCTGCAGTGAAATAGAGTGCTAGCCAGCGCATGTTCGGGCCCAGCCTGCCTAAGGCCCGAAACATGTCTTGTCTTAACCAGGCGGTTTTAGGCACGATCGATCTCCCACCCCTGCTGCCGTACGTGTGCATGGAGCTGTGTCAAAAAGCCATGCAAGGAACATGGAGCACGACCCTAGAAAGTAGGGCTAGTCTCTTAAACCCCCTCCCCATCCCCACGTCCCCTCTTTCAGTTTCAGCAGGAAGAGACTAAAAGACCATGGATGGATTTTGATGAAGTTAGGTTGGCATAGCAGCTGAGCTTTCTCTCCGTCTCCCTCACACACACATCCAACAACTGCATGCATTTCTAGTACTTTTACCTCACTCTCATCCATATTACTCCCATTGGAGAGTCGGGTTTCTCTCGAAGATATGCTAGCGAGGGCCATACGCGAATGCAAGGATAATTGGAGGCGCAGAAGAACGGCAAGTCCTGATCATCATCATCATCATCCTGCGAAGAAAGTCCTGTCCTTGATCATCTGCTGCTTCTCGAAAAAGAAGCATCCGATTCCGCCCGGAGATGTGGCTTTGAAGGTGATCTCAGGCTCGACTTCGGCAGCGAGCGCCGCCATCTCCTCCTCATCGCCCAAGGAGCTTGCGGTTGCAAGAGCCGGGGCGATCCGGAGGAGGAATATTCCGAAGACCGTCATAGGCCCGAAGAAGATGCAGAAAGCTTCCATATCGACTTCCTTATTCGACAAGAGATCAGTCCTCGACTACATCAAAAGCAGATTCCGGAAGTCCGAGGGCTCTAGAAGGCGGATCAGCGGCACTTATGATCTTAGCGGGAGGCGGGGGAAGATGAACCCGAGGAAGTTACTTTCTCGAGCTTCGATAAGAGCGACCGCAGATGGGAGTAACAAGGCGAGTTGGCTCGGGCCAATAGCAGTGGCGGAGGAGGTCACAGGAATCCGAGGAAGGCAGCGGAGGGAGGAGGAGACGGCCAAGTGTAGGATGGAGCTATGCAAGAGGAGGATTCTGATGGGGAGGAGGTGCAAGCCATTGAACGCCTCCGGTGTCCTGCAGTACGAAGGGGACGGCATCCTTGTGCCGGAGGAGGTGTCCCCGCCGTGATTCAGGTCGTCCGGCGATACTTTCCTGATTGATTCCAGACACATTTGCTTAGAAATGTTAGTAGGGATTGTCCAAAAATAGAAAGCTATTAGGGGAGATCATAGAATCACGAATAAAAGTGTCTTAGTGACTGGAGTATATCCCTTTTTAGAAAGTTTCGAGTTACATAGGATAGGATGACAAATTAATTTACAAATAATTATTTATTTATAATTATTATTTTTAGGGTTAATTATAAATATATCAATTTTTATAAACATATACTTGAAAATTTTATTTAAACATATATATAATGACTGGCTAAATATCAACCAACGAATATACTTAAAATGTCATTTTTTCAAATATATAAATAAATTATATATCAAAGATAGATTTAATAATGTTAATTATAAAAATATCAACCAAAGATGAAACACTCAAATATAAAAATATCAAAGATAGATTTAATAATGTTAATCTCTATATTTTTATTATAGATATAATATACATTTTGATTGCTAAATTATATATTTAAATTCACATTAATTTTATTGTGGTATGAAATTGGGATAATTTGTCTTAATTAATTAGCATAATTCTTAATAAAAATATAATAATGGTGGTTAAAATAAATATGGGACCAGAAAAATCATGGAAGAAAATTAGACCTGAAGTGGATGGTTCTTCCAAGCAAATTTTGTGCTAACACTGGAAGTTGGAACAAAGGATATGGTTCCTATGAAGCAGCAAAAAAAGGAAGGCACAGCATAACAGTAGCCTATGAAGCAGCAGCATGATCTTTTCATAGTTTTATTGAACTAAGGAAGATACATTGGCAAACTCGAGACTGGTAGGGTAGGGACTAGGGATGCCCTGGCTAAACGGGAGTGCTAACTGGGTGGATCAGATGGGCGGACGGGGTGGAGTGGAAGAACAAGCAAATGGCGGAGATATCGTCCATGGCTATGCCCCGCCTCTTGCTCTTCCATGCCCGCATCGCGTACTCAACAAGCCGCTTGGCCGACTTCCCTCTGTCCGGCACGGACGACACGATATCGACAGCCTCCTGGTTGGTGACGACGTCCCACACCTTCACAGTGCACACACAAGGAGAGAGAGAGAGAGAGAGAGCACATGAATGATCTTATGTCCATAATTTTGCAGAAATGGAAGCTTTCATTGCATATATCAATCATCACTATGGACACAACCGAACGTACCCCGTCGGTTGCAAGGACGATGAATTGGTCCCTGCCGGTGATGCTCCTCTGCATGACTTCCGGTTCGGATATCAGCCCGAAATCCTTCACGCAGAAGTCCCCAAAGGCCCGGGACATGGCAAGGCCTGGGGACTCGTTGTCAGGACACCAGAGTCGATGAATGCCCGGCTCGTCCTCCAAGCAGAATACTCTCCCGTTGCACTGGGTGATCCTTTCAGCCTCATCTGCACACCATAACCATAACCATAACCAGCATCAAGCAACCGAGCCAGCCACAGGAAGGTAGATATTGCAGGAGGTGCTCAGGAAAAGAAGGTCTCATCTCATCTCACCAGGTAGACCAGGCTTGAAGTCTAGTGTGAGCTGAACAGGCTCTAAGGTGCCATCGTCCGTGGCAGTAGTAGCTAGAACGGCGCGAGAGTCTCCCACGTTCGCTATGACAATATACTCACCCTAGAGAAGAAACGCGTGTACTGTACTGAGAGCATTCATTCACCATCCAAGAGAAATAGATAGAACACCATGCATGATCAAGGTGGGCAAAGAACACGCCCGATCTACCTGTCTGACAATGGTCAAAGCAGTGGTCCCACTGTAGAAGGAATCGATCTTGCGGAGCTGGCCAAGCTCCTGATCGACTGATGCACAGGTCTTGAAGTAGGAGTTCTTCCATATATCGAACCAGTGGTGCTTCTTACCAGACTCCAAGTTGAAGTCCGGGTCAAGGGAGGCCTGAGCAAGAGTCTCCTGCCAGTTCCAGAGCAAAGAAGATGGCATGGTATCTCTCACCCTCTTAGCCACATAGTGCCCCCAAGGACCGTGTCCGTCAAATATCCCGCAGAAGATCATGTCTCTTTGACACCCAAATTCCTGCCCACAACCACATGATGCTGTCTATCAATACTGAAATCTAGCATAATAGAATATTAGCAATTTTTTTTTTCACTCGAGATGGAACCTTATGGTACCTCCCACACAATGCAGCAGTCCTGGTTCACTCCTTTCTCCCCTCTCTTGGAAAAAATGGAGGCGAAATTCTTCGAGCCATCCACATTTACTATTCCCGAAGTGCACAAGATCATGCCGTTCTTCCTTGCTTCCTTGGCAATGCCTTCTGCCGTCTCCCGGCCATCATCGCACACCCCGGAATTCTTCGATTTCCTTATGGATAGAGATCTAGCGAGCCCGTTGAGCATGGAAGATAAGTGCCCCATCAGTTCTGCAAGTGACAGAGAAGGTTGAGTCGCTGCTTAGTCATAGATAGGCAAGTCACCCACTTTTATCTCAGACAAGTTGCTGTGAAAAAGCACATTCCTTTCCATCTCCACTTAAAACTGCAGAGTGTCATTTCCTCACTTTTCAACAGCAATATGACTCCGTGAGTAGATAAAAGACAAGATCTGACTCAGCCGGTTTAAGAATCCGACAATTAGAAAACAAAAACAACTGGAATCAAGGGAGAAATTCATAGAACATCCATGTTCATGCTTACATGGAATTCCACAACGGAGATGACTAGATTCTGCGGATCAGCAGACACTCCAGAAGTATTCTACCAACTAAAGCCAAAGGGAATAACTGAGAAAGAAAGCAGTATAAAAAGCAGAGTTCATTTAGGCATTGGGTTACTGTGAATCATCATTGAATGATGGATAGTATACAAATAAAAATCAGAACAACCAACGCAATCTTATTGAAGGAAAAGATAATGGGAGATCTTTTTTTCCTACCATTTTACTACAAAAAGGCCACAAAGATCATGATTGTCAAATTAAATGCCAAACCCTCAACTAGAACGGAATAATCTCCCAACCTCTCTCTCTCACTGCCGTGATATTAATGGTAGTATTCATGGTGGTCCATCTGAAAGTAGCATTTTTTTTTATTTCCAAAAGGAATAGGGTACAATTTGGCTTCAAAGATCTCTCTTCTTCTCCCTTCTCCAGTAAATCTAATAAAAAAAATCCAGCTTCATAAAGCAAGAACATCACAGCCGGGCAGAAACTGCCTCTGGGTGATTGAAAAACTAAACAGAACATTGAAGAAGGAGAATACTTTCAAACCATATGCTCTGCATGCAAAAGTTTTTTTTCCTTGACTGCGATAATGGGTCGTTGAAAAGAGAGATACAGCAATTTACAAGTAAAAAAACCCAGAGGCGGACTGACTGTTTCTCTGTTCTTTCAAGAAACAAGGGTAGAAGAAGAGGAAGGGAGAAAGAGATAGATAGACCTCAAAGATTATTCAGGGGCTTCAGCTGATTCAAACAATCAAGTGGGTGTGGATCAGAGCTCCCGACGGACTTGCCGGAGAAGGGAGCAACACCGCCGGGACATGAAGCGACTCCGACGAACAGCGGTACTGAGCCTGAGATTGCGAGGTAAGGAAGTAAAAAATCGATCAAAGTCCATCAAAGAGGATGAGGAAAACCGGCTTGGGTCTGTTTATTTTCCTCTTTCTAAGATATTCGTTTACTACTTTATAATCGGAGGGGGAAAACGCCAAGGAAGAAACGAGTCGCCCTCCCCTCCGTTTGTTCCTGTGTTCTTTTTCTTTGGGCTCTTGCGAACCTCCTGTCTTTTCATTTCATGGCATCAGCAAAAACAATGCAAAACCCCTCTCCATCTCTATGTCTCTCTCATCAATTTTCTATTTTGAGCAAGAGCAAACCCAAGATATAAAATGTTATCCCCAATGCTGATGTAAAATTAAGAAGCTGACAACCTTGCAACATGCTATAAATTATCTGTTATGGTAAATTTTCCAATGCCTAGAGACCGTACCTAGAGATAATGGTTGCATCCTCCTCAATCATCACGTTTAACATGGTTATAAGGATCACGCTGCCCACTGACCTTCACCCTTTAACATGGTATAAGTAAGTACAATGATTCTGTAATCAGTTGTGATTTGACCACTAAGCCGCGTCTTGATCCAACTTCTCCGTGGTTGATATTTGTCTTTGGATCCTCCATTTTCTACCGTGCACTCATCAGTGAGAGAGAGATGAGGTGAGATGAGTGAGACCCACCGAGATGTGATGTGATTGATGTTTTCTCCCCACCATTACATTATATGTGCCATGGATGGATGGACACCTATTTGCACTACAAAGATCATGATGATTGTGCCCTAGAACTTTACTTTACCCCCTTCCCCCATAAAAAGAGCTTTACCCACATGGGTTTAGATCAAATTTTGTTCTTGCAAATAAAAAAATTATATTTGGAAATTCATATAACTTATCACTTTAAAATTTTAACCAAATATATATCTAGATGGGAATCATGATTTGGTCATAGGCACACCAACCTTCTTCAATGAGTAGTAGTATTAGGGCCTGTTAGTGGTTAGGTAGGTTTAATATAATTGAGTACCCATTGATGACTGTAATGTTGTTGTTAACTTGTTGGCTTCTTAATCGTCATAAATCTTTTTTTTTTTTGGATTTTTTGTCATTTTTATTGTTTTGAAATAAAAATATTGATGATGTATGACTATAAAAAAAATACTAGATGTCCCATACTTGTCCCACATGAACTGTAATTCTATACAAAAAAAAATAAGGAAACTATATATATATATATATTGAATAATTCATAATAAATAGAATAAAATATAATTAATTCATTTTTACAAAAGATATAATGAATTTTTTCATTAAATAATAGTATTTTCATAAAGTTTTTTGCTGCAGAAAAATAAAAGCTTTTTGAGATTTTGTCTCTCTTACAAAAAATGTAAGAAGCCTTTCGGTTTAGAAAAAAATATAAAAATTAAAGCTTTTTTTCTCCAAACAAAAAATAATAATTTCTAAGGAAAAAGTAAATATAAATGTTTTAATTTTTATAAAAAAATTCTAGATTTTCTCGAACAAAAAAACCCAATAATGACTTGGGTATGTAATAATAACATATTTAATAAAATAAAAAATATTGTTATATAAAGTTGATAGAATTTTATTATTTATATATTATTAAGTTTAATTAAATATAAACACAATAATTTATACACTAACAATATTTTTAATATAATATCAAATTTAGTAAAATTGCATGTGTATTTAACTCTAATCTTTAGGAGTATTTAAAAAAATAGTTCTTATTTAAGCTCATTAAATATTAGAAAATTATATTAAACTAATAAATAATTATTGAATACAAATTAAAATTGGACGCCAAAATTGGTATCAAATATTGAGAATTAATAATTTAATTTTAAATAAAATATACAACTATTAAAATTATATAAAATTAGAGAAACTTTCATTACTTTTTTTAGCACTAAAAAAGATTATTACTATCGAATAATAATTTTTAAATAAATATTTTATCAACTATAATACTTTGAAGTAAATCTTTAGCTATTTCTAGAATTGCATTTGTCTTATTATTATGCAAAAAAATATCTATTTGTATATTATTATTTTTGTCTTCCTAAATACATCCATCCCACGAAAGGTGATGGTGACGCGGGCGTTTGAGCAATTGAACCTCGTGATGCGCTGCAGCCTGCAGGCAGGGTGGCCCATACCCCCATTTACATTACCTTACCTATAAAAAAATAATATAGTACGGCCGCGTTGGATGAAGTCGGTCGAATTTTTTTTTTCAGAGCAAGTAAATTGGGAAAATAATTTATAAATTTACAATTTTTTAATTGATTGTTTAATAATAACTTAGGCTTATTTCACATTTAACATGATGATCTAATTTTCATAAAAAACATTTAAGTGTTGTTAAAATTTTCAATTTAAATATTCCAAATAGTATATGGAATATAATATAAAAATATTACATTCATTAATTATATTTTATGTATCAATGTAAAATTTTCAATTTAAAAAAATACTTCAAAAAATATTAAATTATATCATAAATTATCAAAAGATAATAATGTATAATATCGAAATAATATTATAGTAGCTAAATTATTATTTATATTATAATGTAATAAAAAATAAATATTAGACTACTTAAAATATAATTAAATATTCTAGATAACATATTTATATCTTCTTCTTTTTATCTACTTATATAAAATTATTTTCCCATAAAATATATAAATAATCCAAAGAAAAATGTGTACCCATGGAGGCGTGAGTCACGCAATGGGGTCCGAGTCAAAGAAAGTCCGAGTCAGGTGAGTTACACCTTTTTGAACTAAATAAAAAAATATAGTAAATAAGTGTATACGTGTCCTCCTATTTTATAATAAGGGAGGAAAGAGTCCAACACATTAACGACTGTAGAAATGAAGGCCGGGCCCTACGATCACGTGTGGGGCGGTGGGCATGACAACGACCGCATTCCATAAATAAGGTTGCCCTCGTGGTCGAGGAAGAATCGTCAGTTGACATGCGCCAATCAGGCTCCAGGGGGAATGCGGTGGCATGTTCCTATTGGCTGAACCAACCACCTTTTGATGACAAATCATCATCTGCCAATACAGAATGAGGAAAAGCTAACGACTTTCATTTATAATCTTATGGAATAACGAGGCAAGAACTCCTCTTCTTAGATATTTGAATCTGGCATGACACAGGTAGGTAGGTAGGCAGGTATCGAATTGGACCAGCCAGCGGCCAGCCTAGTAGTTTGGCCTTTGTAAGGGTGAAGGCCTGTGAAAATGAAGGTGCTGCATCCATATGTGGAGGTAGAATAGAAAGCTCTGATGTGGATGGTATGGGAATAATCTCCACCTATTTTCAATTGTCATGATCAATTGGGTGCATGGCAGAATATGCTACTTACTCCCTCCCCTCCAAGTCCACAAAATATCTACGTCCACCTAGCTGAGATGGCCGGTGCTTTTAAGAATGAGAAGAGTCCCAAGTTGGGGCCACCGTGATATGCTTGCCCTCATTAGTCATCACTCAAAATCGGGTTTATCATCAAATTCCTTCCGTGTTTGGCTTGCCCTGCAAGTGAAAACAGACAATTAGGCAGTCAAGAGGCCTAAAATGAACTTCATTTCCAGTGGAGCAGAAGTCATGTGAATGAATGAGATTAGGGACCCTCTGATCTCCCATGGCTATTTTCCATGGCAAATCAAACAAACCCATATGTTTACACTGCCTCAAATTCAACTCTTTCAAGCATAGATGTCTGCCATGCTTGGAAGTCTTCATTAAAGTTCATCTTTTTCTAGTAAATTAGACAAAAGGCCAACAAAACTTACAAATGTATGAGCAGTAATAATTTTGTATAGAAACATAATGGCCAAGGAGATTTGCCGGTCCTTACAAGGCAAGAAGGGCATCTATGCCATAACCTGATTTTGTCACAAAAGAGTATCCAATTGAGGCACATATGATTATACTATAAGTGGTCCAATGAATACTTACACAAAACATAGGATATCAGTCACACGGCAGCAAGTGGAACTCAAATAATTCAGTACAGAATCGATAGTTGAGATGTGAATGCCAAATCCTGCTTTATCTGAAGTACCGTGATTATGATTTCTATGATTTGTCTTCAAGAGGACGTCCAATTTCTACAGATGCAGTGAATTTTGGCAAGTGAAGCCATATAATCATCAGACCTGAAAAGTTGAACATCATAACTTACATATTACTCAAAAATTTCCTTATCTCAGAAGACAACATACTTGGTAAGCATTTTTACTATTACTATACCTCTCTCCGTAAGGAGAATGACATGCCCCAATTATCCAGAGTTTAGCTTCATCGGGTTTCCTCTGCGAAAGGATGAAATCGTTCAGATCACAGTTATGAAATTCAGGCACTTGATCATTATCTCATTTATTGAACATTTTCAATCTGTTTTATCTGCTACTTTGAAGTCATCATTAAGGGAATAGAAATGATGTGAAGAGGTTATAGTGTAGCGATTATACCTCAGATTCATAGTAGAGGCCTGCATATAGAGAAGCGTAGAAGTACTCGCTTGGGTTTCCGTTCAGAAAGGGAGAAACAAACTGCAGAGCAAAGTCGAAAATCTCGAGTCACAAATATATATATATCTTCATAGAAAATGCTAATGCATTGATGTTTGTTGTCTCCAGTGCGATCCTTGTAAAATTGGGGAATTCCAATTAGAAAGCTAAAACACCTTGTCTGGATCGCCTCCATCCTTAAACAAGTTATATGCTTCCCTCATTACAGGCCGTGGATCCCTTCCAACCTGCATCGAGCTAAAAAGATAAGATTGTTGAAAATTTGAAACTTTGGAAAAGAAGTTGGCCCGGGAAACCATCTCAGGTTCATTCATATGGTTTGATGCTATACATTGGAGGACTGGCCAAGCTAACCTCGAGAAATTTTCTCCTTGCATCATCAACTCCATAGAGTTGAGCTTCGCAGAGAAAGCACCATATCGACTCTTCAGTGTCATTTGGATTTTGGGCGACATCTATCCGGAACTGCTCTGCTCCTTCTTCGAATCTATACTGACAAACCAAAGATACAACATGGGGTAAATGCAAATCAGGTGTCGTGTGAAAAACCATAAATTCATGAATTTCTACAAAGATCAAGAGAAGTGTAGTGACATCACCTGTTAAGGTAGTAAAGAGACAGCCCTCTCTGCCAAAGATCTGAGCACATTGAAAGAAGTTAATCCTTTCTGTTTATTCCCTTTGATTAGTTATTCCGAAAATAAATAAACATTGGGTATTTCATGGATGATGAAACACCTACATGCTTTCTGTCGAGGATCAAGCTCCATTGCTTTATCGAACTCAGCTAAGGACCCGGCTACATCACCCTAAACAGAACAAAACCAACCAAATTGCTGAAAAAGGAGCAATCAAATTTAATACGCTTGGCAGTGGAAAGCTATAAAATTTGATGGAAGGAGAGCTTCCTGTAAGATGCTAGGCTTTGATTATTTATCAATTTTTGTAGGACAACAGTCAACGACCAGGTCATCTCGAAAAAGGTGCGCACAAGGTGACTGCCACAATGCCTACGAGATGGCTGGAGCAGCACTGCCACCGACTGCTGCGGGAATAATAGGTACCTGTCTGAAGAGTGACATTCCTCGGCGAACGGCCAAAATCGCCTCACGGGGATTGTTACCGCCGCCAGTTAGAGCGTCCCAGATGCCGGAGACGGAGGGGAGGAACAGTCTCCGGGAAATAGTGTGGGCTGCAGCAGAGTTAAGACGGTGGCTGTAGAGGGCTGAAGGGTTGGTGGAGCTCGAGAACAAGAAACGACTTTGGTTGAGGGAAACGGGAGAAGGATTATGGGATGAGGGTGAGGTGGAGACAGAGTGAGACTGAGAGGGCCGTATAATTGAGGGGTTAACTAACTTGCAGGGGGAAGCCATGGATTTTGAGAGAGAAGAGAGCTATTAAGCTGAGGGATAGCCAAACTGGAAGTCCATCTCTTTCTTTTCCGTACTGTTTTCGAGATAAGCTTCCAACTCGCTTCACTTCGGAGCCTCACATACAAAATATCTCCCTCTAAACTCCAACTCAAACTTGGGACGAAGTGACAGAGATGGGCGACGCCTTTCCTTCCTTCACAGGGATGTGGCTATGCACCGCTGGTTATCGACTTAGCTCTTGTTGGAGAGTATCTTACAGTTCTGGAGCCCGATCGCCTTCGGGTGGTGACTATGCAATACTCGTTGTCGAGGGGCTTACAGACTAGCAACGTGGAAATCTGGAAGATGGGGGCGACGTTTCTGAAAACGAATTCGATGGTCCCGGATATGACACAGTCGCGAAAACTGGTGGAAGGTGTGGGTGTAGAGGGTGCACCGCTATCTGTCTAGATGGCAGTGGTAGAAGACGGTGCGGTCGACATGCACCCTCAACACCACCGCATGATGATGCTTCTCCATTCCTACCGAGTTCTCTAACGCGGTGTCGTTTGCAAAACTTCTGCATAATCGAGACCATTAATTATGAGTCAACCTACAAAAAAAATCCAATCCCTACTCAATACGACCATCGGGTCAGTGTGGGCTCGGGTTGGGATCGGGTCCCGCTGTAAGGACCCGAACATAAGGTTCGGGTCGGACGAAACCCGAGTCGACCTGAGCTAATGACACAACTAACGAATAGAGAGTTTAATGAGTTCAAATTGGCTTAAACATCGGCCAGATTACAGATTACAAATGAGAGCGCATATTATTATATAAAGACGCAAATTCACTATTATGGAGTTACAGTAATGGAGTATAAAAGCAATCTTTTTTTTTCTTGAAAGGTATTATGCATATAAGTCAATTTGGTTATCAAAGAGTAAAGATACCTTTATCATACTTTTAATATATTTGCTATGTTTTATCTTATATTGTGAAAAAAATAGTTATATCAAGTTAGCTAAAATAATGTAATATTATGTGTTTATTAATTATAAATAATAATTTTTAAATAAATATTAATATAACATATTATTCACTTATAAAAATAATTTATTATATAATATTTTTATATCCGTTATCGAAAAATCAAGTTAGAATAAATATAAAAAATACCTAATTTGTAATTGCTATAGTTTGATATCGAAATAATATAATTAGTATACACTTATTGAGTAAGTATATAATTAACTAAAATAATATTTATATTATTTTATCATTTATAAGTTATAATTATAGATTAGAATTAATTTGATCGTGTCAGCACTACATGGAACATGATCCGACCAAATGAGCTGTGAGAAATACCTGAACTTGGAGTCGAGTAGTAGCACAGTTATGGGTCAGTTTAAATCAGGGTGGGTTAGCATATCATGACATATGGATCGAGAGTTGTATCATGGTCGGATCCGGTATATTGATATATAAATCGAACAAGTCAGGTATCATAATTCGTGTCGAGTTGATTGAATGTATAATTGTTTGAATTAATTTTAAATTTTTTTGTATGGATGAAATTTGTGTGTATTAAAATTTAAATCAATTATATCTTGAATTGAAATCTAAATCAGTTTAAATTAAGTGTATCGAGATATAAATCGAACGAATTTAATAAATTATAATTTAAATCGTACAAAATAGGTGATTAAGGATTAGATCAATCTTATTTCATCAAATTAATATAATTTTTTTAGGTTTTTGAGTGGATTATATTTAATATAAAGGTAAAATATTAAAATTTAAGTGAGTGCCACTTTCATAGTTTTAGCTTATTCATCCTCTCCATCGAATTCGCAGACGTCTTCTTATAATGAAACCTTTCTCCAATCGGAATCCATTATAACGAGAGAAGTGGAAGTGGATATGTACCACCCGTCACTTCATCCTATCCATCTAATTTTAATTTTAATATTATTATAAATATATATATCCTTTTATAATAATAATATTTTGATAGTAAAATATATAATTTAAATATTACTAAAATATTAATTTGAAATTATATATTTATATATAAATTATAATATTATACAAATATATAAATTAAATTTAATATTAGTAAAATTATATAATTTACTATAAAAATTATATTACCATAAATAATAATAAATATATTTTTGTAATATATTTATTTTATTGTTTTAAATTAATTAAATACAATATTAATTATATATTTTACTTATAATTTTATTAAGTAAATATATATATATATATATTTAGTTTGTATTTTTTAATATATACATAATTTAATTTAAATAAAATATTACAAAATTTATAAAATATAATTTGTATTGATACATAAACCAAACCACGGATGTATTACAAATTTAGTAAAATCTTCAATAGTTATAATTTAGCCCAATAATATATATTTAAGAAACAATATAAAAATAACTTTTTAACGTGGTAAAATTAGATTCAATATGAGCTGTTCAACATCATTTTTTTTTAAATAAACCCTTTTAAATTTAAAACTTAATTTTTGCTAAAGTATATTCTAGGGCTAAGTTCTTAAGCTCCTTGGTTAGTCCATGTGCGACACAGTAGAAGACGCATGCATTTGTTTATTTTGAGCACGAAGTTAGTCATTCAAATACAAACACAAATGGGTGAGTGCCGCAATAACTTTGGCTTGTGGTAGTTTCCAACTTTGTTGGTCACTACATTGCACTAGTAGATGAGGTGCGGAAGCAAGCAATCAACTCACTTTAGTAGTTGGGAAAACGCACCACTTAGACCATAATGGCCGGTCAATATTGGCCGTTTAGTTGAGAGTACTAACCGACTCTAGCTTCGGGGTGGCGGCACAGGGATGCCCTTGTAGACATGTCTCCATTTGGGCTGGGCTGGACAAAATTGGACTTGACCAGGGTCCATGAGACCAAGTCGACCAGAGTCCATGAGACCAAGCTCTGGAACGAGCCCTGCTCACGGGTGACCCCGTAGAAGTAGGCCTTCTGGGTGTTAAACCCCTCGCTGATGCTCTTCGGCCTGTTGCTGACATTTCACGACGGAAACCATCTCTCAATATTTCTAAATTATTAATGAATGTTTTAGTTAAATTCTTATATTATCACATATCAATTAATTTATTATAAAAAATCTACATAAATTTTACTAATAAAATTTTTATAGATTTTTTCAATAACTTTAGTTGACATAGTAGACTGCAGAAATGAAGGCAGACCCTAGATGATGGCAATGACGGCATCGCACTCCATAAATAAGGATGCCTTCCTGGTGGAAAAATTACAAACCTTGTCGAGGAATCTCTCTCATGTTATATACTACCCTATATATATTCGCCAAAATATAATGGGTAAGTATTGATTAGTGTATACTTTCCTTAGATATTTAAATTAAGTCTGACATATAACTCTATTAACTCCCTCTTAAAATGTGGTATTAAATATTGATTTTCTTAAAATTTAAGAAGTGATTTTCTAAAAAATAAAGAGATTTTTTTGTGAGAAAAATCTGTCAAAAGACGAATTATTAGACTCCATCAATTTTCATGGACAAACAGGCAATTGTGAGAATTGTCCCATTAATTAAGATTAATTAATATTGAAGAAACTTAAATCTTTAATTGTGGGTATCGACCCAAGAGACGGTTACATGACTAGGCCATGAAAATGGCTAAAGCATAGACGCTGCACTTGCACTTGCATTATAAGACAACCATATGTATAACCCTAATAATAATATCATTATCATTGTTTACATCGTGTGTATCTCTATCTCAACTGATGATGAAAATAATAAAAAGAATTATTCAATGCAATACTCAAAAAATAATCTATCTTTACAAGTGTCTATGCACCTTTAGAGCCTAAGCGTCAGATCGATACCTCCTGAGTCCGACTTATCGTCTCCGAGAACTTGTGGCTTTTTATCAGCCACATTATGGACGGATCCCACGACTGTCCGGCGATTTCCCTCCGCCATGGCCGGAGAACTGCTGCTTTCGCTTGGAGGTGAAGGAACCCTAGCAAGACCTAACCCTAACCCTAACCCTAGTCTGGGACTGCCACCGTAAACTTGAACTGCAGTCCCGGCCGGCCTGGTGAAGTGGACTCGTGACGGATTTCCGCACCATTGCCGGAGACTACCGAGCGGGTAACCCACCAGCGTCAAGGGGTACGGGTAGCTGGAAGCCTTTGGCTTGTGGACCGTCGACTCGTACCGTACCCCAAGCGGCGGCCTGCCCAGGGATCCGTATAGGGACGCGATCTGATGTTCGGCTAAGGCGGAGGATAGGTACGAGAATGCTGGAGAGTGCATCATAGGTTTCAGCTCGAGGCCCCTTGGCTGCTTGGCCAACGCTCTCTCCTGCTTGTGGGCGTTCTGGTGGCCGCCAAGTGCCTGCGACGAAGTGAACTCCCTCTGGCAGAAGCTGCACGTGAACACCTTCGGCCTCATCGATGACTGTTTCTCCTCCTCCTCGGAGATCTGCTCAGGTATGTTCTCATCCTTATGACGAGCCTCAGAAGAGCAACCGCCCGGAACGAGGGCGGCATTAGGGCTTCCCTTGCACCCCTCTGAGAAGCTGGAGTCGCTGGAAGGTCTGCAATCCAGATCCATCATGGACAAATAAAGAGTTTGATGAAGAGTTCAAATAGGTTTAAACAAGACTTTATAGCTCGGAGAGGATACTAAATATGGCGAGATTACAAATGAGAGGGTAAATTCTTATATAAAGAAACAAATCTTCATTTATGGAGGTACAACCATGGAGTAGCAAAGCCAATCTTATTTTTTGGAAGGTACTATGCAAATAAGTCAATTTGGCAGTCAAAGAGTAGACATTGGAAAGTATTATGTAAATTAGTTTTGTCTAAATCTTCTAAGAGCAGAAGTTATCTAGAGTTTTCTCACCACACTATATGGTAAGAATGAGATGTGCATCCATAATTTATACCACATACTATATATATTAGGGTTTGCTTAGGTTTCAATAATACATTATTAATAATAAATAATATATTCAAAATTTATAGCATAAAATAATATTTTATATATTTAATCACCCGAATATTAAAAATTTATTATTTTTATGTTGGGAAAACATATATTTCTAATATCCATAATTAATCCGGTTTTGATTTAATGATTTTGACAATATTTTAGATTTAATATACACATATATATATGCCATAATATATTTTTCGATAGATTATTTGAATATATATTAAAAAATTATAATATTTAGATATTATGTATATTAAAAAATTCTTCTAACATGTAACAATAATATTTCTTAATTCAATATAAAATTGTTGAATGACTTATGGTCATTACAATAATTGAGATATGAGCACTCAAACGAATGTAAAGATGAAAGTGCTATTTATTTATTTGTTTATTTATATTTTTCTTATTTTAGACTAGATAAATTTTATTATAATGTTACCGTTACATCTGCTATACAAATAAATAGAAAGTACGGCTCCAAGTGTGAATTCTAGTTTTTCTTTTAATGAAAATCACAATATATATTTTTTCTAGTTTTACATAAATATGCTCTTCACCCACATGACAAATTAGAGATTTCGATTTGCAAAGTCCCTCTCAATCTATGACTAGAATCCATTCTTTCCATAGGGTTTTCATCAAATTTCCTAATATGATTTCAGAGCGGGTCGATTGAAGCCGACATTTTATGGATATTCTTGGTGACCACAATTTCAAGTCTTGAAAGTAGGAAGAAAGGGACAATTAATCAAATAACTTCCGATCATTTTTTACAGAATATATTCCATGTTCTAGCGATTAATCAAGGAATTCCAGAGACAAAATCATATTCTGATCGCCATTGTTCAGCTATTATCTTTGGTGCAAAGTTATCATCTTCAACCGAGAATAATTTTTTTTTTTTATAAATGGGGAAATGTGGAACTCAATTCAATCTAATTTTATTTTCAAATTTTTGATAAATAAACAAATATGTCCAAATTCAGTGACTATTAAATTATGAACAGCTTTATTAACTAGTGAGTGGGATAGTCCTGTCACATCAAAACAGTAAATTTATTAATGAATTACGTGTATTAAATTAAGAGTTAATAAAAGTGAAACTCATCCTCTAATTACTATAAAAAATCGTAGAAAAAAATAAAAGTTCACTTGAGTATAATTTTCAAAATCCTTAAAACAAATAAGTTATAAAAATTGAGGTGAGAGGGTGTATTAATGATGTATCCGATTGATATAAGTAAAATGTCATATGTTTATTAAGTGCTTGATTAAGTGTTTGACTTAGTGTTTATAATAGAAGCAAAATATGATATTTATAAATGGTATAATAAGTATAAAATGATTAAGTATTTAAACAGATATTTTTTTAAATATCGAAAAAAAGAAAACAATCGTATGATTGATTTGCATTGTGTGAGTTAGGTCCATTCGGACCAAGATATTGGGACCATATTGCCAATTTGTTGAATTAGGGAGATATGTCGAATAATATGCCAAACTTTCGACAATAATATGATGTGTGATGTGTGTTAAAGATGGTTGAAATAAGATAATGATCGATATTGATTTGGGGACAAGAGTGCCCATACTTGTAAAAATGATTTGAGATCGAAAGGGCCAAAAGTGGCCCATACTTATGAAAATGATATTGGGGCCGATGGCAGCCTATATTTATGAAAATGATTCGGGGGCCGAGAGTGACCTATATATAATATTGGATGAGATTCGGAGGCGAGAGTGACCTATAAATAATATTGGATGAGTACCGAGAGTGGTCCAACTATATTAATGTTGTGTTTACACTAACTTGAAATACCGGTATAGAGGGAGTGACAAATGTATTTCTTATAAGCTTGTACGGTCACCCAAGGGAAAATAGATAGTAGTAGGGGAGATGTTGTGAAATAACTCCCGATTGATATAGGGGTACTTTTCTATTACACCACTCCGATGAAAAATAATAGAATTGAATGGCATATGTGGGAGTATGTGTTGGTGAGTGAAGGATGTTGTAGTAATAACCTCATGATGTTATAGTCATGACCAGACACCCAAGTGGTAAAGTGCATTATTAATAAGTTATGAGCTCACTTCTGAGTAAAAGTTAATACTGAACTAGAAACATCTTTCATGCCATTTCTTCTAATTTAAGACTTTTTATATTTAAATTCAATTATAATGCTATTTTTACTAATATATATTTAAACAATTAGAGATTTTAATTTTCATCTCACCTTTTATTATTTTATATTTCATATTTATTATTTTTTGTGTTGCGTACTCAACAGAAATTTTAATTTTTTTTAAAATTTTGTAGTACTCATTTCTAATTCGTATGTTGTACGGGTTTAAATTACTAGTAAAATATTTATTTATGATTATATTTCTTATAAAAGATAGTATCATGATTATATAATGAAGTTAGATGCACAAATAGGACCAATAGTTATGAAGAATTGGTTAAGTATGATTATTGGAAAATGCTATCAAGGGAAATATATGCATTAAAAAGAAATAAAATAAGAGATGTAGTTTCTTGGCCACACTATAAGAAAGTCATATGATATAAATGGGCGTTTAAGGTAAAATTAAAAGTAAATGATAAAAGCGAGAACAATAAATGGTTATAATTTTGATTTAAATTATTTTGAGATTTTTCTCCAGTAGCTCAATTTCTAATAGTGAAGTTTTTTTGTTCATTATTTTAAATTGAAAATTATTGCAACTAGGCCATACATTTTTGAATGGTGACTTACGTGAAAAGGTTTGGTGATATGTATAAAAAGTAGGTATTCACTTTAAAATGGTCCATATATGGTTTAAAATAATTATTTAATACAATAAAATGAAAAGATTATTAAAAAATATTATTGATGGTTTTGTTCAAGTTATTCTCATATATATATATATATGTTTACAAAATGTAAAATTTTATATGCATTTTTATTGCATTAATAATATATGTAGATAGATAATATTGTTATGTTTAATTTGGTCTTCAATAAAGATAGATCAAACTTGTGTATTATTATCATCAAGATTTAAGTTGAAATTGCTAAAGATTGAAATTTATAGAAGCCCAATATATATATGTATATATATCACAAATGAAATATATTTAGTTAGTATTGATGGAAATGACAAATTTGGTAAATTTGAACTATATGACTAACATAATTAATATAGGAAAATGGTAGTAAAATTAATATATCTTACTATTATCCAAAAGAGTGACATTTTGGATGCAAATTAGACTTTCTATCTAGATTTAGACTACAAATGAATTTTGTATATTTTTAGGATCAATTTTAATATTACGAAAAACTAAAAAAGAGTTTATAGTGACACCATCACCTCGAATGTGGAATATCGTGCCGTGTGTTTGATAATAAGTGAAGTGATTATATAAAATACTTGATATTGGTTTAGATATGATATTACATTTTTTTAATATTCTATAATAATCATACTACTATTCACATTAAAAATAATTTTATACATCATGAAGGTTCAAAATATATAGAAGTTTATTGTCATTTTATCAAATAGAAAAATAAATGCATGTATTATAAATATTATGCATGTTTTAACCCAAACTGGCAAATTTATTGACCCAAGCCTTAAATACATGACATCTTAATGATCTATTATTTAAGATGGGTATTAAAGATTAAATCGATTGTAGTGATAGTAAGACAATTGTAAAGTTTAAGGGGTTTTTTCTTACTTGCCTAGCTCAATTTTGTTCCAATGCAACATTGATGGCAAGACAAAATGTTGTCTTTCCAACTTTAGTGGCTGTAGAGCTTAAAGGGTCTAAATGTGATGGTCATATGTTGACTTAGGAGGCCTATCACTATTGATTCCTCATCACCCTCATTGTTTTTACACAAATTAAAATTTTAATAAAACATTGTTAATAATAAGTAATATATTCAAAATTTACCTCATAAAATAATGTTTATATATTTAATTACACATATGCTATAATTTTATTATTTTTATATTGGACAAATATATATTTCTTATCTCCATAATTAACCCATCATATTTCATTTTTACGTACCCAAATTTGTTTGTGTTTTGATTCAATGTCATCAATATATCAAATTTAATAAGATGTGATATAGTGTTCAATAGATTATTGGGATACAACAATATTTGAATATTATCCATATTAAAAAAATCTTCTTAGGTGCAACTATCGTATTTCTTATTTCAAGTTTTACACGTATATGATTCACTAAAATGGCTTACGGGCATTGATTATCCTTTGCATCCTTACTTTCTTCATAACTTCAACCAAAATGACTCAATTGTCCCCATATTATTTTTTTTTCTTTCTTAGTTATTTTAGCATGGTAAGAAAGCTAAGCTTTCTTTGATGAGATTGAAGGCAATACTTTTAATAGTTGATATCATTGAGCAAAATATTCTACTAGTATTACTAGATCATATGGTCGAGTAAGGGTGAATTAGATAATGACATATATATTCTTTTTCTTAAATTAGAAATAATAAAACAAGATATTTAAATAACCCTAAAAAATGTGTGATGATTGAGTAATACTTATTTGATATTTAGTCTAGTATTTATTAGGCAAGGGTCATGAGAAAAAAAAACTAATTAAAATATGATCATGTGAAAATTTATGCAGAAAATCCTAAAATTAATGGAAATTGTATTAAGAAGAATAGAAAAAAAAGGAAATTAAATAGCGTTAAATTCCATTATAAATTTATAAGAAATGAAATCTAATTTTTTTATCAATAATATATTAATTATTTATTATATTTTCTTTTATGTTTTGAATGGGTGAATGGTTGAATGTCAAAAAATAGCCAATTAAACCTAAATAAGGGACAGTGTTAATTTTAGAAAATTATTGCCCAGTCGCTGACCACTCGTTTGGTATACACTCTCCGACAATCCCTAACGGATTTTTCAAAAATCAGTTGATCAGTTAGCTGTCCCCCATCCAATATAAATATAAATAGCACCCCCTCCCTCCATTCCTCAAGCGACCACCTCCGGGGCTCTCATGCATTGTCGTAGAGGGCCTGGCCTCGTCCTTCTCGTTCACCCATTTGTAAAATCACCATTAAAAAAAAGAAGAAAATAATACAAGAAAAAAAATCACAATCACGAAATAGATGGGAAGCAACAAGAAGGTCGCGGTCGTGGCCGTGTCCTCGGTCATCCTTGTGGCCATCGGGGTTGTGGCGACGGTGGGCATCGCGAGGAGCTATCAGAGTGACAGCAGCGCCAAAGCTGATTCTGACGCGCAGAATGTCACTCCTTCGATGAAGGCGGTGGAGGCGTTGTGCGCCCCTACGGACTACAAGCAGACGTGCGTGAACAGCCTCAAGGACAGCAACAGCACCGACCCTAAGGAGCTGATCAAGGTTGGGTTCAACGTGGCGGTGAAGAACATACAGGACGCGGTGACCAAGTCGGCCGTGCTGCATGAATTGGAGAAGGACCCCAGGGCCGCCAAGGCCCTGCAGAACTGCAAGGAGCTCATGGACGATTCCATCAGCGACTTGAAGCGTTCATTCGAGAAGGTGGGTCACTTCGACATGAGCAAGGTGGACGAGATCATCGAGGACCTCAAGGTGTGGCTGAGCGCTGCTATCACGTACCAGGAGACCTGCTTCGACGGGTTCGAGAACACCACAAGCGACGCCGGGAAGAAGATGAGGGAAGCCCTGAAGATAGCCACGCAGATGACCAGCAACGGCCTTGCCATGGTGACGGAGATCTACTCCACGCTCAAGAGTCTCAACCTCCCCATCTTGGAGAACGGGGTAGAGCGAAGGAGGCTGATGTCCGACAACCTTGACGGCGACATGGCCACATGGATGTCGGATGATATGGTCAGGAGGAGGTTGATGTCGGACAGCCTTGATAGCGACACGCTGACATTGATGTCAGATGATATGGTCAGGAGGAGGCTGCTGGCGGTCAGTCTTGAGACGGCCAAGGCCAAAGCGGACTTGATTGTGGCCAAGGACGGAAGCGGAAAGTACAAGACGATCAACGAGGCCCTGGAGGACATACCCAAGAAGTCGAACAAGACGTTCGTGCTCTACATTAAGGAGGGAATCTACCACGAGCAGGTGCAGTTTAACAAGAGTCTCACTCACCTCGTGGTCATCGGAGACGGCCCCACCAAGACTAGGATCACCTTTAACAAGAACTTCGTGGACGGTACCCCCACCTTCAAGACAGCCACCGTCGGTAAGCTAAATCGCCATGATCATACTATTTTATATTGAAACAATATGGGTTAGGTTTTTTTGTAGATTTATTCATATGGCAATTAGTGGTATAATCGATTATGCAGCTGTTTTGGGAGAGCACTTTATCGCCAAGGACATCGGGTTCGAGAACTCGGCCGGAGCAGAGAAGCACCAGGCCGTGGCGCTGAGGGTGCAGGCCGACCACGCGATCTTCTACAACTGCCACATGGACGGGTACCAGGACACCCTTTACGCCCACACCCTCCGTCAGTATTACCGCGACTGTGTCATCTCGGGGACGATCGACTTTGTGTTCGGGGACGCAGCAGTCGTCTTTCAGAACTGCACATTCCTGGTCCGCAAGCCCCTCGACAACCAGCAGTGCATAGTCACGGCCCAAGGGAGGAAGGAGAGGCGCCAACCCTCGGCGATCGTGCTCCAGAACTGCAAGATCCTCCCCCATAGCAGCTACGGTGTCAACGAGGAGACCAAGTCGTACCTCGGCAGGCCGTGGAAGGAGTACTCGAGGACCATCATCATGGAGTCGTACATCGATGCCTTCATCGATCCCGAGGGGTGGTTGCCGTGGGCTGGGAACTTTGGGCTCAACACCTGCTTTTACACGGAGTTCAACAACACGGGTCCCGGGGCAGGCACCAAGAACAGGGTCAAGTGGCGCGGAATCAAGAAGATCACAGCGCAGCACGCGGCTGATTTTGCTCCAGCAAGGTTCATCAGCGGCAACCTCTGGATCCGCCAAACCGGAGTGCCTTACACACCTGGCATGTTCCACGCATAAGAGAGTGAGAGATATAAAAAGAGATGGACATAAATGGTGGAATTGTGCACAGATTTAGAGGGATGTTGTAAGTCTTGAATGTCTCCTCCTCCATATATTCAGACATATAATCCAAATGTGGAGTTTCATATAGTTATTTGGTCCATTCCATGCGCCTCCAAATATGACTTGTACGAGGTATATGCTTTCGTTTTGTTATTTTGTTTTTAATTTGGGAGCCACCGTGATCCAAGAATGATAGGGATTGGCCAGGGGAAACTTCCTTCCCTTAGCTAGGACATAAGGCTTGATGCAACCAGGAGTGGGACCAAAGTGCTTCACAGCTTCCTGGGTATTCTTTAGACCTCTTAGAAGGACCTGCATGTACCACAAGTACATAGGCTAGGCTGACAAAAGCATCCACAGCATCAATAATACATGTCGTGTTCTATCCAAGAGGAGCTCGAAGGGCAGGCAAGCTGATCGAACGTCAAACATTCGCCACCAGCAGGGCAGTGACCTTCAAAGCCACACTTCATAGACCCTGATATTCAAGGTCCTGCTCAAGAAGGCCGAGGAGGAGTTCGGGTTCGACCATACCGGAGGGCTCACGATCCCGTGCGAGATCAAGACGTTCAAGTACCTCCTCAAGTGCATGGAGAATCATACGAGGGCGGATGATGCTTGTGCCCTTGAAGACCAGAGCTCCTCCAATGTATTTTGAATTGAACATCAGTTTTTTCACATTATTTTGGCGTCATTACGAGTTTCACCATTTTTTTGTCATTGTTTATGTGCGTTACATGTTCCTATTCGAGTCTATCAAATAGTTTGATTCATGATGTACCCTTTTGGATTGTAGGTTATGTGATCACTGGTGTGGAAAAACATGTGCCCACTTGGCGGGCGGAAAGATCTATCAGGCGAGTAAGGGGGATGGGGTGAGAAATCTGAAGGGACGGCCGCGTGCAGAGGTGAATGCGCAATCCGCCACAAAAAAAAAAAAAAAATATATATATATATATATATATATATATATATTAGGGCGGGTTCATTTGGACCCGAGCCTCGGGTACAGCCAACGAGACCCGAGGCTCGGGTCTTGGTCCAATCAATGGATCTGAACTCTAGCGGGGACCCGAGAAGACTCGACCAACCTCACGCTCGAGTCGGGTAGGAGCTCGGTTCACGTTGCCGATCCATTTGACATCCATATTCTCTCCTATTATTCATCGTAAGCCCGTGTGAGACTTACTTTAACAAATAATTATTAATTTTTCTCCTAAACATAAAAAATACACTGTCTATATTTTATTCAAATGTTTGATCCATTTTTCTTTAAATATTTAATTTATTTTTATTCAAATGTCCGTCACGTAAATAATAACTTAATTTGTTTAATGTTTTACCTAACATTGTCAGGTTAAGAGAAATAACTAGAGAAATATTAATATAAATAAGAAAATATAGGGTGGAAACGTGATAATATATGATACTAATCTATGTAATACAATAAGTAGGTTCTAATTATCATAGTTAATGATACAAGTTTTAAAATTAAAAAAACATGTATCACAATTTCCATTAAAATATGAAATTGTATAAAATATAATATAAATATTTACAAAGCCATAAAAATTTCAATAATAATAACTACTAATAAAAAGTTATTTCATAAAATTATTTTCAATTATTATATTTCAGCTAGCACTAGAGCTAACAATCCTTATGGATCTTTCTCTCACCTAAAAGAGGAGAGAGAGACGGGAGTTTAAAGTCTCTTTTAAATGTAAAAACAGACATTAAATTTCATGCATCAGTCTCATTCCATAATAAAAAATATAATATAGAGGTTTTATATTACTTTTTTCAAGAAACACTCACATTCACCATCCCAATTTGACATATGAAATCTTTAAACTTAAAAAATGCAAAACTTTTAATAAATTTAAGATATTTATACAATAAATCGAATTTGTACTTAATCACTTAATTTCACTCAAATAATTTAAATAAAATTAATTGAATAATTACATAAATACATGTAGAAATGTACGCACTACACTTATACAATGAAAAATCCTTTTGTAAGGCTAACCCACTCTTAACTTCATAATACCATCAATGTAGTATTACCATATTGACATCCTTACTATTGAGAGATGACATAATAGTAATAATAATAATAAAAAAGTTACCATTATATATTAAAAGTTAATCAGGTAAAAAAAACAAAGTCTAGGCAGCAAAGTACTAAATAAAATGATGCTAAGCTGGCTCCAATAAAGGGTGTGAATGTGGACAAATTAGCCCACACAGTTTACACAAATTACAATTTTAATAATAAATAATATATTCAAAATTTTCTGTATAAAATAATTTTATATATTAATTACAGATACTACAATTTTATTATTTTTCATTGGACAAATATATACTTCTTCTCTCCATAATTAGCCTCATATTTCATTGATTCGCTCAATATATAACATTAAATGCTATAAGCACCGGAAAAATTTAGCAGCAATTCAAAGGAAAAAAATGTCTTAAAACGAACATAATGTCAGGCTGATCAACAAGCAAAGTAAACATGAGAAAAGTGATAGGGATTAGCCATATGGTATACATGCAGGCAGGCAAATAACTCAAACTCTGAATCCCCTGCTGTTTCTCTTGCCTCTTGCCTTCTCGAACTTCCTTCCCTTGGCTCGGACATAGGGCTTGGTGTGGCTGTGGGGAACACCAGGAGCGGGACCAAAGTGCTTCACAGCTTCCCGAGCATTCTTTGGACCTCTTAGAAGGACCTACATGAGAACGTGTTACCCAACACATCATATTTCTAGGCATACCCATTTTCAAAGGCAATGTATCAAAACAATATTTAAAAAGGACATCCTTCCAGTAACTAAAGTGATAGCACAGTGCCACAAGTACATAGGCAACATCAATAGTACATACTGTGTTCTGTCCAAGAGGAGCCCGAAGGGCAAGCTGATCAAACGTCAAACATTCACCACCAGCCTTCTCAATTCTTGCCCTTGCAGTCTCTGTGAACCTCAGAGCAGTGACCTTCAAAGCTGGCACTTCATAGACCCTGATATCATCAGTAACTGTACCAACTACCACAGCAATCTGATCTTCCTGTTCAAACAGTACAACCATATAACTAGCCTAAATTAGCAACTGTTACACCTGTCTTAGCTGCAGACTGGAATCCAATTAATCCGATAGATGCTCATAGATGAAAGGATGTGGAAGGTCACAGACCTTTCCCTTCATGAATCTGATCAGCCTGGAGAGAGATAGCGGAGCCTTGTTGACTTTGCTCATGAATAAGCGCTTCAGAATAACAGCATTGAACTTGCTCCCGGTCCTCCGCACAAGGAATCGGTAGAGCTGTTGCAGAAGCGCCGCCAAATTAGTATTCCATATCACCAGGATCCAAATTAAAGGTTAATATGGATCATTGGGCACAGTATAAAGGGAAACGATGGTAAATCCATCTTAATATCTTATTCAATGTCCATGGATATCGACCACGGCAAGAGCCAGTTGCAGAACGCATAATAAAAATTGATTATACTATTCCCGAAACGGAAAATGAGACTACAGAACAATTCATTCACAGAGTCCGGGACATATCAAAAGAAGAATAGATTTCACAGGGGAGAATAATAAAGCAAACGCACTGTTCTAGTGCCAGCGTAATGCTACAGAAATGTGAGACAACACTGATATCTACAAAAGGGAGCTTTTCAGATATACCTTAACGAGGAGCTTGAGATACACATCATCCGACTTAGGAGCTGTCCTTTTAGTCTTCTTGCTCTTACCTCCGGCTTTCAGATCAATGCCCTGTGATCCTCAACAAACACATATAACGAATTCAGCAGAAAGCGAAACCAAATAAATTCGGAGTGATAGAGAGAGGCTGATAGAGTCACCATTTCCGCTTCGCTGTTGGAATCCCTGATTCTCTCGCCGCGACTCTTCTGAAGTTGCAGGAAGAAGAAACGGCTAGGGTTTTGAAGAGCTTTAGAGATCCAAGTATCACTACGGTACCAATTTCCTCGTGCCCCCAACTTTTTTCCTCATTTTGTTCGAGGCCTTAAAAGTTTACGGTTCTTTCATAATTAGCCACTGGGCTTGCAAGTATTTACAGACGAACCCTTCAACTCTCGTCAAAGTTTAGCAATTCGAAGTCCACCGTCAAAACTGCCCACCCTAGGCTCCACCACTTCTCTTCAAGTCCGTCACGATGAAGGCTCGGCCCAAAAACGATCATGAACCGGTCCAATAACTTCATCAAACGACGATTGGTGTACACATAAATCTCTAGTTTTTTTGTTTGGTTGTTCAACTAGTAATGCAGAAAGTAAATCATGCATGCCGCTTAAACTGAACCGTTTTTACTCTCCCCGAATATAGTGTGAGGTTTCCTTTTGATCTAACGTCGTCACATGTTCTGATAGATCTCAACAATCCAGCAAGAGTCCTCAGTAATATATCTATAGTATCTGGATAGTCACACCACCTTCGATGCAGAGAGCTAGAAGGCCCTCCCCATTTTCCTGTTGTGACACAATCAACTAGTTCGATCTTTTATCAATTTTCACGCATTTTTCATTTCGAACGGTGTTACTAGTGTCTTAGCAGTAGGCTAAGGGATTGGTCGGAGATATTTCTCACGATGTAATTATAATTATGTGTTCCTTGCTTACTATAGAAAAAGTGTGATGAATAATTGAGTTTGTGTTAAATTAGTATTGAGTAATTACGAATACGATTCAAACAATCTTATTTATAAATTGGAACTGGTGCAATAACGAAATATAACAAAAAATGTTTCGACTCGAATATGTTTTAGTAGAATAAAACAGTATAAGAGTAAATTTGTTAAGGTGAAATTGTTATTAAAGATAAATGTCAATGATTATTTATTTAAATTTTATATTATTTTGATAAAAAAAATTACTAAAATTAATTGAAAAGTTATAATATTTGAATTTTTTTCTTACTAAGTTAGAACTAAAAATCTCAATATAAATAAGATGGGTGATAAATATAATAAAAAAAATTAAAAATAAGGATTGCTAAAAACTATTAAATAAGTTGAACAAGCTAAAATGAATTCTCATATCACATTAATAAGGAACTAAAAGATTATAAAATTTTAAAAATGAATAATGAAGAGATAAAGCAAAATTATTATCCAAATTTGATTGTATTTGATTGGGGATGATGTGAATTGTAATAATTTAATTTTTTACCTTAAAATTAAAAAAATTAGTTAATAATTTTTTAGAAAAAAATAAATTAGTTTGAGAAGTGGTTGAATTTCGAGTGAATTGGTTCAAAAAATAATGAAATTGATCCAAACAACAAAAACTTTATTGTAAAACTATATAAATAATATCCGCCAATGAGCGAGATTAAAATGACATATTAGATAAGCACAATTAATTATCATAAATCGTGTGCAAGACAATCCACTCAATAGTGAGAGAGTCAGGCCAAAAGCTTTAGACACTCATTGTACGTTATATGGTAAGCGACATTGTTGGTAGCTCTTAGAATATGTAAAAGGGGTGTAACCAATAGTCGGATGGACGAGACTAATCACAACAAATAATATAATAGTTGACACAATTAGTAAATTATAAATTTCATTAGTCAACCATGTTAGAAAGTTGTAGACAATCATTGTGCACTATGTATTATCTCACACATGCATACAATACAATTTTCTCCACACCTCTCCAATAGAAAAATAAGATAGATTCACACGTGTATTTTAGGAAACCTTTCGATGATGCTTATCAGCTTAGACACGGTGACAAATTTTTACCAAATTATATATATCTCACATCGATAAATTTATAGTTGACTTGAAAAGTTTCACCTATAAATCAATCTTACTCTCCTCTTCAATTCATCATAATCTCTAATGAAAATTCAATAGGTTAAGTTTTTTATTAATCGACTTTTAAGGTTAACTTTGAACTCCACGTGACACTAGAGAAGTATCTCATAGTTTAAAAGTTTTCTATGAACCTTCTCTACATGAAAAAGTTCTACATTAGAGTCAATGTTGCTGGTATTGTCAAATGCATAGAAAATAGAGAATATGCTCTTTACAACCCTCTGACCTACTCCAAGGATCAAAATCCTCTTGGGAAGGCTAGTTGGGATCCTTCAATTATCCTTCTTAACTCTCCCTTAGTTTGAGAAAGATCTAAGTTAAGCCAATTAGGACATGTCCCTTCATTTTCCTTTAATTTTTTCACTCTATTTTGGATAGGTCATTTAGTCGAAGTTTTTGGCCACTCAGGTGACAATTAGAGTGGGACTTGATTTAAAGAGCTCCAATGGAAAATCCCCTAGCTTTTCAGACCAGTGGCCTTGGCAAACTCAACGAAATTCCCACAAATTACGATGGTGCAATTTTTTGTAAAGCTCTTATAATGGGCTAAATGAGACCAAATTAGTTTATTCAATACTTAGATGAACAATAAGGATGGAGTAGATGATAGCAAGCTTGATATTGAAAGCTGTCTTATAGTGAATTTGAATGAAATTGGATATTAGGAAAAATTGTATAAATTAAAATTTTAAATGCAATAAATGAAAATTTTAGGAAATTAAAATATTAGGATGTTTAGAAATTTAATGTGGAATTGAGAAGCTCTAGGGACCAAAGTAATAGTGGAGGGAATGATAACTTGGCAAACTTGTATGATGATATTAGTCCATTACAAAATATATAGATTTAGGATGAGGAATATTTATCATAGACTTGTTGATCTAAATTTTAGATCGGCTTCTCATGCTCTATGTTAGCTGGAAATGGTAGGTTTATCGTGATGAAATTAGGAAATGACATTTAATGCATTAACTCTAATTACCCATTCACTTATAATTATCTATTACTTAGACTGGATACTATAAATGTGGATATTGACACTATTTTAGAATCAAGGGTTTAATATGCTGACCATGAATATATTGATAAAAATAAAAGTATAGCATTGGTGTTATATATTAAACTCCACAACCATCCTGTGATTTCAATCTATAATTTGAAAAATATTTAGTAGGAATATGCTACTAGCTCAGTTGTTGACATGTAGTCAATGTATAACTCGGTTATATCCAAAATAATCAAGTATAAAGTTAACTTTTAAGTATATATATATAAATAATTATTTATAAACACTTATATCATTTTTCTTTAAAATTTTTTATCTGTAATCTCCTTAGTTAACATTATAAATAGTCTTATTTATTATCTTTAAGTAACTTATTATTTATACTTGTAAATTATTTATGGATAATATCTACCATTCTAACATGATGTTGTCATATCTATTCATACCATGTTACATAAAAAAAACCTCGCATAATCATATTCACACACGAGAAACGAGGCAATGAATATATATGTTTGTGCAACTGCATTTTAATAAACCATATATGTTTGTTTACTCGTGAGTTTCATCTATCAACCATACATTTGGTATTTTTTACCATACACGTAACAAAATGTACATGTACACCGGATATTCCCGCCATCCACTCACAACAAGTAACATTATAACACTTATCACTCTTGATTATCCAAATATATCATCCATATCACATATATTACAGGTATATCACACATATAATACATATAGTATTTGAGCAACAATTATATTCAATGACTCACATAATTATGCTCAAAATATAAGATATATATATATATATATGAGATGTCTATTATAGTTAATGACATAGTGAATTCACTTCTTATAAACTATTTTCACACACTATTTTCCATTTTGGGGTAAGCTTGAAGAACCTATCTTTTAACCTCATTTTAATCCATATGATGTATAATTTAATTCACATAATTAATGATAGAGTATAAATTAAATGTTGTACTACTAATGTGAACACAATATTTATTTCCCCAAGTCATGTTCTAATGCACCTAGTCCAATGAAAAATTATCCTATCTAAATGAATAGGTAATCGGCACATAAGAGTATTATCGAATTAGTGGTGATAGAAATATCAAACGTTTTAATAGGAATAAAATTAGTGCATATAAAATCTCTTTGGTAGTGAACAATGCGCATTCGGGGAATCGAACCCCGGTCAGTACCGTGGGAGGGTACTATGATACCACTACACCAAATGCGCTTTTGGTTTTCAATGCTCGTCGAAATTTCATCAACTCTAACGGAAAAAAACATAGGTGGTACGCGATCAAATCGTGTTGACCCGACTCACCTATGAGTCAGTGCCCACCAACCAATATGTGCCGCCTGTTGATCGAATTCACTTGTTACTTAATTAAATTAAGTGCTACAAATTGTAAAAATCAACTATGAACTAAGCTATAGTTCTTCCTATAAAGTTAATTACATTAACTTTTCCTATATAGCTTAAATTTGATTTTCAAAAAGAAATTTCTAATCTTGGACATATTTTCGACCTCCAAACATTTAAATGAGCAATTTTCTCTTGTCTGATCAACAAATGGAATAATTTTGGTGTTAAAATACTGATAATGGATTTCTCTTGAGTTCTATGTCAGGTCTCGAGTTGTTGGTGGCCGAAAAGCATTGCACGAGGGTCGTTTTGGCTGAACTCGACCACAGACAGAAAGTTGGGCCACCGCCAACAACCTTTCAAGGCAAAATTCTCCTTTCTTCAGCCACCACTACGATGACCATTGATGTTAAAGTGGCGGTCTTCCTCCACTTTATCCCTTCATGGTCAGGGTTGGCCTTCGCTAAGGGCAAAATCGGCTGGTGGAAGCCAATTTTCACTAGTGGGTTAGTTAGGTTCAGCCCGATCGTAGCCGGTCAACGACCAAATTTGCCTAACTTCGGTGAACTCCTGGTTGGCCACCACCACAATAAGTTTCGCCTGGACATTAGCTACAAAATACCTAAACTTCGACCACCTCCGACGAGAATTTCCAACAACCTACTTAGTTGCTCAGTTTGGGATAGTTTTGGAAAATGATCAAATTAGGTCATAGTTATTATATCATTTGGAGGGTAAATTGTGAATTTAAAATTTTATTTGATAGAATACAATTATGAAAAATTTGAAAACCAAATTGTAAATATAAAAAAATGTGAAAAATGTCTCTAAGAATAGTTAAAGGGCTTAGAAGTGATTTTAAGGTACATACGAATGTCTAATGTTATTTTCAAGAATTTGGGGGAAATTGTAAATTTTGTATAAATTAGGGATAAAATGATAATTTTGACCATTTTAGTGACCTAAATGTAATTTATACATTTTTTTGGTCTAAGTGTGTTTAAATAAGTTGGAAATACTCAAATGAGAGACTTGAGAAGTATAGGGTCCAAATTAGTGAACTTTTGATGAGTAGGGGTAAAATTATGTCCAGTACCAAAATTCAAATTTTAAAAAAGTTGAATTATTTAAGTAATGTACTTAGAAATTTTTGAGGCAATGTGGTAAATAAGACATAATGAGAGTTTAGCTTCCATTTGAAAGTAAATCATAAATGAGGTTAGTGATTCTAAAGGTTTATTTGTACATTAGTTGAGAGAATTAAGCCAAATGACAAAACTCTATCTTGTGAGAAATTACGGGATAGTATTTAGAAGCGTTTAGTGGATATATAAGCTTGTACAATTGTGCAATTTGATTTATGTAGAATGAATTCCTAGCGGGTCACCCACGGATCGCATAATCAGAGATAAAAAGAAATAACGGATGGGACGAACAAGTTCTAATGAAAACGGTGAGTAGGTGTATTGACGATTAGTTCGATTGGATTGAGCGGAGCACATGATGTGTTTAAAATGATTACCTTAAAATGATGGTTAAAATTTAATTTTGAAAATGATATAAAAAGTGTAAAATAAGTAAGTGTATATTAATTAAAGCAAATGTTATTTTAAAAAGTAAGGATGAGAAAATATTGTAATATTAGTATAATGGATTAATACCCACAATAGTTATCATGGTGAGTTTGATCTATCACTTTACCAACCATTGAATATCACGATCTACTATAGATATAAAAGAGTTTAAAGTAGCGAAATAAATCATAGATATATGATATTATTAGAAAATTATAACTAAAATTATATTACGTGGTTAAATAGGAGGTGTAAATCTTAACTGAAATATTAAATGGACTTAATATGTTTTAAACAAAATTTTTCATATTTAATTTACAGTTAAATATATTAAATTGATTTATAAATAAAAAATAATATTTTTATCCAAAAATGATTAAATTATTAATTATAATATCAACATGAATTGATTCTATATTCGATTAATTATCTCTTGCAATTTAAATTCTTGAATCCATAAGGGTGTGCTCGTCTCCCACATTCCTAATAGAGTTTGGAAAAAATATAGCTAAGTAATTTGTTATCATGAACATGTAGGTAGCTAGTATAAATGAATGTCAGCTAAAATTGTAGAACACATGCAGCTTGAATTTTCTTATACGAGATCTATATGTTTCTATCTTTGTGGGTTTAGTAATGATTGGATTAACGTTGCTCCTTCTGCTGAAAAGGAATAAACTCCATCAGCGATAGTATCAATCACCGACACCTGTTGAGAATATGGAAGAAATGTAATGGCTCCAAATTTGAAAATATTTCACCTTTATATTGTATTACTATAACACCTTATCTAAGTACATATCAATAACAAGTATTATTATCCACATACCGACTAACTTGAAAAGGAGTATTTCCTAGTTCACTTGAACACATTCCTCTCAAAGTTAAACATGACTAATCTTTTGATCCCATTTTTAATATGGCAGGTGCAAGGTACATGGTTACGGGGATTGTGGGGAATGTACTAGTAGGATGAGAATCTACCATACGGTACAAGCAATGGAAATGGCACGTTGGCACGTGAATTAGGTTGTACAACAATTGTCTTTGATTTGCAATCAGCAGGCTTAGCCATTGTGATTCCCTTCTTAAAAGCTTTGATTTGCAATCATGCATTCCATGAGAGTTCATATCAACTGCCACACTTACTCCTAACCATAATCTTTCATATAGAGGTGCCATAATTATTAAGCCAACTGCGACAAGATTGTACCCATGCAGTCTGCGTGATGCAGACATGTCTTACTTGGGAACATCATCGCAGCTAACCAACATAATATCAAAATTTGTTGATATGCTCCCAGTGGTCCTAATGACATAATTTTCACATAAGCTACTCTATTTAAATAGCTCATTATCGGGCATCATCTACAGCCATTCTGCCTATTCTTTTTGGTGGTCTAGGATCCATCGAGCCTACCTGACTACTTAACAAGCAAGTTCAACCATAAATCAAACCCTCCAACCAACCCTTCCTCCTAGACACCGGCATCATCATGAACATCTTCCTCCAGATACGGTCCGTGAACTTCTCCAAGCAGGCATTGTAGGAAGCCGTCGAGATGTCCTCCATCGAGTTCAAAGCGTCCATGCACAGCTCAATAGAGTAAGGGTCTGTGATCTTATTGGGGGTTCTAGTCCTAGCCCTCTCTGACATGCTGTTGCCACTTCCGCACTTAGTCTTATTGGGCACCTCACTCTTTGTACTTACAGAGGCCTCTACCGTGCTCTCTGTCGTGTTTCTCTTCTTGCATCTTTCCTCGAGAACAAGCTGGCCGGTCCGTTTCCCTACAAGATCCTTAAAGCTCTCGCTATCACCTTCTCCTTCACTCGGGCTGTCTTGTTCGCTACCACTAACTTTTGTAGCGATAAATTCTTCCTCCAATTGTTCGTGAGTAGAAGAAGAATGCTGGGCAAGTCCACTTGGGCTAGATCCTCCAAAGATTTGACCAAGCAGGTCAAAATGGTCACATCCCCTCTTCCGGAAGGCTTTGAATGATTTCCCTCTCTGCGATTGTAGAAAAATTCAAAACCACACATAAGAGCAAACTTCAATTTTGATGACATTGCAAGCTAGCCACGAGATTCCAAAAATGTCATACTGCAGCATACTGATTTGGCGGGAAGCTTGACAATCCAATCAATCAGGACCTTGGTTAATATAAATGCAGCAACAATACAAGTAAATTTTGGCAGATAATGAACCAATGTAGTATCTTTAGAATTATTATACTAACATTCTAAAAATTATTCCGTTTGGGACTTACAATCCACCAATTGGGCCATAAACCCAAGCCGATCACAGAAAACAATGAAAGTAATGCCTTAGACAATTCATATTCATTCAGCTTTGAATATGCATAGCGAGGAAATAATTTATTTGCAGTTATGATCCATGAGCAGGCCTAGAGAATTAAATAAACCTATTCATCAACCAGGTTTGAACCAAAGCAGCCCCGAAACAGCAAAAAAAGGGTTAGACACATCGCTTCAGTAAAAACCTCTTACCAAGCAAAAGTTTGACCACACATCTTCAGGAGCGAGAACTTTGTTTGATGCATGATCCCATACAACATGATCATGAGAGATCAATTCTGAGAATTCACGGTACTTCTTTCGCAGCCTGTTGAACTTCCCTCTCAATTTTTCCACGCCGTACCTCTCTCCCACAACTGTGAAGAGTTCATTATCCATCTCACTCCAGATAGCTCTCTTAAAGGAAATGTTTCCTGATTGTTTCAGTTTGCCGAGCAGAATATGAATGAATGCCAGTTCGTTCTCCATGGGCCAGTCCTTGGTATCCATTCTATACCTTTGTTGCCCAGACATCTGAAACAGTAAAGGCCGAAGCAAAGCAAACATTGCAAGACTCATTTTTCAAAACAAAAACATAAAATAATCGACAGCAGAAAGGAAAGACAACATCACAATTCCTCAAATCACTGAAAAAGAAGGAAACTACAGAGAGGGCAGCAGATTTACCCCTTCAGGAGCTCTAATGGGAGGATATATTAACTTTCGCATCAAGAAATTCTCCTATAGAATTTGTTTTCTGGACTTCATCAAGCAGACAACGCCAGAGACCTTAGAAGAAACTTGACTACAAAATCTTTGTCGTGCAGGATGTACTGGAGATTCCAATGGATGAAAAGATGAAAGTAAAGCCAGCTCTGCCTGCGAATGGGAAATTATGTCATGAACAATTCATTTCAAGTACAAGAATCCCTGTGCTGGTAATCAAAGCATTCATTATATTGACCAAGCTTTCGTATGGACGTCTAGAGATTGAAGACTGCTAATTTTGATGGATCACTGGAGAACAAGGTCATAATAGATGATACACAGCTGAGTAGGGCCAATATTAGAATAACATTTTGATTAAGCAAAGACCGAGCTGTCAGGATTAGAAAGCGTCCCTTGTAGAGATATAATCACTTATAATAATTGAAAAGGGATGCAAAGGAATACTCAAGCAGTCATTCTGCACGAATTTTTCAAACGAAAATGGCTTACAGAATCACCTATCTGGGACAAAAGGATAGGATCGAGGTCTCTTAACATGGCCAAAAAGGCTCAAAACTGAATGTTACAGCCACAATAACTGGGGAGAGCATGACTTTAAGCGAAGAGGAACCTCTCTGGTCAGAAAGTAACCAATCCCGATGTTATCAACAGAGAAACACTACGACAGAAGGCGGTGCCTTCTGGAGCACATCGATATCTGATTTGGCTAAATAACATCATCCCAGAGTGTGCGCGACGAGTAAACTGAAGCCCAAAATTTTCATTTCACCCAATTTTACTTGTTTCCATAAAGCAACCCACAATCCAAAAAGCTATTCAGACTGAAAAAGATGATAGCAGAAATCGAAGAGCATAATATCTCGAGAAGATAGAGCCTCTAATGAGGGGAGGAATTCACAGGTTCTGTGCAACAATGTCAACTTCCAAAACAGTGTACCGGGAGAGTTCAGTCGCCGGATGAAAAGGCAGTAGCAGTCGTACCAGTCACCGATTTGATTCAGTTGTCTACCAATCTCTGATGAACTGAGGGAACGAAGAAGCTTCTGTGCGGACCACCGGCACCGAAATCCCGACCCCGCCGAAAAGGCCTCGGCGAGGATAAGAGAAGCGGGGAGGGTTTCTCTTTCGGTGTGGGCAATTTTCCTAATGGGCCGGACGGTCCAAATTATGGTAAATAAAATATGTTACATTTTAAATAAAATATAAAATTACAAGTGATAATTTAATTTAAATATAATTACTTTAATAACTTTATTATAATTTTTCAAATATTCATTCATACTAAACATTTAAGTTCAATTCATAAATAATTTTCCTTGAATTTTATTTTTAATTAAATATTTATTCAACTTTCAAATCAAAAAATATATATTATTTAAATTTTTAGCCTATTCTAAAGTATTATAGTCTGAAAATACTAACAAAAAATCGCAGTTTTTAAAACAGGAGTAAATTGACTCACAAGATCACATTGATCTTTGAAGAGTATAGTTTTTGCAGTTTTCCCTATTGTCCATTTTTTTATGTGGCTCATGCTCACCTACCATGAAATTATTTTTAGATTGTAGTCTCATTTGTTAGTTTTCTAATATAAGAAACTTTGGGGGATCATGGCCACATGGAATCCATGGAGAACCCATGGTAGATGCTACATGAAAAGAAAATCATAATTATAGTCACCTAAAAAAACTCATCTAAACCTAAGAACCTAATAACACCTCACCTCCTCTAGTGTAGCTATCTCAAGTATTATGCAATGTCACTTCTCAAGTTTTTAAAAGTAGTGAGAATTGATTTATAGTATAAGTGCTTATAGGATATAATTTGAATAAAGTGGGTTGATAATTTAATTAAACATTAAATAAAATAGAGAATTATTTTTTATTTATAAGTTTAAAAATATTAAACTAATTATAATTTATAACTTTTAAGTTTCAGAATACATAATATATTCACAAATAAATAATCTAATCTTATAATATCTCTATATTATTACTTTTTAATTTATATATTATATGTTAGTTTGAATCACATTACTCATTTACTCTACTTTCTCCCTTATTTTATTCTTGTATTTTATTTATAATTATTTACCGTTATTATCACACTTTTTAACTTGATTTTTTTATATAATGATATTTTGATATATTTACTTAATAATAAATTAGTTGATACATTTATTAAATAGTGTCAATAATAGCAATACATATAATTACAAAATTAATTTTTGTTGTTTAAAATAGTGTATTCAAAAACTCTTTTTATTAATATATAAACTTAAACTATTATTCGCACTATTCCAAATTTATAATTTAAGGGGCGCTAGTAATAAATGTTATATATAAGTAATTTGACGACCTAATATTATTAATTTAATTGTTTTGGAAAATATTTCACAACTTATTAAATTAGTTTATTAAATGATTTACTACTTAATACTTTCCTCAAAATATTTATGTATGTATATTATTTTATAAATTCTTATGTTATATTTATTTTATCATTTTCTAACCTTAACGCTTATACATTTGATATTAATTAAGTTCAGTTACAGTACATGTTGATAGTATATTATATATGCAATCAAAAGTTCTAAATAATGCATATAATTAATTTGTATGTCGATGATTTGTTCACCCACGTAAATATACTATATACATTATATGTCCCTCACACAAATGGGGATCCCATTGCTCAGAAATTTCATCCCCTATATATGGCTTCTTGTGATCTCTAACGTGAGTCCATACCTCCGAGGGTACACTATCAAATACCCAAAATGATAAAAAAAAAAGTATATATCAAACAAATATATATATATATATAAGATAAAGTAGTAAATACATCAAATATTATTTTAGTCAATATGTTCTTTATTGATTAATTCCACTACTTACGATACTTTATACCCACATATTATAAGTATATTAAATATTGATTCATTTGATTCAATTTACTAACTAAATACTACATGAAATTTAACCTATTTCTTATAATACAAGACTCTCAGTGCCCATTAAGTGTGATTTTAGCCTCTTTTTAATTATGAAAACACCTTTAGTTCTAGTCCAAATTTTTTTTATGCCCATTAGGTGTGATTTTAACCTCTTTTAGTTATAAAAACACATTAAGTACTAGTTCAGATTTTTTTTTATGACAATTAGGTATGATTTTAGCATCATTTTAGTTATGAAAACACCTCAGTTCTAACCCATTTTTTATTTTAACCTCGAAGGTAAACTTTTAATCAATTTTACTAATACAATATATTTTTACGTAATTTACTTTTACCACTATTTCCATAATAATTTTTAAAGATATATTATCTTATAATTTTTCAAAAAAATAAAGTGTTACCCCGGTAAACGTCTTCACATAATTCATGTGTCAATTAACTTGTTTATACGACCTATTTCTATAATATTCGACATTTCTATAAGTTTTTCTTATTATTTGTCCATATTTATTCAAATGCTCTAAAATATCTCAATTTTTTTACTAAACCCTTAACTTTTCAAACTTTTATAATGTAGTTCTTAAATTTTCTAAAAATTAATATATTGTCCTTACTCTTTTCACTTATCCATTTTTAAATATCAAACTCTTCTATATCTTTATTTTAGGTCCACAACTTTCCCTATTCTCATTTGGTTTCTCAAATTCTTACAAATTTTATTTTGACATAAACTTTTTAATATTTACCATTTACACCTAAAAATTTCTAAAAGTTTCATTTCGATCACTAGACCTTTTTAAGCTACCACTTCAGGTGCTTAAGTTTTCTCAAGTTTCATTCTAGGTCCCTAAACTTCTATTAATTCTCATTTGGGTCCCCATTTCATAGAAATATTTTTACCATTATACTTTTCAAAAATTATATTTTAGTTCTCCAACTTTCTTTTACCTTAAAACACATTTATAAACTCTATGAAAATCATTTATAAATATATCATTTTATTCCCCATATCACACCCCAACTTCATTCACCAGACCTGTAAATACTCACCACAACATCAACACTAATGTAATCCATTACTGTAAAATAGGTTAAAAGCAACCTACAACATCAACACTAATGTGGTGACTACTTTCTCACAAAAAACTCTTATGAAAAAACATATATCGTATCTGCTGTATAAAAAATGCTTTTCACAAAGCAAGTCCAAATTCTTACTTGAAGAGCTGTGATATTGTTACAAGTGCTAAAACCAATACTTGTTGATATGTATAGGTGTGAAATAAAATAACTCTTATTTTTTTTTACACGTTGAAACGATTATTTTATTTTAAAATAATTAAATTTTCAAACTTAAAAAAATATAAATATAATTAGATATTATATATTTAATTATTTATTAGCACATCTTTACGAGGAAAAAATGAATGGTATAGTATTGAAAATCTTGCTACTAATTCTACTTAATATTCATATTTCCTAAACAACAAAAACATATAAATATATCATATGAAATAAATATTTAATATTAAGAATTAGCGTCAACGTTCTTACCTAATTGTTAGTGCGATGTACTAATGAATGAGAAAATGAAGAGCCCCACTAACCCTCCTTTCTCTGCGGTAGTTCCGCTTGCTAATCCGAACCGTTTGATGTGAGTTCCTCTCCTTTTCTATTATATTTTTATATGAAATGTATATCAGTAGCGCATCTGGTGTAGTGGTATCATAGTACCCTCCCACGGTACTGACCGGGGTTCGATTCCCCGGATGCGCACTTTTTTTTCATTTTCTAAATAATATGATATTAATCTTTAATTAGTGTGATATTATTTAATATAATAGCAAATTTCATGGTGCTATGGGTCAGCCACTCCTCTCGGGTTGAGAAATCGAACCAAGGACCCAACTCCTTGAGTTCAATTGGAGTTTCAATTATTATTCCTTTTGCTTCTTTCTATACGGAGTACTTGAATTGAAAATTTTATTTCTTATTTTAGTCAAATTAAATATTTTTCATTTAATTAATATTTTATCAAAAATATTAATCCTTATTTAAAAAATTAATTATCATTTATACTGCTTTGTTCTTATTTATTTATTTGATATCATTCTGGATTAACATTGAGCTTATTTAAAAAAATTTTCCCTGGCCGATAGGCTCGAGCTCAGCTCACCCAGTCCAAACTGGGAACGCGGCAAGAGTAAGCCCGTGAATGGACAAAGCAACTTGTAAACTGGACCATGGAGTCCTACCAGCGCACAGTGGGGCACGGCTAGATGACCGTGCAAAGCAATTCCACATGGGATCTGGTCTATGATTTGTCAGTAGTTCTAGGCACTCGGCAATAACTCTGGCTCTGGCTCTCTTGGGTCTTCATTTACTCTCCTATCAAGCCATCTTCGTGCTCACTCAATGGCGTGGTGGATTGTATTCTCATCCTAGCTCAACTCATAGATAGAGTCTCTAGACCTAACACTGATCAATGAAACCCTACAAAATTTTTGCCACAACTTGGATTAAAACTTTCATGACTGGGAAATATATTGGTTCAAAATATGTCCCACATTGCCCAATGTAAAATTAAGATTACTATACGAATTCATCCAAATTAATAATTGTGATATGGTAATTAAAATGTTCATTATAATTATATGATAATACATAATTTTTTTCAATGTTTCAAATATTTTTTATATCCTATTGACTTTTCACGTTTCCCTCCACTACAATTATCCCTCATAAGAAAAATTGTACCAATTTGAAATAAATATGTACTAATTATATAATTGCCTTCATTGCAATTTGTATTGACAAGTAAGTAAAAGTTTTAGATTTTCTGTACTAATTTGTATATTCAAAATAATTTGGGTGCTGATCGAATAATTAACATATGATTAAGTGGTAATTTGGGGAGGCGATGAGAATCGTAGTAAGAAGGCGGGAATCAACGGCTAGAGTGATCGGACACCCGGTAACTTCTCCAGCCACATACACATTCCCCTGCTTCCCGTTTACGGTACATCAATAGAGCCAAACTAATAGTCACCGTCAAATCTCAAACATCAGATCTAAAGTATGTGGACCCACTAATCGTACGGTTGAGATTCAGCAGATCAACTTGTCATGTCTAAAGCACCTGATCTTATCACGACACCAGACAGAGGGCCAGCTGTGATTCGAGACCTACACGGTAACACGGTTACACTCTCTCAGTCTGAATCTCAGTTCCCTTCGCCATTTTTTGGCTAAGCTCCGCGTTTCTCAGTTCATATGCTCTCTTCTTGTTCCTCTATGGAGGCCGCCACTGTAACGGCGGAAATAGGAAAGACGAAGCTTGACTCGGGATGGCTCGCGGCGAGGTCAACCGAGGTGGAACTGACCGGAACTCAGCTCACAACTACCCACTCACCCACCGGCCCCACCGCGCCATGGATGGAGGCTGTTGTTCCCGGAACGTACGTAATTCGCCTGCATCTCAGTGATTTATCATCGATCTCAGTTCTTCCGTGCAATCATGAAGTTGTTACGGTCTGAATCGCTTGCTCCTGCACTCTCTTGGGATGTACAGTATCCGGTCGATCAATTGATGGAATACTAACGACTAAAGCTTAAAGAAGGTTTATGTTGCTGTAATTTTGATGGGAAAGTTCCTAGAGTATATATACACACTTGAGAAAAATTAACTTGTATCTCGTTGGAGAAGAAAATGAACTAGTTGAGGAATCTCTCACATACACACGGAGTTAGTCTTGCTACCGACTTCCATTGTGGTCATTGAACGGCATGCAACTGGAGATACTGCTCTGAAATGTGATATGAATATTTAGAACTTTTGGCCATGCTAATGCTGAATTCTTGATGTTAATAATGCAAATATATGAAAATTTGGAAATGTTCATATGCTCCACTCTGGGATTGTTGGTCTAACTAGTTCTTTTGCAGGCATGCTGTGTGCAATTTCATAGTTGTATGTTATATTTTCCCTTTTCTTGATAGTATCAAAATAAACATCTTTTCCAGATGATGATTTTCTTGGCAGGGTCTTGGCAACATTGGTAAAGAACAAAGTCGTGCCAGACCCATTCTACGGAATGCAGAATGAGTCCATTTTAGATATTGCTGATTCAGGAAGAGAACACTACACATTTTGGTTTTTCACAACTTTCCAATGCAAGCTGGTATATGTTACTGAACTATGGAATCTGGTCTTTGAATACAGTAGCTTCAACTTCAATAAACAAAATGGTAAAAAAAGCTCGGGTTTTAGAATTGTTAGTATATGACCAAAACAAAGAATTTTGATTTTCAAATGCCTTGGGTAATGTGAGTAAAAGATGCTATCACTTACTCATAAATGATCTTGAAACTTAGATTTTCTTATTCATCTGGATTCAGATTCCTCTGATCATGATGATCGGTCCATCCATCTTTTAAGCTTTTATTCCTTATAATTTGAAATTTTAAGAGCTGTTGTTTCATCTTCCGAGTTTTTGCAGATGGGAAACCAGCATTTGGATCTTAATTTCCGTGGGATCAATTACTCTGCTGAAGTTTATCTGAATGGGCACAAAATGATCCTACCCAAAGGGATGTTCAGAAGACACAGTCTTGATGTTACTTCTATTCTGCATCCTGATGGTCAAAACCTTCTAGCAGTTCTTGTTCACCCTCCAGATCATCCTGGGAGAATCCCCCCGGAGGGTGGACAGGGTGGAGATCATGAGGTAGATTCTTCTATTGCAGAAACCTGAGAAATTTTCTCTCTCCCTGCTCATTGCTATTTTGCAAATTGAGGCATGTCAGTCACATAATTATGAGAAAATGGATTTATTTGAAGCAGTAGCATGAAGTATATTGTAAAAAAATAATACCCGGGTCTGTAAATACTAGTATGCACCTAGGTAATACTGCATGTACAGCAGTTGGATGCACTCTGCTTGAACCTTGTGGCCATTTACTGTTATATAAGAAGTACCATTTCAACCAAAAAATGTTCTGAAATAATTAAACTGACAATGTGTTGATATTTTAGATTGGGAAGGATGTTGCCACACAATACGTTCAGGGTTGGGACTGGATTATCCCTATAAGGTAAATGATTTTACAAAAAACTTCTCATTGTCTTCAGGTTAGTCTTATAATTTTCTAACATAAAGGTTATTAAATTTCTTTTCCTTTTGGGACTGTCTATTATTTATAGCTTAGGCATAGATGCTTGAAGAAAATTTTCTTATAGCTTCTAAAAAGATTTACATTTTAGTAGGATATGTGAAAATCTGTGCCTAGTTTTTAAATGATATTAAGATAAATTCCACTGAGGCTTTAAGATTATGTATGCAACTGTATTTTTTCTAATTATGAAAGGCCTCTCTACAGATTAGTGAATATTTGTGACTCTATGTTGTAAATTTTGATGATATGTTGCTTTGTACAGAGATAGGAACACTGGTATATGGGACGAGGTATCAGTTTCAGTGACCGGGGTGAGTTTGGAAGTTGTGGCTTACTCATCTATTGCTTTATTGGTTGATGATGGGAAAATCATTTGTATGAAGTTGTAGCTAAGCTTGAGCTATTATATATCAGATATTGTTGGCCTTCACAATTTATTCTTCTCTCAGCTATTCTGTGATGTTGAATTTGTGTTGATATTACCTAATCATTGTGGGAAAAAATGGACTAAAGCTTTGTTTTTTCTCAGCCTGTGAGGATAATTGATCCTCACTTGGTTTCGTCATTCTTTGATAACTACAAGAGAGTATACTTACATGCCACAACGGAGCTGGAAAACAGAAGTGCTGACTTTGCTGAATGCTCTATCAATATTCAAGTCAGCACTGAACTAGAAGGAAATGTTTGCTTGGTAGAGCAATTGCAGGCCCAACATCTATCGATCTCCCCAAGAGCACGCGTACCATATACATTTCCACAGGTTAGTTATTTCTTCATTTCCTCTTGTGGGAAGAAGTCCAATTACTAGGAGAATGAGGATATGCTCTTTAGAGTTTAAAACAATTGCAATTGTACTTTACACAAGTGTGTCATTAATAGTTTAGGATATATTACAGGAAATCTCAGTGGCTGCTCTTCAATTTGGTACTCAATAAATTATAAAACCCTGGCCTGTAACCATGCTTCTTGATGGACTTTACAGCTTTTCTTTTATAAGCCAAACCTATGGTGGCCAAATGGCATGGGGAAGCAAGCTCTTTATCATGTAACTATCAGTGTTGAAGTAAAGGGATATGGAGAGTCAGATCAGTGGACCCATCTATTTGGATTTCGCAAAATTGAAAGCCACATTGACAGTGCAACAGGTGGAAGGTATGGTCAGAAATTTCTCTGAAGCAGTAAACATTCTGAAGTGTTCAGTCTATTTTGCCATGTCTGTTAAACTAATTGCCTTTCCACTTATAGATTGTTCAAGGTAAATGGGCAGCCTATTTTTATCCGTGGAGGCAATTGGATATTGTCAGATGGTCTATTGCGATTCTCAGCAAAACGTTATAGAACTGATATAAAGTTTCATGCTGATATGAACTTCAACATGATTCGTTGCTGGGGTGGTGGATTGACAGAGAGACCAGAATTTTATCATTACTGTGATATATACGGCTTGCTGGTAAATCCCTTTCAGTCTCTACTTGCATGTGGCCTTGAGTGCTTGCATTGCTATTTGGTTGTTGTTATTATTTCAAAATCAGCTTGTTTTATGTTCATCAATTATCGTCTACCTCAGACAAAACCCAATAAATCATGAAGACAGAACAGACAAATATGTAATGTGCTCTACAAGGATTTCCTCTCCTAGGAAATTTATTAGTAGCTGAAATAATTAATATAAAAATATATATGAAGTCATTATTTTTTATCACATATCTCAAGGAAATTTATTCAGTAATCTGTCATTAGTACTTTAGCTGAATGCCTAATTAGTTGCTTTGTTAGGTTTGGGAAGAGTTCTGGATCACTGGGGATGTTGATGGTCGTGGTATACCAGTGTCAAATCCTGATGGCCCGTTGGATCATGACCTTTTCATGCTTTGTGCAAGGGACACTGTCAAACTTCTTAGGAACCATGCTAGTCTTGCTCTCTGGGTAGGTGGGAATGAGCAAGTTCCACCCAAGGACATCAATGCAGCTTTAAAGAATGATCTCAAACTCCATCCTTATTTTGAAACTGCCAATGAAGCTAGTAAATCTCTGATAGACCCATCTCTATCAACAAAAGACCCTAGTCTGTATCTTGATGGGACACGTCTGTACATCCAAGGTTCCATGTGGGACGGTTTTGCTAATGGCATGGGTGACTTCACTGATGGACCATATGAAATCCAATACCCAGAAAGCTTTTTCAAGGATGATTTTTATAACTATGGTTTCAATCCTGAGGTAGGTTCCGTCGGGATGCCTGTGGCAGCTACCATTAGAGCTACCATGCCCCCTGAGGGATGGCAGATTCCTCTGTTTAAGAAACTGCCTGATGGATACACGGAAGAAGTCCCAAATCCCATATGGACCTACCATAAGTACATACCATACTCGAAACCAAGCCGAGTTCATGATCAGATAGAACTGTATGGTGCACCAAAGGATCTTGATGATTTCTGTTTGAAGGTGAACTTTTTTGCTTTTGGTCACAGCTTTTTAGCTTGTTCACTTCTACCTCTCCATTTAAATGCTAGTGAGATGAGGATTCATTTTTGTATCTGTTGATGGATTTTGCAGGCTCAGCTTGTGAATTACATCCAATATAGGGCATTACTGGAGGGATGGACTTCTCGTATGTGGAGCAAGTACACTGGGGTCCTGATCTGGAAAAATCAGAATCCTTGGACTGGTCTTAGAGGTCAGTTTTATGATCACCTGCTGGACCAGACCGCTGGTTTTTTTGGTTGTCGTTGTGCAGCAGAGCCAATCCATGTCCAGCTCAATCTGGCTACGTATTCTATTGAGGTAGTACACCCCTCCATGAATACTTTCCTCTTAGAAAAGTCAATCTCAATTCCAGGGAATGAAATATAATTTCTTCTCTATTATTTTTTTCCATAGGTTGTTAATACAACATCAGATACTCTGTCTAATGTGGCTGTGGAGGCATCAGTGTGGGACTTGGAAGGGACATCCCCATACTATAAAGTTTTTGATAAGCTCAACATATCACCCAAGAAGACGGTGCCCATTGCAGAAATGAATTATCCCAAGTCAAAAAACCCAAAGCCAGTCTACTTTCTCCTGCTCAAGCTCTACAACATGTCTGACTACAGCATCTTTTCAAGGAACTTTTACTGGTTGCACCTCTCTGGTGGCAACTACAAGCTCTTGGAACCATACAGGAAGAAGAAAATCCCTCTGAAGATAACTTCTGAAGTTTCCATTAGGGGCTCTACTTACGAGATTGAGATGCATGTTAAAAACACTTCAAAGAAATCAGACTCCAAAAATTCAACCTATATGAACAATTTCATCAAGAGGGATGTTGAAGGTGATTTCGATATGCCATCCTTGGAATACCATTCCCTCCAAGGTGGTGGAAATCAAGGAAAGCTTGATACTGGTTTACTTGGCAGGATGGCGAGTTACTTTTCAAGGAGGGAAGACGGCCACCAATCGAAAGTTTCCACAACAAACGGGACAGATGTTGGAGTAGCTTTCTTCCTCCACTTCTCAGTCCATGCAACGAAGACAGACAGAGAGGTAGGAGAGGACACGAGGATTCTTCCGGTTCATTATTCGGACAACTATTTTTCTCTGGTGCCGGGCGAAGTAATGCGGGTGAAGATTTCCTTTGAGGCCCCTCGAGGAGTCAGTCCTCGAGTCACACTGGGAGGTTGGAACTATCACAGCTCCCATACTGTTGTTCACTGAAGTGAGCCAGCGTACCTGTACTTTCTTCTTTCGCCGGAAACTTATGTTCATGATAGCCAAACTGAAGGGACATTGTGGAAGGGAGCAACCAAACAGGTTCTTTCTTTCTTTCTCTCCACCCTAATCTTATTCCCTGCCTCGTATGTATGTAATCTAGCACATCCTATGACCATGTGATCTGTAGCTTGAGCGGCATAAAACTGATCATCCATGTATTTGTTACTGTGAAATTGTGGCCCTGAATCTAGTTTGAGAATAAATGGGAGCATACTAGTTGCCCAATTACTTGACATGGATGGATGATGTTAACCTTATGGATGCCATATAGAAAGGACTGGAATTGAACAAAAATAAAATATTATTGCATGATTGAGAATGTGATGAAAATTATACACATATATATATATATATATATTATCAACAAATTGGATAAAAAATATGATACTTTAGGGGACCAGAACACGAGCTAGCTACTACAGACAAGCAGGGAGCCAAACCCAGGAGCCGACAATACAATGGGGTTTTTCGATTCCGAGGAAAGGTCAGTCTACCCATTCTCGCCCTGGAATTATTTTTTATTGTTAAATTCTGTATAATATTTTAGGCTAAAATGTTTGGCATTAATAAGATTATTGTATGTGAAATATAATCAAGAATAATTTTTTTCTATTTATAAATATTTAAATTCAATTTTAAATAAGAAAATAAATAATCATCTATTTCAACCAATTAATATTAATGAGCGTAATTCTATTATAGCGAGGAAAAAATGGCAGAAATTCGTGTGGCTTGTTGGTACTAAATTTGACCGTCAAGGGTAAGTGGCCAAATAGAATCTTTATTTTGCCATCGCTGGTTTTGGGTTTTTAATTTATGTTTACGCCAACCCAACTGCCCACCCTGGCATGATCATTGCAGCTTCCGTCTCTCCCCGTCTCTCTCTCTCTCTTTCCCTTCCAAGCTCTCACCGTCCACTCTGCTTCAGCCTCCGACGGTGTGACTCCAATCACTGATCGATCCATCTCATCGTGTCCGATCGGTAGAGGGAGGCATGGGCGTCGATCTAGAATCTCTTTCGGAGGCGACTTCGGGTGCAATAGGATCTCTGGTCAGCACAACCATCTTGTACCCTCTCGACACCTGCAAGACCAAGTACCAGGCCGAGGTTCGAGCTGCCCATGGCCAGCAGAAATACAGGTGTGTTTCGATCGGTTCTCATCACAAGTTTGATCATTTTTCCCCTTTCTTTCTAGTGTGATCGCCTCCTGCAATATCTGTTCCTGTGATCTTCGACTTTTCGTTGCTTATGTGGTACAGTTCCTGTCGTTTGCTGCAAATGTCTAGGTCAATTATAGTAATCTTCGTGGACTAGTGCTTGGTTGGTGGCTATTGTTTATGATATTCGAGATACAGTGGTCAATGAGTTGTATCCATATGCCAGCTCAACTCCAGCAAGTAGTCAGTTTTTTTACGGGATGATACTTGAGTGTAGTCCATCGATTTACAACACCCTGATCGTTGCTGTTTCATTATTGTGCTGCAACTCAATCTTACTAGCGTTTTAAATTAAATGGATCACCATACATGCACTGTAGAAGATTTCTAGGTCTCTTGTTCAATGAAGAGATCATGGGTTCCCCGGGTATTTGTAGTTGTCTGGCCCTTGAAGTATTTGCTTTGAAATATGGAAGTGTGTCTATAACTTCCTGTTTTAAATGATCGTCCCGTACCTTCTTTGCAATTTAGTTGAATCATGTCACCTGAGCTTTATTCATTGCTTTTGTATCTTTGATGAAGAAACAACATTGTATGTCATGGGCATTATTTTTAGAGGTTTCAATGACACTATTCAGGTATACTTTACTGTGTTGACCCAGCTCTGGAAATGTATATTATTTCCTTCTCATAGGTTTCCTTCGATGTATACACTTGTTTTTGCCGCACTTGATGAATTTTATTCTGCTCTCACTGACTGCCTCTTCTATAGGAATCTATCCGATGTCCTGTTCGAGGCTATATCATCTCGTCAGGTTTTTTCACTGTACCAGGGCCTAGGGACCAAAAACCTCCAGTCATTCATTGCTCAGTTCGTTTACTTCTATGGATACAGCTATTTCAAGAGGTTGTACCTTGAGAAAAGTGGCTCTAAGTCAGTTGGAACAAAGGCAAACTTGGTTCTAGCTGCTGCAGCTGGTGCTTGCACAGCTATCGTGACACAGGTGAGAGTGAGAAATCCATTTTTTCTTTTTGCACCAAGTGAGAGTGAACTTCATATAGAAGATGTCTGAATGCCTACTCGTCATTTCCATTTTCATATAGAAGATTCATATTCATCATTACAAATTTTAAGAGGGAACTTCTGTGTTTTTTATGAAAAATGTACATGCTTTTAGTTAATAAGTGATTTTTTGTAATATAAGCGATTGCAATGCTTTCTTTCATTTTATATCGACCTGAAAAAATGAAAAGAAAAAATGGATATATTTTTTCATGCAAGGAGGTCTCTGAGTGATCTACTTGACTTTCATTATCTAAGCCAGAGTTTTTCTGTGAAATAAATGAGAAAATACTGTCAAAGTATTATCACCTGTGATTTCCTTGCAAAAATCGTAGATTAGTAGGCTCAGAAGCGCCACTGCATTCTAATCTGACTGGATGTTTATCAAGTAGCCTCTGGATACAGCCTCCGCAAGGATGCAAACTAGCGAGTTTGGAAAATCAAAGAGCCTCTGGAGAATTCTAACTGAGGGAAACTGGCATGATTCTTTTGATGGACTTGGGATTAATCTTTTGCTCACCTCAAATCCTGCTATACAGGTGCGATGCATTTAACTGATTTGAGCTACAACTTCCTTATTTATAAAATTTGGTGAATGCGGTGAGATGGTTATATTAAAACTGAGGTTCATCAATTTGCAGTACACGGTGTTCGATCAGCTTAAACAGAGGATGCTGAAAAGAAAGCAGGGTGAAGTGACAGCAGCAGGCTCCTCTCCCTTGGCACTTTCTGCGTTTTCTGCTTTTTTTCTTGGGGCAATTTCAAAGACCATCGCTACTATTTTGACATACCCTGCTATCAGGTGATGGTGCTTTTTGGGCATCATAATCCTGTTCACGGCTTGAATCCCAAAGAAGTTTAATGCTCATGATTTTCCTAAGATCAATGTCAAGCCTCTATTATTTTATAACGTGAAAGTTTCTGTCCTCTTTGAGCAGCCTGCAGTTTATCTTCAAATCACTGTTGCAATCTCTCTGATCATTATAGGGCGAGCTATATAAATTTCGATGATGCAAGATTAAGTTCCTCTGACATTAAGGGCAGAGATGCTGTTGATATTGATGGTCTAATTGACCCACGGGTTGTGTTGGACCATCAAGATCCAGTGTAACTTAGCTATATATCTTCTCTACAAGTGTTCCTGTTTCAATCATTTACTAAATCCAAGTTTGCATCTTAATGCATGATTTTCATCTTTTGGTAAAGATTCTGAGGTTTCATTTGCATATCCATGTGCAGGTGTAAGATCATGATTCAAGCTGCAGAGTCGGGCAATGGGAAGGACACGAAAGACCAGGCTCCTAGAACCCGCAAAACAATCACGCAGGTGGCATACTCGATCATGAAAGGAGAGGGTCCGCTGGGGTTCTTCAAGGGGTTGAGGGCCCAGATCCTGAAGACGGTGCTTAGCTCTGCATTGCTTCTCATGATCAAGGAGAAGATCAACGCAACCACTTGGGTCCTGGTCCTCGCTGTTCAAAAATCTCTGCTTCTCACTGGGGCAAGCAGTGTCAAAAGACTAAAGGGTACTCAATAAGTCCTTCAAAAACTTTACTTGATGAGAGAATAGCTTAAGAAGATGCTATTCATCTAAAGAAACTTTATAGAGCAAGTCTCTAGTAAGTTCGGCATAATCATGATTTAGGATTGCTTCAAATTTGAATTTAAGCTCATGCATGGTTGTTTAATTTCCGGGGAAGTAGTAATGGGACTGACTGTAAAAGAGAACCGGTGGAATCATATGGTTGCTTGGGGGGTAAAACAGTGAAGTGAATCCTTTGTGGAGTTTCATATAGGTCAAGAAGATGCATCTCAAATTGTCCTTTTATTCTCCAGGAGTAGATTCACTATTTCAAGTTCAATGATAGTACATTATTAGCTGTATTACCAAATTGTCCTCGATCATTATAAATACTACTGATGAAAATTATATAATATACTGTTATTTATTATTTAATTACATTTGAGGTTAAGAAATCAACAAATCTTGTCAATTTTATATGATATAGTATTCATTCACCTATGGTAGTATTTTTTGCCCCCAACATAGTCATAAGATGATGAGCAAAAAACAGTCATAAGATATCTATATATTTTATATTTTTCAATTTAACATATCCTAAATTGAATAGTTCAAATTGAGGACTCTGCTGATAGTTAATGGCAAGTGCCCTGAAGAGATTGAAATATGCAAAAATTAAATGCGGAGTCCATTCGTGTTAAAACAAAAAGGTTTTAACATTATTTAAGTTGAAAAATTAAAACAAAAAGTTTCAAGATTTATCTCAAAGTATTACCCTTATTTGATATTTTTGTTCAATTTATCAGTAGTATATATAAGAATTGAAGAAGAAAATGTAATCTCCACATAATTGACACAAAAATCAGTATTGAATTTAACCAGACTAAAATCCCAATAAAAAGAGCTGCAAGATGAGGAAGGCGTGATCTATTAATACTCAACAAATATCTGAATAGATGTACTTATCAAGCCCCTTGAATAAAAGTATCATTGCCAACATAAAAGTCTATGCCTTGGACTTCTTGCCTTTAGTATCAGCAACGGGCTTGCTCTTAAAAGGCAAGAAGTCCTTCCCACCCATGTACACTCTGAGGGGCTCAGGCACCTCAACACCATCCTCTCTCTGGTAGTTTTCAAGGATGCAACAGATGGTCCTCTCAGTGGCTGTGAGAGTGGAATTAAGAAGGTGGGCATATTGCTTTGCTTGCTCATTTCCCTGCAAATATTGTATAATTGTAAAATGTTCAGTCCTGAGACTAACACTGTAGTGTATTGACTGATTTAAGACATTCAAGCAAATCAATAGCGAGTGGATTTGCTACAATTGAAATACTGCTACTTTATCAGGAATTATCAGGAATTGATGCACTTATTATTGATACTAACATTGTAGTGTATTGACTGATTTGAGACATTCAAGCAAATCAATAGCGAGTGGATTTGTTGCAATTGAAATACTGCTACTTTATCAGGAATTGATGCACTTATTATGTCTTTCTTTCATTCTCCTCGACTTGATTTTAACTGATACGACAGGAGGATGTGGTTGATACTCAACCATGAAGAGAGTTCACAATTTTACCTTCTTTTGGCCAAAGCGGATTTCTAGTCTCCTTGATTGATAATCTGTACAATTGGAACAGGAGACCAGCTCTCTGTACGTCTGTGATGCAGGAAACCACCCTTCCAAATCATATTTCTTAGCAGCTGCATCATTTAAAGCCCCAGATACAATGGCAACAACTTGATATGGGATCTTAAGCTGCAAATGCAAGATAGAACGGAATCCAAATCAGTCAAATAGCACAACATATTATCAACATACTATCTTGGTTACTTTTAGAAAGAAAAGCATAGTATCTTGGCCAAATTTATCACCGCTTGGTAAAATTCCTCAGAATTTTTAATCATTTCTTCATGCATGTCCCATGAATCATTGCCATTAGGGCTGGCGATGCAGAATTGCTCAACTTTCTCAAACTGATGGACTCTAAAGATACCTAAAGTATCACGACCATGTGAACCAGCTTCTTTGCGGAAGCAAGATGAATATCCAGCATATCTGGTTCAAATTCTCAAACGATATGTTAGTAGAAAGTGACCCAAATTATCCTACAAGCAATTGTGCCTATCCATAAAAGGATCAGGAAAAATCAATCAAACCTTAAAGGTAGCTCTGTAGGCTGAATCCATTCATCAGAATGATAAGCACATAGGGGCTGCTCAGCAGTAGCAATGAGGTATTTGTCATCCCCTTCACCAGTCACCTTGAATAAGTAAAACCAATGTTCCAATTACATCCATAAAGAGGGTTAATAACTAAAAAACGCTTCTGAATTGATCTTGTCCCTTAATAATTTGAATTTCTCTTTGTTGTGAGTAATAACTTAATCCTTCAATAAAATACTCCTTGTAGAAATATCAATAGATATTGAAATCCATCCTTTTCGATTACGAAAATCAAAATTATAGAATTCAGTATTTCATGAATCATGACACAATATCTCTATGAATATATGAAAGAAAAAAAAAGGATTTTGATCATTTCTCTTCTTTCTTAAAAAGGGAGTTTCAAAAAGAAAAGGATTATTTCGTTCCCGATAGTCATTTTTTTGAATCTGTGGATAACTAGTATGTCAAAACTTACCCTGTACTGCACAATATAATATGTGTGAACTGTGTAGAGAATATGAATGTTGCACACGAGGATACTACCTTGTAGAGTTCTTCATCAAATTGTGCCAACTGAGCACACTTTGCCATGATCTCTTTTCTCATAAAGAAAGGAGTCTGCAATTCCGTGTACCCTCTTTTCTCTAGAAAATCAAGGCCAAAGTTGATTAAGGCCTGATTAAGACGTACTCCGGCACCTCTCAAATAGAAACCTCTACCCCCGGCCACATCAGAACCTATTCATGAAAACCAATAATCAACCACCTCAAGAGGCACATATTTGTGCAGTCAAGAAGAACCATTGTAAAAGGCTAAGAAGATCAAAATTTTTAGACACAAAGGTCTAATTCTGTACCTCTTTTCAAGTCAGCAATCCCAAGAAGTTCAACAAGCTCAACGTGGTTCTTTAATTTTGCCTCCACCCTCCTCTCACCTGATGTCCTGATAATGGCATTATTGGCCTAAACCCAAAAAAGGTTAACTTAGTATCCTAAATCAACTGATGCATCAAAGAACTTTATAGCAACAAAATAATTCTCATACCTCATCATCACTAATGGGAACAGAGTCATGGACTAAGTTCCCGACTATTTCAAGCCTCGATTCCAAAGCTTTCCAAGCATCACGGACTTCAACTTCCTTTTCAGCAGTCAACTTCTTATTCTCATTGGTACTTGCTATCATCTCTGATGCATCACCACCAGACTGCAAATGAAAAGCATCCAATATGTCTCCATTTATTGCAAAATCAAACTCACGCATAAAATGGAATATAATAGCATGATCGACCAAACACAGAAATATAAAATGCATGAACTGATTTAGCAGTCGCAATCGGATCCACTATCACCCCCTGGCCTTATGGAGATCCATGGAATAACTTATTAAGAGAGAACCAAGATCAACTTCGCAATCTCACATTTATTACAAATCTTTCCTATTACATTAAATGCGACGATAATACATCGGTGAAAAGCAAAAACTCTACTTCCCTCCAGTGTTCTCATCGCATCTCAATCAACAGTCTGACAAGAAAGGGCAGTAACTCACTATTCTTAGCTGAGCGACCTGCTTGTTGATCTTGTTGAAGTCCTTACGCAGACTCTCGAGCTCATATTGACCTGAAAAATCCCACGATTCACTGGAAATGAGAAAAAAATTCATCGCAAAACTAACCGTTCTGAAGGAGTCGAAATTGAGAGGAAACACAGGCTCCAATTCAGGGTTCCTTACGCTGGCGCCATTCCTTATCGAGGGCAATGATCTCGTCAACGATCTCGACGCTGGCAAAGCGCCGTCGCTGGGACTCCCGGATTCTCTCGGGGTTATTCCCCTTCTCCTCTCGGAACAGATTTATGTCCAGCATCCTCTTTCACTCTAATCACTCTCTCTATGTGAAAATGCCGACAACGATAGAACAGAGACAGTAGAAGAGAGTATTGTAGCCTTGTGGGACAATCCTTCGTGCACCAAACCAATGGTTCTCAGCTGCCACTTCAAAACCCTATTCCGATGCGCCGGCAGTCCCATGAATTGAGAAATTTCATTTCATGCCCCAAACTTTTTCTCATCTTATATTTCACTCCCATATTTTTCTACCATTCACTTGTACTCCATAAACTTTCTGATTGTGCACTATAATACCCGGAGAACTTTTTTTTTTTGCTCAATATGCCCAGAGAACTGACAAACCAAATTCCCGAGTCAATTTAATTAATAACTTTTATTTGAAAAACTATTACTAGTTTAATTTAAGTATAACAGTTAGTATAAATACAGTAAGTAGGGTTAGTTTGACAGTATTACAGTCCAATGGAATAAATCAACCGACTAATTTATCAAATTGATTAATTTATTTTTAAAAAACATATCTGATTAAAGTTTTGTATATATAAATTAAATTTTATTATGTAAATGAATTATCAGTCAAATTTGATGAACTCATATCACTTGGGCAATGGCATTTGAAAGAGAAAGTTGAGATTAAATCACCTTGGACAATATAGAGTTCTCTTTGCACATTGAAGACTGCACATCATTCATTATAGTATTGTGAAATACATGGGCTGTTGTTCAATATGTAATTTACCAAGAAAGCTTTAACTGACCAACCTTTTATATTTCTGCTTGCTTTCTCAATTGTCCATACAAAAAGGCTCATTCTACCAAATATTACAACAAAAACTTCCTCTGGGCTTGATCAAGCTTTCAGACATGCTTGTCAACACTGAAAGAATGGACAACCTGAAAAAGGTGCAATAAATCAAGAGACGTATAGGACCATGGGTTCCGCTCTAACTTCCAAGCGGCCTTTGTAGTTTCCTTCCTCGTCTGAGATCTTGTACGTGCCATGGATATATGGTGCATCTCTCAGGGGAAGAACCCAGTATTTCGATGGCTGGCCTTCCCAGCGGAATAGCTTCTACCATGATGGGGCCTTCTTTCCTATCATCAGCTTATCTCAAGCTTGGGCAACTCGGGAGGATCACAGCTCACAAGGTTTGCCCATAGATTAATAAGCTTGAGGAAGTACTGATCCCCATTCCACTCTGTCATTTTCATACCTGGTTAAGGAAAAACCAACAAATCTACTGGTTATGGGAGCAGATATCATGGTATACTATATCTTGGTGCAGAAATCTGAGAGTTGGTTAATCTTAAGTAGTATTCTCCTTACCAGGTATATGATTTGCACTTAAGAGAGATATCCGACAGATTTGACTTTCATTGGCAAAATTACAGGCTTGGAATGCACTTGCGTTGAAACAGTGTGCATCTTTAATGGACTTGAGCAAATCAGCAACAGTTCCATCATATGGAAACTCTAGAGGATCAGGCATACTACGAAGAGCTTCATCGAGTCCAGAACTTGACCAAAGAACAGAGCACTCCTCTAACAGCACCAAAGTAGCTGATACATCTACAGAACTCGTGAGAATCCAGGGCTTGTGTAGCTTGATTGAGGCTCCAAGAACTCCCACTACTCTGTAAATCTCTCCAAGAGCAAGAATATACCTATTGACTGCACAGATGCAAGATAAAAGCAGTGAGTGTGCTTTCTCCCATTGCCTACATTTCGGTAACAACATCTCACTTTATATTCAACCATTTTGTACCTTCAGACTTGCACAGTAGCTGACCCTGAACATCTTTCTCAAAAGCCTGCTTCCACATAAAGGATCCATGCTTAAGTTCTTTGTGGCAAACAGAGATCAGCTTAGACCAAATAGATATATAGCAAGAATGATCCTCAACAGAGCCCCATTTCAAAATCCTCAGCATTGAGGAAACATGTCTGAGGAGTTCAGTCAGCACTTCTGGATCTTCCTCTACCTGTAGAAAAGATTTCAGGTCTTAACGAAATATAGAATTTTTTTTTCAATTCTAGACTTAATATATATACATGAGAATAATAGTCCTGATAAAAAGCATTAGGAATTTCTGTGCAATTTTATATACATTCTAGTATTATTTGACATAATATTTGTCACTAACTTAATTTGTCTCCCCACCCCCACCTCAAAGTTTAATCATATAGTCTTCTATTGATTTTGCTCCCCCACCGAACAAAATTCTTGGATCCATCCCAGAGTGGATTGTAATAGTTTTTTCACCATGCATCCAAATTATAACGAATGTTGGAAAAATAAAAATAAAAACAGGAAACCTACAAATCAAAACTTATGTCCTTAAAATATATATGAGAATTTCAGTTTAAAAACAAATTCAAGTCCATCCTGTAGGTGTACATGCATGCAACCAAGTCATTTAGGTGTAAGCCCAGATAACTAAAAAGGGTGATACCAAAAATAACTTTTTAGAGAGCTGGTACTCCGCATCAAGAACTTGAAAATTTTCTCCTAGAGTTGGAATGAACTCCTTGAGCTGGGAAACTCTCGTAGGAAGATCAACTGAGTGACCTTCACCGATTGAATTATCTGGGTCTAGTCCATTATATAGTTCCTGCAACGAGTATGAGATCATACGAAACTAAATAGTACTTTAAGTAATAATTGTCATACACACTAGTATTTCTTGGACATGTATAGTCACTTATGAATAAAATTGGTAACAAAAGCTGTAAAACAGGAAGAGAAACATATTATCAATTTCCTTTTAATGTAAAAAAAACACCTGGGATATGTTGCTTATCTGGATTCAGAAGATAATTAATGGTGACAACAAGGACATCGCAATTGAAATGTTAGGACTTGTCAAGAATCACCTGAATTTCCTTGTTCTGAGCTTCCAGTGCAGCATAATTATTGGGAAGGCCAAAAGATCCTTGAGCTTCCTGATTCGTCAATTTAAATGGACGTATAGTACTTTTAGGTTTGGCCAAAAAAATGCTTTTAGGTTGGCATTTCATAAGGAGCATAGGTAGCTATTCAAATATTTCTATGGGCCGGAATTTTGCTCTTTCCTTTTCCTTTTTTAACTCGGCAAACTTATGAGAAGACCACTTACCTTAATTCTGTAAAGATGGGAAAGGGCAATCAAACAGAGTTCATCCTTCAACTTGAAATAGAAATCAAGAAGTTCATCTATCTCCATTTTTGCCAGAAACTTCTCACGTGGCTCTGCGAGATTAGGTGCAAAACCCTGATTTCCATATCCAAATTGTGAAGAAGGATCCTCAAATCCCCAAGAACTATTATCATAGATATCAGCATTATTTATCATCCTGGAACTCTGCCCACTTGGCCTTGAGTCTGATACACTCCCACTGAGGTGTTGGGTGGGGATATGAGAAGTCAAATTTATATCCTTTTCCATTTCAGCAGCCTGGAAGTCCCAGGAATCATCGAACTCATTCTCTGATTCCTCTTTCATTGTTGGCTTTGGTGAGCCAAGCTCAGTTTCACAGAGCACTTGCACATCAGGAACTGAAGCAGCTGGTTTCTCTTGATCATACAGACTGGATATTAGATCACTGATTGACATATCTGAAGCTTGCCTTCTTACACTGCTTGTCTCATTTAGCACTTTTCTGGGGTCCAGAGTAGGGTAATCCAATGAACCATGGTTTTCTACTTGTTCATTACCAAATGTGGATAATGGAAAAGTTTCCTTTCCATCGATCTGAATTTTTGCATTTCTCTGATGAAAAAAAAAGAAGTGATGACTAAAGAGTACCAAATCTACAGATTATTCACAGTTAGTAGCATTATTCCAATTAACAAAAGGATTTTGGTATGTTACCTCTTCTTTCACATTACTGTCTGCAAATACATCCTGAATGCCCCAGAAGTCATCAGTAGATCCCACATTTCCAACATCAGGAGCCAAGAGAATTCCATTGACAACCTTGAGATCTTCCTAAAACAAAATTATAAATAACGTGTACGCATTTACAGCTTACTGAAAATGAGAGCAAACACAGATTGATCAGCACCTTAAAGGGTAATCCATTCTGGAGAGCAGCATCATCATTACCTATATAAGCCATTGTAGTTCCATTTTTCACAACCATAGGTTCATCCTATCAGATAAATCAGAAACAGACACGTTTCATATCATTAGGTTTTCAATTAGGCATCTGAAAATCACACGCAAATTCAGCGTAACCAAATCTTATCCTCAGGTAAAACTGACAACCTACTGGTTTTAAGACATTTCCTCTTGACATGAAAAAGGAACACAAGTAAAATACAATGGATGTATTACATGGGCATCTGGACCAATCTGTGAAGTCGCCTCCATGAATTCCCACTCATCTTCATCAAAAGTGACACTTCCTGGTGCAGGATTCATGCCAATCTTAGCATCTCCCATGCTGCTTGTTGTGTTTGAATTCTCCAAGACGCCCGATAAGGATCCAGCCACAGGGCTCAAATCATATTTAAAATCCAGTCCAACTATTTGGGGATTCTTGTTTGATGTACCAGTAAAAACAGTAGCTTCCTGTTCACCTTTTTCAAACTTCAATTCAACTTCCTGGAAGAGTTCCCTCCTATTTCCTTCAACCTTTAACAAGACATATTTAAATCAATCTTCAGGGTAGAATAATATCAAAGTAATTTCAGCTCAAAGAGTTAAAAGTTAGCATGATATACACCCTAAGATTATTAAGAAAACCATTAAATATACAAAAACATTTAATGGAGTAAATATTCCATTCAAGTTTATTGAGGAAACATCTCAAAATGATTTATTACCTTTGAGTTTCCCTCTTTGGAGTTGTTTTCCATCTTAGCTCCTTTAAATTCCCAGTTAAAATCATCATCACCACCATCTAGTTTTTCAACTCCAGGGAAACTGAATCCATTTGTGCTTGATTTCAAGCCATCAGAATTTGAAGTGAAGCCATTTGGATCTGAACTGAGGTCATTCCAACTAGGGAAGAAAGAGTTGTTTAGTGCTGAACCAAAGTCATCAGCCTTATTCTGGTTTCCCTGGTTCAACACAATGGCAGCAACAATAAAAAAAGGAAGACCCAGAATTCCAAAAAGACAAAAAATTTGGATCACAATGAAGCTTGGATTTTGTTGATACATTTTTCAGCGAAGAACATAGCCACAGAGCAAAGCCTTAGACTCAGGCTGTTCTATGGAAGAATTAAGACATTACAGACACCAGTTCTGCTACTCGTCCACTGATGACTTATGTAATCTGCATAAGGAGCAATTGTATGTGTTGCTACTCCCAGTCATCTTTTGTTTATTGCTTCCATTTTTCTTTTGTTTATTGCTTCCATTTTCCTTATCATCTCAACTTTTCCATTCGTCTTACATCAGAACACTTTCAATGATAAAGGGTACCCCAACCTAGTTCAGAGCAAAATATAGGCAAGCATTTAAATATGGCAGAGTGTTCAATCTCATAAAAATAAACGTTAATCAACATATTAAAATGATAAATTACCTAGACTGGATTTTGATCTTAAATATTTATAACTCAAATTACCAGATTACTATCAGCTGCAGTTTAGGTTGAAGTCATCTGATCAAATTCAAATGATGTACCGGAATGTAACCTATTGAACTTATAGTCCACCGGCTCTTATAACTGCAACCAATCTACGAACGAGAATATAACTGCGAAATGGGAATTTGAATAAGTAAGGAGTTAAATTAGCAGGCATATACCATTGCATTCTCTCCCTTATTTGGTTCAGCATCTTCAACTCTTAAGTCCAACTCATCTTCATCATCCTGTGCCTCATTCCTGTTACTTGTTTTCGAATCAAAGCCATTAGAGATCTGTTTTGGATTAAGTTCCACTTTCAATCCAATTCCCTCGTCCAGCTTTGCGGGTTCCCTGCCGTTTGAGGTTAAGCTAACCCTTGTTCCATCGGATGGATGGCTTATCTGATGATTCTGATTGTAAAGGTTGGCAATTAAATCGTTCAAACCTACCGGAGAACTCAAATTAGGTGCCTTTCTAACCGGATCACCATTACTTCGATTGGAAAAATCGGCCGCGTCATTAAATGAAGAAACATCACCACCAGATCCATCCTCTTCTGCTTCCTCCTCTCCAAAGATCGACAGAGGGATAGCTCCCGAAAGCTTCGCCCATTTGGATTTCTCTGGCACTGTCCCAATTGGCGATGTATCAGCAGAACGCTGGGAAGTAGCGAGATCTGCGAAGAAATCAAACGGTTCCGGAGGATTTGTGGAGGCAGGCGGGTTGGGATCGGACTTTATCTGCGGCGATACATTGAAGCTGACGAAGTCGCTCCAGTCATCGTCGGAGATACGGTTCGAAGCAGCAGCAGGATTTGGAGATGTCGTGGTGGTGATGGTGGAGATGAATTTGAATTCCCCGAAGCCCTCGTCATCCTCTTCCTCTGCTAGAATATCCACCATAGCCATGTAGCTGGGGGAGGAAGAAGAAGCAGCGGCGGGGCTCCTCTGGCTCTCTCGTGTTCTATTTGTTTCGGAGCTGATCGATGAACAGAATGGGTGCCGAATGCGCACATGCTGCCTACCTTAGAGGGCCAGGGCTCATGCCGACGCTGACGTGGACGCCAGGGCCGGACAAATTAAGATTATCTTATACACCCGGTGCATTACGCCCGTGGTATATGTTATGCAGATCTAGGACAGCTGTACCATATGTTGCCGGTACTCATCAAATGATAAAATTCCCCATTTTATATAGACTCTATGTCCAAACATGTCAACCCACTACGTCCAATATGTTTATATCAAGCTCGGTCACTATGAAATAGGGAATGAATAAGAACTATAGTTGAATGATATTAGTCCTTGAAACCACAATTAGTAAGCTAGCTATGAGCACATGTATCAGAGTTGAGGCTAGAAGTAATCCCTTGATTACCTCTTGTCAAGGAGAAGATGCGTTCTCATGGTTCCATGTTCAATTAATGAAAATGATATGATTCAACAAAAAGCATGGGCAATAAATAACTATATTAGAGCAACCTTACAATGTTCCACCTTGGGGGCGTGTTTTCTAAATGTGCATTAATGTGCTCTTGAGGAATGTAAAAGTAAATGTGCATTAATGTTTGACTTCTATGAAAATACAACATGAGAAAATGGGAGAAACTACCAAAATAGAAATGGATATCATTATCAAGTTGGGCTGGTTGGGCTGGTTGGATGCACTATTTTTTCCCATGTTTTTCTAATATTCGAATTGAGCTTCTGTCCCACACGTGAATGCTCCAATTGAAATTTTTTGATCTATAGAATACTAAGAAGAAGACGGTCAACTTTCCATAACCTCCATAGTTAGTTGATTATATAATTCATAATCATGGCTATACATAATTGAATAATAGTTGTCTTAGATTAGTTTTACCATTGTTATAGTATATTTTGGTTTCACTTCTTTATTGTCAAATATGATAATAAAACAATTTTAATTTGTAATAAAAATTTAAATTTTATTTTATAAGTAATACATATTAAAATTTGTACTGAATTCTTGATAATAAAATAAATTTTTATATACTTAATTTGAGATACCTTAAATACTTATAAATAATACCTTAAATAATATTATTTTTCATATTTCTCACCACTATTAATTTTTGACTTCTCATTGGGGTAGAACTCTAATTACACAATAATAATTAAATCATGTATACATGCATATAGGTAAAAAAACCCAATATCACCTTGCACAAGAATAATTATATAACCTATAAGCAAACATGCACTATTCATGCCCCAAAAGTCAAACATAAGTATGACCATTTACATAAGCCATTGTGGAACTCTTGCACTCGACACCATTTAAGGTTTGTACTCTTATAAATATATCATCACATATTGAGATCCATGATATTTCTTCCAACTACTTGTTATGCCTACTTGTTTGTAGGGATGTTTCCTGATATCCTATTGATCATAGGGTTCCATGGAAGTACCTGTACATTTCTTAGAAAAATTTCAAGTGATTATTAAATATAAATCAGTGTATTTTTTAAATAATTCTTAAATAATATTATTTTTCATATTTCTCCAAACTATTAACTTTTGACTTCTCATTCTTCAGTTCTAGTTGATTTCAAAATACTTCAATTCGTACGCACAAGAAATAGGCCAATTCAGCAGCTTTTTGTTCCATTTCTCGCGGAGTCAGATTCTCATCACTACGCGTTAAGGGAATGGCATAAATCCCCTCTTTCACTTCTATTCTGATGGACTGAATATCTTTTATACGGAATCGTAGGAATATACGACGATTTTTTCCAGGAAATCCCCAACGAAAAATACTGAGGTAAAACTCTAATTACATAATAATAATCAAATCATGTATACATGCATATAGGTAGAGCTCAATATCACCATAGTATTCATGATATCCTATTGGTCATAGGGTTCCATTCTCTACCCATGCAATATATGAAAGAAAAAAAGAGATGCATATAATTCAATGCATGTATTAATATTCATTAGATCTATAAATAAATCAATAGAATCTTGTTATTTTTTATTTGTAGTTTTTTTATTTTTAAGTTAATAATGATTTTCCCCTTTTTTTTAGTGTAGAAATAGAACATTTTTTCTTATCTTATCCAAATTAAATTAAAAATTGAAAATATTTATTTTCTTTTTTTATGAGTTGATAAAATTAGTAGTTCATAAACAATAACGGAATCACACGTATAAATATTGATAATACACAAAAAGTTAATGAAATTTTATAATTAATTGATTGAGCCGCAGCTAGTAGACCACCTAAAAAGGAATATTGATTATTTGATCCATATCCTAACATAATAAGTCCGATGGGAGCAATACTTTAAATGACAATCCATAAAAAAAATACCGATATTGATATTGGATAAAACAAGGTGATAACTAAAAGGAATTACTGAATAACTTAGTCAAATGGATATAACTGCTATGGAAGGTTCTAAATCAATATCCATTTATTAATGGCTTCCAATCTACCATATACATTGACACTATCTTGATAGGTATCATGAAACATAAATCAATATCCATTTATCCATCACTTCCAATCTACTATATACAGTGATACCATCTTGATAGGTGTATTGACAATGCTATAATATTTCAGAATCGGTATATACCGAACAAACATGTACACAACAAGTATAATAGATATTGAGCACTCGAAGTTCAATTTTCTACTGATTGAGTCCATCACTCATGTACTTAGGATAATCGTGCTCTAATCCATATTGTATTATTCCATGACTATCATTCTCATGGACTTTTAACAAAATTGTTTATTATTTATCTTAGAAAGCTGTAAAGTACCGTTCGGTTAAATTGAACTCACCATCAATAAATCACTTTCACCATTTTAGTTATGACTTGTTCATCCCAATCGATTTTCACTTATCTCGGGATGTAAAATCCATGTATGATATCCCTTTCATAAAATACCGTTATCGGTTAAATTTAGCTCACCATCAATAAATCCCTTTCACCATTTTAATTATGACTTGTTCGTCCCAATCGATTTTCACTTATCCCGGGATGTGAAATCCATGTATGATAACAGTACTCTACATGAATCAAATCATATAACACATGGTCAAATTTAATTTTACTTGGGTATTTTGATACCATCCTATAATTTAGAAAATATTATAGTTGTGTAGTTCGCTTAACCCACTTGTTGACGAACTCGTTTAAACTAATCCAATTCTATTATTTTTCACAAATCTTAAATTACACTCATATTTGGTTGTATTTACTAAAATGCCTAACACTCTCAAAGTTTTTCACTTAGATATTTACCTTTTTTACAAGTTTGTATTTTGGTAATTATATGTACAAAATTATCATTTTGCTCTTATACAACAAAATTACTCATGTCTTTATTTTAGGTCCCTCGTACTTTCTTTAGTCTCATTTGGGTTTCTAAGTTCCCAATAATCACTTTCGGGTCCCCAAATCTTCACTATTTATACTTTGGTCCCTAAACTTTTATTAACTTTCTATTTAGGTTATTAAGTTTCTAAAACTCAACATATGAGTCTCATATCAGTCCCTCATATAGACCTCCAATAAATCTCATTCTCAACTTGGTTTTTTAACTTTACTAAAATTACATTTTAGTCCTTACCATTGGTTACTCAACAAAATATTTCTAAAAAAAATATAAAACTCATATATGAGGTCCATATGGGCTTCCCCTAGGAAGTAATAGTTCATGTCAGCTGGCTGAAACAATACCCTCCAAAGTTGTTTTCTAATGACTGCTAAAATAATGTAGAAATATAGCAAAAACTAAAATCTCACCGGAGAAGGTGACTCAACCAGTGGCACTAGAGGGGTTGGAAAGTTGACGCCAAGAGTTATTTTACTACACTCTCTCATGATTGGAAGCTAGTCTGTACTTTTATGAATTATTTGATTTCAATACTTACCCAAACCTTTTGAGGTTAAAAAGTTGAGATCAAGAGGTGTTTGTGGAACCTTTTAGCTATCATTGGCCGACAAGGGCATCTAAAATGGCACGAGAATAGGATGCTCTATTTTTGGAGGTTAGAGCATGGTTAGTGTTTCATCAGTGTTGACTGTGTCTGTATGAGGTGGTGTTAAAAATGTGACTCAAGTTGGGTCGCCAAAAATTAAAATAATAACATTTCAAAAGAGGATGGACATGTTCTAGACTTAATGAGCTATCTCGCCATAATTTTCTTTCTCCCTTCAAGATTTTATTTCCCTCGATGGTACATTTTTGTCATTGTGGTGAAGAATCGCGTGTGAGTTTCATGTTGTTAGACTTTTGGTCGGGCAAAGGAGACATCATACATGTGGTTCGATACTATTCCAAATCGATTTAAAACAAATTTTTTGGTCAATTCATCCAATTTTAGTTGTTTATTAGTCAGTTTATCTATAATTTGATTATTTTTTGTCTAATTTATTTTTTAAAAAATAAATCATCTAATTTTATACTATTTGGCCTCAAGAACTTCCATTTTCTAATTTAAATAATTTATTGTAAAAATAGTGGAGTTTTCAACTCAAGCTAATTCGATCCCAATTCGATCCGGATTTCAATTGACCGTTTCACGATCTTTGATTCCTTATCAAATAGGTCATTTGGGGATAATTTACAACACTTTATCAAATGATATCAAATTCGGTTTGATCTTTCAAATCCCAGTTCAAGTTTTCCATGTTTCGATTTGACTCCATTTTCGAGTCCAACTAGGTCATACCGGGTTTTTTGAAATAGATGTGTTGCAACTATTCCCCTCTTTTTAGGATTTTTGTTCTCAAAATTTAATCATTTATTCTTGTGTTCACACTTGTACACAAGTACTCAAAATAAATGCTAGTATTTCTCTCTCATGGTTGCTTCACACTCCCATGTTTTATCCTCAACTCAATTATTGAGCAATAACACCTTTACTATATTTATTTTCTTATTCCTAAGGGTTTTCTCTTAATGATCCATAATAAGAGACCGACTTAAAGCAGTCCAGGACATGCATAAGATCTATACAGATAAGCGATGCCTTGAACTGAATTTTGAAATCGACGATAATATATTTCTAAAGGTATCCCTATGGAATGGAGTACTAAAACATGTAATACATCATGGATTGTTTCTAACTCCCGCTGTAGTTGTAGTTTGTAAGCCATAAGACCAATTCATTGTACCATGGAGTAATGACCGATATATTTCGGGTTTAACTTGCACTTGCACTGAAATCTTAGTACTCGATTCCATGAGGATGCCTTGAGGAAAACCTTATTGTCGATTTTAAAATTCAGTTTAAAACGTCAATTATCTACATAGCTCTTATGCATGTCGTGAGTTGCATTGAGATGGTTTCTTATTATTTTGATCTTCTCTAATCTTCTATCAGTTGCTCCCTTTCCAATGCATTTCTACACCTTTTCCTATATAAGATCAGTTGCTCCCTTTCCAATGCATCTCTACACCTTTTCCTATATAAGACATCAAACAGTGTCATCTCCGTGCTAGCTTAATAACTATTATTGTAGACAAATTCCATAAAAAATAAGTAATTCTCTCATTTTCTATCGAAGTTTAATAGGCAAACTCGGATCATATCCTCCAACTTTTGTATAGTTCGTTTAGACTATCCATTAATATGTGGATGGAAAGTCATACTCGTGTGTAGGCTCGTTCTTAGAAACTTCTACAAATCGGGTCAAAAGCTTGATACAAATCGAGGGTCTCTGTCTAACACTATTGACACTAACACTTCGTGTAGGTGTATAATCACTATAACGTAAAGCCTTACCAATTTTTCTACTGAGTCTATTTGTCATGCTCCATCCCGATTCCCGACCAATGGTCCTGTGCAACTTGCCAATCCACACTATATTACAATAGTGGGTACTTTCACAAAGTAAAATTGGATGGACTAAGAATTAAAATAAAAAATGCTACCTCAATTTTTCAGTGAAAATTTGAACTTTTTTTAGAAACATAACCCAATAAAACAAGCAACACAGGAATATAGCAATTGATAAAAAGAAATTAAACCTTCGTATGCAAGCTCCGAGATCTACCTCAAGCCACGATGTTCTTTAGATGCTGTCTGAATTATACCTGATGGAACTTTGACCTTCATCTATAATGGTTTGGGGAATAGGGTGAGCTCTCACCTCAATAAATGAGGTTCTGAAATCGGACCACTATATAACTTACAACCTCAAATTTCATATAAAAGTTCCACCATGGATATTCATTTTCTATTTAACAAGATTATTCTATATTCATAATTTAGTTGGCCCATTGAGACTTCTGTTTCGGGCCACTAAAAAACCGTTATTCCACGTTATGTTGGGTTAAACTTTCTTTTCCCAAACAAATTACTTCAATATATCATAATATACAAATAACATCATATATGGGCAACTCATGGCCCAAGTTATACCCAAAATCATGTCATAATTCTAATCGGGTAAGATGAGAGTGTATAATTCACATATACTGTCCACAATTGATACCACTCAGGTTTACCTCTCATTTAAATGACTCTCATTTGGATAACTTAGTATCCAGAGTCATGTCAATATCCCACTAAAAGATATCCCTGGCCATGCCTCTTACACATATGACTCAATTCTACCTCTTCTCATCACAGCGGTGTAACATTGGGACTACACATGTGCATCATGCAAGACTCCTGAGAAATCTAGAGGTAATGTTTTCAATCTCCCCTTATTCACCCTTCCAATTTCCTTGGGTGTCGACTGTATCTCATTAGGTGTCCTATCAATGCACCAACTTTCTACGGGTATGCAATATACACTCATGTATATTCACAACATGCATACAAGTAGTAATAATGCCTATCACAATTTTAATTTAGTATGGTACTAATTTGACAATCTATATTCAGGTGCATGTATGAAATCAGTAGGTAGTGTTGAGAATATAATCACAAATTAGATAAAATAGAGAAATGTTTGGGTTTATAAGATTAGAAATGTTCTACTACTTATAAGTTATTGATGAGTATTTATATGTATGATCTTATATTTAGAAGAGTTAAATAACAATTATTATTGGAGTTCAAAAAATTAATAGAGTAAGAATTTGATATGATAAATTTAGAAAGTATGATACACTTACTTAAAGTTGAAGTTTTTTCAAAAAACTAAAGATATTTTTACATTTCAATCTTAATATTTGCTCAAAAATTTTGGTATGATAGAGTGCTACTCAAGAGTTTTGGTATAATAGAGTGCAATTCTGTTGGGAATCCAATAGTACATGGCAAAATAACTAAGTATAAACAAATAATGGGTTAAATACACACAATTATATTTGACATTTTCTATTTCCTTAATTTGCATATACATGGAAGAGCCTATTAAATGTCAATGGGTCGGTGGTTGTTAAAGAGCATCCATCATATATATATATATATATAATAAGAGTATCCTCATATATGTAAAAAGAATATTATATATGAGATAATTACAGATGTATCATTCGAATTAGTTGATTTCACAAATAGTTAGTATACTAGATATCATAAAATTATTTAAAGGTTTATATTTCTACTGGGATGAGGGTAGGGCCTTGAGCTTCTAAGTTGCAAAATATAGTTTCACCGTATATAACTAAGGTTGAGTTTGTGGAAGCTACACATATACATCAACACAGCATGTTAATGCATTTGATTAAAACGAATTTTGTATTTTTTAGGAAAGAAATTCACAAGGTCAAGTATAATGTATTATGATAATGTTTCAGCTATAAATTTCTAAAAATTATGTGATTCATGATAGAAACAAGTGTATTAAATTACAATTTCATTTTATTCCTTACTTGACTAATGAAGAAAGTATGATTCTATTAAAATTCTCCACTGGTGAACATGTTGCATATATTTTCACTAATACAGTAAATCATGTGACATTTAAAAGATTCAAACTTAATCTTGGAATAATATGCAAGATAAACTCAATCTTATTAAATTGAGTTTAAGAGAATGCATATTAGGATTCTTGTGAAAGACATTTACTAGCCGTCAAGAGTTCTATATCTAGAACAATTCATGTTATCAATTGAAGTCTAATATAAAGGGATAAAGGGGTGCTTGGTAATTGGGTCTAAATGCTTTTCTTTTATACATAAAAATTTTAGGTTTAAAATATGTTTCCCTTGCATCTTATCCTATCTTGTTTATCTTTCCATATTTGATCATATGTTATATTAATCTATTATTTTACATATTTTATGAATTGTGTTATAAGTTATTTATTTTTGGGACACGAACCATATCCATTAATCATTATGGATAGTGTGGATGGGATCCATATTAAGAATTGAAGAGAGAAAATAAATATCTACCATTCTCAATAACCAATGAAGGTTGATAAGTTTCAATAAGAAGTGAACATTTACTGTTTTGAAAATAATGACACTCGTTAAAATAAACATTTATAAAATTATTTATGAAAAAAATCTTGATTAGAAAGAAACATTAAAACACCTCCATTTTATTAGAAATATTTATGAAATATATTTTGTATGTTACAAAAAAATTTATATGAAATGTGATGAATTTATGTTTTTAGTAATTAATGTTTAATTATATTTATGAACCATTTCATAATTATATTTATTAACACTCAAAATCAATCATCATTCACCCACCAGACCATGAAATGTCACAATGGAGTATGACTAATCATACAACTACAATTTTTTAGGATACTCTAAATTGTGTATTATTTTCTCCCATGCAAGTTAGAAAAATTAATAAGAAATTTATTAGAATAGCATATTATATTAATAGAATGAATGGCTAGTGGGATAATGTTTTATGAAAGTATTTTTTTTTAAATAATTGAATTATTATTTGGAAGGAAACAAATACATGTGTTCTAAAAATGGGGATCAGATCAGTGCCCATGATTTGCCATTTCTGTTCCATATCTAGCAAATTACTAAGAGATACCACTTTTTTTTGCTCAACAAAATCTGTACCACTAAGCAGCCATTAAAATGAATAGAAGGCAAGATCAAATCTTTTGAAAAAAATGACAGACACTAGTTAAAAAAATTTGAGGTTTGTATTGTGCAGCCCCGTAATCTCAAGCAAAAATTGCTCTGGGTTTGTATTGTGCAGCCCAATAATCTCAAGCAAAAATTGCTCTGGGTTTGTATTGTGCAGCCCAATAATCTCAAGCAAAAATTGCTCTGAGCTAAGCTGTAGGAACTAGTGCAAGATTCTGTATGCTAGCTCACCTCATCCCCAAAGAGCTATCAGAAGTTTCAACAGAGACCATCTCACAGAAGGGAGGTTGCCTCCTGTAAGTACGTTTCCCATCCCAACAAGGGTAAAGTATAAAATGGAGAATCAATTCATGTACTGGAATCCATTAGCCTTGCATCTTTTCAGTTATATAAGCAGGATGCAGTAAAATCATCTGGGGAAAGCATGTAAAAGTGAGGAGCAGAGTGTTTTTCTGCCATGAAGTACAATTAAGGTACTATCATGATCTCGTTATTGTAATGTTATCAGGGTAGGAATAAGTGAACAAGCCATAAAGGAAATACGATTTATTGGATCGATCAGCAGACAGGCAACCACTCAGTATGAGCAGGCTTATTTGCACATGCTACCAATTCCCAGCCTGATTTTCCATTGGATTACCGACCTGAGCCCCAGCAACACGTCTTGCAAAATGTTCTGCAATATATAAAAACAGCAAATGGATATACAACGGTGAAAAAAGACCCAATACCATGAAACTGAAATGCAATAAATGTTTAGCTTATGGAGATTAGGATTCCCATTTCAGCTTTCCCAAAAGGTAGAACCAAAGTTTTCCTGTTAACTAGGCATCCCTTCCCTGACAAGATATATGATCTCATGCTACTCTCTTTTCCTTTTTTCAGTATTCAAACTTTTCTGGAAACAAAGAATGAGTTTTATGCTTTCTCAAATAGCTTTCATTTATATTGCAGACAAAACATAATTTAGACTAGCTGTTTAACAAGTAACTAGAACCACCGCGCTATCAATGAACATTGATACATTATCAACCTTCAAATTCAGAACTTACTTTCACTCCTTTTATTGTTGTCTGCAAACTCTGAGGAATGCGCTAATTAGTGATCAGAGAGTGATTGCTGCTGCTCTGATGTCTCAGGGCACATAGCCTGACCCATATAAGGGTGAGCTTGCTGCTGCTCATAGAGAGTTGAGTCCATCATGGGTTTCCCCAAGAACATACCAGGGTTACCAACCTGTGGTGCTCCCTGTTGAGGTGGCATATAGCAGTATGGCATTGCTTCCCCAGGCCCCACTGGTACCCTGGGGACACTCCCAGCACTGAGCACTTCATCCTTCAGGTCATCCCTCGGAACTATATCAACCAAAAAATCAAAAATATCCGTACGAGTTATTGCAGCTGCAATGTCATTCTTCTGCAGGGTCCTCCTTTTATTCTCCTCTGTGTGGTTCCATGATCTGAGGGTGAGTTCCAGTATAAACATTTCACAAGCTCGGGCAAAAACTATCGGGGCCTCAGCTGAGATCATCCTGACATCCTCATCCGCTTTCATGATCTTCTTGATCCTTGCTAAAGGGAGACTATGGTTCTTGAAGTCGGTGACCTTTTCAATCTCCCGGTACTGATTAGCCCAAAATGCTTGAAGCTGTTGCTGGAGCTGCTGCTGTTGCTGCTGCTGCTGATGATGAATCTGCTGGTAGGCAAGTTGGTGCTGTGCGAGTTGGGCTCCACCCGGTTGACCAGATGGCTGCATTGGCCCACCAACCATGGATGCATAACTAGGAGGGCATCCCATTTGGGGATGCAGGTAGGGGCTTGTGCCATAGGTGAGTTGGGCAGTGTTAGGGACGACACCCATAGTTGGAGGTTGATTTTGTCCTTGTTGATCCATTCTGAACTGGAACAGAAAATTGCAAGAAATGAAGATAAAGTAATACTGAAAAAAGAAGATAAAGTTCAAGCAATTACCTCACACGATGAGAAGCCTTATAGTAGACATTGATGATGCATATGAGAATAATACATACTTCGAACAAATCAGGACTTTGGAAAATCGCATACATGAAGTTTAGTGTCAACACACGATCAACTTGGAAGACCAGTTAGTGCCTTTTCCAGTTTCTAATATGGAGATGGTGCCAGTTATCGAATTCACAGCTTCTCCGATAAAAAAATGGAAAAGTTTGAACACCTTCAAAAGCAAGACCCTTCACTAAAGCTTCATCTACCATCACATAAAATTGAAGCCAGTGACGTGATAAAACTTTCAAATCAATCATGCATCAGAAAAGTTCACACCTAAGTATAAATTTGAGAAGCTGTCCTTCCTGACAATTGCATCCAATAGACCCATAGAACCAGACATTAGAAGGCACATCATCAGCATAACGTAGGATATAAGCTCTTCAAAGCTAAAAATCTGAGTGAATTTTCAGTAACAAACGAAAAATCAGAGTGATGATCTGTATTGAATTTGAGAATATAATGTTTGCTCAGAAACATGAGCACAAGTATCTGAACCAACAGGGTAAGATCAGAGGAATATGACCAGACACGAGTTTACCCGTAAGCCTTCAATCCTAGACTGTAGATAACAATCGTAGAATCCAAGAAATTGCAGAAATGGCCCTCTCATATATTTGTAAACAAATAACCCCTTGAATAAACCGTCCCAAGTACAAAACAAAAACACCAGTCGCTGTAATCATCAAGAAAGAACAGGCAAGACCGCAGAATCATATCCCAGAAGGTAATCAAATCCCTGAAGCCAGAACAAAATATCACATCTTTCGTAAATAAGAGTACTCGGGACCGAGACAATAAAAAAATTACGAAGCCTTAAGAAATTTCGCAACGGAAGCATGCATCGAGATTGAAGGAGACAGCCGCTGCATGTACATGCACAATCACAGGAGGACCGAAGGAAAAAAAACGAAATTTAAGAGAGTAGGGAAGAGGGTGTGAGTGCAGTTTTTTTTCTTACATTATTTTAACAGCTTCAGGGTTTGATGTGGCCTTCCTGACCAGGACGCAGAAGCAGAACCTTAAAAAGGAGAGAGAGGAGAAGAAAGCGAAACAGAAGGGAAGATTGCAGAGAAGCCCTTTATTAGATCTGGCCTGGTCGTGGGTCAGTGGTGGGTACCGCCAATAAAGGCTTAAAAAGCGAAACTACTCTCTCTTCCTTTTTCTCTAAATTATTTTTATAATGGGAAATAACAACATATGTCAATTAATTATTATTCACGTATCAAATTGGAAGGAAAATAAATAGAATTTTACAAATATTCTCTGTCTTGTATGCATAGTTGGAAGAATGTCCAAGGTATATTGAACCTACAATATGCACGTGTGACTTGTGCATATAACTAGTCCAAACATACCTTAGTTTTGTACTCAATGAATCTCACTATTTTTACTGACATAGATCACAAAATTAACAAATAAAAACAATTACACTAGAAAAATATATATTTAAATATCAGCAATCAACCTTGGAATATAATTTTTGTATTCAACAAGTTAAATTTAAGTTGTCAATTTTGCCCCTAGTAATTTAATTGTTTTAGGATAGTACAAAGAATTTTTTAAGTATAAATCATATCATTTAAGGGATACTCATTAACATTATTTTTAATATTTACTTTCCAATTTCATGGTATTCATAGTATATGAATATATATGATCATAATCTTATTCAAATAATAAAATAAGATTAATATAAAATTGAAATAAAAAGTAGGACAATTATATTAATTAAAACATTATATTATATCCATTGGACTACATGAAGCTCCACATACTCTAATAAGAAAACCTAGTTCACTTTCTAAATTGTGCATACCACACATTGGATTCACATCAACTTAAATTTTAATAAGTCTCCACATGAAAAACATTAAAGATTTGGATAAAGTCTTCTCAATCAAAGTAGCATGAGAGATGCATTCAACAAATTCATAAAATTCACATCATTATTTTCCTTTAAAATCACTAAAACTATAAATTTCATTAAATGGTATTTTTCCTAAAACTCACTACAATCATAATCTATAAAAATGTAAACTTTACACTAACCTATTATTTGAATTGAATAGTTTGTAATAATTTATATGGTGGAATAATATATCATTTGGTAAAATAAAATATGGTGATTTATAGTGATTGATTAAACTTATAAATCCTTCAATTTACACTAAAACTTATTTAAGGTGAGATTAGGAGAGATGTACTCTTCTTATTTAAATAAGTTTAATACTCTTGTATATATTTATTATTATTTTCTTATTTATTTTTATTTTGGTATACTTTAAACAAATTTATATATTAATAATACTTTATATAAAAATATATCATATAAATATATAATAAAAATATTATGTTAAATATATATAATATACTTTATTATATACATATATTATTTTTATTTTTATAATTATAAAAATATTAATATATAATTAATATTACTTTTATTTTTTATTATAATAATAACTTAATTATGTTATATAATTTGTTTATATAATGAAAATTTATATGTATAATTCATTATATATTTTTAACTTAATAAATTATTAAATTTAATTAAAAATACTAAATTTACCATTTTAATTTTTTATTAACAAAACTGTACATCAACCAAAGTATGAATTTGAAGGAATTTGTATAAAAAAACTAATTTTCAAGTTTTGTTGCCCATTTTATCCTACTATTATATGATAAAGACGCATAAAATAAGGAGAAATGTTTTTTTTTTTAATTTAGCAAATTCAGTATCTTCATTTCTAGTGTGGGGATCTTGTACCCTACTAGTGTAAATTCAATATATTTTATTAGCAAACATTATTAAAGATCTGAGTATGTTAAGGTATTTGGATTCAATTGATGGATTTTTAGATTTTGTTGTGTTATGGTATTAATGTGATTGCCATTAACAGTCAATGTAGGTTTAATACTACTAAAGCATAGGTGTCTAATAATAATTCGTTGGGTTATTAGTACAAATATAAATATTTTAAATTAAAATTATTGATTGTGTTTGATACTAAATAGAACGTGAGAGGCTCGTTATATGAGATAGTTACGCTTATATTATAAGAGTTTTATTCGTATTATATCTAACGAAAATAAATGATGTATTCTCTCAATAGCATACATATTAAATTGAAATGCCCCTGGATCGTGTAATAGTGCTCATATAAAAAATAATATATGATATCGTAGAATCGCAATCGTGTGGTACATGCTTTACACTTTTGCCAAGATGATTGATAAAAATTATAAATGAAGTAGCTATGATATTTGTTTTACATATGTATAATCACTACTATTATAGTTAAAAATATATTTTTTTGGGTGAATCTAATATAACTATTATATATTTTTAAAAATAAATAATAAAAGTATTTATTATTTATACTCATTCAATTGTAAAACTTAGACCACTTCTAAACCACTATGGTAATTTGGAAAAAACCTAACCTTAAATTCAAGTTAAAAAGAAACTATAAAAAATAAGAATAAGGAAATTACTATGGAACTTAAAAGAGAAATTTTCTAATATTATATTAGTAAATTATTTTATTAATTTTATTTTAAAAAATTTAATAGAAATAATATTTTATCATTTCTCATTTTTTATTTATTATGGTACTCAATATTATTTTAGGTAATTTATTAATATGTGTGACTAATAAAATGAATTCGGAATAACATAAATACCCACGCCTATTTTAAAAGTACATGTGCTATTTGATATATGAAAATGGGAAAGTTTAGAGTATAAAACTCTTAAAAATGAGGGTAACACTTAAATTTTTTAAATTAATATTTAAAATCAAATCAAATAAGAAATTAATTTTAAATTGCTAAGAAAATCCTAAAAAATCTAAATAGAGATTTAGAAATCAAATATGAGTGTAATACGATTTATATCGTTAATTTAAATAATTGATAAATTAATAAAATTATCTAAAAATAATCTCAATTGATAAAAAATTCGAAAAAAAATTATATTTAAAAGTAATTCAAATTGTAATCGAACCAGTAATATAAAACCCATATTTTTAGAATGAGACATGCATCAATCATGTGTAAATGTCTACTTGCCCGATTAAATATTCAAAACTTGACGGGATCAAAAAATTGATATAATTTAAACACAAAATAAGTATAAGATAAATTAAATACAAAATAAGTGTATTGGTACAATTCCATCAATTAAATACAAAATAAGTCTACAAATTTATACATATTATTATGTTGTTATTATTATTAATTATATATATATATGAAAGTTCTAATATAAGTCTTATATAATTGATATATTACTACTCTACACATGTCAATATAAGGATAATAAACTATAAATGGAAGAAATATGGTTCATTGCCACTAGTTTAGCAATCACATGTGCATGAGTCTTTACTAAAGTGGATTTAAGTTTCATACATATTGTGAGACAATTTTATCATGCTAGTAATGGGAAAGTAAACTGTAAAATTTTAGATCTTATCATGAATGCATGCATTTTTTTAGTTTTGTTAGTTGTAACCTCAAAATTAATCTTTTCATAAAAGAAAAACTACCCGAAATATACATGACACTCATTTTTAAAGGACCAGGTTTGCATGATTTTGCATTCTAATCATGAAGCGTTAATTAAGATCAAGATTACATATGTTCACTTTGATTGCTTCTTGGGTGATTACTCACCCTAAAAAATCTCTGTACTCAAACGACCTCACAAGGAAAGAGGTTTGTTAAATGTATTGTACCTTGCAATACTATCAAAATAATATTGATTTTAGTTGCTTATAAAAATTAGCTTATATATCAAATTAATGTTAAAATTACATATTTATATGGTTTATTAAATGAGAAAATTTATATAAGAAAACATCAATATTTAAGGAAAAGGGTAAGGGCAAGAAAACAAAGTTTTTAAACTAAAAAAATATTTTATGACTGAAAGCATTCTCACGTCCCCTATATAGTAAAATAAAAACTATTTTTTCATTTAAGGGTTTAAAAATATCAATATGGACCCAATTTATTTATTAAAAATGATAAACAAACGAAAATTCTAATAATTAATTTATATATATAGATGATATGGAATAGATCATAAACGTTTAAAATGAGTGATGTAGGAAAAATAAAGTATTTTTTTTGGAGATGTGAAATAAATTTTAAAATAAAAGAGAGTATTTTAAACCCCTTCATATAAAAAAACTTAATATCAACAATTTGAGTATTTGAGCTTTAACACTTTTGGATATTTGTTGGGTTTATTAATTTTTTATTTAAATTACTTTAATATTATTTTTATTATATTTATGTTATTTTATTTTTATTGTTAACATCATTATTATATAATATATAATATATTTAATATAATGTAATTATATATATTATTTAATATATTAATATAAAAAAAATTATAATCAATAAAAACACTTCACTAAACATCCATATTAATATCTACAAACCCTTCTCATCCAATTATATAACATTTGGATACGTATAACATTTCAATTATTCACTTATTTTTTTTCTTTATACTATTGGATTTAAAATGCAGTTGTTAAAATATGATGCTCCGCCTCCCAACCCCGCCCCACCTCTGGTCTACCCCTTTGAAAATGGGGGTGTGATCAAACTCCCTATTCTTGTTATTTAGATGGACATATCTTATCCTTGTATTTTTCATTAAATGGCAAGCATCACTATTTTGTGCCAAATGTTGATTAAATATACATGAAAACGTTGATCTCGTGGAAATTGGTGGGCATTGGTCCATTTCTTCATGGAGAGTCAGAGAGAGAATTAGAGAAAAAGTATGGAATAATTATTTACTCGACTGCTGCCAATGTTATGCTTTTTCTTTTTTTTTTTTCTTTCTCTACTATTGCTACTGATATTTAGGCATACTGCTATAAGATATCATGGCGCTTTTATTAGACCACAAGGCGTTCAAGAGCACGGTGAAGATTTTCGTGGATGTTTATCGAGATATAGACATCTCTGTGGTCGCTTGAGTGCTTGTCTTCTCATTTCTTTTTTCTTTTCATTATATTGTTATATGTTGCAGCTTGGTTTACTTGGTTGATATTGTAAAAGAAGATGAACTGTCAATGTTAGAATCACAATTGAAATATCCAATTTTTATCAAGATCAACTGATGAAGACATTTCCCGTGGGATAGTAGTTGGACAAGATTCATTCAAATCCACTCTTTGACTATAAAAGCATGAAGGGAGCCTTTCGTGGTTGCTAATCAGAAGATTTGTGTATAAATATTTACACTATACCTGCATTCAATTTTTATCAAATTTAACTTTTCATTCAAATGATAAATACCCACCAATTTTCACAAGTTCAACATTTTATTTTTCTCCTTTTCTTTGTATGCATAAATATTTATTTTTTAAAGAGTTTTTTTTTTTGCTTAAATTTTTTTAAATAGTTTTATTATTCAATTTAAATGAAAACTTAAGTGAAAGTTTTTCGGTTACTTTTATGAAGAGAAAGCTCAAATTGACACTGTATTAACAAAAATATTAAAATACTTCATTTAACACCCTTCCAAATTTAAGTATATAATATATTTCAGAATTAATTGATATATTATAGTAATATATTTCAGCATTATTGACACTCAAACCAGAATACCCTTATTGCATTCTGTATATAACAAATTAAATACTACTAAATCCTTTCATCTTCTAATTATTTCTCAATAGGATACTTATAAATTAAGTTTTTTTTAAATAAAAGTATCTTAGAGTAAAATAACATTATTTTTTATTTAAGTTATGCAAATGACAAATATTTACTCAAACTCTTTAAATTTATAAATATATATCGATTGCTTAAATCACATTTCATAAATATATTAAATTATTTAATTAAAAATAAGATCTTTAAATATTATAAAATAATATTACAAATAACTAATAACAATTCAACAATAACAAAACACATAAAAATAAAACCCATTTTTATTTGGAAAATTTATTAAAATTTTGAGAGCACACTTTTATTAATATTAAATATGTTAGTTATAGTGGTAAAATAACTTAAAACATAAAATAAAGTTTAAATATATTAAAAAATGCATAAATACAATTTAATAGTTTAAATAAAAATATTTTCCATAATATATTTTGTAAAACTGTATCAAAATATTTATTATCTAATTTTTTTATAAAAAAATATAAATATTTATTTTTTAATATGTTATTATTTTACAAAAAATATTTTTAAAAAGTTGTCTAAAATATCTTTTATAATTGTAAATAAATGAATAAAATTATTTAAATGTACATTAAATTAAGAAATATCAATTTGTAAACTCTAATTTATCATATTTATAATGATAAGGAAGATACACATTAATTCAGGTAAATTCAAGTTCCTTACTTTTTTTTTCTCTAAAATATTAAGTTTTCAAAAAAAAATTGTTAAGTAAGATTGGAGACTTTTTTCTTTAATAAACAGAAACTTTTTACAAAATAAGCCTCTTTACATGTCTACCTATAATTTTTATATATTATTAAGAGTGAGTTCAGTTTTTTAAATATTATTATCAATAATTCAACACATATGTTTAGCTCAATACAGTATTTCAAAAAATATACTATAAATTGTTTTAAAAACTGTAAATTCCAATAGATTAATAGATATCACTTATTTATTTATTTATTTTTTCAATGAAATATTAAGTTATATCAATATTTTAAACTCATCAAAATTATAATCTACTTAAATATATAGAATTCAATATAAGATTATTCCAATGTAATATATTTAAGTATATATATTTTAATATAAAAAGTAGTTAAATTACATTTTCAAATATATTATAATATTTATTCGAAAATAAACTGTTAAAATAAAGAAGCAGTTTATAACAAATCAAAACTAATTAGAAATATTATTAAATAATTTGAAAATTGTTTGCACAATTAAAGTTTTTTTAACTCTATATTATCTTATTTAATAGAAAAATATCTTTTAAAATTATTTTTAATATTTATTTTTAAACTTCAATATATTTATCTAATGAATATAAAATAATAACTAAATTTGTGTTGAATTAAAAATATAAGATTATATTCAAATTGGAATAACAATTATTAATATATTTTGTAATAAAAGTAGAACAACTATATTAAACAAAACATTATATATATTATATGTAAATAATTATATTAATATTATAATAAAAATAAGTGTTTTATATTTATTTTCTAATTTAATAATAACAATTAGTATAGTTTTATTAAAATAATCAAAATAAGATTAATAACAAATAAAATTATTATATTTATATTTAATTTATAATTATAAATGACAGTATTTATAAAGTTGTTAATAAATAATTTGAAGGTAGAAAATTTACTTTTTAATTTTATATTGCTTATTTGACACTATTATTGTATTACAATAAAGCTTATAATAATATACAATATATATATATAAATGAATATTTAATTTACCAAACTATCAATTGTTTGTAACCTAAAAAATAAACTTGAATTTGTATCTATAAGCAATTATTTATTTGAATTTTTTTTATATTTTTAGTAATATAATTTAATTACATAATAACATTTAAAATTTACAAATAAAATAAAATACAATCAAATAAATAAATAACATATAATATATTAATTATAAGAATTTCCAACAAAATATAGTAACTATACAATATATAAAATATAATAAATATCGTTTTAAATTATCTAATTATTAGCTAATAAAATATTTTAACCCGAATATTTTGTTTTTACCATTAGTTTTCTCCATGTACCATAACCATGATCCTAGATCAGCAATTCAACCTCATGTTTGGCTTGATTAAGATTTAAACATTTGTACACATTTAAAGTTTGAATGCACTTGCAAATACTAGACTATAATCATTACAATGGTAAAATGTGAAAATTAGAAAGCAATTTAATAGAGGTAGCAAACCCATCTAAGAAAAAAAAAACCCTTTAAATAGTTTATTTCTATTACTATAAGCATTATTTTTAAAATGAGTTATCAAATTTACATATATAATTTTATCATCAACGAATCCTTTTCATTAAGGATACTTAACTGAAGTTTCAAATTTTGTATAAATGCTTCATTGAAATTTCAAATCTTTTTTTACACTTTCTACACTTAAAATAATATAATTAAGTTCAAAAGTTAAAATACTGAAAAAGTATAGATCTTAACATATACAATCTTAAATTTTATAAAAGTTTTTTATAAATATTTATTTTTTAAAGAGTTTTATTATTTAATTTAAATAAAAATTTAAATGAAAGTTTTTACATTACTTTTGTAAAAAAAAAGCTCAAATTGATATTGCAATAACAAAAATATGAAAATACATTATTTAACACCCTTACAAATTTAAGTATATAATATATTTCAGAATTAATAATTATATATAACAGTAATATATTTCAAAAGACACTCAAACCACTGTACCCTTAATATTTGAATTTGATTAAGCTTACTCTAACTTATATAAAATTTGATATTATTTTTTCTTAATTTATTACATTTTGTATATAACAAATTAAATACTTATAAATACTTTTATATTCTAATTATTTATCAATATAATGCTTATAAATGAAGATTTTTTTAAATAAAAGTATTTTATCGTAAAATAACATTATATTTAATTTAAGTTATTTAAATGACATATCTTTATCTAAACTCTTTTAATTTATAGATATATATCATTTACTTAAATCACATTTTATAAATATATCAAATTATTTAATTAAAAATAAAATCTTAAAATATTATTACAAATCACTAATGATAATTTAATAAGAACAAAACACATAAAAATGAAACCCATTTTTATTTGTAAAAATTATTAAATTTTTTATAGTACATTTCTATTAATATTAAATATGTTAGTTATAGTAGTAAAATAACTTAAAATTTGAAATAAAGTTTAAATATATTAAAATATATATAAATACAATTTAATAATTTAAATAAAAATATTTTCCATAATATGTTTTGTAAAACTGTATCAAAATATTTATTATATATATTTTTTAATAATATATATTACAAAAAAGAATATAAATATTTATTTTTTGGTATGTTATTATTTTGCAAAAAAAACTTTTTAACAAAATTATATAAAATATCTTTTATAATTGTAAATAAATGAATAAATTTATTTAAATAAACACTAAATTAAAAAAATATTAATATGTAAATTCTAATTTATCACATTAATAATGAAAAGGAAGATACATATTATTTAAGGTAAAATTAAAGTTCCTTACTTTTTTTTCTATACAAAATTAAGTTTTAAAAAAATTGTCATATAAGATTGAGGAGTCTTTCTTAAATATATAAAAGCTTTTTACAAAATAAGCCTCTTTCCATACTTACATAAAAATTTTATATATTATTTAGGGTGAGTTCAGTTTTAAAAATATTATTATCAATAATTCAACATATATTGTTAGTTTAATGCAATTTTTCAAAAAATGTACTATACATTGCTTTAAAAACGATAAACCTCAATGTATAGATAAATATAACTTATTTATTTATTTACTTTAATTACATGTAAAGTAATATTAATGTTTCAAACTAATCAAAATTGTAATCTAATTAAATATATATAATTCAATATAAGAGTATTCCAATGTAATATACTTAAATATATATATAATTCAATATAAAAGTAGTTAAATATAATTAAATCATATTTTTAAATATATTATAATATTTAATCAAAAATAAAATTTTAAAATAACGAAGTAGTTTATAACAAATAAAAGCTACTGTACAATTGTATAGAAAGGATGAGTTCTATCAAATGTACTATTGTATCTTTTTCTAATCTTTTCTGTCTTTAAGGCTTGTCTACACAAGTAAGGCTTTTTAACTCTATAAAGTATCTTTTAAAAATATTTTTAATATTTATTTTTAAACTTTAATATATTCATCTCATTAATAAAATAATAACTAAAATTTTGTTAAATTAAAAAAATATGATTATATTAAAATTGGAATAACAATTATTAATATATATTTTAATTAAAGTAGAACAACTATATTAAGAAAAATATTATATATCTTAGATATAAATGACTATATTAATATTATAATAAAAATAATTGTTTTTATATTTATTTTCTAATTTAATAATAACAATTACTATAGTTTTATTAAAATAATATTAACTACAAATTGAAATAATAATTGTTAAAATTATTTTTAATGAATGTATAACAAATATATTAAGTAAAATATTATGGTATGTTCGTGGGACATACCTTAATAACAAAATAATTATATTAATATTATAATAAAATTATTATTTTTTATATTTAATTTCTAAATATAAATTGTGGTATTTATAGAGTTGTTAATAAATAATTTGAAGGTAGAAATTTTACTTTTTAATTTTATATTACTTATTTGACACTATTATTATACGATAAAGCTTATAAGATACAACATATATAAAAATAACAGAAAAATACATATAAATATTTTTTATAAAACAAAGTCAATATCTTTATTTTTAGTCTTGGACAGGTGTACATAAATGAATATTTAATTTACTAAACTTTCAATTGTTTTTAACCTCAAAAATAAACTTAAATTTGCATTATCCTTAAACAACAACTTATTTAAAGTTTTTTTCATATTTTTTACTAAGATAATTTAATTACATAATAACATATAAAATTTACAAAAATAGCAAAATAGAATCAAATAAATGAATGGTATATAATATGCTAATTACTAGAATTTCCAACAAAATATACTTACTATACAAAAGATAAAATATGTAACAAATAGAATTAAATAGCACTATAATTTTGATTTTTGTGATTAAGTTAATTTAACATATTGTTATGCCGTGAAGAAGGAAAAAACTTAAAAAGAAAAATCATATCACATATATAATTAATGATTTTTACATCCATAAAATTTTATAGAGAGGTAGTTACAATATTAAAAATAAATTATAATTTTAACAAATATGATTAAAGTCTTATAAAATACTTATTAAAATAAGGTGGGAAAAGGTATGATTTTATTATTTATAACTTGTGGAAATATATAGCTTATAAAATAATATTATTAAAATTCAATACTAGTATTGTAAAATTAGATTTAAAATTGTGATTGAAATGTAATTAATATATTATCAGCAACAAATATATAGCATTTAATGTATTAAAATTATTTTTATAACGAGTAAAAGGAATTTTCTCAATAATTATAATTTATTACGTGGAAAAAAATTATCACATATAAAGTATTATTTCATTTAAATATAATTATATATATAATGTTAGGATTTTTATATAATAAAAAATTATGTAATATGATATAATTAACTAATAATGTTAACGAATTATCTATTACAAATGAAAATAATGAATATTTTAAATTAAATATATAAACAATAGTCAAAATAAAGCAATTCATATAAAAATAAAATAAAAAATTCCATCATTACCTTAATGACCTTATAAAACATTAACTTTTTGTTTTTTTAACTATTGAACTTAAATATAGATTAAAAAATATAATGAATATCATTAACTTTTTGAATTATCTAATTCTTAACTTGCAAAATTCTTAAATTGAAAATTTTCCTTAATAATAACAAACATACATTTTTTCAATAAAAATAGAAATATTTTTGTTCTATCAAAATAAATTCTTTATTAAAAAAATTAAATAAAAAAATTTACATATTACATGTAACATTAGAGTTAATAGCCACATCATCATTTACTTTTAAAAATAGTTAATGTTCAACAGATGAATTAGTGAGGAGATTTTGCCTCTAACCTAATTCCTAAGGCTAAGGAGTGGCAGCTCAAGTTGTAGAAAGAGATGCAGATGAGGCCTCTTATTGTAAACAACCACCCTTTCTCTTCTCATAAATCGAAGATGAATGTACTTGTCCCAAGCTTATTTTTGTACCGATAAGAATACCTGAATCATACCGGCAAGTTATTGGAGATGGATTGAATTACTTAGAGTTCTACATTTTAATTTGGAAAATGTTTTTAAAATTATAAATAAATATTTATTGTAATTTTTAAAAATTTAATAATATTTTTTACTGAAAAAATTTATTTATATTAAATCAAATCATATAAAATATAAAAAATCAATATATTCAAATTGATAAAATTTTAAAAATATATAAATTTATATAAACATTAATACATTTATATACCTACAAAAAATTATAAACTCATTTAAATAAATAAATAATATTCCACATGAAAATTCATAATTTAAATAAGATAAGAATAAGACTACGCAAATACAAAAATTCATAAATTTAAATAAAATTTTATACAAATAAGTATTTAAATATTTATGTAAAATATATAAATTTTTCACATATATAAAAATTTATAAATTTGTATAAAATAATTTATTAATTATATACGTTGATAATCAAATATTACTCTGTTCAAACTTTCCTGTATGTAATATATTATGTTGGATTAATCAAATATTAGTATATTTGATTTTACTAATATAAAAATATAAATTATAAATATATATAAACACATATAAATTAAAATAATATAATGAATAATTTTATAAAATATAAATATTTATAAAATTCTTAATAAATTCTTATTTATACAAAAAATTATGAAGTATTTATATGTATAAGAACTTATGAATTATCTTATTTAAAAAAATTAATAATTATTTATGTAATATTACAAAATTTTGTGTATACAAAAAAACAAAACTATGTATAGAATAGATAGTTTATAAATTTATGTATAATGTTCATAATATATTTTTTAATATATATTATAAATATTTTATTAATTATTTAATTTAATTTATAATTTTTGTATGTACAAATTTTTTTTATATTTCATGTAAAGTTATGTGTTGTTTTTTTTACTTAAGAATTTATAAGTTATTTATTTTAGATTAAATTACCTTTTTGAACAAGGGTAGATGATCTAAAAACACAAAATTAGATAAATTTCTTTATTTTATAATATTTTTTGATATAATTAAAACTTTTATATATTAATTAGTAAAAAATTTATTTTTTTTATAAAAATTAAAGATATTGCTATCTTTTTAGCAGTTACATATATAATATTATATAGAGTTGTTACCTTAATTATTTAAAATTTTTGGTTATCAAGATAAAATTCTTATATTAGTTCAATTCTTCAAATATGATAAAATTAAATTTATTAAATAATTTATGTTTATATGTATATAAAATTATTAATTATTTTTATGTAAATTTATTGTTTTCATCTGTACATGAATTCAAGTAAATTTGTAAATTTAAAAATATTGATTTGGTTAATTTTTAATTTTATTTTACATGGTATAAATCAATCTTTTAGACAAATATTTTCATTTCCTAATTTTGAATTAAAGTGTATTATTTGGATTTATAAATTAGTTAGGTAAAATAATTATTTTGATATAAATTATTTATTAATTAATCATATTAATATATATTTATAAGTATAAGAACTTAAATTTATTTGAAATTAATTTATTAATTTAATAATATTCACTATACTTTTTTTCTCTTAATATTGACTATACTTATTCTTTTCATTTTATCTACAGTTAGATTTGGTATAATTTAGTATTTTAATATTATGTTTATATTTATACATTATTTTTCAAATATATTTTCCCACTAGTTAACCAATAAATCTTAAAAATTAATTTGATAATCGATACACCATAATATTAATATTGATGTATAAGACACATTAATATTGTGTCAAATAATTGTTCATTATTATAATCACATTTCTAAAATAAGTTTTTAGAATAAGAAACTAAGAATAATTAAATAGAATGTAGTTATAAGATGTTTTTATTAAGATAATCTTAATTCATAAATATTTTTGCTTATAATATTATCTTAATAAGTGATGAATGTAGTGATATTGAATCACATAATAATTGTGGTTATTATAATAATATGGTGTATTGGTATTTTGATTAAATTGTAATCTTAAGTATCCTATAACTACAACTTTTATAATGGTCAAATATATAAGTAACTAGAGAAAGTAATTGTACACTATGCATATATATAAATATATTTATATAGGTTAATGGAGCATATTATCTAGTCATATATGGATTATTATAACCTTATTTTGGGTTTAATAGAAATATTTAAGACAAAAAAAACTTTACAAACGGTAACTATAACTTACGAGGAACACAACATGATTGAAGAGACCACATGAGAGTAAAAGGCTAAGGAATATGTAAATGAATTATCACCTATTTAATTTCAATGATAACATGTAAAAGGAAGCAATAATGGAAGGTGGCAAGTTCTCTCATTCTACTTTCCAAAATTTGATAATCTTAGATAACGTTAATAAATAATATTTTTTAAATCTGAATAATACCCTTATGTTATTAAATACCTACTCATTGAAGACCTAAAGGTGAATGTTTATTGTTATTAACTGTTGTATTATGGAGAATATACTTGTCATACACACAATTAAAGATATCTAGAAATATATGTTGAAAAAAATGAAAAGTATAAATACGATCAATTAGACAAATTTGAATGAAGTTTATGATAAAATCATACTAGTAAAAATAATATTGAATTAGAAATTAGTTTAGCTTAAAGTAGAAAAATAGAAAATTACAAAAATTGTTTTAAAAGTTTTAAGGAACGACTGGGAATGTTTTAATGAATAAACAATCAATAATAATACGAGAACAAGAGACACCAATGTATGCATAACTACTAATACTCTTATATGAAAATATCGTAATTATATATGAAATAATAAAAAGTAGTAAATTTTGGATGGTGTAATAGAAAATGAAATGATAATTCAGAGTTAACTATATTATTATAAGGAATAAAACATATATTAGTGAATTTTTCAAATTAAAATTAATAACAGTGGAGGAGAAGTTGGCAAATATAAAGTAATGCTTCTTATAAATGGTATAATATAGATTATATGTTGGATATTAATTAAATAAGACTATTCACGGTAGAATATTTTTTTCTTAAAAAATAATTTAAAAAATATATAATTATGGCTAAAAGTTATTTGTAAAATGAATATAAACCAATATAAATGACTTATTGTTTATATATAAAAATGAAAATATACTAATAAAATTTATATAAACCATCATAATAGAGTTTGGTAGGATAGATTTAAGAAAATAATTTTTTAGGAGTAAAAGTTTTGGGGGATAAAACATATATTTTTATAAATTAAATAAAATATATTAAAAATATTTTATACGAATAAATGTAAAGTTATATTTAATAGAATAATTTCACCAATTTAATAAAGGAGTAAGTAATGAGATTTACCCAATATTTTGTTTATTTTTTAAACAAATGGTTAGTATCACTAACCGACCAACATATATGCGTAGCAAAAGGAATTTTGAATAAAAGATTTGATAAAAAATTCTGACCTATTTTCAACTACAATTTTATTGGATATTTGGAAGATATAAAAAGTAAGTGATCACCTTTATACTAGGTAAAGAATGGGTGTCTTAGTGACGGAAGGAAGATTTAATAGTTATTGGGACCTATAGTAAATATATAGGTGCTTGTTTTGTGCTTGTCAAACATATTTATAAACATTTTATAATAGATAAACACCGAAACCCTTAAACCTACATGTATATTATAATAATATCTCACCAATAAAACTTAAAAAGAAATATATTAACACAATAAAAGTAAACACATACATGTATGATTTTATTTTTTAAGAAAACTTTTAGAAAATAACATAATAGAACTAAATCATTTTTATTTACAATAACATTAGTAGAATTAAAAGTAAGATTCGGTATGTGTAAAAAAACTGAATTTTTTTAGTAAAATCACTCATAGGAGGGTATATAACAAAATAGAAATAAGTCAAACTATTAACCAACTCAACAAATAATTACAAACTATTATAAAATGAATATACAAAAAATTGAAATGTAAAACACAATAAAGATAATGAAATGAAAGATCTATAGTATTTAGTAAGTATATAATCTACTCATATTATGTTATTTTTATGTTTACTTGTTTAGTGAATATATAATCCACTCACATTTTTGTATTTCCTTTATACCCTTGCACTTATTATGTAAGTGCACTTACCAAATCTATTATCCAAAATATTTTTTTAAAGCAAAACAAATCTAGTTACAAATTAATTTTTTATTTAATAAAAAAACTAAATTTTATGGAATTAGATTTTATTACAATTGTATTCGATTAAATTAAAAATAAGATTAGTATTCAAATGAATAAAATTTAATTTCTTATTTTTAAATTTAAATTTAAATTTATTATTAATTATTCGAATTACAACTCATTTTTTAAACCAAATGTATATAATTATATATAAATATATAATAATAACTAAAATTTTCTGAAGTAACCAAAATAAGATTAGCTGGAATAACAATTATTAATATATTTTATAATAAAAGTAGGACAACTATGTTAAGCAAAATATTTTAGTATGTAGAATTTTATAATAAAATTATTGTTTTTTATATTTATTTTATAAATTCATAATATTTATTCCATAAATATATAAAATTATTATAATTGGTTAAAATAATGAAAATAACATTAATTATAAATTAGAATAATAATTATTAAAATTATTTTTTATTACTGTATGACAATTATATTATAAAAAAATTATAGTGTGTCACATACAAACAAAGTTATTAATAACATATTATCTCAGAAAAATTTCTATAGCCTATTAAAAAAATTTCAACAATTCAATAACAAATTTTATTAAAAAAATTTCAACAACTTTATAAAAAATTATTTTAAAATAATTCCAACAAATTTGTATTAACAGTGGTTAATTCACAAAAATTGATAAATTGTAGATATATTTTTTTTGGTTTAAAAAACAAGTACTTAAATAGTGTAAAACAACCATAATTTTGTTAATTATTGTCTATTCAATATACATAAAAGAACAATTATAAATTAGAATTAATATTATAATTATTCAAGCAATTGGTTCCTTTTTTCTATCTATTCTATTTATTTATTTAAATTAGTTTCTATATATCATATCCTTAATCTACTTGTAGCTTTCTAAAAAAATAATTATACTAAGATCATAATAAAATTAATATTTTTATATATGTAGTTTATAAATATAAATTGTGATATTTATAAAGTTGATAATAAACAATTTCAAAAAAAAAATTTCAATTATATATTTCTATTTTATCTTATTATTGTATTACAATAAAAGCTACAACTCCATAAAAATATATGAAAAAATTACTATATTTTTTAGAAAATAAAATAAATATCTTTATTTTTAATATTACATAATTGGTGTTTATACACAATATTTCCCAAGAAATTTACTAAGGCTAAGTTTTCATTAGTACTAAAAGAAAATAATTTATTGGAGTGCATTTGATTCAAAAATATAACAATTGTATTTAAACACAAATATAAACTTGAATTGAAATAATCCATTTGGTTAAAAAAGTTAGCATCATCCATAAATAGTTATTTATTTGAAGTTTCTTTTTATATTTTTTAACAACGGTCATTTAATTATATAGGAATACCTAAAATTTTCAAATATAGCAAAATACAATCAAATTAATGAATAAGATATAATAAGTTAATTATAAGAATTTCAAACAAAATATATTCATTATAGAAGAATTAAGGCAAGTTAATGTATAAGAGTTAATATGCTATAGTTATCATTTTTGATGTAATGACTACAAGTTTATATGACCAACAAAATCTACTCATATTTTATTCAGAAAAAAGTGCAATGATTAGCATGAGTGGTAAAATATAGGAAGAAAATAAGCTATGCCCAATATATATAATTTCAGAACATTCTAATATTGTAATTCTTTATTGGTTTCCATTTGCACCTCTTAAAATGAAGGTTTACTCGTACTTTTTTATTAGTTTTTGGGCTTGAGGTAAGATAATTATGAAAATGCTCTTACCCTCTAGAGCTAATATGAGTTTCCTATTTCTTAAAAATTCGATCTTTTCTAGAATTTGATCTTATTGCAGGAGCTCTATGATAATTTTCTACTAGATTTTGTTGCGTGTGTTCTTGTTAGTTGTGCAATTCTTTCATTGTTTCCTATATTTAATCAAATCTTTTTATCTGGGCATTCTTAGACACTCAGTGCAGACAAAATGCTTTCTTTTTTTCCTCGAACATTAATTGAATTCCTTCTACTATATTTTTGAGAAAATTCACACGCACTCACTTACAAAAGTAATAAGGAATAGGAAGCACATTGCAAGTCTTTTTTCATTTTTCTGCTTTTATAAAAAAAAATCGTTTCTTTAATTGAGAAGTAAATAGTGAGGGAAGATGAATTAGATTGCAGAATTCATTAGAGGTTGTGAGTTTTAAAACAAAATTAGGAGAGGATAAGGAAGGGAATATAGGATGTTGGTCGGGTGTTCTAGCAATATCCTGCTTTGGCCGAGACATAAATTAAGGACCGAATCTCCACCACAGTTTAAAGCCTGCTATTTTCATTTATCCATGACCATGAACACGCAGAGGTTGGACTTACGGAGAAGCAGTTTCCCGAGGAAGGACGCGGCCTCCACGCGCTCGCCGCAGTATATCAAGTCTACGGGTATTTCGATATCGCTCCCTGAAGCAGCACATCAAACTGCCGCTCCTATTTGTATTTATCTTATTACAATATAATAATTCGATTTTTTAAATAACTAAAATAAAATTATCTTCAAATTGAAATAACAATTATTAATATATTTTGTTTTGAAAGTATGGTAACTATATTAAGATGAATATTACTTTTTTTTAACATAATAAAATAATTATATTAAAAGTATTATTTTCTATATTTATTTTCTAATTTCATAATATTTATCCCATTAATATATGAAAATTACTATAATTTTGTTAAATTAATTAAAATAAGATTAACTACAAATTAAAATAATAATTATTAAAATATTTTTTAAAATTTTTTAGAACAAATGTATTAAGCAAAATATTATAATATATTGGCTGAAATACCTATTAACAAAATAATTATATTAATATCATGATAAAATTATTATTTTATATTTTTTCTACATATATAAAATTGTTTTAAAATAAAAAAAATTAATTTTAATTTTATATTTTTATTTGACCTTATTATTGTGTTAAAATAAAAAGTTCATTAGATAAAACAACATATAAAGAGCATTGGGGAAATATTAAAAATGAAGATGATATATAAATAGAAATAGAAATAGAAATAAAACAATCACTAAAATCAAATATAAAAATTATCAAATTATCCATAGAATTGTCATGGAATGCGACTAACATTCTAGATTTGTGCTATTAAAAACAAACCTACTATAAGTTAATTTAATTAACAATATCTCCTCATATTTAACTAAATGGAAGGATTTTTCTCCATAAATATAAGTTATTATTGTAAAAATAATTTATCAAATATAAAGAAAATAATTATCACGTTGATGGAGAACTTTATTTAAGAAAACAAGATTTTTATTTATTATGTAATCAAAAACTAATTATATTACAAAGTGATCTCATTAGAAATAAGTATATTTTGTTCAAATTCTAATTATAATATATTTTATAATAATTCTGTAAAATACAATCTAATACTTTTAATTAAAAATATAAATCATTTTCACAAGAAAGCAATTCACATAAAAATAAAATAAAAAGGTTGCTTATGCCTTTTTGTAGGAGTATAATTAAATGTAGATGCAAATATATAATGAATATCATTAACTTATTAAATTCACTATATATTAACTAGAAAAATTATTGAATTAGCAAATTGTTAAACATTAACAAATTTTTTTAAATAAATATTTTTGTTTTATTATGTCACAACATAACAATAGTGCAAGCAGCAAATCCGCTATTGAAAAAATGGGTGAAAACATTTTTTTAAAAGTAAAACAAATCTTTTAATCACAAGTTGCAGTCTTACATATCATTTTATCCAATAGGACAATTATCTACTAAGTAGAATACTTTGTATAAAGTAAGATCACCTATTATATTTCTAATCAATGTGAATTTATGATTATATAGGCAATAACTCTTATGTCTTTATGTCATGCAATGGCTTACATAACTATACTTTTAAGTATATATTGTAATAGAATTTTTACCACCTAATTCTTATTTTAGTTAAACTTTTGATCAAAACGAAGACATGTAAGAGGGGAATGTGTTTATATTACATAAATAACTTAAATAATTCACTTCATTAATGCTTAATAGGTCAATTAATATATTTGAATGAAATATATTTATTTGATAACTACTTATGGTTAACTATATGCTTAATTATATAACTCAAATAGATATATCACATGCACTTACCATAAAAATCATTATTAGTATAAAGTAAAATATTATTAAAAGTAAATGATAGTTAACAAACTTATAATTTTAGCTATTATATAAAAACACATTCTATTATATATATAAATTAAACTCAAATAAGAGTTATAATCATTCATATCAGTATGTGATTAAATGATATGTTTATTGGATTAAATATATATTATAAATTAACTGTAAAATTAACTATATAATTAATTAGATTAGGTAAAGTGGTTGGAGGCGCCTCTTTATTTTGATTAAAAATTAAGAGATTTAGAAGTATTTAAAGGGTAGGTAAGGTGTACTGAATAGTTTGGAATACAACTCTTTCAAATATATTTTTGAAAATATATATTAAATATACACTTTATAATAAAATATAATATAATTTTAAAAATATATAATTATATTATATATATATATTAAATTTATTATATAATCCAATAATATAATTAATTGAGTTATTATTATAATAAAAAATCATATTAATTATATAGCAATAATTATATGTAACTATTTTATAATTATAATAAAAATTAATATATATATATTATATATTCAAACTATTAATTATTTATATATAATATTTTATTAATTTGATATAAAAATATTATTAATATATATTTATCTAAAATATATAAGAATAAAAAAATTATATAAATAAATAAAAAATATTAAAATAATAAAAGTAACAACTATTCAAATTATTTGTAAATTATAGGTTAAAATTGCATTAAAGAGTTTAATTATATTAGTTCAATTGATTAAACAAAAAGGTTTTTTAAAAAAATTACATAGTATTAAAAAGAGATAATTTTGGTCAACAATCCAATTTTTTTACATAACTGAGGGAAGTTAGGAAGTGAATGGAGGGAATAGGTGAACTAACACATCTAATTGGAGACAATAGGCTTTTATAGATCAATTCTATCACTGAAAATTATTCTCATATTCTATATTATAGTAGGGGTGGAAGAATGACAGAGTTAAAAAAAAATAAGACTAAATATAGAAACATCTGATTTAATTTTATTGATTTAAATACGAATTGAAATAAATCTATATATTGATCTTTCTATCTTTTTCTTTCTTATTTTTTATTAATTTTGGTAGAAAAGTATTTTAATATAATCTTTCTCTTTCACCCCTTTCAGGATAATGCTTTTTAATATTATGTTAGTAATTCTCCATTTTTAAAATAAGAAAGTTATTATTAAGTTCAGGTTTTGAGATAAGTATGAAGGTATATAATTAATGAATTATTTGCAAAATCTTTTTTTATTATTAACTTTGAATTTGAAAGAAATATAAAATAGTTTTTATAATTTCTCTTTTCTTCTTTCACTATTTTATTTATCAAATTAGAATAATATGAAATAATCCATAAAAATAGAATTTATTTATATTTTATTTTCAATAATATTTTTGTTATTTTTCAAATTTATTATATTCATCTCATTAATATATAATAATAACTAAAATTTTATTCTAAAATATGATTTTCAAATTGTAATAAAAATTATTAATATATTTTGTAATGAAAATAAGAGGACTATTAAGCTAAATATTAGATTATGTCTTGTGCTAACTTAATAAAATGATTATATTAAGATTATAATAAAATAATTATTTTTTATATTTATTTTCTAATTTCATAATATTCACACATTAATATATGGTAATTACTATAATTTTGTTAAAATAATCAAAATAAAATTAACTATAAATTAAAATAATTTTTAATGAATATATAACAACTATTTTAGTATGTCGGTCGATATATCCTAATAATAAAATAATTATATTAAGATCATAATAAAATTATTATTTTTATATTTATTTTTTAACATAACATTTATAAAGTTGTTAATAAACTATTTTAAGGTAGAAAAAATAAATTTTAATTTTATATTCTTATTTAACCTTATTATTATATTACAATAAAAGCTCATAATATAAAATTTTAAAAAAAAGTCAAACCACAATTAATTTTAAGAAACAATCTCAATAACTTTATTTTTAGTCTTATACAATGTCTATACATAAATATTTAGTTGAAATTTACCAAATTATTATCTTTTGATGAGTACTAAAAGAAAATAATGTACAAGGAGTGTCAATCGTTTTAATTTCAAATATAAAATTGAATTAACATTATCATTGGTGGTTATTTATTTGAAATTTTTTCATATTTTTAACAAAAATAATTTAATTATATAGAAATAACTAAAATTTCCAAATATAGCAAACTACAATTAAATGAATAGATAACATACGGTAAGTTAATAATCTTAATTTTCAACAAAATATTCTTATTATATAAGGGCTAAAATGTGTACAAAATATAATTTCTACTTTAAAAGAAATACAATTTTAGTTTAAATGGTTCAGTTAAGTTAATTCAACAGTGTCTAATACTCTAGTTGTAGTTACTATACAGAAAAAATAAACTATAATTTTTACAAATATAATTAAAGGCTTAAATAATACTTATTAGATCAAGCCTGAATCACAAAATTTGAAAAGTGTATGTTTGGTATTTCATGTAAAGAAATGTTAAAAATAAAGGTGAGTTATAAATATAAATAGAAATAAAAGATGTACAAATTAGGTTTAGAATTGTAATTGGAAATTAACTAATATTTGTATTTATACTTTCAAAAAGAAAAATATAACAAGTTAATACATTAAAGTTATTATAATAGAGTTATACATCACAATTAATTTCAATAGAAAGATCTCATATGAGTAAAAATAATTTATCAAATATAAAGTACAGAAAATAAACATAACTATTGATGTAGAACTTAATTTAAGAAAATGAAAATTTTATGTATTATGTTACAACTTTCACTAGTTGATCAAAATTTTGATTTATGGTATAATTAATTAATCATATACACAAGTAAACTCATTAAAAATGAGCATATTGTTGTTAAAATTTTTATCATATTATATTTTATAAATTTCTTTATAATACACACAAAATTCTTTAAGTTTAAAAATATAAATAATTATTTAAAAGAAGTAATTCACATAAAAAAATAAAAATTTTCATCATGCCTTAATGATATAATAAAACATTAACTTTTGTTTTTTATTAAATTTAAATGTATATGCAAATATATGATCCATATCATTAATTTATTGAATTTAATATTTCTTAAGTAGGAAAATTATTGTGTTAGACAAATTTGTTAAATAGTAATAAGCATATATTTTGTCAATAAAAATATAATTTTTTTTGTTGCATCAAATTAAATTTTTATGGCAAAAAAATTAAAATAGGATTTGGATGTTCTATACTATCATTTACTTTTTAAATTAGTTAATACATATATAACTAATACCATCATTCTCAACTTGAGATTAAGGATAAAAGCGATAGAAAGAGAGGATACCAATAAGAAAAATGAGCACCACTAAATAAAAGTACCATACTTATGTGTTGGATCACTTGATTTTAAATGGGTTGGATTACTTGTATTCTTTATTTTAATTTGTTAAAAAATTTTAAATTATAAATAAATATTTTATTGTAAAAAATTATCTTTATAATATTATTTGTTTACTAAAAAAGTTATTTATATTAAATCAAATCATATAAAAATATAAAGAATCAATATATTCAAATTCATAAATTTAAAGAAAATTTTATAAACATTAATACATTTATGTATATACAAAAAATTATAAATTTATCTAAATAAATAAGATGACAATAGGATTATGTGTATAGCAAAATCATTAGATATAATGTTGTTAGGAGGCAAATATGTATAACGTGTGTTATTATTAAATTAAATTGTGATTTTAAATATCCCATAAGTACGACTTGCTCAAATACATAAGTAACATTGGATAATAGAGAAACTGATTGTAGACTATGCATATGCATAAGTATATTTATATATGTTAATGGAGTATATAATCTAGTCATATATGGATTATTATAACCGTATTTTGGGTTTAACAGAGATATATAAGACAAAAAAACTTTACAAATGGTAACTATTACTTACAAGCCACGCAAGATTGAATAAATAACATGAGAGTACAAGGCTCAAGGAATATGTATACTGAACTTATATCTCTTAAAACATTCCAAATAAATTATCACCCATTCAGTTTTAATATACTCCAACATGCAAAAGGAAGCAATAAAGAAAGGTGACAAGTTCACTCATTTTACTTTCCAAATTTTGATTATTATTTTAAGTATTTGATGACCATAATAGATAATTTTTTAAAAATTTAAAGAATACCCTAATGTTATTAATCACCTACTCATTAAAGACCTAAAGGTGAAACATTTTCTTTGTTTCTGTTGGATTATGGAGAATATACTTGTCATACACAAAATTAAAGATATCTATAAATATATGTTGAAAAAAATGAAAAATATAAAGAGAATTAAATTTGAATAAAGTTTATCCCAAAATGGTTATAGTGAAAATGATGTCGAATTAGAAAGTAGTTTAGATTAGAGTAGAGAAATAGAAAATCATAAAAATTAATTGGAAAGTTTTAGTGAATAAGGGAGAATGTTTTAATTAAAAAAACAATCAATAATAATATAAGAACAAGAGAGAGATGAATGTATGTATAACTACGTAATGTTCTTATTAGAAAATGACCATATTATATATGAAGTAATAAAAAGTAGTAAAATTTGAAAAGTGTAATAGAAAATGAAATGATAATTAAGAGTTAACTATATTATTACAAGGAATTAAATATATATTAGTGAATTTTTAAAATTAAACTTAATAAAAGTGGAGAAGTTGATAAATGTAAAGTAATGTTTCTTGTAAAGGGTATGATATAGATTATAGAGAGTTATTTAAGCTAATTTCATGGTTGGATACTAATTGAATAATACTATGTACATAGAATAATTTTTCTTAAAATAAAATTTAAAAATATATATTTATGGGTAAAAGTTATTTGTAAAATAAATATAAACCAATATAAATACCTTATTGTTTATATGTAAAAATAAACATATGCAAAAATAAACATATGCTAATAAAATTTATACAAACCATTATAATAGATCTTGGAATGATAGATTTGAGAAATTAATTTTCTATGAGTAGAAGAAGTTCTATAGGACAAAACATGTATTTTTTATAAATTAAATAAAATATATCAAAAATATTTTATATAGATGAAGGTAAAGTTATATCTACTCCAATAGTTATACTAAATAATTTGATTATTACAAAATTAGATATTATGTATAAGGTTATCCTAATTTGTAGGTATATAAAAAGTCACTATACATAATATTGTTAGCGTGACCTAGAACACCGTAGCAAAAGAAATTTTGAATAAAAGATTTAATAAAAAAAATACTTTTTTTCAATTACAATTATATTGAATATTTGGAAGATATAAAAAGTAAGTGATTATCTCTCTACTAGATAGAGAATGAATATCTAAGGAAGAACCAATAGTTATTCATCCCATAAATAATGAATGTCTGTATTAAGGAAGGAAGAACTAATAGTGATCCATACCATAGAGAATGAATGTCTCTATTAAGGATATGTAGCTGAATGTGCGTATCGAAGAGATTTATAAATATTTTAAAATAGATAAATCCTTTAAACCTTAAATATCTCAACAATAAAACTTTTGAAAATCCTATTAACACAATAAACGTAAACACATACACCTATGATTTTATTTTTTAAGAAAACTTTTAGCAAATAATATAGTAGCACTAAACTAAATTATTTTTATTTACAATAACATTATAGAATTAAAAGTAATATTTAGTATATGTACAAAACTGAATTATTTTTAGGTAAAATCACTTATTAGAGGATATATAAAAAATAGAAATAATTTAAACTATTAACCAACTCAATAAATAGTTATAAATTATTATAAAATAAGTATACGAAAAAAATAATTTGAAATGTAAATAACAATAAAGATAATGAGATAAAAAATCTCTTCTATTTAGCAAGTATGTAATCCACTTGTATCATTATTGCAAAGATAATGAAGATCAAAAGTTTCATCTAAAAATAGAAAGAAGAGTATTATATATAAAATAAGTTATTTATTAAGTTAAAGTTATACTTGGAAGTGTAATTACCAAACTGTTATATAAAATATTTTTCGAAAGTAAAATAAATCTAATTATAAATTAATTTTTTATTTGTCACAATTTTATAAACTAAAATATTATATATGTAAAAAAAGTGAGATTTATCCAATTATATTCTTTTACAATTTAATTCATTAAATTTAGTATTCAAACGAATAAAATTTAATTTCTTATTTTCAAATTTTAATTTTAATTTAATATTAATTATTCGAATTAAAACTTATTTTTCAAACCTCTCCTTATCAATAAGGTATATAAATATGTATTATGTAATAAAATTTATTATAAAAAATTTATTTAAACTTTACTTTTTAAATTATAATATAAAATAGCATAATAATAATATTTTATAAATATTTAAATATAGTTCAATTATAAGTTTAAATTAAAATTTTGATAATATATAACTATTTAATATATAATATATTATTAATAATTTTAAAAGATAAGAAATAAAATAAAATAAAATACATGAGGAAAGAAATGTTAAATAAAATACACCATCCCCACCTAACCATTACCAATCCTAATACTGGTAGTAGTGGGTGCCTTGAAAATTTGTGAGAAGTACCATCACATTTTTAAGGACCATCACAGAGTAGAACAATTATGAAAAGTCAGTTTAAAGATTATCAATAAAATTAAAATAAAACGTTTGTCTACATAACCAAATTTTGGGTTTATCTCTCTATAATTTTTATTCTCACTCTTTCTCTTCTATTAGCATTTTCTATATGAGCTCAACAACTTTATTAATCAATAAATCAAAATCCCCTCCAATATAGTTAAATTACATTTTCAAATATATTATACTATTTAATTAAAAAAATATTAAAATATGGGATGAGTGTATAAAACGTCAAAATTCATAAGAGATTATTGGCTAAACTGAAATATGTAAAGTGTGAGTTCTAGCAAATAGGTAAGTAAATGATTAGGAGAGTAAGATATGCTATATTATCATTTCTAATATCATCAAATTAAAGGTCTCCTTGTATTTGTTTATTGAATTATGGGCTTTGAGGTAAGATGATCATGGAAATACTATTGCCCTCTAGAGCTAATGTGGGTCTCTGATTTCTTAAATATTGAGTTTGGAAGATTTGATCTAATGACGGGATCTCCACTGTCAGAAAGATTCACATGATTTCGTAATGAGCCATTCTCATTCAAACTCACGAAATTGGATGATAATTTTCTGGTAGATTTTGTTGATTGTGCAATTCTTTCCTGTTTTTAATTAAATCTTTTTATCTGGGTATTATGTAATTAATCATATAAGGTAAAATAAAATAAAAAACAATGGCACAATCACTACATATAAAAGGCTTTCTCTTTTCATCTAGGACATTGATCGGATTTCTTCTTCTGCTCTGTATGTCTCTGTTTTTTAGAAAATTCACACGCATTCACTTACACAAGTAATAAGGAACAGTACACAAATTGCAATTATTTCTTCGTTTTTATATTTTTTATAAAAAAATTATTTATTTAATTAAGAAATATATACTGAGGGAAAATTAGATTGCAGAATTGAGTATTGAATTGATAGATTGGGTGGTGATCGGAATCATAAAACCAGTATGGATTTTTACTCTAATAAAGAAAAAAATCCACCATTCCAGCATATTGTTCCCTCTTGTTGGATAACTTAATAATAATACACTAATGGTAAATAATCGAGTATGATTAAAATTGTTAATTTATAAAATATAAAAAAATAATTATAATAAAGAGGAATAACTTCATTTAAGAAAATAAAAAAAATTATATATGATCTTAGGTAAAAATGAGTATATTGCACTTGAAATTCTCATCATACTATATTTTATAATAACTATTTACAATACACTCCAATACAAGATTAGAAATATATACAATTGTTATAAGTAAGCAATTCACATAAAAATAAAATAAAAAAAACCATTATACCTTAATTACTTGATAAAACATTAACTTTTGTCACTATTTATGTTGGACAATTAGTCACATCCTCCCTCTCCCTCTATTCTACTAGCAGCCTCTCCACTACACTAGCTTATTTTAATTTTAGGGATTTAAATATAACTCTATCCATGATTCTTTTTCTCACTCTCCCTCTATTCTATCACCTCTATCTCCTCACAAACTATATTAATTAATAAATTAAAATCCCATCCTTCAATATAGTTAAATCACATTTTTAAATATATCATTTTATTTAATCAAAAATAAAATGTTAAAATACGTGAACATGATATATTAAAGGCTATCATGGAAGGGAGAGTACTAACAAATCTAGTAAACTAATGATCACAAAGGGTTGGAGCAAACCTCCCTATTATTATTAACTAATTTGAAACTTGCAGTAAGTTTTTTGTTCATTAATAATATTTTTAATATTTATTTTCCAACTTCATTATATTTATCTTATTAAAATATAATAATTATTTTTTAAATAACTAAAATAAAATTATTTTCAATTTGAAATAACAATTATTAATATATTTTGTATTGAAATAGGGCAGCTATATTATTATTATGTCGGATGTTAATATAATAAAATGTTTATATTAATAAAATAATTATATTAATATAATAATAAAATTATTATTATTTATTTATTTTGTAATTACATAATATTTATCTCATTAATATATAAATATCACTATAATTTCGTTAAATTAATTAAAATAAGATTAACTACAAATTAAAATAATAATTATTAAAATATTTTTTAATAATTTTAAAACAACTATATTAAACGAAATATTATAATATGTTGGTACAAATACCTATTAACAAAATAATTATATTAAGATTATAATAAAATTATTATTTTATATTTATTTTTTCTAAATTTATAAATTTTTTAATAAATAATTTCAAAATAGAAAAATTACTTTTTAATTTTATGTTTCTATTTGACTTTATTATTGTCTCATAATATAAAACACATATTAGGAGTCTTTGGAGAAATGTTAAAAATGAAGATAATATATAAATACAATCACTAAAATCAAAATTAAACATTATCAAATTAGCCATAAAATTGTAATTGGAATGTGACTAATATTTTAGATTTGTGCTATCAACAACCCAACGTTAATAAGTTAATGTGATTAACAATATTTACTTATAAAAGGATTTTTCTCAATAAATATACTTAATTATAGGTAAAAATAACTTATCAAATATAAAGAAAATATTTACCACGTTGATAGATAACTTTACTTAAGAAAACAATAATTTTATTTATTAGGTAATAAAAAACTAATAATGTTTGATTTTACTAGAAATGAGTATATTCCGTTCAAATTCTCGTCATAATATATTTTATAATAATTCTTTATAATACAAACTAATATTTTTAATTAAAAATATAAATCATTTTTATAATAAAGCAATTCACATGAAAAGAAAATAAAAAGTTTCACCGTGTCATTTTTGTATAATTATAATTAAATATAGATACAAATATATAATGAATAGAAAAATCATTGAATTGACAAATTTATTAAACATTAACAAACATATGTTTTATCAAGTCACAACACAAACAATAGCACAAGTAACAAATTTGAAAACATTTTTTAAAAGTAAAACAAATCTCACCAACAGAAGTTCTATTCTTGTAGGAATACACTTTAAGTGTATATTGTAATAGAATTTTTTTGCTATCTCAATTCTTATTCTACTTAAACTTTTGATCAAAATAAATTATTTAAGTTATATTAAATAAATAACTTAAATAATTCACTTCATTAATACTTAATGGGTTAATTAACATATTTGAATGAAATATATTTATTTGATAACTACTTATGTTTAACTATATGCTTAATTATATAATTAATTTATCTTATATATATAATTCAAATAGATATATTAAATGAATGCACTTACAAGTAAAATCATTATTAGTATAGATTAAAAGATTTAAAGTCAATAATAGTGAACAAACTTATAATTTTAGTTATCTATGACAATCACATTTTATTATATATTTAAATTAAACCCAAATAAGGGTTATAATAATCCATATGAGTGATTAAATGATATGTTTATTAGATTAAGTATATATATTATAAATTAACTGTAAAATTGACAATGCAATTAATTAAATTGGATTAATTAGTTACAGGTGCTTCTTTATTTTGGTTAAAAAGTGAGATTTAGAAGTATTTCAAGGTTAGGTAGGGAAGGTGTACTGAAGGGTTTGAAGTAAAACTCTTTCAAATATTTTTTCGTAATATATATTAAATATGGACTATATAATAAAATATAATATAATTTTAAATATATATTTATATTACATATTAAATTTATTATATAATTAAATTTATATAAAATATTATTAATATATAAGAATAAAAATAAAAATAATAAAATATTTAAATAATAAAAGTAAACTATTCAAATTATTTGTAAATTATCTATCGAAATTGCATTAAAGAATTTAATTCTATTAGTTCAATTGATTGAATAAATAAGGTTTTTTAAAAAATTTGACTTGAAAGTATTAAAAAGTGGTATGGTCAACAATACAATTTTTTTACATAATTGAGAAAGTTAGAAGTGAACTTAGAGAATGGCTGAACTGACACCTCTAATGGTTCAACTTAGGCAATAAGCTTGTAGAGATCCATTCCATAACAGAAAATTAGTTATATATATATATATATTCTAAATTCTAGTAGGGTGGAAGAATGGTAGAATTAAAGAAAATAAGACTAAACCTATAAAATCATATTTTAATTCTATTGATTTAGATACGAAGTTGGTCTTTCTATAGTTTTTTTCTTACTCTCCATTAATTTTGTTAAGAAAGTTAATAAGAGATATATTGAAATAACAATAATTAATATATTTTATAATTAAAGTAGAACAACTATGTCAAGCAAAATATTATAGTATGTAGAATTTTATAATAAAATTATTGTTTTTTATATTTATTTTATAATTTCATCATATTTATTCCATTAATATATTAAATTATTATAATTGGTTAAAATAATAAAAATAAGATTAACTATAAATTATAATAATAATTATTAAAATTAAATTTAATAACTGTATGACAACTATATTATAAAAAAATATAACATATCATTCCATATACTATAAGAAAAAAGTTATTAATAATATATTATCTCAGAAAAAATTGTATAGCCTATCAAAAAAATTTCAAAAACTCAATAACAAATTTTATTAAAAAACTTTTAACAACTTTATAAAAAATTCTTTTCAAATAATCCCCACAAATTTGCATTAACAGTGGTTAATTCAAAAAAATTGATAAATTGTAGATATATATTTATTTGTTTTGAAAATAAGTACTTATAACAACATTATTTTGTTAATTATAGTATATTTAATACACATAGAAAAACAATTATAAATTAGAATTAATATTACAATTATACAAGTAATTAATTCCTTTTTCTATCTATTTTATTTATTTATTTATTTACATTACTTTCTATGTATTATTTTCTTAATCTATTTGTAGCTTTCTAAAAAATACTTATACTAATATCATAATAAAATTAATATTTGTATATTTATTTTATAAAAATAAATTATTGTATTTATAAAGTTAATAATAAACAATTTCAAAATAGAAAAATTACTTTTCAATTATATATTATATTTGACTTTATTATTTTATTACAATAAAAGCTATAACCACATAAAAATATATGAAAAAATCACTATATTTAAAAAAAATATATCTTTATTTACCTAATCATTATTTTTTACTAGTATTAAAGGAAAATAATTTATGTGAATACATTTAGTTGAATATACAACAATTGTATTTAAACTCAAATATAAACTTGAATTGACATAATTGATTTATTTAAAAAAATTAGCATCATTCATAAGGAGTTATTTATTTGAAATTTCTTTTCATAATCATTAGTAAGGGTAATTTAATTATATAGCAACATCTAAAATTTTCAAATATAGCAAAATACAATCAAATGAATGAATGAGATGTAATAAATTAATTATGAGAATTTCAAACAAAATATACTTATTATACAAAGGATAAAATATAAAATATGTAACAAGTAAGATTGCTAATTGAATAGCACTACAAATTTAGTTTTACCATATATGTGATCAATAAAATTTACTTTTATTTCATTCAATAAAATGACTAATCTGAGTAATAAAATATAGAAAAAAGATAAGATATACCGGTGTATAAAATCTTACACCTTACTTATCTTATAATTATTTTGAATACTCCCATTATATTGACAAGTGATTAATTATATTAGGTTTATAAATTTCCATTTTCACCTCTTAAATTGAAGGTATCTCCATATTTTTTTATTGGATTATGTGATCTGAGGTATGATGATCATGGAAATGATCTTGCCCAAACCCTATAAAGCTAATGTGGGTCTCCCATTTCTTAACTATTGAGTTTCGAGGATTTGATCTAATGGTAAGAGTTTCACTGTGAGAGAGATTTACATACTTTAGCTATGAGCCATTCTCACTTGAAATTCAGTACAATTCTTTTATTCTTTTATGTATTTAATCAGTCATTACTGGAGTCATCATACAAGGCAAAATAAGAAAAAATAACCACACACTCACTACACACAAAAGGTTTTTTTTCTATATTCATCTGATTTCTTATTTACTTTGTTTTTCTCTATTTTTGAAAAAATCCGTACAGTACTCACTCACATTGTAATTCTCTCTTCGTTTTCTACTTTTATAAAAAAAAAATAATTTCTTTAATTGAGAAAAAATAGTGAGAAGGAATTAAATTGCAAAATGTGTATCCAAAAATCTACACCATTTTATACTTGAATGTAGAGAAATATATATAATTTGAGTATATTATTCACACTATTCCAATAATTGTTATATGGTTCGGGTTTAAATAATTATAATAAAAAGGGAAATTTTATTTCAAAAAATAAGAAATTTATATATAATTTTAAATAAAAATAAGTATATTACACTTCAAATTCTCATCGTATTATATTTTATAATAACTATTTACACTACACTTCAAATTAGAAATATGTACAATTTTTATAAGTAAGCAGTTCACATAAAAACAAAATAAAAAGATACATCATACCTTAATTACTTGATAAAACATTAACTTTTGTCACTCTTGTACAATTTACCTACATCCTCCCTCTCCCTCTATTTTACTAGAGCCTCTCCACTTGGCTAGCTTATTTTATCGTTTCTTTTTCTCACTCTCCCTCTATTCTATCACCTTTATTTTCTCACAAACTATATTAATTAATAAATTAAAATTCCCTCCTCCAATATCATATTTTAATATATTATTCTGTTTAATTGTAAATAAAAATGTTAAAATATAGGAAATGATATATAAAAGCCTATCATACATATATATCTATGGAAAGGAAGAGTACTACAAGTAAGGTTTTTGTTCATTAACAATATTTTTAATATTTATTTTTCAATTCATTAAATTCTATCTTATTAAAATATAATAATTTATTTTTTAAATAACTAAAATAAAATTATTTTAAATTTGAAATAACAATTATTAATATATTTTGTATTGAAAGTAGGGCAGCTATATTAAGATAACTATTACCGTATGTCGTATGTTAACATAATAAAATGTTTATATTAATAAAATAATTATATTAACATTATAATAAAATCATTATTTTGTATATTTATTTTCTAATTTCATAATATTCATCCCATTAATATATGAAAATTACTATCATTTTTTTAAATTAATTCAAATAAGATTAATTGCAAATTAAAATAATAATTATTAAAATATTTTTAATGATTTTACAACAACTATATTAAGCAAAATATTATAATATGTTGATCGAAATAACTATTAACAAAATAATTATATTAAGATTATAATAAAATTATTATTTTATATTTATTTTTTCCTAAATTTATAAATTTGTTAATAAACAATTTCAAAATAGAAAATTCAATTTTTAATTTTATGTTTCTATTTAACCTTATTATTGTATTACAATAAAAAAGTTCATCGGATAAACCAACATGTAAAGAGCGTTGGGAGAAATGTTAAAAATGAAGATGATATATAAATAGAAATAGAAATAAAAGAATCACTAAAATCAAATATATTCATTATCAAATTAGCCATAGAATTATCATTGGAATTTGACTAACATTTTATATTTGTGCTATCGACAACACAACTACTATAAGTTAATTTAATTAAGAAAATATCCTTATATTTAATTAAATATAAGGACTTTTCTTAATAAATATACTTCATTATGGGTAAAAATAATTTATCAAATATAAAGAAAATAATTATCATATTGATAGAGAACTTTATTTAAGAAAACAAGAATTTTATTTATTAGGTGATAAAAAACTAATTATATTACAAAGTGATCTCATTAGAAATGAGTATATCCTTTTCAAATTTTCATTATAATATATTTTATAATAATTCTTTACAATACACACTAATACTTTTAATTAAAAATATAAATCATTTTCACAAAAGAGTTATTACAAATAAAAAGTTTCATTATGTCTTTTTTGTATTATTATAATTAAATGTAGATACAAATATATAATGTATATAGTTAACTTATTGAATTCATTATTTCTTAATTAGAAAAATCATTGAATTGGCAAATTTGTTAAATATTAACAAACATATCTTTTTTATTATTTTTATTTTATTATATCACAACACAAACACTAGTACAAGCACCAAATCCGCTATTTAAAATCGGATGAAAACATTTTTTAATAGTAAAACAAATCTCACCATCACAAGTTCCATTCTTACATATTATTTTATTAAATAGGACAACTATCTATTAAAGAGAATACTTTGTATAAATTAAAATC